>OY728167.1:499562445-500762445 GCA_963277665.1 Viscum album
AAACCAAACTATCTAGTGTATGATAGAGTATTTTTGGCACCAAGTTATTTCTATAGTTTCATTGGTTTGGAGTCCTGATCATCAAATCAAATAATGTACAACAACTCATGATTTGATATTAAATTATCAAATTGGTTATGAATGTGAATTTCAAATTATTAATCCCTACCCATAATCATTTCACAACCTTTTTTACCCATAGATTTTGTATAATAAATATATATTTCATAATCTCCCATATAAGCTCATTATAAATTCCAATCTCCCTAATCCTTATTCGTGGGAATTCACAATTAATTCATAGGCATTCTCCATCCGTTTTTAATTATCCTTATCTCCTAGGACATCCCATGTTTCAAACATAGACTCTGATATAGGAATACTAGGATGGATTATGGTTGATGGGCTACGCCCACGGGCGGGAAAAAGTTTCTGAGAATCATGGAATCACCACTTGGGAATGATTCCCCCCCCCCCCCGCCAAAAAATAATTAAAATAGAAGTAGAAAATAACTAAAATTCGTCATGACCTATGTGTCTGTTTGACATCCATTCTGAAGAAAAATAAAATAAACAAAATAAACAAAGTAAAATTTGACAAAAACTAAACACGCTATTAATCCCTCAACTACCCTGATCTCTCTCCACTTCAAAGAAAATCGTGTAGCTTTCTCCAGTGCCCTTCTGGCCCCATTCGCATAATATAAGCACACTTCATCCATATAAAGTGGTAAAATGGATACATGGCCAATGTGATAAAGAAAATAAAAACTCAACTAAAACATACTATCTCCTATGATTGAGAAAATCATCGCCCCACATATAAGAACCATAGTGCCTCATAGGGTCCAATCATGTTATTACAAGAAGGGAGGAAATAGATCCATGTTTCAAAATGATAATGTCAAATAGTAGAGTCATATTAATTAAGAATCCCTCTTCCTATTAATGTTATATAATTATTTTGGCTCGAGATTCAACTTAGATCATATTTGATTGATACCCATTTTTTGTGACATTTTCATTATGTGTTCTATGCATTTTTTCATAAAAAATGTCATGATCACATACCAAGACCATAGACTAGCTTTTATACTCCAAACAACCTTCAAGAATAAACTAAAATTTAACAAACAAATTCTATCACTTAATAAACTCAATTATATAGTATATACAATCAAAGAATAAGTAATACATATGATAAACCAAGGGAATCAATTTAGAAATAATTAATCCAAAATTATACATGCTAATGTAACAAATAACTACAATATAATATCCCAAAATTTCACCCTAAATCTAGAAAACCCTAGGACACATCATACCTTAGTGACCTTCCATGAAAATAGAGAAAAATGGTTTGCAACATACCCATATTAGCCTATTTTATACAGGAGAATATATATCTCGTTGATTAATGATGATTTCCAACATGATCAGGTGGGATTCACTTAGAAATACTTAATTCATTAAAATGGATTAAAAGAAATGAAAAAGGAAAGAGTTGAGGAGATTAGGTATACCTTTTTAGGTCGATATGTAGAGGTTGGGATGCCGCAAAGGATGTGGAGGATGCGGAAGCATGGGTAGAGGCAGAGGCAGGGGCGGAGGCGGAGTTAGAGGTGGAGGCAGAGGTAGTGGCGGAGGAGAAGGCAAAGGTGGGGGTGGGAGATAGAAGGTAACTTGTCATTTTGGAAAGGATTGAATGAAATTCCTACAAAAAAGGAATATATGATGAAGAATAATCATTCATTTATGGTTTCATTTCACTTTGTTTCACATTTAATAAAAGAGGTCACACACAATAGGACTATTGAGAAGAGTGAGAACATCAGGTTTTCTACAAAGATAAATGATGAAACTATTAGGAAAAGAGGATTATGTATTATCCCAACGATAATGTTGGATGTGTAGAAGATCTCAGTATAGAGACATTTATCCACATTCTTGGTCTAGTTAAAGAGAAATTACCCCTCTTTCCTCCTTTCATTTGATGTTTACTAACCTGTAGGGAATTCAAAGAACAAAATATTTGGATGCTGGAAGAGGTTATCACTACTGTATAATAAGAGAATATTCACATCATTGATAACACTAGTGATAAAGAAATATTTCATGAGAGATCTTATGGTTAAATTCTAGGACACCAGGAAAGCATTTAGAAATCGGGGTGTCTAAATAGATTAGTCATTGAATGATACAATAGAAAAATATTGATGATCTTGATGGTGTAAAAATAGAGGAAATCATGAATCATTATCAATATGTTATTGGGATGATTTTATTATCTCTTTAAATAATATCTAGAAATCATCAATGCATCATTACATTAATGTTTAATTATTATAAGGAACTTGTAGTACATACCTATAAATGTCTATAACATGAATCATGTTCAGATTCTAGAGAAGTTTCTTTTGTTACACTTTCTTCTACATGTAAGGATATGCCTTTCTAACAACCTTTAGGTTCAATTCCTTCTATGGCACCAATTACACCTACCAATGTTGTACCTATCCAAACTATACCTCATCATGTTGCTAAATTTTATATTGGTCCAGTGTCTCCTAATCACAATTTATAAATATATGTAGAGCTAAAAAAAATTAAATCCACATAATGAAAAACAATAAGGAATATATTGAAAAAAATAGTCTCCAATTTCGAGAATCATTACAAAAAAATAGAATCAAAAAGTGTAAAACATGAGGTTTCACATGAATCATAGACGAGGAAGCAAAATTTCATAAATGAGTCTCCCTATAAGATTTCAATAATAATGTGATAAAATAAATTACATCATGTTTTAAAAAATACATGGCACCAGTAATAATAAATTTTGATTGTATACATTTTTTATGGTGGTTGCAGAGGAATCGGAGATGATGAAGCAAAGAATCTCTCTAGACTAGAGTAAACCCTCAAGCCAAAACATATTCTGGGCTGGAATGAGAATAAGAAAAATTGGAGATTATGACACTATAAATGAAATATCACTGATAAATTTCGTATAAACATGAATTGTAGAAATTAGGGTCAGACGCATTATCCTTACATTTCGTGACTCATTTGATTAACATACTTGTGAATATTCACTCCATTTTCAAGAATGCATACATAATTTTTTGGACTCACAAACATATAATACAATCATCATTAACTCTAAATTTCCCAAGCTGAGACATATTGAGTAATTTTGTATGCAATAAACAGATCAGAATCAAATATAAAAAGGCTTAATCATCTATTTATTTCTTGTATTTATCACTGACATTCAACAAATATAATATTTTACTAAAATTTCAGTAGGGAAGCCAGCAACATCTGGTATGTCCACTACGTACACATTACCCAAAGGTGTTTGTATAGATACACATAAAACTCTAAAAGAGGAAATATATAAGTGTACAAAAATGAAAATTTGAAATTAAGATCTATGTACCTCTCAAACATTGATCCAAGGGAAACAACAATAATTGTCCATATAAACCATATATCATCTTATTATACCACACACATGTTTCTAAAACATGTAGAAAGTAGTGGTTGGAGGTAAATCGTGAAATGTTTGAGAAAAATAACCAAACAAAACCACACATACCTTGAAAATCAAGATGGAGGTGAAGGTTGGGAGGTTGAGGCGGAGGCAGAGGCTGGGAGGTAGAGGCCGGGAGGCAGAGGCTGGGAGGCGGAGGCCGGGAGGCGAAGGCAGGGAGGTTGAGGGGGAGGTGGAGGTGGACGCCAAGAGGTCATGGTGGAGGCGGAGGCTGGGAGGTCGACATGAAGATAGAGGCTTGGAGGTCGCCACAGAGGCAGAGTTCAGGAGGTCGATGTGGAGGCTGGGAGGTCGAGGTTGAGGGGGAGGTGGCGAGGGGAGGGGAGGCCGGAGCTCGTAGGGGGGGTGAGGGATCGTCGAAGTGGGAGGGAGAGATGGATCCCAAGTGTTGTTGGATGTGAAAGGGAACATACCCATGTTTTTTTAAACAACCTTGGGTATAGGTCGGATGAGATACTCTATACCCACGGTTTAGAGAAACCATAGGTATAGAACCGTTGGTTTAGATCCCTTTTCCACTATGAATAATCAGCTGCAATGAAATTTCTTATGGACTATAAAATAGGGAGGAACATATGGGATACATCAAAGAATGTTTATGTGGGAAGAGAATATTATAAAGGACCTCAATAACATGATCCTAAATTAGAACTATTTTCCATTATATCCAAATAACAAAATGAATTGGTATGAAATGAACTCCTATACATACATCCTCATGTATGTACAATAGATCAAGATAATTTTTAGGCTTGGGGCTGGGTGGTGAGAGGGGATATTTCATTGCAGGCATGGGGATGGGCTAGGTGGAGGTGGGAAACTAGAGGCAGGGGAGGGGGAAGCTGCATATAGGGAAGTGGGGCTGTAGTCATGCAGGGGGCTGGGGGCAGGCAGGGTGAGGGTAGGGGAGTGGGGTAGTTATCTACCGGCATTGCATGGAGCTTGGGGAAAGGTAGGGGAGGGGTTGGGGGTTGTTGAAGGCTAGGGTTGGGGTGTTGTAGGCAAGGGCTAGGGAGGGGGGAAGCTCCAGGTAGGGAAGCAGGGGGCCAACTACAGGCAGGGTAGGGGCTGTGGGAGGAGGATGCAGGCAGGCATGGGTCAAACAGGGGGATGGGGGAGGCAACTACAGGTAGTTCATGATAGTGGGGTTAGGGGAGGGGTCATGAAGTGTAGGGGGCGTGGAAGGGGAGGGGGATCTGCTGTATGCATGGAGGCTGGGGGTAGGGGTTGTGAGAACATGAATAGTGTTCTTATAGTTGAATTTTTTCCATTTAGTTGTAGTGGAAGTCCTACTATTGATGAAGAAGTTCTTATAATTGGTATTGTGAAATCCTGGAGATGAAGAATGATATTGTACATGAGTTTTAGGATGATATAAGAATACAATAGAGATCTCTTAATCATATTTCTATACCAATTATAATACAAAAGTGATTCAAGGAGATATATACTCACCTTAAATATCATTGGCACTAGGATGATACCTTCTCATGACTATTATAGGTGTTGGGTGTGATATAATACTTAATAACCCTATTTTATACAGTTTTATTCTCAATTAATACAATATTTATCTTACAGTAAATATAGACACAACACATATTTTATTTCCACATAGGGGATAAACCTTATAAAAATGATTAAAGTTTTTGTCTCTTATTTATTTACCATATCAAAAATTGTTGTTGTTTTTGGGAGTTTAAATATATTTCATAGTCTATTATATATATTTCATAGTCTTCCAACCAGCTCACACTCAAATAGAGTCTTGAAAAATATGAAAATCTGAAAATATGATGACTGTAGAAAACATAACAGCATTTTAGGAGCCACCCTGTCCCACAATGCTGAGGAATTATTACCTATGGGAAAAAACTTGTAGTACTAGAAATACCCCTAATTATTAGAACATATCACATTGAAAAGCTAATGCATCCAACTAATATTCAAATAGATTCCTGAAAAAATGAAAAAATGAATATATTATGACTGTAGAAACAATTAACAGCATTATAGGAACCACCCTATCCCCCAATGCTAATGAATTATTACCCCCCTCTCTTTGAAATTTTGGTATCTCTATGTTATAATTCCATTTATAAGAATCATACTCAATTTTTCTTTACATCATGATTTTAATACATCATTGTGACTGCTATCATTGAATCAGCTGGATAATTCCTTGATATAACCATACATGAACCATTAAATAAAATATATCAATAGGAAAAGGTGGATCCTTATAGAAGAAATATTTTTAAATAGACCACTATGATAAAAATTAATGAGGATTATGATTTGTTTCTTGAATGATATTCAAAGGATAAACAATTCCCCTAAAACCCAAGTGGGGATTTGATTTCCACAATGTGATGTTCATTGCTAAATATTATCAGTTTATAACCACATAAAATAAGGGGCATGGAACTAATGTAGACAGGAATGATGGGTTGGAATCCATCCAAATCATCTCCCAAATAAAAAAATTTCATGATGGAATGTGAACCTGACAAAAAATTTTCTTATGAGCTTTGAGTTCCTCAAAATATTCTACCACCAACTAGATGGGATTCAGTAGAATATCAAATGGAATGGTGTGGATATATCTATAGACCACATGAAACCCATGTAATTTGTGAACATTTAAAATAAGTTTAAAATTTATTGATATGATGTTTAGTTTGATAATTTGGGGTGAATAAATTTATAATTGTTTAGGGAAAATATTCCCACCAAATGAAACTCACACATAGAGGTAAATATATCTCCTCTATTAAATCCCCCATTGAATGAATGAACCTATCAATCAATGAGGTTTGAATCCAGTTATATGCCCAACTTGGGACCCAAAAAACAAGTCTACTTAACCCCGACAGTCATAGATTATGAAATATTTCAACTCCTATGGAAAAAATTAACAATATATGAGAAATTCACACTTCAATGACTCAAGATGGATATCAAAATATTTTATAGTAAATTTGTCCATATCTATTTCTACCCACTACCTCTAATTGGAAATTGACCTAAGAGAGAGCTCCATTAAAAATCATTGAATTCATTAAGTCACTTGTTACATGGATTGGATCCATGGAGGGGTGATGCACATCAATATATATAAAAAGAAAACTATGAAATTAATGGATAGACATTACTCCTCCACCTAATATTTGGAATCCCAAATTCCTAATATTCAATTTCATGGATGATCCATAGTAGTATCTCATGGAATTCATGGTTTGATGCTCCACTAATATGGGAACACTATATAAACATGTTGTAATGAAGATTATAAGCATCATGAAAAACATGAAAATACTAGTATTCATTTTTATAGGTTCCAACCAGATATATCTTTCTGTAGTAGGGAAGATCATAGATGATAGTTCCATTAATAATTTAGGTACATGATAAATAATAAAATTATCATTAACCTCTCAGATTTCAAATAGTTTAAAAACAATCGGTTTTATGAGATTATATCTAAGTTGAAAAAATTATCCTATTAACTAAATATGAATCATCCCTAAGATAATATATAGTATATTTTTATATAAAATATCTATGAGGAGTTCCAAACACCATTTTTTTCCTCGATATACACTTGTGATTTCATGGATTTTAGAGTCATATATAAATGCCTAGAAGATGTTATATTTTCCTCCAAACACAAATCTCAACTATCTCTCATAATAAAAGGCATGAAACCTGGTAGATTATAGACTGTGATTGTCACTCTTAAGCTAGTGATGATGTCTGATCAAATTTTTATGTTTTATTACTATCATGGGGTGCCTCCTCTTAAACCATAAGAGAATAAAAAAAACCCACTATAGGGGTGAAAGAAAGAGAAATGTTGTCCAAATTTTTAAAACATAATGAATAAGAGATCTTCCTTCTAAAAAATAACAAGTCTCAGGTTTCTTCATAGATTCTCTAGTGAATGAATTGGTAAATTTCATAAAGATTAGTAGAAATAATTTTACAAATTTGAACGATCTCCTATATTATTATTCCTACCAATGAATGTTATGGAATATTATGTATGACTTCTTCATCTTTATGGATATACTCTTGTAGATGATTGATTATGGGAATTTTTATTTCCTTAAAACCTCAACATTGGTGAGTTGTGTCACTACTACTCCATCAGAGGATGAATATTAGTGGAAGGAGTTTCTCGATAGATACCCTTGTAAATTTAATTAATAGATTACAATTAAATATTCCCTTCAAATAGATGATTTAGATAAGGCACAACTAAATTATTCAATTGCGACCCTAATTCCCTCATTGATGTCAATGAAGAATACATCATCATCTCAATGTTATAATATTCTATGAAACTGACATCAGAAAAAGAAGGCATATAAAGAAGAGAGTATGTGGGAACTCAAGACAGTCTAATCTATCATGGACTTATTACCTTCATCTCTTGTAGAACAGGCACCACCATATCAAATGCAACTTTATATAATGAAGATTCAAAGTGAATATTTCCCGATTCTATTCAATTGATTGATCTCTTCACCAATGAAAAATACTCCTAAAAAACGAGTTGTATATTCATAATCATTGGTACATAAATCACCAAAATCCATATACTAAATTGAACCAAACAAATAGTGAAGAATAAACCAACCTCAAATAGATGAAATAATCCAAGAAGATCCCAACCATTTTGTCGGATTCAAAAACATGTGGCGGACCTAATAGATTCATTATAGTCCTAGAAACAAGGATCAATGATACAATCACATAACCTCAAAAACCCTAGGGTTTTGCCATATAAAACTATGCAATATTAGAGAAGAGAACTCTAAGATATTCGAGAATTAAAAAAATATGAATGCATACGTCGAAGTACCAACCAATAACCCTCAATAAATTCTGGAGAGATGGTGTAAGGAGAGGGAGACAAGAGATTGGGAAATCACATGCCGTGATCAGCCATTACGGTTGTCGCACATGACTGGAGATTATTAGGGGGATGGGGGATGTAACGACCCAAAGTTTCATTAATGGAAAATCCCTCTTGATCCAGTTAAATGTTTCTTTATGAAAAACGTTTTGATAAGATGTCAGCTTCTTTGGTTTTATGTTAAGATTTGTGACCGTTACTTTTATAGCCGTTGAACAGTGATCACATGAGTAGTATAAATATATGGCTTTAACGAACCCAATTTTACTCAGACAAAGGAAGTGATGGCCTCATCCAGTAGAATTTCCCCATACGAAGCCCATTTGTTGGAGCTCGGAAAAGAGGTGGCGTCTTTGGGCTTCACCCTTGACCAAGCCCAAGCTGAGCTTCATTATATCAAGCTAATCGTCTACGGGAAAAGTGGAAGTTGATAGAGATTACCACTCGAGCGATGTTATCCAAGCCGCCCCCAGAGTCTGTCACCATCTCACACCGTACCCTTAGGTCTTATACGGCTATTTTAAGGGGTTATGTAACAAATAAGTAGTACTATGTTCATGTGCATTATTTTTGTATATAATAATGAAAATAATTTCTAGTCATTTTTGGGATTTTTTTTAAATACATTTTTCTTAAAAAATATTTCTGAAAAACGGCCTAGGTCATTTTTTTTAAAAAAAAATACGCTACAAAGGCGACATCTGCGATGCCGCCTTTGCTCCCCCGCGCCGCCTTTGGCCCGGATCGATGACATGGAAAAGGCGGCCGGGGGGAGGCCGCCTTTCGCCTTAGGGTAAGGAGAAAGGTGGCATCGCGGAAGCCGCCTTTGGCCATACACAGAGGCGAAAGGTGGCTCCCGCGATGCCGCCTTCGCCTGATCTCCTTATAAAAGGGCGGCCACCCCCCCCCCCCCCTCTCCTCACTTGTTCATTGCATTCCTCACTTCATCTCTCCGATTTTCTCTCTCTCTCTAAAAAATTCCTTTGCTGTGCGAGCTTTTACGAAGCTTCATTTAGAGGTATGTTTCTTTATTTAATTTAATTTTTTTATTTAATTAATTTAATTTTGTTTAGTTTTAAATCTTTCATTTGTTAAGCAGTTTAGGTAGTTCTTAATATTTGGTTATTTAGTTTTTGTAATTAGTTTTATATAGTTTTAAATAATTACTGTTAGGTAGTATAGATTAAGTATAGATTAACTTAAGATTAAGTATTTAGAAATTTTGGTAGCTTAAAGATTATGTGGTTATCTACGCAATTAAATTCCTATCTGGATACAAACAAGTGGATGTGGCTCTGGCACAGATGTACATAGGGGTAAAACCCGAAAACACCACTTCGAGCTAGACTCGAACGGGAACTGGTTCACGATAACGGGCCTTGCTGCATCCTGGTTTGACACTCTCGGGGAATATGCTTAAGATGATTCATATTTTCTTTATAAACTACTAAAATTTCTAAGAGAAGAAATACCAAATCAGTATATTTATCAATGATAAATGATAAATATAATTTTATAGAATGAAATAAGGACATAAGAATTAACAAATTAAAGTTATTATTAGTTAATTATAAAATAATAGAATAATTAATGATTAGTTTTTATTAGTTAATTTTAGAATAATTAATAAATAACATAGGATTAAAACATGAATTTATATAATGATTAGATAACGATACTAATGATCAGTATATTTATCAATGATAAATGATAAATATAATGTTATAGAATCAAATAAGGACATAAGAATTAGAAAATTAAAGTTATTATTAGTTAATTATAGAATAATAGAATAATTAATGATTAGTTATTATTAGTTAATTTTATAATAATTAATAAATAACATAGGATTAAAACATGAATTCATATAATGATTAGATAACGATAATAATGAACATATAAAGTGAAATGAAGAAGAACAAACAAACTAAATAAAAAGGCGCTCTAAAATTACATTCTAATAAATATCATATGGTCAAACATCAGTAGCATAGTTTATGGTATAGAAAGACACAATAAAATTACATTATAATAAACATCATATCATCAAAAATAATTGTTAATATTTTGTTACACTATCATAATTTTGATGAAAGTAACATTTTTGACGTAGAGAGCCATGTTTGCATGTGTGTACTGTTATGGGGAGATTATTCAAACTGAGCAAGGAGCTTCTTACAGTACACAACCAATTACGGTGGTTAGTACAGTTGATTGTGTTACCATAAGTGACCTTCAAGAGATAATTCATGTTTCCTTAAATCTGGGACCTGATCAAGAGATAATGTCTATGAGCTATAGACATTTGCAATTTCCAACAACACTGTGGCATATAGCTTGTCCATTGGTTGCTGATGCACAGTGGGTCCAAGCAATTAATTTATTTTCTCAACGGTTAGATGGTACCATGATGGAGTTATACGTTGTTGTTGCTACTGTACAACAACAACGTCCACTTGTACAAAGACGTAGAAATACTAGAGTGGTTGAAGATAGTCTACCCCATGACATTGAGCATATTCCAAATGATGCAGCAGAAGAGGACAACCTAGATGATCTTCCGGATATACATGTCAATCCGACTTCTGATGAGGAGTTTCGTAATGATGGATCAGATGGTGACAACAGTGCTGATGAGGAGGGACCAACAAAAGATAGAGAGGAGGTTTTGAGAAATACAATTGTTGTACATCAACCTCGGTCAATAAATCATCCACCATTATTTTCATCTTGGTCAGAAGCAATGACACGCGTGCCTGAATTCTATAATACTGTTCTCACACCGACAAGTGAGTTCCCTGGAGTTGTACCAGATAGGTTTAGTGAGGTGGACAAAACCTTATATATTGGAAGGAATTTTCCCAGTAAAGATGCCTTAAAAAGCACGTCAAATAGATTTCATATTGAGATAAACTTCAACTATGTAGTTCACGAATCATTCCGTAGTAAATATGATAGATGGTGCGTGAAGTATGGGGATGATTGTAGATTTCGCTTAAGGGCTATTCCAGACATTACATTTGGAGGTTGTAGAATCTCAAGGATTGAGGCGGCTCATACTTGCGTTCAGCCAAGTCTCACACAAGATCATACTTCATTGGATGCAGAATTTGTGTCATCTATTGTTGTTGAGATGATTAGGACATGCCAAGATGTTCCAATATCCCATGTGCAAGAGAGGATTCTACACACATTCGGTTATAATATTTCCTATAATATGGCATGGATGGAGAAACAGAAGGCAATTGTGAAGGTATATGGTGATTGGGATGACTCATATCGAGTATTTCCGCAATTGCTAGCCATACTAAGGCATCATAACCAAGTTGTCTTCCATCTGGATACAATCGAACATGTGTCTCCTGATAATCGACTTGATCCATCTTGTGTTCAATTTCATCAGTTGTTCTGGGCATTCCTTCCTTGTTTCTTTGCATTTCGTTTTTGCAAACAATTTATTCAGATTGATGGAACATTTCTGTATGGAAAATACAAGGGCGTATTGTTGATTGCGGCAACCCAAGATGGAAACTGTTCACCTCTTCCGCTTGCCTTTGCCATTGTAGAGAAAGAAAACTATGAATCATGGAGTTGGTTTCTGGCATGTATCAGCAACCATTTCACCAACATTCACGGAGTTTGTTTGATATCTGATCTCCATCGAGCAATTAATGAGGCAATCAATGCAGATCCTGATACATGGAGATACCCAAATGCACATCATCGGTTTTGCATTAGACCCATTGCTAGCAATGTACATAAAAAATTCCACAACGAACCGATGAAGAAGGCAATCACGAGTCTTGGTACGTATTTTATTCATTCTGTTTTACTGTTTCAATATAAATATAAAATCAATTTATGTGAAATATCATCTACGTTTTGTAGCATATGAGTCGGACCAACGACGATTTGAAGAACGTTTTTAAAAAATTCGTCAGGCTAATCAAGAAGTTTATGATTATATGATGCGGATTCCAAAAGAGAAATGGACATTGGCATACGACGGGGGAAAGAGGTACGGACACATGATGACAAACATTGTGGAGTGCATCAATGGTATCTTCAAAGGTCTTCTCAAGCTACCTATAACCGCATTAGTTCAGGATACATTATATCGATGCGTGAAGTACTTTGTGGATAGACAAAAACTAGCATCAGACAGAATACATCAAGGGATAAGATATGGAATACACTTTCAATGAGAGATTGAAAAAAATATTGAAGAAGCTTCTGGTTATCACGTATGTCTCTTTCGAAGAGAAGACTCCCGATTTGAAGTTCAAGAGCGTTCAGACCCCATCACAAATCACGTCGGTGAAAAAATGGGTGTATTACTGGAAACAAGGCAATGCCAATGTGGAAAATTTTAGGCCTTACGGTTTCCATGTACACACGTCATCGCAGCATGTGCCTCTGTGAACATCTCATGGGAAGCATATGTTGATCCAGTGTACCAGATGGATATCATTTCCAACTGTTATGCTGCACCATGGACACCTATTGGGGAGTATCGTTATTTCACAATGCCTGAAGGCCAGCCGATAGTGATACCTGACATGAATCGGTTACGTCCTCGTGGGAGACCAAAGGCGAGTAGGATGCGTAATGAGATGGACTGGCCTCAAGAACAAGGGCAGAGTTTGTGATGCACAATATGTCATAAAGAAGGTCATAACCGGAAGCGATGTCCTAACGTTGTTGGGTCGACTTCACAGTCTCATTCATAATGATGTATTGTCTTCATTGTGACATTCCCATATTGTAAACTAAATGTTGTTATCTCTTTTTTATTCCTTGGTTTTCTAAACCCCAAACATCTGAGATAAGTTTTCATATTAATATTCATGCTTTCAAGAAATAACTTTAAATATGAAATAATAGAATTTATTTCAAAACTCTGAAAGCGGTACACTTAACCCATATTGAAAAGTGTATGTCAGTTAACCCATTAACATGTTTCCTTGGCGTTAATATTAAAAATTTTAACCCTAAACCCTCCAACCTAAACCCCAATCTAAACATGCAGGATATTTTAGAAAACTGTTCTATAACAAATTTATAGTATCATAATAATTAGCATAAGATATTGAATACATACAATTAGATAAATTCTAAAAACATCATTACTAATTGACATGGTTTATCTTAATCCAATCTATAAGTAGTTAATCACAAAGCTCCCCCAAAATATGTGTAACCAAATTCAAGACTCAATATTTTAGATAACATAACTTATTTCATATTAATATTCATGCTTTCAAGAAATAACTTTGAATATGAAATAATAGAATTTATTTCAAAACTCTGAAAGATGAACACTTAACCCATATTGAATAGTGTATGTCAGTTAACCCATTAACATGTTTCCTGGATGTTAATATTATAAATTTTAACCCTAAACCCTCCAACCTAAACCCCAATCTAAACATGAAGGATATTTTAGAAAACTATTCTATAACAAATTTATAGTATCATAATAATTGGCATAAGATATTGAATTCATACAATTAGATAAATTCTAAAAACATCATTACTAATTGACATGGTTTATCTTAATCCAATCTATAAGTAGTTAATTACAAAGCTCCCCCAAAATATGTGTAACCAAATTCAAGACTCAATATTTTAGATAACATAACTTATTTCATATTAATATTCATGATTTCAAGAAATAACTTTGAATATGAAATAATAGAATTTATTTAAAAACTCCGAAAGCGGAACACTTAACCCATATTGAAATGTGTATGTCAGTTAACCCATTAACATGTTTCCTGGATGTTAATATTAAAAATTTTAACCCTAAATCCTCCAACCTAAACCCCAATCTAAACATGCAGGATATTTTAGCAAAATGTTCTATAACAAATTTATAGTATCATAATAATTAGCATAAGATATTGAATACATACAATTAGATAAATTCTAAAAACATCATTACTAATTGATATGGTTTATCTTAATCCAATCCATAAGTAGTTAATCATAAAGCTCCCCCAAAATATGTGTAACCAAATTCAAGACTCAATATTTTAGAAAACATAACTTATTTCATATTAATATTCATGCTTTCAAGAAATAACTTTAAATATGAAATAATAGAATTTATTTCAAAACTCTGAAAGAGGAACACTTAACCCATTTTGAAAAGTGTATGTTAGTTAACCCATTAACATGTTTCCTGGACGTTAATATTAAAAATTTAACCCTAAACCCTCCAACCTAAACCCCAATCTAAACATGCAGGATATTTTAGCAAACTGTTCTATAACAAATTTATAGTATCATAATAATTAGCATAAGATATTGAATACATACAATTAGATAAATTCTAAAAACATCATTACTAATTGACATGGTTTATCTTAATCCAATCCATAAGTAGTTAATCACAAAGCTCCCCCAAAATATGTGTAACCAAATTCAAGACTCAATATTTTAGATAACATAACTTATTTCATATTAATATTCATGCTTTCAAGAAATAACTTTAAATATGAAATAATATAATTTATTTCAAAACTCTGAAAGCGGAACACTTAACCCATTTTGAAAAGTGTATGTCAGTTAACCCATTAACATGTTTCCTGGACGTTAATATTAAAAATTTTAACCCTAAACCCTCCAACCTAAACCCCAATCTAAACATGCAGGATATTTTAGCAAACTGTTCTATAACAAATTTATAGTATCATAATAATTAGCATAAGATATTGAATACATAAAATTAGATAAATTCTAAAAACATCATTACTAATTGACATGGTTTATCTAAATCCAATCCATAAGTAGTTAATCACAAAGCTCCTCCAAAATATGTGTAACCAAATTCAAGACTCAATATTTTAGATAACATAACTTATTTCATATTAATATTCATGCTTTCAATAAATAACTTTAAATATGAAATAATAGAATTTATTTCAAAACTCTGAAAGCGGAACACTTAACCCATATTGAAATGTGTATGTCAGTTAACCCATTAATGTTATATTTACATTTTACACTTACGACTCATTTTCGTTGTTTATATGCAGATGGATGATACCATACTACTCACTCAGCAGCCTACCCATATTTCGCAGGCCGTGTTAGAGGGTCATCCAGATCGATTTGTGAAGGTGCGCCGAGCGCACCATTTTCATCACATAGAGCCTCCACATGCCATTAGACCTTACTTGCGCCGTGCTGGCTTCTATGGCCTTGCCGTATCAAATTTCACATTTGTAGATCATTACCTACTTGTTGCCCTCGTTGAGAGATGGAGACCAGAGACACACACATTCCACTTTCATGAGGGGGAGATGACCATCACCCTCGAGGATGTCACAGTTCTTCTCAGTCTTCCTATCCAGGGGAGACCCGTTATTGGACCCACTCGTGCAGCTTGGCCAGACCTTGCTCAACGCTTGTTAGGCGTTGATATTTTGTCTGACCGTAGGGCTAAAGATGGATGGTCCATATCTATGCGTTGGTTGGAGTCGCAGATTCCACATTTACAGGATGATGATGATGAGCAGACCGTCATGCGTTACACCCGTGCATATATCTTACGACTCATTGGTGGGACCATGTGTACTGATCACTCGGGGATGCACGTGCATATGATGTATCTACCCCTACTAGAGGACTTTGATCGGACTGGGACGTACAGTTGGGGATCAGCCTTCTTGGCATACACGTATAGATCATTATGCAGACTATCCCATAGGGACTGTACAGGTCTTGGAGGATGCGTCATCCTTATTCAGATGTGGGCATGGGAGCACATCCCATCATTCCGCCCTGACCTTGCTGGTCCACCGGTCGAGATGGAGGTGCTGCATGACGCTCCGCGTGGACGCTGGTATGATAAGTCATTTCTACTGGTTTTTTATTCTACTATGAGTTATTGACTATAATTTCTCATTATTTTTCATTATTGTTGTATTTTATAGGTGGTGTCAGCGACACAATTTTGACGTGGTTCCGAGACAGCATTTGGGCGTATATCGGCTATAGTTGGACTGTCTCTTACCTGATCAGGTATGTATATACAATCTATCACTTTCTAACATTTTTAATAATAACATCAATTTTGGTTTTTAGTTGGGTGTTTTTTTTTGACAAAATCACTTTTCATTTCAGATTTCATGGCTTCCATACTGGAGTATTATCGACCAGTTTCCAGCATACTGCACTGTTGGGCTTGAGGATGCTATGGCTGTAGTGCCCCTCATTCACTTTCATATTATTGAGTGCCAGCAGCCTGACAGGGCCATGCGCCAATTTTTTCGTACTCAGCTGATTCCATTACCATCTAGACAGACAGACAAGCTTCATGGGATGAAGCTGACAGGGAGGCAGGATGATGACTGGTCCCAAGTACATGCGAGTTTTATCGACTGCTGGCACAGACTGTCACGACCCGTCCTCGGGGCCCGTGCCGTGACTACCCCAAGCCCGCCTTCCATAGGCCAGGGGCTAGCGACTAGCACCAAGGCGTAAAATCCCAGTAAACAGGGAAGGCATTGCCTTTATAAGTAACAACCACACAGAGTCAGCAAGCGGAAAGTAAAGTGCAGAAAAGTAAAGGGGGCCGGAATACAAGCCCAACTGTAAAGTACAACTGAAAAAGAAAAACAGCAACTGAAGAAAAGACGGCGGCCTCGTGTCGTCCACTGACAATCCCACCTGAAGGGTGGGTACAGATAGCCTCCAAGCTCCTCGGGTCCCACGTCCGCTCTGAGCACGTCCCGCCCAGTGGTCCACCTCCAGGTACCGTCCTGCTCCACGCCCCAACCGAGATCAGCGCTGTCCGTCGTCTGCAACCAACACAACAAGGTGCGGGCATAGCCCGTGCAGGGGTGAGTACAAGCTACTCAGTAAGGACCCCGAGACCCCCGATGGTCTCCCGAAATCCACAAAGGATATAGCACAAAAGAAAGATGCAATCACGAAGTAACATCTGACTTGACTTAGGTATATGCCCATACATATACCTAAGTCCCCACTTCTAGCTCTGCTCACGAGCTCAAGAACAACTCAATCCACATAGGAAAGCAAGACTCAAATCCACAAAGGAGAGTAAACAGTAAATCCACAAAGGATAGTTCAACACAATCCACAAAGGAGAGTAACATAAGATTCAGCTCAACCAGGTATACTTTTTCAGATGACGTCAAAGACGATCACTGATCCGTCTAAGTCGTCGGACCCACGAAGGATCGATAGGTACTAACCCCCGCAAAAGACCCACACAGGATCGGGCTCACACAGAACCTGTAGGCAATGGCTCACACAGAACCGGTAGTAAGGACCCACATAGGATCGGGCTCACACAGAACCTGTAGCACTGATCCACGTAGGATCGCTGAGTGCAGTAGTCGACGCAGTCCACTGAGGATCTCTGCACAGTCGTCGCCGCAGTCCACGAAGGATCTCTGCTCTGCCGTCGTCGCAGTCCACGGAGGATCTCTGCTCTGCCGTCGTCGCAGTCCACGGAGGATCTCTGCTCTGCCGTCGTCGCAGTCCACGGAGGATCTCTGCTCTGCCGTCGTCGCAGTCCACGGAGGATCTCTGCTCTGCCGTCGTCGCAGTCCACGGAGGATCTCTGCTCTGTCGTCGAGGTCACAGCCAGCGCTAGGGTTCCCGCACGTAGCGAGCTCGTTTAGGAGGGTCCGCTCCACGAGCCGAGGGGCTGATACATCAACTGACACGTAGTCCGAAGTTGATGTATCCAAAAGTTCCGTATCGACAACAGGATCTCAACGCGACAGACGGCGCGTCAATCGGACGCCCGGTCTGAGAGTTATTGGCATTTTCGTCCCAGGGGCCCGGTTGGTTTTTAGGGCAAAACCAACCCGACCGTACTCCGCCTGTATCCGATCCTCGGGCGGAGTATGCCAAAAGTTCCGTCTCACTTAGAGGAAACTACCACAGCTGACGGTACGTCGATCGGACGTCCGTAGCTCAAGTTATGAGCGTTTCCGCTCCGAGGGCCCGGTTGGCTTCGTGTACGAACCAACCCGTCCGAACCCAAAGTCTTCCGAAACCTTGAGTATAATATACCGAAACGACCGTCTCGATCCAAGGATCGCGTAGCCGCTGACGGTTCGTCAATCGGAGGTCCCAGGCCCAAGATATGGGCGAAAGACCGTAGAGGGCCCGAAACGGGGGTACTGGGCCCGGGGCGACCCGGCCCGAACCCCCCCTGGGGTCGGCCGAACCGGGTCGGCCCGACCCGGCCCGAACCGGCTCGGCCGGGTCCGGTCCGGCCTGGGCGCGGCCCGACCGACCGGACCGGCCGGCTCGGCCTCGGCCGAGCGGCCGAGGGAGCCGCCGCCACCGCGGGTTGAACCCGCGGCTTGAGGGAACCGCGGCCCCGCGGGGGGGCCGCCTGTCACGCGGACGCGGCCGGGCCGCCGCGTCCGTCCCGGTTCCGCGCGGCCGCGGAACCGGCCGCCGTTGCCGCCGCGGCTTCAGCCGCGGCGGGCTTCCTCCACGGCGGCGCGCCGGGCGCCGCCGCCTCCGGTCGCCGGCGCCGCCGCCGCTTTCCGCGGGCCGCCGGAGATGCTCCGGTGGCCCGATTTCTTCCCCGTCTGCGCCGTTGCTCCTCCCGGGGGACGATCTTCACTGCGGAAACAATGGATTGCCCTTGCCGCACGGATCGTCGTCGTCTGCCAAATCCGCACAAAAAGAGAAGATCGGCGGAGGGTTGCCGGGTCCTGTTCGTTAGACCTGCACCCTCCGCGTTAGTCATAAACATCATCGGGAGGGAAAAATCAACAACAATTTTAAATAAATTAAAATTGTCGGAGATTACGTTCTTTACTTAAAAAGAATAACACGGGGAAAAAGATAAAACAATCCAACATCCCTTACCTCGCAGCTGTCGTTGCCGAACGGGGGATCGTCGCGGGATTGCTCGTCGCGGAGGAAGGAGATCGTCGCGTCGCCAATCTCCGGATCAAGAACAAACGGATTTAATTAATTAAATCCGTTGTTACTGAAATTTAAAAAGGGATAAATAAAAGATTTGATTCTCACCTTTGTTGCCGATCGCACGCTCGCCGCGGAAGAAGAGGCACCGAAGAAGAAGAAGAAGAAGAAGGTCGCGGAAAAGTTGTCGACGTCGCGGATCGTGCGTCGTCGAATTCCGGTTCCGGCGTTCTTCGCGTTCTTCGCGTTCTTCGCGTTCTTCGCGTTCTTCGCGGAGAGGGTGGAGGCTCAGGGGAATAGAAATCCTCCCAAATAGACAAGTTTGTCTATTTTATTAATTTGCCAACAACCGCAAAACGCGTAAGTAACGACCCACTTAATTCGTTGAATTAATTCAACGAATAAAACAGCCCATTTAATTCATGAAAGAAACAGCCCAATTAAATGGTCTGTTAAGAATTAAAGAAAACGCGTCGGTTGACTTTTCAGTTACTTTGACGGGTTTTCGCGGGTGCGTTACTTAGCGAAAGAAACGGCGGGGCTCGTGCGGACCCCACCGCACAAATATCCTACCAAGGGGTAGGATATTTCTGGATAGCATCCTATCCAGTTCAACTCAGTTCAAGCCGTCTTTAAGTGACTTCAAGTGGCTTCCAAGCAGCTTAAGTGAAATAAAATAAAGTTGTCGCACAAACTTTATTTTATTTCTGACTTTAAGCCGTAAAATTTAAAAACCACGTCTGAGCAAACGCAACTCCGGAAGAGGCGTTTCTAAGCAAATACCGGCGCTGCGATTTCATCGGTGCCCTCAGAATTCGATTCCGGGCACCGGTTCAAAAGATAGAAAAACCCGCTCGTCCGTTCACTGAACGTACCCGAGCCAAACTTCGGAAATTGATTCCGGGCACACCGGGCCTCGGAATCAGGTGCCGTCTGAAGCTGCGCTCTTGTAAAATTACAAAGAAAATTAAGAAAAAAATTTCCTTGAAATTTGCGGGTCTTTACATTACTCCCACCTCAGGGCTTTACGTCCCCGTAAAGATACATCAAAAACTAGGGGAACAAATGGGGGTACTGAGCACGCATCTGAGCCTCCCGCTCCCAAGTGCTCTCCTGGAGGTTCCCGTGCTGCCATCTGACGCGCACAAGAGGAATCGACCGCCCACGTAGGACCCGCTCCTGTCGATCCTCGATCTCCACTGGGACCTCCGCAAAAGTCGCCCCATCGTCCACGTCCAGCTCCCCAAAGTCGATGATGTGTGTCGGGTCGTGCACGTATCTCCTCAGCTGAGACACGTGGAAGACGTCGTGCACCCGGTGCAACTGAGGTGGTAGAGCCAGGCGATAAGCCACCTCTCCTATCCTGCTGAGAACCTGGAAAGGCCCGATGAAGCGTGGAGACAACTTGCCGCCTCGGCCAAATCTCCGTAAACCACGTCGAGGTGAGAAACGCAAAAAGACGTGGTCGCCATCCTCGAACTCTAGTGGCCTCCGCCTCCTGTCAGCATATGACTTCTGCCGGCTCTGAGCTGTCCTCATCCTCTCCTGGATGATCTGGACCTTCTCTGTCGTGGCTCGGACCATCTCTGGTCCCACGAGTGCTGACTCCCCAGGGTCTGTCCAGCACAACGGTGATCTGCAGGGTCTGCCGTACAACGCCTCGTATGGTGCCATCCCGATGGTGGAGTGGTAGCTGTTGTTGTACGCGAACTCCACCAAGGGTAGGTGGTCCTCCCAGCTGCGACCAAAGTCGAGAACACATGCACGGAGCATGTCCTCGAGTGTCTGTATGGTCCTCTCCGTCTGACCATCCGTCTGAGGGTGGAAGGCTGTGCTCAGATGGAGCCGCGTCCCGAACGCCTCCTGAAACCCCTTCCAAAGCCGGGAAGTGAAACGAGCATCTCGATCGGAGACGATAGATGATGGCACACCGTGAAGCCGTACGATCTCCTGGACGTAAAGACGTCCCAAGCTCTCCACTGAGCCCTGCTCTCTGATGGGTAAGAAGTGTGCCGACTTGGTGAGTCGGTCGACAATCACCCAAATGGAGTCGTGACCTCTGGAAGTACGTGGAAGTCCAGTCACGAAGTCCATAGATATGTCGTCCCACTTCCACTCCGGGACCTCCAAGGGCTATACCAAGCCTGCTGGTACCTGATGCTCTGCCTTCACCTGCTGGGAGGTGAGGCATCGTGAAACGAACTCTGCCACAGCTTTCTTCATGCCCGGCCACCAGTGCTGTCGTCTGAGATCCTGGTACATCTTCGCCACTCCAGGATGCACCGCCAAGGGAGAAGTGTGAAACTCTCTCAGCACCTCCTCTCGTAAAGCAACTGGTACGAAGGTACGCCCTCTGAAAAGGATGTCGTGCTCTGCTCCAAGGGAGAAACCATCAGGCGCCTGACCTGAGGATATCAGTGCACGCCGGGTCTCACAGTCAGCGTCCCCACGCTGAGCCTCCCTGACCCGCTGTAGAAGTGGAGGAGAGACTGTGAGAGACTGAAGAAAGGCTGCTCCGTCTCTATCCACGAAGGATATCTTCAAGGAGGCTAGCTGCTTCGTCGCCTCCTCAAGTAGCTGAATGCCCGTCCTCCTGCTGAGGGCATCGGCTACCACGTTCCCCTTCCCAGGAGTATAGACTATCTCAAAGTCATATTCCTGGAGGAACTCAAGCCATCTCCGCTGTCTCAGGTTCAGGTCCTTCTGAGAGAAGATATACCTGAGACTCTGGTGGTCAGAAAAGACAGTGAAGCGCTCTCCCATCAGATAGTGCCGCCAAGTCTTCAGAGCGAAGACCACTGCTGCTAACTCCAGGTCATGAGTGGCGTAGTTCTGCTCATGCGGCCTCAACTGACGTGATCCGTAGGCGATCACGGCCCGCTCCTGCATCAGGACGCACCCGAGTCCAGTCCCTGATGCATCGCAGTAAACTACGTATCCAACTCCCTCCTCAGGCAACCTCAAGATAGGTGCGCTGGTCAATCTCTGTCTCAGCTCCTGGAAGCTCTGCTGACATCTGTCTGACCACACGAAGGGTTTCCCCTTCTTCGTCAAGGCTGAGAGTGGTGCTGCAACTCTGGAGAAGTCTGGCACGAATCTCCGATAATATTCCGCTAGGCCCAAGAAGCTCCGCACCTCTGTCACGCTCCTGGGTGGCTCCCAAGCTAGCACTGCCTCAATCTTCGCGGGATCCACTGCAACTCCCGCCTCAGAAATGACGTGCCCCAAGAAATGGACCTCACGTAACCAGAACTGGCATTTTGAGAGCTTTCCATAAAGCTGGTGCTCTCGGAGGGTGTCTAGCACAACTCGTAGGTGGTAGGCATGCTCCTCCTCAGTCGTCGAGTATACCAAAATGTCGTCAATGAAGACCACGACAAATCGGTCGAGGTATGGCTGGAAGATCCTGTTCATGAGGCTCATGAACACTGCTGGAGCATTGGTTACGCCGAATGGCATAACCAAGAACTCATAATGGCCATACCGACACCTGAAGGTCGTCTTCTGCACGTCCTCGTCTCGAACTCTGAGCTGATGATAGCCTGACCGGAGGTCTATCTTCGAGAACCACCGTGCTCCCTTGAGGTGATCGAAGAGGTCGTCAATCCGTGGCAGCGGATACTTGTTCCTCACTGTCACCTGGTTCAGGCGACGATAGTCGACACATAGTCGCAAGCTCCCGTCCGCCTTCTTGGCGAACAAAATCGGGGAAGCCCAGGGTGAAACACTGGGTCGGATAAACCCCTTGCTCTGCAAGTCCTCCAACTGTACCCGCAGCTCTCGAAGCTCGGCGGGGGCCATCCGATATGCTGGAGTAGATATCGGGGCTGTCCCGGGGTACAAGTTGATGTAAAAGTCTACCTCTCTATGAGGAGGTAGCCCTGGAACGTCGTCGGGAAAGACGTCCACGTACTGGTCCACCACTGCAGGAAAAGCCGGACTCCGCACGTCCCCTGCTCCTAGGATGAGGCTAGCCAACTGATGAGAGATGGGCTGCACTCTCCTCCGCGGAAGTCCATCCTGTGCTGCAAAGGTTCCCTTCTCGCCGGTGAAGGTAAAACTACTCCCGTCGGTACGAACACATCGCACCTTGCGCCTAAAACAGTCGATCTGGGCATGAACCGTGGATAGCCAATCCATGCCCAAGATGACGTCGTAAGGCCTCGACGCCGCTACAAGGAGATCCCAGCCGAAGCTCTCGCCTCCTAGAGTAAGCTCACACTGCCGGCACCAGTGCGTAATCGTCGAGTCTGCTCCCGTAGGAGTCTCTAGCCGTAAGGATCGAGCCAACGGCTCAGTCGGAATCTCCGAGCTCCGAACAAGGGCAGAGGCTATGAAAGAGTGACTCGCTCCTGTGTCTATAAGTACTGCAGCAAGGGTGGAATAGACACAGATCGTACCTCGAATCATCTCTGGCAAGTCGGGGTCGTAGGCCTCCACTGCCTGGAGCTGGGCCTGTCCCTGCCCGCCAGCTCCCTGTGGTCGAGGTGGCCCTCCTGGTGGTGGTGGGGGTAGAGCCTGGAAGCGTCGCCCACCACCCGCTGCTCGGCCAGCTCCTCTGCCTCGTCCGCCTCCTCCCTGCGGACCGCCACGGTCCACCCTCTGCCTCTGCCTGGGTGGCCCCTCCACCGTCTGCTGCTCCTCTGGTCGGCGAGTCGGGCAGTCACGAGCCATGTGACCCTGCCCGCCGCAGGAGTAGCACAGCCTGCCTCTCGAAAGGCTGGCACTCCGCTGTGTGCCTCGTACTGCTGAGCCGGTGTCCTGAGGCCGTCTGCGTGGGGGTCTGGTCTGCCTGGACCCGTGAGTCATCCGTCGGCTACCTGCTGCCGAAGACTCAGCTACCTGCCGCCCTGCGCTAGGTCTCGCCGCTGAAGAAGGCTCTGCCAGGAAGCTCTCGATCAGGAGGGCTCGCTCCAGCACTCCCGCCTGGGTCGGAATGCTGAGGGAGATCAGCGACGCCCGAATCTCCTGTCGCAAGCCCTGCTCGAAGGTCCGGGCCCGGAAGAAGGGGTCCCGTACCATGTCGGTCGAGTAGCGAGATAGGTCCGTGAACCTCGCCGCGTACTGAGCGACCGTCATGCTGCCCTGGCGCAGCTGGAGAAGCTCCTGGATGCGCACCGCTCGGAGGGTGGCCGGGACGAACTCAGAGCGGAAGAGGCTCTCGAAGTCCGTCCAGAGCAGGGATGCCTCATCGTGAACCTGGAGCATCAGGCTCCACCATCGTCCTGCCGCCGCCTGCAGGAGGCTCGCTGCGAGAATCACCATGAGATCCGCTGGTGTCCTCACTAGCCTGAAGATCCGTACCACCGCCTCTAGCCAGTCCTCGGCGGCCTGGGGGTCCGCCTCACCGCGAAACCTGGGCGGTCGCTGGCTCTGAAACTCGTGCAGTGCCCTGAGGCGACGTGCATCGTCAGCGTCTGGTACTGGAAGCATCGGTGGCTCGGCGGGTAAGGCTACCGCCGGTGCCACTGCTGGCAAAGGGCCCTGCACCGAGGCCTCGTCGCTCGGTGGGCTGCCGTCGTGCCCAACACTCGGAACCCTAGCTGGCAGTCGTCGCGGGGCCATCCTGAAAAGGAGAACAAGAGCACCACAGTCAGAACAGTATACCTGGTGAGCTGGCACAAGTAATCACAAGGAAAACTTGAGACTTTCATAAAGCAGATCAGTATACCCGGTGAGCTGACACAAGTAATCACAAAATAAAACATGAAACACACACGCAATCAATGTTTTCATGCATTAAGTCGGAAATCAGGAGTCAGGGTCCTGGTGTACGGATACGTCGGCCGCCGCACCAACACTGGGCTCCCTGAACTGATAACCACACTCAATACACTAAACACTATTGCTTCACATAGAAAGAAAGGACGATCAGAGTCTACGGTAGAACCGACCACCTCTGATACCAATTTGTCACGACCCGTCCTCGGGGCCCGTGCCGTGACTACCCCAAGCCCGCCTTCCATAGGCCAGGGGCTGGCGACTAGCACCAAGGCGTAAAATCCCAGTAAACAGGGAAGGCATTGCCTTTATAAGTAACAACCACACAGAGTCAGCAAGCGGAAAGTAAAGTGCAGAAAAGTAAAGGGGGCCGGAATACAAGCCCAACTGTAAAGTACAACTGAAAAAGAAAAACAGCAACTGAAGAAAAGACGGCGGCCTCGTGTCGTCCACTGGCAATCCCACCTGAAGGGTGGGTACAGATAGCCTCCAAGCTCCTCGGGTCCCACGTCCGCTCTGAGCACGTCCCGCCCAGTGGTCCACCTCCAGGTACCGTCCTGCTCCACGCCCCAACCGAGATCAGCGTTGTCCGTCGTCTGCAACCAACACAACAAGGTGCGGGCATAGCCCGTGCAGGGGTGAGTACAAGCTACTCAGTAAGGACCCCGAGACCCCCGAAGGTCTCCCGAAATCCACAAAGGATATAGCACAAAAGAAAGATGCAATCACGAAGTAACATCTGACTTGACTTAGGTATATGCCCATACATATACCTAAGTCCCCACTTCTAGCTCTGCTCACGAGCTCAAGAACAACTCAATCCACATAGGAAAGCAAGACTCAAATCCACAAAGGAGAGTAAACAGTAAATCCACAAAGGATAGTTCAACACAATCCACAAAGGAGAGTAACATAAGATTCAGCTCAACCAGGTATACTTTTTCAGATGACGTCAAAGACGATCACTGATCCGTCTAAGTCGTCAGACCCACGAAGGATCGATAGGTACTAACCCCCGCAAAAGACCCACACAGGATCGGGCTCACACAGAACCTGTAGGCAATGGCTCACACAGAACCGGTAGTAAGGACCCACATAGGATCGGGCTCACACAGAACCTGTAGCACTGATCCACGTAGGATCACTGAGTGCAGTAGTCGACGCAGTCCACTGAGGATCTCTGCACAGTCGTCGCCGCAGTCCACGAAGGATCTCTGCTCTGCCGTCGTCGCAGTCCACGGAGGATCTCTGCTCTGCCGTCGTCGCAGTCCACGGAGGATCTCTGCTCTGCCGTCGTCGCAGTCCACGGAGGATCTCTGCTCTGTCGTCGTCGCAGTCCACGGAGGATCTCTGCTCTGCCGTCGTCGCAGTCCACGGAGGATCTCTGCTCTGTCGTCGAGGTCACAGCCAGCGCTAGGGTTCCCGCACGTAGCGAGCTCGTTTAGGAGGGTCCGCTCCACGAGCCGAGGGGCTGATACATCAACTGACACGTAGTCCGAAGTTGATGTATCCAAAAGTTCCGTATCGACAACAGGATCTCAACGCGACAGACGGCGCGTCAATCGGACGCCCGGTCTGAGAGTTATTGGCATTTTCGTCCCAGGGGCCCGGTTGGTTTTTAGGGCAAAACCAACCCGACCGTACTCCTCCTGTATCCGATCCTCGGGCGGAGTATGCCAAAAGTTCCGTCTCACTTAGAGGAAACTACCACAGCTGACGGTACGTCGATCGGACGTCCGTAGCTCAAGTTATGAGCGTTTCCGCTCCGAGGGCCCGGTTGGCTTCGTGTACGAACCAACCCGGCCGAACCCAAAGTCTTCCGAAACCTTGAGTATAATATACCGAAACGACCGTCTCGATCCAAGGATCGCGTAGCCGCTGACGGTTCGTCAATCGGAGGTCCCAGGCCCAAGATATGGGCGAAAGACCGTAGAGGGCCCGAAACGGGGGTACTGGGCCCGGGGCGACCCGGCCCGAACCCCCCCTGGGGTCGGCCGAACCGGGTCGGCCCGACCCGGCCCGAACCGGGTCGGCCCGACCCGGCCCGAACCGGCTCGGCCCGACCCGGCCCGAACCGGCTCGGCCGGGTCCGGTCCGGCCTGGGCGCGGCCCGGCCGACCGGACCGGCCGGCTCGGCCTCGGCCGAGCGGCCGAGGGAGCCGCCGCCGCCGCGGGTTGAACCCGCGGCTTGAGGGAACCGCGGCCCCGCGGGGGGGCCGCCTGTCACGCGGACGCGGCCGGGCCGCCGCGTCCGTCCCGGTTCCGCGCGGCCGCGGAACCGGCCGCCGTTGCCGCCGCGGCTTCAGCCGCGACGGGCTTCCTCCACGGCGGCGCGCCAGGCGCCGCCGCCTCCGGTCGTCGGCGCCGCCGCGCCGGCGACCCGCGCCGCCGCCGCTTTCCGCGGGCCGCCGGAGATGCTCCGGTGGCCCGATTTCTTTCCCGTCTGCGCCGTTGCTCCTCCCGGGGGACGATCTTCACTGCGGAAACAATGGATTGCCCTTGCCGCACGGATCGTCGTCGTCTGCCAAATCCGCACAAAAAGAGAAGATCGGCGGAGGGTTGCCGGGTCTTGTTCGTTAGACCCGCACCCTCCGCGTTAGTCATAAACATCATCGGGAGGGAAAAATCAACAACAATTTTAAATAAATTAAAATTGTCGGAGATTACGTTCTTTAATTAAAAAGAATAACACGGGGAAAAAGATAAAACAATCCAACATCCCTTACCTCGCAGCTGTCGTTGCCGAACGGGGGATCGTCGCGGGATTGCTCGTCGCGGAGGAAGGAGATCGTCGCGTCGCCAATCTCCGGATCAAGAACAAACAGATTTAATTAATTAAATCCGTTGTTACTGAAATTTAAAAAGGGAGAAATAAAAGATTTGATTCTCACCTTTGTTGCCGATCGCACGCTCGCCGCGGAAGAAGAGGCACCGAAGAAGAAGAAGAAGAAGAAGGTCGCGGAAAAGTTGTCGACGTCGCGGATCGTGCGTCGTCGAATTCCGGTTCCGGCGTTCTTCGCGTTCTTCGCGTTCTTCGCGTTCTTCGCATTCTTCGCGGATAGGGTGGAGGCTCAGGGGAATAGCAATCCTCCCAAATAGACAAGTTTGTCTATTTTATTAATTTGCCAACAACCGCAAAACGCGTAAGTAACGACCCACTTAATTCGTTGAATTAATTCAACGAATAAAACAGCCCATTTAATTCATGAAAGAAACAGCCCAATTAAATGGTCTGTTAAGAATTAAAGAAAACGCGTCGGTTGACTTTTCAGTTACTTTGACGGGTTTTCGCGGGTGCGTTACTTAGCGAAAGAAACGGCGGGGCTCGTGCGGACCCCACCGCACAAATATCCTACCAAGGGGTAGGATATTTCTGGATAGCATCCTATCCAGTTCAACTCAGTTCAAGCCGTCTTTAAGTGACTTCAAGTGGCTTCCAAGCAGCTTAAGTGAAATAAAATAAAGTTGTCGCACAAACTTTATTTTATTTCTGACTTTAAGCCGTAAAATTTAAAAACCACGTCTGAGCAAACGCAACTCCGGAAGAGGCGTTTCTAAGCAAATACCGGCGCTGCGATTTCATCGGTGCCCTCAGAATTCGATTCCGGGCACCGGTTCAAAAGATAGAAAAACCCGCTCGTCCGTTCACTGAACGTACCCGAGCCAAACTTCGGAAATTGATTCCGGGCACACCGGGCCTCGGAATCAGGTGCCGTCTGAAGCTGCGCTCTTGTAAAATTCCAAAGAAAATTAAGAAAAAAATTTCCTTGAAATTTGCGGGTCTTTACACAGACGTGCAGAGTTACGTATTCAATGTGTTCCTACAAATCGATTCTCTCTTTCAGAGCAGGTTGACTATGCGCCATGGTATAGACTGAAGTCTATACTGTATCTTACCCAAGCTGGCATAGAGATGCAGAGGATGGTAAGTTAATAAATTCCTATTAGTTTTTTTATTGAATTATTTTATAATTCCATTTGAATCTACTTACAGGTAAGTCACACAGAGAAGCTTTTTCGCATGAGCGATGAAGAGGAGGAGTGGGTCTTTAGCCGGGAAGCTGTCCATGCTACAGCGCTGGAGGCGAGGGCATCTTTTCATGTGCCTTCCGAGAGCATCTTCACGCATCTGGCTCGGAGACAGGAGGTTCCTGCCCCAGAGGAACATCCTGCAGTTGCTGCTAGTGCTGAGGAGCCACGACCACGGCGACGTAGACAGTGCCGTGATGCACGTGAGGCATAGCCTATTCCACAGGCAGAGGTCAGGCCTCTAGTAGTCCTGGATCATTCTATTCAGGATGTGCCTCAGGTGGCATGGGATCCGTCTTTCCTGACAGGATATCCGCAGTTCTCTCCATCTTGGGTTCCAGATCCTTCACAACCTTGGATTCTAGAGCCATCGTCGTCTTGGGGTATAGCTCCATCACCGGCTTCGTTCCCCTCTACGATGGAGGTAGGTCCTTCTACCACCCTAGTGGGAGAAGGATCCGAATGGCAGTACGAGATGCAGTTGACAGCTCCTCCAACTGACACACAGATGGAGGATGCGACGGTCGACGTTTCAGTGCCCGAGGATCAGCCTTCTCCAGGTCATCAGACTACACTGCGCACTCGACACGGACGTCCTATTCGCAGACCACCATGTGGGACGGAATCTCCTCACCACAGACATATGCATTGATTGTACATTATTGTTTACATGTTTTATGTGTACTGAAATCAAAATACTATTTTTACTTTTTGGTCAGAGTGGAATCTCAAGAGGGGGTAAATTAGGTTTTATTTATATATATTTATATAACCATACAAACATAATAATAAAACATTAATAATTACTAATTACCTAATTACAAATTATATAATTAATAATTCTATTACTAATTAACTATTTAATTAGTATATAATTAATATTTATATTACGAAATAACTAATTAATTAGTATATAATTTTTAATTTGGTAATTAGTGTTTATTAATCATTAATTATATAATAACTAAATAGTTAATTAGTAATAAAATTATCAATTATATAATACTTAATTATTACATATATAATAAATATTTAGTTAATTAGAAATATAATTAATAATTATAACTAATTAATTAGTAATTGGTAATTATTAATTAGTTAATTAGTAATATAAATATTTATTATAATTATTCATTATAAGAGGGTTTTCCCTGAAAATCATTCTGCATTTTCGATGTGGGATTTAGGTTCTACCTTTACTGCGCAGTACATTTTGCATTTCCGATGTGGGATTCTGTTTCAAGTACGTGACTTTCAAATACAATAAAAGATAAACTATAAGGCCAATAAAAATGAAAGTTTAAAAATTGATTAAACATATAATAAATAGTTGTAAACAAAAATAATTTCCTCAAAAATGTTGATGAAAAATAATCTATAACCTTTCAAAACCGCCTACTTGAATCTTAAAAATGTTTCAAGTACGTGAATTTGAAAGACTGTAAAATATAAACTATAAAACGAATATAATTGAAACTTTAAACATTGATTAAACATATAATAAATAGTTGAAAACAAAAGAAATTTCCAAAAAAATGTTGATGAAAAGTAATTTATAAGCTTTCAAAACCGCTTACTTGAAACATAAAATTTTTCAAGTACATGACTTTGAAAGACCATAAAACATAAAATAGAAGACCAATATAAATGAAACATAAAACATGGATTAAACATATAAAAAATAGTTTAAAACAAAAGCAATTTACAAAAAAATGTTAATGAAAAATAATTTATAAGCTTTCAAAACCGCCTACTTGAAACTTAAAAATGTTTCAAGTACGTGACTTTGAAAGATTATAATTATATTACTAATTAACTAATTAATTTTTATATAATTAATAGTTATATTAATAATTAACTAATTATTTATTATATAAGTAATAATTAATGAGTAATAATTAATAATTAATAATTTAATGAATAGCTATAATTAATATTTATATTACTAATTAACTAATTAATAATTACTAATTACTTATTAATAATTATTAATTACTAATTACTAATTATAATGAATAATTATAATAAATATTTATATTACTAATTAGCTAATTAATAATTAATAATTACTAATTAATTAGTTATAATTATTAATTGTATTTCTAATTAACTAAATATTTATTATATATGTAATAATTATATTACTAATTAATTATTATATAATTAATGATAATATTACTAATTAACTAATTAATTATGACATATTTAATTATTAATAATTACTAATTAATAATTAAAAATTATAATGAATAAATGTAATTAAAAATTATATTACTAATTTACTAATTAATTGTTATATAATTAATAATTATATAACTAATGAACTAACTAACAATTATATAATTAATTATTAATAATTACTAATTAATAATTATAATGACTAATTATAATTAATTTTTATATTACTAATTAACTAATTTATAATTACTAATTAATAATTACTAATTACTAATTACTAATTACTAATAATTAGTAAGTGAAACTGAAAGCTTATAAATTATTTTCTATCATCATTTTTTATGATTTTTTTTTTGTTTTCAACTATTTTTTATATTTTTAATCCATGTTTTAAGTTTCATTTATATTGGCCTTATAGTTTATATTTTATAGTCTTTTAAAGTCACGTACCTGAAAAATTTTAAGTTTCAAGTATGCGGTTTTGAAAGCTTATAAATTACTTTTCATCAAAATTTTTTTGGAAATTTCTTTTGTTTTTAACTATTTATTATATGTTTAATCAATGTTTAAAGTTTCAATTATATTCGTTTTATTGTTTATATTTTACAGTCATTCAAAGTCACGTACTTGAAACATTTTTAAGTTTCAAGTAGGCGGTTTTGAAAGCTTATAAATTATTTTTCATTAACATTTTTTTGTAAAATGATTTTGTTTTAAACTATTGTTTATATGTTTAATCCATGTTTTAAGTTTCATTCATATTGGTCTTCTATTTTATGTTTTATGGTCTTTCAAAGTCACGTACTTGAAAAATTTTAAGTTTCAAGTATGCGGTTTTGAAAGCTTATAAATTACTTTTCATCAACATTTTTTTGGAAATTTCATTTGTTTTCAACTATTTATTATATGTTTAATCAATTTTTAAAGTTTTAATTATATTTGTTTTATAGTTTATATTTTACAGTCTTTGAAATTCACTTATTTGAAACATTTTTAAGTTTCAAGTAGGCAGTTTTGAAAGGTTATAGATTATTTTTCATCAACATTTTTGAGGAAATTCTTTTTGTTTTCAACTATTTATTATATATTTAATCAATGTTTAAAATTTCATTTATATTGGCCTTATAGTTTATATTTTATTGTATTTCAAAGTCACGTACTTGTAACAGAATCCCACATCGGAAATGCAGAATCTACTGCACAGTAAAAGTAAAACCTGAATCCCACATCGAAAATGCAGAATGATTTTCAGGGAAAACCCTCTTATAAAAGGGAGGCCTGGGTAAGAGTTTCTGTCAGAATCCAGACTGCTGTAATGGCTGTAGCGCTGGATCTTTAATTGCAGAAAAATTATGCTGATTTTTTTTGTTTTGTTTATATATATATATATATATAAACAAAACAAAACAAAACAAAAAAAAATTAAAATTAAAATTTTCAAAAAAAATATTTTTTTAGGAGAAAGGCGGCATCGCGGATGGCGCCTTTCACCCGCAGTGCAAAGGCTGCATCGCGGATGCCGCCTTGCCCCCGAAATGCAAAGGCGGCATCCCGGATGTCACCTTTAAGGTGCATTTTTAAAAAAAAATTTCCGGAAGCGTTTTCTGGAAAATATATTTTTTTTAAACGTAAAAAAAAATCCTCATTTTTGATACATGGTAATAGTTTTTAAAGTACAATTGGTGTTTTTTGGTTATTATTTAATTAACAATTATATTTTATTAAATTAAGGGATTTTTGAATTAAATAAAATTTCAATAATATATTATTATTAATATTAAATAAATTTTTATTAAATATAAATGATCTTATAATTTTATGAATGCAATTATAATTTTTTATTATGGTTTGAAAGCCATTTCTGTCAAAACCCGTGAATTTTTTATAAATATCTGTTTTTATTTTAAAAGTGAAAATTCACATATTTAGAAAATTATTTAGATAAAATAAATATTATTTTTGGAATCAGAACATCAAAATTACACAATGGTGAATTTTTCATAATTTTCTGAGACAGTCAAATTTTTGGATAAAAATTAAATACCGTTTAAATATATAATGTGTTTTCTGACATCATAATGACCCAATGGTGATGTAATAAAATACCATAATCCTTATTTTCGGCCAATATATGTTTTATCATTAAAATAATGAGGTTTTGGGTTTGTTTGACTTACTTTTCAAAGCATTAATGAACCCCTCAATACTTATTCAACACTTTGCCTTTTTAAATTAATTTCCATGGGAGTGTGACTCACCTCCACATAAGCAACCCTAATTTTTTAATAAGTTTGGATCTTGGCCTAGTAAAATATTTTTTTCCTCTTTCATTTTCCAGAAACCATGGGAAAATACCATGGGATGGTTTGTGGTTTGGATTATTTTAATATAAGGGGTCCCAAACCTAAATAATAAAGAATTCTCTCACCTTTCCTATATAAACCGATCCAATCTCCCTCTTACGCCTCACTAAAATCCCTTGTAGTTCGTCCAACCTCTTCCCTACTCTCTCTAGAATCCTCCCAAGGTGCCCCAAGCTCCCAAGAAGCCTCTCACAAGCCTCTCTCTAGCATTTGGAAGCACACTTCCAAGTAAGGGTTTTTTCTTCCTTTCTCATTTTTTTCAATTTCCTTTAAGTTGTATTGCCCTTTTAATTTCAATTACGAATGTCGGGGTATGGTTTTTCACCTCTACCATACTGCCCTCTTATTGTTTGAATGATGGGAGACCCCTTTCTCTCTCATTAAATGCCTCCCATGTACACCCGTTACTATGCCGAAATTCCGAATGGAACTTTTTCTCCTCTTTTATATTCAAGCAATACTTCTGTATCATGAATCTAAATTCCTTTTCAATTGTGGGGACATGTATCTATATGACCTCCTAATTGTCCATTACATGTAAATATGATGAGGAAACCCTTTCTCTCTCATAAACCATTTTTATGAATTCTTATGTCACGATGTTATGCTGCCGAAATCACACCGATTTTCTAAGCCAATATCATTGTGTAGTGAATTCCATGCCCATTTCTCCATCAAGGGTATTCACATTTATGATCATTTACTTATTGATTATAAGGTTTCATTTATGAATTCCACATTCCTTTATCATGGAATAAATGATTATGTTTTATGAAACCATGTTTTATGATCCATGTGGCACACTTATGCATGAAATGAAATGTTTAAGAAGGGTGCGCCCTTTATAGCACTCCAATGCATTGGGTAAAGAATAGTATCATGATACATCATGTGAAATGAGTGTTGACTCATTATAATTAAATTGCAATGAGGGTTTACTCATGCTTCATGTGCAATGAGGTTTTACACATGCTCTATGTGCAATGAGCCTCAGCTCATGCTAATTCAATGTTAAGTGTTGTTGCCACATTTCCATGTTATGATTATCATGCTTTATCATGCCTTTATTTTCATGTTTCTCTTATGATCTATTTATATGCCTATTACCTAACATGTATTGTACTCCTTATGTTATTCCATGTGTACTCCCTTACTGGGCTTTATAGCTCACCCTTTTCTTATGCATGTCCTCAGGTTATCCCATGCAATGCTATGTACGAAGGAATGTAGTGGTCATGTAAAGGAAGTTTTCAATAAAGATGTTGTATTTCATGTTTAAAGTTTTTATGTAATGATCCTAAGCCCCAATGACACTAAACCACTTGATATTCTTTGTTGTATCAAGTGAAGTTTTATGTAATAAAGCATGTTTAAGTTGTAATAAAAAGCAGGGTTGTCATAGTCGGTATCAGAGGGAGGTTTAGTTATTTTTGGGATTAGGAAACCCTAGTAAAGCATTAGATACAAGACTATGTATAATAAAAACATCCCTATGTTTTGGTAAATACTAAGTAAGTGGTTTATCAAACAAATACGTCCCTGTCTGGATACGTGCAGGTAGAGGCGGCTCTCGCACAGATGTATCCTAGGGGTAAAACCTGAAAACACCGCATTGAGCTAGACTCAAACGGGAACTGGTGAACGACAACGGGCCTTGCTGCACTCTTGGTTATGACACTCCTGGGGGATATGTTTTGATAAATTCACAATCTTAGTAGGAACCCTTATTAAGGGAAAATTTCCCCTAAGAATGTATGTTAGAAGGTAGATCATGAAAAGCCTGGATTGAATCCAATAGACTCATGAGTTAAAAAGATTAAAGTTTATTTATAAGTCATCAACTTTTTCCTTAAGATTACCATTTATGTGTTACCCCAAACTTTCCTTTTATTCCAGCCAATGGCCGGTAATAGGAGGACTCGGGCTAACAACCGTTGTGAAGATCAATGTGATGATTGTACTAATGAGATGCCCAATCCAATGGGAGCGGGAATCGCGAACTTTGTCATGCTTCTCTCTCAGCTAACTCAAGTTTTGAATAGAAACACGGGTCAAGAGGAACATTCCACCCCCCCTAAGAAAGAACAAGTCACTATTGAGAGATTCATGAGACAAAGGCCTCCTACTTTTAGTGGATCATCTGATCCCAAGATCGCTGAGCAATGGACCAACTCCATTGAAAAGTTATTCTCCATCCTCCAATGTTCTGAACAAGAGAAGGTTCTCCTGGTGCCTTATCGAATGGAGGGTGAAGCTGATCAATGGCAGGAGTTGATCAAAAATACAAAGCCTGAGGAGGAGATCGAGGTTTTAGAATGGAAGGAATTTCGGAATATGTTTTTCGATAAATATTTTCCGCACAGCCTCAATTTTAAGATGGAAAGGGACTTCCTTTCCCTCAAACAAAAAGATGAAGAATCTGTGGGAGCGTACGAGGCAAACTTTACAAGGATTGCACGATACGCTTCCGGCTTTGTCATTACCCCCGAATGCAAGGTTGACCGCTTCTTTGGTGGGCTAAATCCTAGTTTGCAGAAAGCATTAGCGATCCGTGACTTCGACAGTTATGAGGAAATTGTCCGATGTGCCCTCAAGGTAGAAATGTAGATCGGAGAATCACAAGGGTATCATGGGGACAAGAAGCGTAAGGTGGACTTCAATGCTGGTGGTCCGATGGATAAATCTAACGGCGCTATGAATTTCCAGCACCCCACTTGCCAAAAGTGTGGAAAGAAGCACCCTGGAAATTGCCTTAGGGGGACGAGAAAATTCATTAGGTGTGGAAGAGAAGGGAACCTAGCTATTAACTGTCAGAAAGAAGGACTCACGGCTGCAATAGAGGAGAGGAACACTCCATTCGAACCTCAACGCATTATTCAATGCTACAAATGCATTGAACCGGGTCATTTTTCAAATCAGTGCCCTAATCCATGGGTTATCGGAGGCAACCAACAACCTCCAAGACAGCAAGGAAGAGCTTTTGCCATCACTTCTGCCGAAGTGAACCCCGACGACGAAGTGGTGACAGGTACGCTAGTTATTCTTTCAAAAATAGCAAATGTACTTTTTGATTCAGGTTCTATGCATTATTGTATATCTCAAATGTTTAGTAGAACAATCCCAGCACCACCAAAAATCCTGGAAGTAAAGATGTCGGTGAGTACGGAAAATGGGGCAATCATTGCATCCCATGAATATAAGTCCTCCCCTATTATAATCTGTGGATTGAATTTCCCGGCGAACCTCATCATACTCCCTTTGGTGGAATTTGATGCAATTATTGGCATGGATTGACTTTCCTTATATAGAGCCAACATAAATTGTCGGGAGAGGGAAATCACACTCCATATGAAGAATCGACCCCCGATTCTTTACAAGTGTCAGGAGGAAGATGAATCTTCTATAGCTCCATCATCTCAAGAATGGATATTACTGCCCTATGAGCATGCATATCTGGCTCAGATGATTGATTCCATGGAAGAAACCACCCTTGAAGAAATGCCTCTTGTGAGGGAATTCGCTGAAATGTTTCCCGGGGAACTTGCTGGTCTTCCTCCAAGAAGAGATGTTGAATTCTCAATTGAACTTTTTCCTGGGGCTCTACCAATATCCAGGACTCCATATAGAATGGCTGTTGTTGAGCTTGAATATCTAAAGAAACAACTATAGGAGAATCTGTATAAAGGGTTTATAAGCCCATGTGCATCACCATGGGGTGCACCAGTCCTCTTCTTCAAGAAGAAGGATGGGTCAATGCGGCTTTGCATCGATTATCATGAACATAACAAAATCACGATAAAGAACAAGTATCCTCTCCAAAGAATCGATGAATTGTTTTATCAGCTGTGTGGAGCACAATACTTCCCCAAGGTGGACATACGGTCGGGATATTATCAAGTAAGGGTGAAGAAGGAAGATATCCCCAAGGCTGCTTTTCGTACAAGGTACGTGCACTATGAATTCATATTAATGCCTTTCAGACTCACCAATTCTCCAGCAATATTCATGGAATTGATGAATAGAGTCTTTAGAGATTACCTTGACAAATTTTTGTTAGTCTTTATAGATGATATTCTAATATACTCCAAAACCAAGGAGGACAATGAGGAGCATTTAAAAACTGTACTAGAGACTTTGCGCAAGGAGAAGCTCTATGAAAAGTACAGAAAGTGTGAGTTTTGGTTGAAGGAAGTCTCATTCTTGGGCCATATCATCACATGCAATGGGAAATCTGTAGACCCCTCCAAAACAGATGTAATTGAGGGATGGCCGAGGCCAACATCGGTAACAGATATCCGTAGCTTCTTGGGGTTAGCTGGATATTATTGACGATTTGTGAGAAATTTCTCACGATTTTCCAACCATTTTACCAAGTTAAAAGGGAGTAAAGTTTTCTTGGAGTGATGAAAGTGAAGAAAGATTCAAGGAGTTGAAAAGGAGGCTTATCATTGCACCCGTGCTCACTTTACCCACAAGTGGGAAACTTTTTGTGGTATTCAGTGATGCCTCAAGAAGGTCTTTGGATGTGTGCTAATGCATAATGATAAAGTGATATCCTATGCTTAAAGGCAGTTGAAAATACATGAGCGAAACTATCCAACACATGATCTGGAGTTGGCGGCGGTGATCTTTGCCTTGAAAATCTTGCGGCATTATCTTTATGGAGAGAAATGTGAGATATATACTGACCACAAGAGTCTTAAATATATATTCACACAGAAAGAGCTTAATATGATCCAGAGAAGATGGATAGAGCTCATCAAGGATTATGACTGTTCAATACATTACCACCCTGGGAAGGCGAACAAGGTGGCAGATTCCCTAAGTAGAAAGGATCCATCGATTCTATCAATGATGAGAATTGAGAAGGATCCAAACTTCTTAAACTTGATGAATATGGATGTGGGAATCATAAAGAAAGGAACATCATCAATCCATTCACAAATGATTGCTCAAACATATCTTTTAGAAAGGATAAAGGATGCTCAAAAGGATGATGCGGGAATCCAAGAAAAAGTACAATCTATCAAAAAGGGGAAATCCTCGGAGTTTAATGTTAATGAAGAAGGAACTGTGCGGTTTGGGAAAAGACTATGTGCTCCATCAAGTCTGGAGCTGAAGAAGGAACTCTTGGACGATGCACATAGTTCAAATTTATCTATTCACCCAGGGAGCACAAAGATGTATCGAGATATCCGAGAAAACATTTGGTGGGATAATATGAAGAAGGAGATCACTGAATATACATCAATGTTCCTGGTGTGTCAGCAAGTGAAGGCAGAGAGGCAGAAGTCTAAGGGGATGATGTAACCATTTCCCATACCAGAATGGAAGTGGGAGAACATCACCGTGGACATTGTCACCGGACCTCCAAGGACATCCAAAGGCAACAATGCAATATGGGTTGTTGTGGATCGTCTTACAAAGACTACACACTTCATTGCTATTTGGGATTATTTCTCTTTGGATCAACTGGCATGGACATATATCAGGGAAGTGGTATGGTTTCATGGAGTACCACTATCTATTGTGTCTGACCGAGATCCAAGATTTACCTCTAAGTTTTGGAAGAGTCTTCAACATGCTCTGAATACTGAACTGAACTTCAGTACGACCTATCATCCTCAAACTGATGGCCAATCCGAGCGGACTATCCAAACACTTGAGGATATGTTGAGAGCGTGCTCAATGGACTTTAAAGGAGGATGGGATCAACATCTTCCTCTGGTTGAGTTCCCTTATAATAATAGTTTCCACTCGAGCATCCAAATGGAAACATATGATGCCCTGTATGGGAAAAGTTGTAGAACACCGACATGTTGGGATGAGGTCGGTGAACGTAAGCTGCATGGACTAGAAATGGTCGAAGAAATGGTGGAGAAGGTGAAAACCATTCAGCATTATATCAAGGCAGCCCAAATTCGACAGAAGAGTTATGCAGATAATCGTCGACGAGACCATGAGTTCAAAGTCAGAGACATGGTGTTTTTAAACATATCTCTGTGGAAGAAGGTCATCAGGTTTGGAAACAAAGGGAAGTTAAGTCCGATGTACATCGACCCCAATGAGATTCTTGATCGTGTTGGGGTTGTGGCCTATCGACTAGCACTTCCACCTACTATGGCCAAGGTGCATGATGTCTTCCATGTATCCCTCTTAAAGAAGTACATACCAGACCCTTCACATGTACTCTCTTCCAAGGTGGTACAATTGGAAGACGATCTTTCTTATGAGGAGAAACCATTGAAGGTCATAGATTGTAGAGAAAAGGTTCTACGAAATAAGAAAATTCCCCTTGTCAAGGTGTTGTGGAGAAACCACAAGTTTGAATAAGCGACTTGGGAGTCGGAGGATATGATGAAGCTGAGTTACCAACATTTGTTTTAGTGTGGGAGAAGGAAAAATTCGAGGGAAAAATTTCTTAAGGGGGGAATATTGTAACGACACAATGTTTCATTAATGTAAAATCCCTCTTGATCCAGTTAAATGTTTCTTTATGAAAAACGTTTTTATAAGATGTCAACTTCTTCGGTTTTATGTTATGATTTGTGACTGTTACTTTTATAGCCGTTGAACAGTGATCACATGAGTAGTATAAATATATGGCTTTAACGAACCCAATTTTACTCAGACAAAGGAAGCGATGGCCTCATCCAGTAGAATTTCCCCATACGAAGCCCATTTGTCGGAGCTCGGAAAAGAGGTGGCATCTTTGGGCTTCGCCCTTGACCAAGCCCAAGATGAGCTTCATTATGTCAAGCTCGAACGTGATCTTCTATGGGTAAAGTGGAAGTTGATAGAGATTACCACTTGAGCGATGTTATCCGAGCCGCCCCAAGAGTCTGTCACCATCGCACACCTTACCCTTAGGTCTTATGCAGCTATTTTAAGGGGTTATGTAACAAATAAGTAGTACTTTGTTCATGTGAATTATTTTTGTATATATTAATGAATATAATTTCTAGTCATTTTTGATACATGGTAATAGTTTTTAATGTACAAATGGTGTTTTTTTGGTTATTATTTAATTAAGAATTATATTTTATTAAATTAAGGTATTTTTGAATTAAATAATATTTGAATAAAATATTATTATTAATATTAAATTAATTTTTATTAAATATAAATGATCTTATAATTTTATGAATGCAATTAAAATTTTTTATTAAGGTTTGAAAGCCATTTCTGTCAAAACCAGTGAATTTTTTATAAATATCGGTTTTTATTTTAAAAGTGAAAATTCACATATTTAGAAAATTATTTAGAGAAAATAAATATTATTTTTGGAATCAGAACGTTGAAATTATCCAACAGTGAATTTTTCATAATTTTCAGAGACAATCAAATTTTTGGGTAAAAATTAAATACCGTTAAAAATATAATGTGTTTTATGACATCATAATGACCCAATGGTGATGTAATAAAATACCATAATCCTTATGTTCGGCCAATATATGTTTTATCATTAAAATAATGTGTTTTTGGGTTTTTTTGATTAATTTTCAAAGCATTGATGAACCCCTCAAGACTTATTCAACACTTTGCCTTTTTAAATTAATTTACATGGGAGTGTGACTCACCTCCACATTAGCAACCCTAATTTTTTAATATGTTTAGACCTTGTCCTTGTAAAATATTTTTTTCCTCTTTCATTTTACAGAAACCATGGGCAAATACCATGGGATGGTTTGTGGTTTGGATTATTTTAATATAAGGGCTCCCAAACCTAAATAATAAAGAATTCTCTCACGTTTCCTATATAAACCCACCCATGTTCCCACTTCCTCCTCACTAAAATCCAGTGGAGTTCGTCCAACCTCTGCCCTACTCTCTCTAGAATCCTCCCAAGGTGCCCCAAGCTCCCAAGAAGCCTCTCACAAGCCTCTCTATAGCCTTTGGAAGCACACTTCCAAGTAAGGGTTTTTTCTTCCTTTCTCATTTTTTTCAATTTTCATTAAGTTGTATTTCCCTTTTAATTTAAATTATGAATGTTGGGGTATGGTTTCTCACCACTCCCATACTACCCTCTTATTTTTTGAATGATGGGAGACCCCTTTCTCTCTCATTAAATGCCTCCCATGTACACCCGTTACTATGCCGAAATTCCGAATGGAACTTTTTCTCCTCTTTTATATTCAAGCAATACTTTTGTATCATGAATCTAAATTCCTTTTCAATTGTTGGGAAATGTATCTATATGACCTCCTTACTTTCCATTACTTGTAAATATTATGAGTAACCCCTTTCTCTCTCATCAACCATTTTTATGAATTCTTATGTCACGCCGTTACGCTGCCGAAATCACACCGATTTTTTAAGACAATATCATTGTGTAGTGAATACCATGCCCATTTCTTCATCAAGGGTATTCACCTTTATGAAAAGTTACTTATTTATTATAAAGTTTCATGTATTAATTCCACATTCCTTTATCGTGGAATAAATGATTATGATTTATGAATCCATGTTTTATGATCCATGTGGCACACTTATGCATGAAATGACATGTTTAAGAGTGGTGCACCCTTTATAGCGCTCCAATGCATTGGGTAAAGTATAGTATCATGACACGTCATGTGCAATGAGTTTTGACTCATGCTAATTCAAGTGCAACTAGGGTTTACTAGTGCTTCATGTGCAATTAGGGTTTACCCATGCTCCATGTGCAATGAGCCTCGGCTCATGCTCATTCAATGTTAAGTGTTGTTGCCACATTTCCATGTTATGATTATCATGATTTATCATGCCTTTATGTTCATGTTTCTCTTATGCTCTATTGATATGCCTATTGCCTAACATGTATTGTACTCCTCATGTTATTCCATGTGTACTCCCTTACTGGGCTTTATAGCTCACCCTTTTCTTATGAATGTCCTCAGGTTATCCCATGCAATGCTAAGTACGAAGGAATGTAGTGGTCATGTAAAGGAAGTTTTCAATAAAGATGATGTATTTCAAGTTTGAAGTTTTTATGTAATGATCCTAAGCCCCAAAGACACTAAACCTCTCGATCTTCTTTGTCATATCAAGTGAATTTTTATGTAATAAAGCATGTTTAAGTTGTAATAAAAAGCAGGGTTGTCATAGGGTATGACTCCAGAGGAGAGGGAGCCGATAGGGGTGGGGGATGTCGTTAGATGAGAGGTATCTGAGATGGGAGGGGGGACATCTCCATAGGAGAGGTGGTCGAGATGGGTTAAGGGCAAGGTGGCGGAGGCTGGGATGTTGAGGTCAGGGAGGGGAGGGGAGGGCCAGGAGGCAGAGGATGGGGAGGGAGGATAGTGTTCATGCAGGGGACCCCAATGGAAATCAGAAATCATGTGGGGAATCCTGATAAAATTTTCCAATCTGGTTAATGAATTCCTATGGTTGTAACAAAATCGTGGGAATAGACGAGAATATATCACTTCTACCAATGATTTCTCTAAACCATGGGTATAGATGTGTTGGTATAGACATAATTTCCTATAGTGATGTACACATGGTTTGTGGAAACCATTGTTCTATTTTTACATTAAGTTGTGAGTGAAGAAAAATAATTTAATGGTATATCCATATTAGAGTGTTATTAATGATATATTAAGAGAGTGAAATACAATATATGAAATTTTCTATCATTTATCATGGGAATATAAAATAAAATTTTCCTAGTGAGATGTTCGATTCATTTCTCTTTTGTGACACTTGAAAACACACTCTCCATCATTGAAAATTTTATTCAATAATATTAATTTTTTTATATTGGTAACAATGGGGGATACATTTATATTATTTTTTGAGATATATTCTTGAGAAAAAAATGATATATGTGAAGAGTATTTGAGAGGATTAAATAAATGTATACATTTTATAAATTATTAATCGTAAAGGTCAAAAATTTTAAATTATCATTCCAATAGTACGATGATTCTTTTATCTTTTGTGCATTTTATAATTTTGAGTGATATTTTTGAAAAATAAAAAAATGATTTAAAATACTTGTTTTTGATGTTATGATTTTTTAAGATATTGTCATTTGTGTTAGGAATCAAATAGGGTCATTAAGCGCTGTCCATCAACCCATGGGGAAGAAAGCCACATGGAAGCCCCATGACCAGCCCTCAGCCAAGACACCCATAGGGAAGGATGCATGCATGATCCCGAGAGGAGAATATAGTGCATGTGCATGATCATTGGAGCACACTAGAAAAAGGGATTATTGTTCATGTAGTGATTGGAAGATATACTCACCGTCATGGGGTGGTGAATAGTACATTATTCTATCCTTGGAAACCCATCCAACTTGATGGTGATAGAAGAGAACCATGTTTATTATATATCAAAGTACAACCATTGATTTCAATGATTTGGGCCATGTATTTAAGCTACTATTGTTCACTTAATTAACATGTTTTTTACTTACCTATTATCATGTCTTGGTTATCATACATATTTCTATGTTGTCGTCTCAACCCACCACACCACAAAACAACAATGGATGACCAAGAAAGTGGTCAATTTACTTCATGATAATTTAGAAACACTACACCACATACCAGCCATGCATCATGGAATCCCCTAGAGGATCAAAACGATGAATATGATTGCACCATAGTCTGAGTATGCTACCATGGTTTCTTATAGCTTAGAGAAATAATAATGGAGATATACTTCCATCATAATCACTTTTTCATGGGATAATGGAGTTTGGGAAGAGTTGGTATCATCATGAAAATTGGGTGTTTCAAGGATGTTGGTGCACAAAAATTGCATCATTATGTAATTTACTAGTAATGATTATAGTATCACTACAAGAGGGAGGTGGTGAATCAGTGGTATTACATTATTTTATGTTTCTTATCTTTTTAAATAACCTTTGCCTACTATCAACTATTTCATTCTCTAATGAAAATGAAAAAATCATGTATCCATAGTAACACAAGAACATATAATGTCCACTAATAAACAGGAGTTTCTATGTCTATGTAATTTCTTGGAAACAATACAATACTAAAAGAAACACTATAAAACAATCCTTTTCTATGGAACATAATGAGTAGGATATGTAAATAGAATCATGTAGCATTATGATCAATAGAACAGTCCATGTTATTCATGTGGTACGAAATGATATAAGATAAATTTTATAATAAACTTGTTATAGTGATTCTTAACAAAATTTCAAAAATAGGTTCTATAAAATTAAATATTCACTTCCTTACACTAAAGTAGAAAAGAACATCACTAAGTCATTGTAATGACACTCATTTCGATTTCCACTCTGATTCCCATGTCTGATTTATCAATTCAATAATAATTCGTTTTTAGAATACATCTTAAATAATACTAAAATTTTTCTTCCTTAGTCCAGAAATATGAAGATGATTTTCCTGGTATCATTATCCAGCCCAATACATTAAGTACCTGAATATGATCATGGATATTATCCTTTTTATTTTATCTAGAAAACTAAATCATTGAAGAACAATTCAAAAAAATTATTTTCCCAAGATATTATGAGCTTTTATCTCTTCTTATCAATAGTAACTCTATATATAAAAAGTAAAATGTACTTTATACATTTATAGGAAACCAAAAATAGCATCGGTGGGATTGAAAAAATATTCCCCACTCAACCAAATTCCCAGAAATCTCAAATTTCCCTTGGATTTAAAATCCATTTATTAATTCATCAATTACTCTTAATTCTTCCAGAATCTTCTCGAATCTTCATACAACATAAAATTGCTTCTGAATTCATTGAAAAAATCAATCATATTTCCCAGTATGATTTCATCATTTCGATGCTTAGTACAACATTCATATATGACTAAATATACAAAATATCATTATGATGTTAAGATCCGCTTGAAAAAAATTGGAACTATAAACATCTCATTACATTGCATTGAACCAACTGAAAGACTATATACCCATTATAATTTCTTCATTATAATAAGAAAGTAGATTATCTATTTCATTTCTCAATTCCATTGTGACAAATTATAAAATATGAATTCCCATTGAAATTCTATTGATGATAATATTTTTTAATAATTTTCAATCTCTTCAATAAATATTCTGGTCTTCATTAGAAGACACTTAAAAAATTAAAAACATGAATCTTATTCTAATTAATATTTTCTAAATACTTATTATTGGCCTTGTCATAACTATGATGTATCGATGTCAACATCAATACATTGGTTATTTATCCATATGTTAATGTATCAATTGGAAAGTAAATTATTCATTATCGTGACCAACTGGAATCCAAATCAACTGAACATACTTTTTTCTTTCTAGACCCACCTAAAAAAATTAATAGTTTTTATTTCCCTTAATAAACCTATTAAGGGAAAAACCAACAATTCAAAATGATGGTAATGGTTTACTACATTATTGATTAATCTATTTAATTATATTTGTATTGGATTCCAACACTGTTACTTCTTTTTAATTTTTTCCAAGAACTACTAAATAAAATAATTCCACCTTTGATGATTATGATGGAATAACGAGTCTGATGGATAGGTATTAACATCCCTTATGTCAATAATTTCATTATTTTCAGAATATGATATCAATGAATTTATAGAGCTCAAGTTATTTCTTCTTTCTGTTGATTATTCTCATCACATTGTTACTATAATAATTTAAATATTTTTTCTTTTAGTCTAACTAAAAACCATCTCCTTTTATTTCTCATATATCACATAAACCTTATATACATTAAAACATATGTGCCAGGTGAAATCACACTAATGATTTGAGACCAAAATAATTTCCTTATCAACCATACTTTTTGATGTAAAATGATATTTTTATTACCAATAACATGATATTACAAATCCAAGATCATGAAACCCAGGACCCCCGAGCCGCACAAATCGTCACAAAAAAAATAGATCCTGAAGGTCTAAAAATGGAGGCCCGGAGTATCCCTGATTGTAACAACTATACCGCACGAAGGCAGGGTGCGAAGGGAATTGAATATCATGAGAGGAGTGTCACAGGTCACCCTAGAATCCATGAAGGCCGCCAGCTAGTTACCCTCGAGCTGTATGTGGAGGAACTCGGAATCATGGGAATGGAGGGTATTACACTTGTGAATGAGATAAATGATGTTCCAATGTGGGGAAGCATCTACCATAAGAGTGCGCCAAATGAATTCAAAATCCATATCCACTATAGATAGGTGAGAGATCTATAGAGGAAGATCTCAAACCCATTGAGCAAGGCCTTGGCCTCAACCACCAAAGAATCACTCATCCCAAAGAACACATTGATAGAATAGATGACTGAACCAAATGTTCCCTAAATGACCACGCATCCCCTCACAATTCCCTTTATACAAGCCCCATATGTGTTGAATTTGAGAACATTAGGTGGAGGGTACCGTCTAACCCAAGTTCCAAGAGACATGGAAGAAGAAGGCACAAGAGGGAACAATCTAACGATGTAGCGTCTAAGGGTGGGTTACACCAAATGATACTTGTGGAGATGATATAGGTTGGAGATAAGAAGACAGGTCCGAAAGGGTAGCCCATGTAAAGTGGGTTGAGACCCAAGGTGTCTTTCATGGTTACGCTCCAGCCAAATGTGCAGAAAGACCATAGCAATAAGGATTGATCGACCATCTATCTCATGTTTGGAATGGTTCCAATATACCATTGATAAATGCAATTCTCAAAAGAAGGGGTCATCCTTTGGGGGAAAATAAACACCCCAATATCACTCCAAATTTTACCAGCCCAATCACTGTGGATAAAAATATTGGTCAAGGTTTCATCCATAGGTTCTGAGAAGCATCTGCATCGCAAGGCCAAAGTAATCCCTTTCTCTTTGACGGACATCTCTGTTGGAATAGAATTCTAGAAGACTCTCTAGATAAGGATGTTGAAATTGGCTACAATATACTTTCACCATAGAATACCACCCTTGTGGTCAATGGACGGCTTCCCAAAAGTGGCCTTCCTATACTCATTTTCTAAGAAACTACATAATGGAGAACTCTAAAAAATGCTCCTGCACAATGATCCATCTAGTCAGTTGTCATGGAAAAAATCATCTTGTGAAGGGTTAAGAATAGCCCTGAGGACAAAGGGGTTGAATGAGGCCTCCTTAACCAATAAGTTATGATCAAAGTATTGTGGGAAGCGGAGAAGCTCACCACCCTAGTTGCACTCCCAGAAGTTGACGTCACCCTATCTTATAATCCACAAAGAGTGTTGTCTAATATAAGACACCTGATCATGAAGAGATCTCCAATGAGTAGAGGGATGCCTACCATTTCCCCAAGACTGAAGCTGTACTTTCCTCTAATAAATCGAACCAATAGAGACAGACCCTCAATGACTTCCCAGACCAGCTTTCCTTGTAGGAGAAACAACATCTCATCCCAACTTCTGACGTTAATGTGCCCATGTTCTATGGGCCTTGGCAGCTTTCTCCAAGAGGCCCATCTGTATATTTCATCACCATGAGCATCCCAAAAGAAAGAGTTAAAAATGGAATTCGTCCAGCTGATGATAGTAATTGTAACATTAATAAAAAACAATATGTTTATGGGTATGGAGGACATAACACTATTTATCAGAGTGATCCTTCTCCAAAGGAGAGGAACTGGTTCTTCCAGTTGTTGATGTGATTAGTGATCTTGTTGTAAATATCCTTGAATAAGTGAACACAAATTCTCCATAGGGAAAGAGGAGCCCCAGGTAGGTTAGAAGAAAAACAATTTTCATGAATTTCGATAATTCTTTCGATGGTTCCCCTGCACCTCCTTGGAGAACTCAAGGGATGAAAGACACCACTTTTTTCAGGTTGATCAGTGGTCCACCCCACTTAACATAATCATCCATGAACTTGACGACCCCCTTGATCGAGGGTCTCCATCCATTGATAAAGAACATCAGATCCTCGAAAAAACGTTGTTGGAGATGATGGGGACATGTGATACATAGTGGAATGGTTGGACAGAGATATGTTGCTTGGCCACAGAGAAGTATGTGTTAACAGTATCTTGGGATAGAATGAAGTGGTTCGGGGAGATGGGGTACCCCTGTCGTAAACCAATGACCGACTTGATAATGCCACACTGTTTCCCTACAAAAAATGATGTTAAACCAAGGAGAGTTGTTGCAACATAATCAGATATCAATAACAGCCTCAGAGAAGCCCAGGCATCTCATGGTTCAGATGATGAAGTTCCATTCCATACGGTCATACACTTTGTCCATGTTAATCATTAATATAACATTAGAACACATAATCATTCTGTTGATGTTCCGAACCATCTCATGGGAAACTCCAAAATCCCCTTGGATAGATCTGACTTTGATAAATGCATGTTGTTCCTCAGAAATCCACTCATAGATGAAGATGTAGAGCATGTTATTAATGATGGTTTCCAGGACCTTGTATGCATCATCATATGTTTATCAAATCTAGGTACACACTGAAGTAACAACTATTTACTATCTTTCTTCTATTATAGACTTCTGGTGAGTCTGATGGACCATTTTTTCCAAAAAGATATTTATGATGAACATTATTAAGAATTATGAATTTTAATTTCTAAATATCATGTTCATTCTAAATTTTCACTTTTAAAAGTGAATTGATTTATTTTATTTAATAAAAATTGAAAAAAAACATGAAAAACAAAATTCTTATAACTACCATAAACCATCTCCAGCCAAATTAGTCTAAATAATCTCCACCTTTTTATATCTTTTTCTACCACGATTCATAAATAACTGAACATTATAACCACATAACATGGATTACCTATCTACAATTTTAGTCCAACGTGATCTAACGCATTTTATGAAAAAAGAATTATTAACAACGAAACCATGATATCGAAAAGTTTAAATGATGAAACTTACTCATCATTCCATAAAAATTTCCATCTCGTTTTCAAAATTCCTATCATCAAATGTTTCTTACAACCACTCAAAATAAAATTACAATAGTTCACACACAATCATATTGAGTTCATAACTTACCCATAACTTCCCCTTTATACATGATTCCTTAAAAGGATTAGCACATATATAATGTAAATATTTATGAAAAAAATCATCCCATGACAACACTATCCAAAGACAAGATGAGGTTAGGGACATAGAAATCCACAACATTGAAGAGAATGAGGTAGGATTCCAATGTTTAACCTCAATTTAGTAAAAAACTAACTTGGTAATGATTTGTGAAAATACTAGCAACTTGATGTAATTCTGGAACATACTAAAGGTAAACTAATTATTATCCAAATTCTATTTGATGAAATTATATTTGATATCAATATATTTTGAATGGAAATGTTGAACCAGATTCCCAGTATGTTTTATTTCATTTTTACTATCACAACTCATGATAAAGGGTAATATCAGTTCATTGTGTAATTTTTATATCATAGTATTCATTCACAGAAGATGAGTAACAGAATTAGTTGTAGAAACATAATCATCATCATCCATTATTTTAATTAATGTGTTTTATTTATTGATATGAAAACGTAAAAATCATTTCCCCAAAAATAAAACACTATCATATTTGGATATTCTATCATCAACATTTCCTTCCCAATAAGGATCAGAATACCCCAACGTAATTATTTTCTTGTATATCATATCTCATTAGAAAATTTGTTCTTCATTTATATATTTGATATTTATTCTTCAACAATGTTAATGTTATTTATTAGTATCATTCAGAAATAATTCACATAAGGTGACAACATAAGAAATGTTTGGTCTTAAGGTAGTAAAATAAAACAGACTCCCTATATTCTTTTGAAACTCATTCTGATGAACTTCCATGACTTATCTATCATTTGAATAATTCATTCCAAAAAAAAATTTATTATAAACAAGTTACAAGTTTTCTATTCCTATAATTTTAAGAAGATTCTTGTCATACATTTCATGAGAATGAAATATGTGTTTCTAATTTTTTTTAAAATTTAATCCAAGAGTCAATTTCATTTCCCCCAGCAAGGAAGTTAAATAAAATATCATTTCATTAGAAAGAAATTCACAAAATCATTCCTTATTACAATAAAAAGTAATTTCATCAACATAACCATTTATGTTGTGGAAAAACTCCATTGTTTCATTTATTTAAAGATTTATATCAACTGTTTCTTTCCTATAATTAATTTTCCTTAAGGAATTATCTTATTTGGAATAAAAGGCACTCAAATCATATTTTATACCATAACAATATTACTTCATCTTAAAACCATAAATTTAATAATTCCAAATAAAAATAACACCTGGTTGTTAAATTTAATGTTCCTCATAAATATCCCCATTCATAAATGATGCCTTTACATCCATTTAAAGATAATTTTTTAACTTCATTGTGAATATAATATAAATATATATTATGATTGTTTGTAAACATTTAACCATATAAAAATATTGGTCAGAATAAAAAACATCAAATTGGGGGTATAATTCTCACAATAATCACAATTTTTTCCTTATCACATCAGCTTCTTTAATATGATTATTCTGGAAAACAAATTTTCATAACAATAAATTTTTTTATCCGTATTTGGTACAAGTTACGATATAAAATTATTTTCAATCTAATTATGCTCTTAATTTATATAATAATTAAATTACAAATCATGAAAGGATTCATTCAAATCATTATTCTTGAATTTAGAATATATAGAAGTATGTGTAAATTTTTTTGATGATCTTATTTTTTGAACCTTCTGATTTTGATCACCAATAATGTTATGAGCTTCCAATTTCTTCCTAAAACTAGAATGAGTTTATCTATTTTCTTCCTCAACACTTGAAGTAGATTATTCCAATTTATCTTCTTGAGTATGATTAAAGTTTTCTCCATCATAATAATAATTGGTAACAAATTGTTTCTTATCCTGCTCATCCTCTCTATTAACCAGTGTCTATTTATCATTTTGTCCCTTTTCAATAAATTATCATTTTTTGAATCAGGAATTCATCTTGTTTTTTCTTGAAACAAATGTATCTTCTTCCTAAAGGAGCATATCCCAGAAAAATTACATCATCGCCTATCTAGTTAGACTATGCAAGGTTTTAACCTTTATTAATTATGACACAGGACTCCCAAAAAATATTCTGTGTTTCAAATGTGGAGTATTATCGTAAAAGAATTCATATGGATTAATATCTAAAATTTTCTATAGAAATATAGTTTTTTGATTTACACAGATGTACTAATGGAATTCTTTAAAATGTAATTAGAAAGATCATCTTCAAGCAACATAGCTTTCCCCATTTCTCCTAATCTTATATTCTTCCATTTGGCAACCCCATTTTTTGAGGTGTGTATGGTGAAAATAACTCAGGCTGAATTCCATGATTCTTAAGATAAAATTCAAATTCATCAATTTTATGCCCACAAAAATTATAAATTATCAACTTTTTCAATGAATACACACATTACTTCTTTCCTTTCGACTAAATTGTTTTATCTTTTTTAGACCATCAAACATATTTTTCATATACATAACACACTTAATGTGAGTAAGGTGATCAATGAAATTTATTAATTTTTTATTTCCATTAGATTATTTTTTTCTCATTGGCCCACAAATATCATAACGAATATATTCTAGGGGTTATCTTTAGAAAATATCAACTTTCTTGTGCACAGAATTAGTAACCATTCCTTTTTGGATAATAGTGCAACCCTAATCTTTTAGTATCGACATATTAGGAATTACTTGAAATCTATATCTCATAGATAACTTGTTCATTTTTATCTAACACGTTTTTGTATCATTTTGTTAAACAATTTATTCACTTCCACAATTCCTATGTAAAAACTGATTTGTATTTCACCATCTTGAAATAAATTTCCTTGTGTACATTGTCCTCTCATGTGTATCATTCCATCATCCTCATTATTCACAACTAACCAATTTTTTTTTAAAAATCACTTTATTTCCATCATCAGGGAGTTTTGAAACACTTTTTTTGTTGTGTTTCATCCCATCATCAAATAAATAATTTGTGTACTTTAACTTTTCATTCCCAATGAGGGCTAATCCAACACCATTGACTCTAATAGATTCATCATTGACAAATTTTAATATTACTTCTTTGAAAATTTTTAAACTATTTCAAAATTTTATGTCTTCTATCATATGATATAATCACCCAATATAAAAGATTCTCGTTTATTCCTCTTTTGTTTCTTTTAAGGTAGTTTCTAGAACAATAACATTTTATATCCATTTTTCTTCATTATTATCTAAAATCCATGATGTTGACAAAACATTGTTGTTCTTTTAACAAAACATTAATTTATTTTTAACAATTTATAAGTTTATCAAATAAATGAAAAATATTTTCTAGGGGTTGGAACCTATTCTGAAATTTCACACTATCCGTCTCATTTTTATTCTCAAAATCCATCAGATGCTTCTTCCTTTGAGAAGATTGACTCCACCTAAAATTTTTTTTTCAGTAATTTGGGGAATAGTTATAATGTTGTTTATTAAACCAACACATATCTTATTTGTGTCCAAATCCACAACAATACAAGTAGTATACATAGAAGTAATATTTTTCATTGAAACGTCTATACTGACTGAATTCATGAATATGTTTCACATCATCCTTCTTTTATTTCATGTCCGAACATTATTAACAACCATCTATTATGTTCTAAAAAACAATATTCTTCTTCAACTTGGTTTTCTTTTCATTCATATCTGAACTATAAGTAATATAAATATTTCTAGACTCATAATTTTGACAGACTTCTAACTTCACGATAGTTTTTGGATTGGTCACATACATCACTTTCCTATATATCCTATTTTCGGAAACATTTTCAGATTTCATTACAATATTTCAAGGTAATTTTTGTTCCTTCACATGTTCCTCATTAGTAGAGTATTCACCAACATGAGATATATATTTTTTTAAACATGTAATTTTCTATTCATATTTTATATCTTTTTATTGAAAATATCCCATGTCTTCTTCTTGAGACTTCATTTTCACATCCAGATGATCATTACAAATTTTTTATTCCTCGATAGATTTATTCAAATAAAAAATATATTATAACAGAATTTTCTTAACATTAAGAAAACATTTGTGATTTTTTTTACTAATTTTCACTTTTGAACATCCTTATTTCTAGTTCATGCCTCCCAATCTTACTCAAACATTATCTTAATTCATTTTTATGTTAAAATTATAATCCAATTTTTTCTTCTTAAAAACAACATCTTTCAAATTATTCAATACTCACTATTGAAATAAATGAATTAACAACATCTTGATTAGAATATTTTTTTAATAAACTTCACTGTTATCATCATCATCATCATATTTAGAAAAATTAATATCTCCTTTCAGATATAGATATTTTTTTATATAATCCTTTGGAAAAAGATTTAGCCCTATCACCTTATATTGCTGATAACCTTCTTGGTCTTATTTCTTCTTTATCAAAATCATATTCATTCATTCTTCGAGGACAATTATCCAGAAGGTGCCCAACGTTTTCACATTAGAAACACATCATGAGAAGTATGCTTTTGTATTTACGTGTACCTATTGACTCATTTTTATAAAAAAAGGATAAAAATTCAATATGGTTTTTTCAATACCTCATTTTCAGTGTTAGTGTCAGTAATATCAAATGTTTCAGGAAATATCGTAGAAATTTAATTCATGAATTATTTGAAGGAGATTTATATATCCCCCTTTTACCCATGATAACCTTTTCCCTTCAAATTTCATAATCAATGAGAGTGATATGATGCTCATCTAGACATAGTGTTTGAGGTTCCCTCACTTTAAATGAGGAATCATTAGCATAAAATTTAATGTAATAATTATAATTATAATTTCAGTAGCTCTAGAATCCTATAAATTTTCACCAAGACATCTAGTATTCCTAATATGTCATTTACCATGTCAGAGTAGTCCCCATCAGATTCATATTCACCCATTTTCAGATCCTCGTACATTAGCCTATAGATTAGTAATTTTTCCTTCTACTCCATTGTATTTTCATCATATTTGTTTCTAAACATATCAAATATAACATTGGTGGTGGAAACACCCTTAATAATTAAAAACTATCTTTTCGAATGTGATGAGATTAAATCATTCATATCTTGTCCATAATTCTAAAGATTATACTTTTCAACATGTGTAAGGGGGACTTTATAATGAATAGGAGTAAAGCCATCTGTTATAGCATTAAGAACAAAATACCCAAGTGAAATAAGAAAAGGTAAATTTCTGTATTTTTATATATGATAGTTAATTCCATTCACGACTAGAATAACATTACTTTTGATACCACTCAGATTCTCCATCAACTTCTCTTCAAAACATGAAAAAAAAGTGAAGGGAACCATAATCTATAATACAACTTGTATTTTCCCAGTCAATATTGTAGTATCACTGAGAGGGGGAGGGTTCAAATAATGATATAGTTGTCATTAAAGTTTCCTCCCTTTTGAAAGAACCTTCACCTTTTGTTAATGATTTCTTTCTCTGATTATAAAAAACACACATCTATAAGAACAAAATAATATAAAAGGTTCAATAAACTACAATAGTAACTATATCAATGGTATTGTTTACAAACACTCCAACCCAACACAAAAAAATTGAAAAAAAATCCCTTTGTGTAGAATACAATGAGTCGGATATGAAATTTCAATCATTTAGAGCAATGATAAATAGAAAAGTGCATGTTCATCAAGATACATGAACTAGTAAAAGATAATTATGGTAAAAATTGGTCATGGTGCTATTTAATAAACATTCACTAATATTTTCATCAAAAATATCATCACATTCATACCCAATAGTAGTAAATAACTTCTAATGGATATTGTATGGACACTCAATCTGATTCACAAGTCTTATTTATCAATACAATAATATTTATTTTTCAAAATACAACTAACATATTCTTGAACATATTCTTCCTCAGTACAAAAATTTGAATAAAATTTTCTCAGTCTGATTATCTAGCAAAATATGATAACCTACTGAATAACATTATGAATCTTCACTAGTCTTCATCTATCTAGTCAAATTGTTCAAGAAATCATAATCAGAAAATTACTTCTCCATTTAATTTTTTTGGTTCTCTCAATTCTTCACAACATTACATCCATGTTAGAAACTATATGGTATATTATCCTTTTATATGAAACCCAAAATATTTTTTACCAGATTTGGAAAATCATTATTGCTCAACCATATTTCAAAAAACAATATGTTTCTATTCAATTCCTAATTTATTTATGACTTCATAAATTCTTACTAAGTCTTCTCGACTGTTATCAAATAATCATTCAAATTCAACTTGTTTTCAACTTGCTATTGAACATTAGTATGAATTTGAATCATATTTACCAATAAAATTTATTGATTATAATTCTCACTACCACTTGAATATAGAAAGAAATAGATAGATTCTCAATAATATGATCATCCCCACTTACAAATAAGATATAATTAAATACCTCTCATTGCATTTCTCTTCACCAACTAAAATAATATCTTTCCACTCTTATTTATTCATTATGATGAGAAACTAGATTCATAATTTAATTAATTAGTACAAAATGAAGAAAATGCAAATACATATGGAGTCCTAATATAATTCTCTCCCTAACTATGTCTTTGAATCATCCTCAAAAACAAAAATAAATCTTTTTGTCTTCCTTTGAGAACACCTCCAAAAACAATCAAAAGAAAATATTGTTATAGTTATTATTTTCCCTATATCAATTATATGTCTTGTATTCACTCTTATGAATTGCATTCAACTCCAATATTATGTCACTTGACCCATATTTTATTGTATCACTTTCTAATGAAATTACTATTTATCTTGATCTACTTGAATCAAAATCCAATAAATAGAATTTATTTAATTCATGAATAAGAAAAAAATAATATAAAATTTTGTCTTTCCCTTGACCGACTATTTATAGAAAACCATAAACAATTCATCTTGATTTAAATGATTGACAATAATGCTGGTTGATCTCTAAATTTTTTCTGTGTTAAACTCCATCATTTTTACATTTTTTTTCTTTTTCATTGGTTCTAAAAACTCCCAATAAAAATTATTCAACCCCTGATGATCATTGTGGAATAATGATTCTGATATACCAGTATCCACAGCTTTGATTTTCAATTTTTTATTTTATGATTACGATATAAATGAACATCCAATACTAAACATCATTATCTTTCTTGACTAAGATACTAATCTAATTCATTCACTTAGAATTTAAATCATTTTGATTTTAGTCCAATTTAAAACAAGAACCTTTTTTCTCAAATTTCCGACAAACCATTCATCCTTTTAAAACATCTACATACGATTATCTCAGAAAAATTATCTGAGAAATGAAATCACCAACCAATCAAAATCCCTTATTCAATAAACTTTATCATGTATCGGGACTTCCTTCATGAAATAGAATACTTAAGAACCATTGTGATGGTTTTTTTACAAAGTTTTTGTATTTGGTAAAAACTAAATCTCTTTTTAAATTAATGTTTTTTTCTAGGAAACTTATATAGATTTATTGAAATTAGGTTTCTGTTAAGAATTAGGAATGATCACATCAAAACTAAAAATAGAGAAAATGATATTCTCTATAATGAGAAAAATAAAATTAAGAATCACTATATTTATATAACTATATTTAGGTTTGTCAATATGACATTGAAAATAAATTAATTCAAAAGAATCTATGAAAATGAATTTGATAAAGATTTTTTAAAGCAGAATGTGAATCTAGGAGTTATAACATTTTCATAGTTTCTAACATAAATTATATGCTGATTTATGGACAAAGAAGTCATCACCAATCATGAATAAATTCCTGATAAAATGATTTTAATAAATAGTGGAGTAGTTTAAATAAATTCAGATATATAGAGTGATTAATTCCATTGAAATGAGAATTTCATCTTAATAATAATTACACCATAATGGGAAATTTATCATAATGAGTATTTGATCATATTGAAAATGAGAATTAAATTATAAAAAGGAAAAATCAGTTAGTATGTTGAGAAATAAAAATATTTTAATGTTATGAGAATGAAGAAGCTGTGAAAGAAAAAGGTTGTAATGGGTTAAGAAATAAAAAACAGAAAAAAGAAAATATCTTAATGGGATGAGAATGAAAAATTTCATAATGAATATGAGAATGAAATGGATCATAGTGAGCTGAGAATGAAAAATATCGAATTGAAGATGAGAAAGAAATATGTACTAATGAGTTGATAAATAAATAGATCGTAATGATGTTGAAAAGGAAATTTTTTGTAATTTAGTTAAGAAAGAAAAATATTGTAATGAGATGATAAATAAATTGGTCAAAATTAATTTAATATTGAAAAAGAAGTTAAGGAGATGAGATAGGTATGATGAATTGATATGTTCAAACATGAATTTCAATTTTTCAAAAATAATGGAGAAATCGTTGGAGGTTTGAAGAAGAAAAAGTTGATGTTTTAAAGGCATGATCTTTTGGACATGTTATGATTTGGTTATGTGTGAATGTTTTCATTTTTTCCCGAGTTTGTTTTATAAGTCGCCTATAAATACTTTATTAGATCAGTCATCCATTTTCAACATTCACACACAAGAAAAAAAGAGACACACTAAAAAATTCAGAAGTAAATGTTCCCATATGATTGAAGAATAATTGAATTGATCATTTGAGATGCTTTTGAGTTTTAGGATTTGAATTGGAATTAATTTTATTTAATTATAAAAATTATTTAATTGCATATAGAATCATCGTTATCATAAAATTTTATACATGATCTATCATTACAATATTTAGGGAATTATATCAAGGATCTTGAATTATTGTATTCTAGAAATTAGATCAAGAATTATCTTATTCATTAAATTGGATCCAACATCATTATTTTGAGAGACTAATTTGAAAAATAATTATATTGAGAAAACCTGATCCATAATCCATAATTATCGTATTGAGAGAATTGGATCGATCCAAATCAGACTGAGGATTATTTCTAAGAAATTATGGAGAAAATTAAACAAGGAATTTATTTATTTTTTCTCAATTGTTTTATAGTCAAACATTGTAAACTAGCATGAGACAATATAATCATTCCAATTGGGAGATAGAATGTTTCTATTGGGAGTTGGAACAAGTTGTATTCACTTATTCTGAATATAGGATTTCCATATACCCACGGGAGTGACTATGGAAAGGATGTTGGTTCTTACATTGAACCCAAACCTTGTAAGTCATATGTTCTTTACATGGTTTCCTACTTTCCAATGCATGTGTATTATCAAAATGTTAATATAGGAAAAATATTATCATGTTGCAGGGGTTTAGAATCTATATGTTTTGAAACTTATAAATTTGAACAACAGATTCACCACCCCCCCCCCCCTCTCAGTTTCATTTCGATCCATTTGAACATCAATTGGTATCATAGGGAAGGTTCCCTTATTGACACATTATCATGGATAATTCAAATTTTTCAATAGAAAATTATTTCCTACATTTAATAAAAAAAATATAATGGATTTAAAAATAGTATTATTCGATATATCTAATCTCCTGGCCTAAATTATTTTGATGCTTATACTATTGGTTTTCTACCTTATGAGAAAAATGGTTCTATGATGTTTGTTGACAAGAGAAATATGGATGTTAATGAAAATTATTTAAATTAAATCCATATATCATTATCAAATAATTTTTATCACGTGTTTATGGGTCTAAAAACATCAAAAATTATGTGGGACAATATGGAATGTGTTTTTGAATGGAATACTAAATTCAATGATGAAAAGATACAAATATGGCATAATAAGTATGAACAAATCAGAATGAAAGATGAATAAAAAACTGATGAATATTTCACCAGAGTAAATAAAATTATTTTCCACATCATTTAATTATGAGATGTCTTAGAATTTGATACAATTGTGAATAAAAATATCAAAATCATTACGGATAGGATTGATTCTAAATTTTCTTCTTTAGAAGAGAAAGATGATTTATCTCATGATGAATTTCATAACATTATTATTTACATTGAAATTATGTAATCCCCAATGTTTAAAATGAATATGAAAGATGAAATTTCTTGACTCCATGAGAGATATGAAAATATAACATGTTGATGAAATCGATCCTTGTGAGTCTAATGAGAAGGAAGATGATGACCTCAATTAAACAATCAGGTCTCTCATATCCACAAACTATCAAAGAGGAAGTGGAAATTATGGAGGTAGACTGCATATTAAATGGTTTGAGTGTGGTGTAATTGTAATGCCCTGACCCTAGTTACCTATAGTCAGTGCATCATTTTAATACATAGTCATCATTACAAGGAATCAGGTCCCGAATGACCGATCGGTTTAGCAGTCTTCGAAAATAGATTACATAAATGAATGTTACATTAAACATTATAACATACCAAACAACATAAATAATCTTTTATGAACATCGTTATTCCCTTGGCATAACCCTTCATATCAATCACAATACACTTCTTGGAATCCTGGAAAAAATAAAATATAGAATGGGGTGAGCTCAAATGCCCATTAAGGACAACAATATAGTGGAAACATTCATAAGTAAGCATAAACATTTAAGGCAATGTATAACTAAAACAAAAGCCTTTTAATCATGAACTTCAGCATAATATGGTATAAATAATATAAAATAATTCTATTTACTTATTCACATGGATATTCTACTAGTCTAATAATCAAATGAAATATCAATAACCACTTTCATAATGATGGAATGTATAATGCAAGACTATCAAAACCACGTAGCCAAGTTTTCGTGCCAAGACTAAAAATAATATATTTTCAAGTCCTCATTCCAAGACACTAGTTTGTCTAATGAGACCTACTGATTCATCGAGGAGCTATAGCAGGCTCCACCCGTCACTTACTAAGTCCAATGCATTCACCATATGAACAGGTTTAAACATAACATAAACATTTGTATTAAAACTACCATATGAAATATATATACTTTCACCATGAACCCTGAATGATATAAAAATAAGACATCCATAGTCAAACATATAACAAAACATTCAATTCAATGTGGAAGTTTTTTATCATAATAAATCATATTCAAATAAGCATAAAATCCATCAAAGGATGTTGACATAGATGAAATCAAAACTATTTGATAGAAATATCTTTTTTTTTGAAATAATTTAAAAGTCACATAATTATTAAATAAAAAATTTACTTTAAAAATATTCTTATAATTTTCTATGGGAATCTTCAACGATTTTATAATGGTGGTAAATAGCCACACCCTCCGTATAAGTTTAAAAAAAGACATTCTTACCCTAATTTGTCGAAAAGGATAAAAAGGTCCTTGTTTGGAAATTGACGTAAAGATTCCTTTATAAACATATTATTAAATGTAAAAAAGGGTACACATGACTTTACCCAATATTCTCTATAATAGTAATAGTGTTTTTAATACATTTTTAAGAATCATGGATGTGGATGATAAAGAGGTCTCAGTAGATAATTACGTATAATCAACCTCAGATAATGAAGAGATTGTGAAATAAACCATTACCTTGTAGTTTTCCTAGATAGAGTGTAGGTTAACCACCTATATAATAGTTAAATCATTTTTATTAAATTATAAAATAATCATATACATAAATATGATATCATATATGATCCTTTAATATTTATTTGTTAATAATATTTTAGTATTATCCTTGTTTCGGGTGTTAACTGATTTGTTTTCCTTAATATACTTCATTACGTCAGCCTTGTTTTTTTGGATAGGCTGTATATTATTCATATCTAGAATTATATCAATTACTTAAAATTTACTTTTAATCATCAAATGAGAATAACTCTTGAATGGATATGATGGGGAAATGAATATCATCGCGTTCGTGGAGACGGTAATCCGTACGTATGCATGAATGCTACATCAATTTCATTTTTCATTTTAAATGAAATCAAAAACAAATGATACAAAGGTATATTATTATTACAGTATAATATAATATCTTATATGTGTAACTTATGTTCATTAACACCATCCTTTATACGTTCCGTGTATGGTATGAACGAGTTTTATCACTTTGAGGGGGCGGTAGTCCGCACTTCCTCAAATGAAATTTTTGTATATATATACAACATGAAACGAATAATGGTATGATATAAAATGGAATTAAATAAGCTTATATATAAAATAAATATATTTAATTATAGTTCCATCATAATGGCCACCATGAGAGGTGGTAGGAGATAATTGAACAGTCATCATTTGGTGAGGCGTTTGGTTGCCATCCACAGAAACATTATGTTCTTCACCCATTAGATGGTGGTGTGTGTAAGTTTAGTTCGAATACTTGTCATAAAAATATACTAGTATATTTAGGATACAGGTTTTGTTACAAAAGAAAATAATAATAAGAGTTTAGGGGTTGTAGAATTAAAAGAAAATAAGCTAAGATAAATCGTTACCTTAAATTTGGTTAACTCCCTTTGGTTTGAATCAAAAAGAAATCTTGAAGTGCCTTCATCCAAATGTAACACTTCTAGGAGGAGGAGAGGGATGTAGGGAGCATAATTGGTAAGAGGTTTGACGAGCCAAAAGGCTTGAGAGGTGTATGTAATTGGTTATAAGTGGTGTCCTTTTATAAGGCGGAAAAGGGGATCTTTAGGAAAATCTTAATGTATTATTTTATGATAAATTCATATTATTTTTATAATGGCTCCAATGTGGATTATTAGAATTCTACGGTGGGTATGGGTTGAAAACCACTCTACCAATAGATTTTAGATAGGTTTGGGTCACTATAGTAACATTATCTTTTACATTTAACTCTTTGCTAAATAGTTTGACATTTACCATATCTCTTTTTATTTTTATATTATATAGTTACAAAACCTACAATATACTTCCAAGAGACCCCCAAGTGGTCAATTAATGTTACAAATATTATTATATAAGTCCTTTGTCCAAACCATAGATTTTATGGAATATTATATCAATTAATAATATAATATTTGTTTTAAAAACTCCTTTATGTCAATTTTGACACTGTTTAATAATTAATTTTTGTTAAAGGCTTAATAACTTTATTAATTCGAACCAAATTTATTTAATCAATCCTAACATTACTTTATAACTAATAAAATTAATGTAATTCATTAAAAGTCTAAAATTATATTTATTTGGCTATTTATAATATCAATTATTTTAATATTTCACTAATAAGGTAATTACTGAATCAACATTATGTCATAAATATCATAATTTATATGATGTCTAAAAATTCTAAAATAAATTCCATGATGTCAGAAATATTTTTTTCTTTTCAAAGAATATTTATTTTGGAAAATATAACTTATATAACAACATGTAAAAATTAATTTACTAAAAGATATTTGTTTGTGTCATTTTTGTCTTTACATTAAATTAATTAATCTAAAGAGTCATTATCACTCTCTTGTGACTCCATTGGGTCCCATAATTGACCCCATGGATGCCCATGGTCGGCCATGACTCATACAATAATGTTAGGACACGTGTTATGGTGATTTTGTATTATTATAATATACTTTTTATGTTGAATTATCCTATTTGCCTTTAACCGCGGTAAATAAAAGTCAAAAGATAATATTCAGGAAAAATTATTTTTAACTTATTGAAACAAATTTTACTCGTTGATATTTATTTTTTCTCTCTGATTTTCGAAATTCCACTCACAGAAGTGGTAAAATTATGTTTTATGTGAATTTTGCAATTTTCTTTGGAGGAGGATAAAAGACGGTGAAAAGTTCAATAAAATTTTAATATATCTAAAATTATTATAAACTGACTCCAATTAATTACATTTAACTTATATAGGTATTATGTATCTATTTTGACATAAAATAAATTTACATAAAATAAATAATTATTTTAAAAAAAATCGGTTTTAAACTATAAATCAGTGTTTTTCACTATTCATCAAAAGTTAAAAGTTTTCAGAAAAATACCAAAAAATTACCCCCAAGATAATTTTAATATTCCAAATTTAATAATGAAGTCTTTTATACCAAATTAAAAACATTGATGTTGCATTTATTAATTTAAAATTAATTCCCTCTGTCAAATCCAAAAGGCGTATTTTTAAGAAATAATAACAACCAAAAATTTGACACTTGTTTATGTCCAATTTTAAAGTGAAATTACATACAATGACAATATTTTGAATAAATTGTAAGAATAAAATCTATTTATACTTCCAAACCATTAAAATGTATTATTTAAGAATATAAATTATTTTTATTTAAAAAGTTGATTTACTTTAAAATATATTATTTTTCACTATTCACCCAAATATGAAAGTTATCAGAAAAACACCAAAACATAATTGAACCTAATTTATTATGTCCCGTTTCTAAATAAGAAGTTTATTTTATCAAATTTAAAATATAAAAGATTCAAATATTCTATTTAAAAAGGCTTCTCCATTAAAAGGCGTTAAATTACATTTTTTGAAAAATTCATCATTTATCTGAAAAAAATGATTTTGTTCTCACATTATGTCTAAGAAACTCATAATATGGATTATAAAGTTATAAGGATTATATAAAGTTCAAAATTCAGTTAATACTATTCGTAAATACTTTTTAACAACTTCTTTGGTTAGTCATGGTGCGCTAGAACTCGGGGTTGCGTGTAGTGCAAGTTATTGAATTACTTTGAACAAATAACGTACGTTGAAATCATGGGGTGTTACATTCTTCCCTCCATCAATAAATTGTGTCCTCACAATTTTGAAATTATTTTTTTGAAAATAAAATTTTGAAAATTGAAAATACCTTTGGGAAAACCCACATCGGAAATTAGGTAAATAAAATTTAGTCTTAAAAAGAGGAAAAGGGAAATGAAAGGGTCACCACCAAATTAGGATCTCGATTAGGAGAACATTGGTGGAAATTAGAGAGATATAATTGGAGGAAAAAGATAAATATTTATAGTTAGTGATTGAGGTTATCAATCAAATACAAGTATAAAATTAAGGGCCTTAAATTCATCAATCTATGATGATTTAAAATACCATCGGTTCAACAAAACAAATGGTATTAGGATAACACATATTTGTTTTAATATCCCTTTACTAAACTATAAGAATAAATTTCTTCATAGAATAAGAGAATAATAAACATATATAATTGAAATGTAGAGTCCCATCCTTTAACTAATTTCTACCAAAAACTCATCATTCACTCTAAAAGATAATAGAACTTAAAAATAATATTCTATTTATCATATTTTTAGAGGGTTTCAAAAAAATGAATTTATAATTCATCTACCAGAATTTTTTTTTTTAAAAAAGACTTCATTATTCAATCCCGGACATCACATGGTTTAGTGGTAGGTGATACACCCTTGTCTCCATTCGGTTGTAGGTTCATGTGTCGTGGCATTGGGAGACGCGACAGGTTTCCACTCGACCACCGGGTTGTCCTTTCATGGGAATCTGGAAATAATCTCAAACTAGAATTATCCAAAATAAATCTATCCATACTCATATTATAAAATTTATAAAGATGTTATACACAATGAAGATCCTTTTTTCCATGTAATAACATGTGAACACCTTCATCATGTATTCTTTTAAAACACTGCAACATCCTGAATTACCGTAAAACCTTATTGATTACAATCATTATCCCTATTCCTTATAGAATTCTGGATATACCCCTTCTATCCAAAAATGTTGTAAACTCAAACAATGATGGAATATCATTAATCACTTTCATATTAGTCAATAATATCCAATATAATTTATCCAAATCAATCATGTATTATTCAAAAATCACTACCTCGTTATCAGAACCATATTATGGTTTATCTTTCTCTCAAAAATATATTTTCCAAAACATTTAACCAGCTATTGAGTCACTTTTCTTAGTTCCAAACAATCTCATGCCCTTAATAATATATTACATCAGTACAATCCTTATATACTCCATAATTATTTTAACCAGTACATCGTTGATACAACACTAAAATGACAAAATTCATTAATAACAACATAGGAAATGTAATCATTACTCCTCATCTATGGTAGTATCATATCTTGATTATTATCAAATATAATCATTTGTGGCATACTATGATGTTTTTTACATTGGTTCACATTTTGTCCCAACTCCTTACAGATGAACCATTGTACATTTGAATCCTTTTTCTTACTCGTACAGTCACGTACTTGGTGTCCTTTTTCTCCACACTTATAACAAACTCTTATTCCCTTCAGGAAAGTTCCAGGGTGTTTCTTCCCATAGTTATCAAATATGGGAAAATTCTCCATTTCCCCCTTCCCTTTATCCATCTTTCTCTCTTCCATTCTTTTCTTTTATTGCATTCCTCCAACACCACAGGACTTAGAGAATTATTTACTTATCTTATTAACACATGATACTATTTCATAATATGTTGAGAATACATTGGAGACTATTTCCATTCTAAATTTTGGATTAATACTATGAAGGATATGATCCTTCTTACTATTGGGATTATATGAATTTCTGGAGTTCACATTCCTTCTACTGGGTTCCATTTCTATACAATAGCATAAACTAGGTCAGTTTATGAATTGCAATAATTCCAAACTTGTAAAATACATAACATAAATTGAATGGTTTATGGATATAATCCATAATCATAAATATTTTTTCATTAAGGAAGTATAAACACATCAACCCTTCATAATGATTTGTAAATAAAATGAGAATTATCCTAAGCATATCCCCCGGGTGTTTCGTAACCAAGAGTGTAGCAAGGCTCATTTTCATGCACCAGTTCCCGTTCTAGTCTAACTCCAAGCGGTGTTTTCGGGTTTTACCCCTAGGTACGTCTGTGCCAGAGCTACCTCTACTTGCTCGTATCCAGACATGGATGTATTTATCGGAAAACTCACAAAATATCTACAATACCAAAATTCTATGAATTTCTTCTATACTAATCTTAAATGTCCTTTTAAGGTCTATGTGCTCTAATTAGAGTTTATCTAAATCTAGCTTCCAAGGTTATTTCTAAACTTCCTCTGATACCAACTGTAACCCCTTGACCCTAGTTACCCAAATTCGGTGCATTATTTTAATACATTTGCAGGATTACATGGAATCAAGTCCCGAAGGACCGATCGGTTTAGCAGCCTTGGAAAATAGATTACATTTACGAATGTTACATTACACTTTATAACATACAAAACAACATAAATAATCCTTTATGAACCCCATTATTCCCTTGGATTAACCCTTCATATCTATCACAATACACTTCATGGAATCCTGGGAAAAATAAAACATAGAAATGGGTGAGATCAAATGCCCAGTAAGGATAAAAATATATTGGAAACATTTATTAGTAAGAACAAACATTTAATGAAATGAATAACTCAAAGAAAAGACTTTTAAACTTGAACATCAGCATAATATGGTAGAAATAAAATGAAATAATCCCATTTACTTATTCACATGGATTTTCTACTAGTTGAATAATCACATGCAATATCAACAACCACTTTCATAATGATGTAATGCATAAGACCAGACTATCATAACCACGTAGCCAAGGCCTCAGGCCAAGACTACAATAAATATTTTGTCAAGGCCTCATTCCAAGACATATGTTTGTCTCATGAGACATACCAATTCATCGAGGAGCTATATCAGGCTCCACCCATCACTTACTAGGTCGAATGCATTCCTTATATGAACAGGTTTTAACATAACATAAACATTCGTATTAAAACTAGAATATGAAATGTGAATACATTCTCTATAAACCATGGATGTTATAAAAATAACTCATCCACAATCAAACATATCACAAAACATTCAATAAATTATGGAAGTTTTGTATAATAATAAATCTACTTCAAATAAGAACAAAATCCATCAAAGGATGTTGACATAGATGAAATCAAAACTATTTGAGAGATATATCTCTTTTTTTGAAATAATTTAAAAGTCACATAATTATAAAATAAAATGTTTACTCTGAAAATATTCTCATAATATTGTAAGGTAAGATTCGAAGATTTTACAATGGTGGAAAATAGCTGCACCCACCGTGTAAGATAAAAAAAGACATTCTTACCCTAATTTTTTTAAAAGGTTAAAAAGGTTCTTGTTTGAAAAATGTCGTAACGGTTCCTTTATAAACTTATTATTAAAATACAAACAAGGGTATAAATGACTTTATCCAATATTCTGTAAAATAGTTAGAATTTTTTGTAATATATTTTTAAGAAAAAAGGATGTGGATGATAAAGAGGTCCTAGTAGATAATTACGTATAAACAAACTCGGATAATGAAGAAATTGTGAAATAAACCCTTACCTGGTACATTTACTTGATAGAGTGTAGTTTAACCTCATTTATAATAGTTAAATCATTGTTATTAAATTATATAAGAATCATATACATAAATATGATATCATATATGATCTTTTAATATTTCTTTGTTAATTATATTTTAGTATTTTCGTTGTTTCCGGTGTTAATTGATTCGTTTTCACTTATATGCTTCGTTACATAAGATGTGTTTGTTATGGATAGGTTTTATCTTATTCATATCTAGAATTATATCATGTCCATAATAATTACTTTTAATCATCAAATGATAATTAGTCTTGAATGGATATTATGTGGAATTTAATGTCATCACGTTCGTGGAGACTGTAATCCCTATATACGCACGAACGCTACTTCCATTTGAATTTTCATTTTAAAATAAATCAAAACAAAATTATACATAGGTATATTATTATTCCAGTTTAATATAATATCTTATATGTGTTACTTAATTTCATTAACACCTTCCTTTATATGTTCAGTGTATGGTATGAATGAGTCATATCACTTTGAGGGGGCGGTGGTCCGCACTTCCTCAAATGAAATTATCGTATATATATACAACATGAAATGAATATGGTATGCTATAAAATGGAATTACAGAAGATTATATAGAAAATAAATATATTTTATTATAGTTCCATCATAATGGCCACCATTAGACGTGGTAGGAGATAATTGAACAATCATCGTTTCGTGAGGCGTTTTGTTGCGATCCACAGAAACTTTATGTTCATCACCCATTAGATGGAGGATTGTGTAAGTGTAGTTTGAATACGTCTCATAATAAAATCCTAGTATATTTAGTACACTGGTTTTGTTACCAAAGAAAATAATAAGAAGAGTTTAGGGGTTGGAGATGTAAAGGAAAAAAGCTAAGAGAAACCGTTACCTTAAATTTGGGTAACTCCCTTTGGTTTGAACCAAAAAAAACTCTTGTTGTGCCTTCTGCTTAAGGAAAGACTTCTATGAGGAGTATAGGGATGTGGGGAGATTAATTGGGAAGAGGTTGTATAAGCCAAAAGGCATGATAGGTGTGAGGAATTGTTTAGAAGTGGTTTCCTTTTATAAGGGGCAGGAGGCCTCTTTAGGAAAAACTTAATGTATTATTTTATGATAATTTTATATTCGGTTTCTAATGGCTCCAAAGTGGGTTATTCAAAGTATATGGTGGGGATGGGTCTAAAAACACTCATCCAATAGATTTATACAGGTCTTGGTCAATCTAGTAACCATATCTTTTAGATTTAACTCTTAGTTAAATAGTATGACATTTACCATGTCTCTTTGTATTTTTATATTATATAGTTAATAAACCTACTATATACTTCTAAGAGACTCCCAGGTGGTTCATTAATGATAAAAATATCATTATATATGTCCTTTGTCTGATCCATAGTTTTTTAGGAATATTATATCAATTAATAATATAATATTTTTTTAAAAACTCTTTTTTGTCAATTTTGACAATATTTAATAATGGATTTTTGTTAATGTATTAATAACTTTATTAATTAGAAAAAAAATTATTTAATAAATAAAGAGATTTCATAATAATTAACAAAATTATTGGAATTCATAAAAAGTCTCAAATTATATTTATTTGGGTATTTATAATATTAATTATAGTAATAATTTACAAATATGGTAATTACTACATCATCATTATGTCATAAATAACATAATTTATTTGATGTCTAAAAATTATAGAAAAAATACACTAATGTATGGCTTATTTTTTTTCTTTCCATTTATTATTTATAGTCGAATGTATAGCTTATATAACCCCATGTAAAAAATTAATTTACCAAAAGATATTTGTTTGTGTCATTTTTGTCTTTACTTTAAATCAATTAATCTAAATAGTGATTATCACTCTTAAGTGGATACATGGGGTCCAAAAATCGACCCAAGGATTTCCATGGTCGTAAATGACTCATCCAATAAGGGTAGGACATGTGTTACTGTAATTTTGTTTTATTATAATATACTTTTTATCTTGAATTACCATATTTACCATTAACCGCGGTAAATAAATGTCAAAAGATACTATTCACCAAAAATTATTTTTATCTTATTGAAACTCATTTTACTCCTTGATATCAACCGTTTCTCTTGGATTTTCTAAATTCCACTCACAGAAGCGGTAAAATTATGTTTTATGTGAATTTGCCAATTCTCCAAAGAGGTGGGTAAAATACTTTGAAAAGTTCAATAAAAGTTTTATATATCTAAAATTATTATAAACTGACTCCATTGAATTAAATTGAACTTATATAGGTAGTATATATCTATTTTGACATAAAATAAATTTAAATATAATAAATATTTATTTAAATATAAATTCGGTTTTAGACTATAACTCAATGTTTTTCACTATTCATCAAAAAGTATAAGTTTTCAGAAAAATACCAAATATTTACCATAAGTTAATTTTCATATTCTGAATTTAATAATGAAGTAAATTTTACCAAATTTAAAACATAGAAGTTTCATTTATTAATTTAAAATTAATTCCCGATGTCAAAACCAAAAGGCGTATTTTTATGAATTAATAACAACCAAAACATTGACACATGTTTATGTCCAATTTCAAAGTGAAATTACTTACAATGACCATCATTGGATTAAATGTTAAAAATATAATCTATTTATATATCCAAAAAATTAAAATTTATAATTTGAAAATATAAATTATTTAGATTTAAAATTTTAATTTCATTTAAAATATAGTATTTATCGCTATTCACCCAAATATGAAAGTGATCAGAAAAACTCTAAAACATTATTGAAACTAAATTCTTATGTCCCAATTCTAAAGAAGAAGTTTATTCTGTCAAATTAAATATATTAATGTTTCAAATATTGGATTTAAAAAGGCATCACCATTAAAAGGCGGTAAAATTGCATTTTTTGAAAAATACTTCTTTTATCTGAAAAATGTATTTTTTCTTACATTATGTCTAACAAACTCATAATATGGATTCTAAAATTATAAGGATTATACAATGTTCAAAATTCAGTTAACACTATTCATAACTGCTTTTGAACGGCTTGTTTGGTAAGTCATGGTGCGCTAGAACTCGGAGTTGCGTGTAGTGCAAGTGATTGTATTGCTTTGAAGAAATAACATACTATGAAATCTTGGGGTGTTATAGTAATCATACACTTTTTTTATGAATTTACGCAAAAATAATGTTCGAGAATATTGAGATGATTTCGATGGAAAACCCCAATGGAAGAATTTGAGAAAAATGGTAATGAATAATAGCCTTCCATTAGATAAAATTAGAATTTTACTGGAACCAAAAGATGTATGTTAAGTACGAAAGTAAAATCAGACGCCACCAAAACAAATTAATCTACATATGAATGTTCATAACAAATCAAAACCTTCATTGAACAATATGGGAAAAAATATTCCATGTAGAGTAAAGAAGGTGTCGAAGAATCTTATTGAGAGTATCATCTGAAGATTGTACTTGTTTCATGTCTTCAGAAAACAAAAAAACTATCAAGATATAAATTACAGTTAGGATGAAATATTTTCAAGATATTATTTATGTAAGACAATATTTTATCAAGAAGGTATAAGAATACATCTAGGTGATTTTCAGTTACAAACATTGAATTTCTAATCAAGGAAAGATCATTTAAGATCATAGAATAGAGATAGAAACTAAATAAGAAGTATTTTTCAATTTTCATTCAAAACATCTTGAGTCTGATAGAATCTTGGGGAACCAAAATGAAAACCTTAATAGAACATCAGAAGTAATATGTGAGACTTCTTAATTTAATCTGAATGGTCAATGAAATAATTTAGTGAATCAACTCTTTCCAAAAATAATGTTTCATATGATTATTTTTAAATTTCAGGTTCTAGAAAAATTATAGGGAAATACTGGGTAGAAAAAGGACATGATAACCCTATCAAACCTATAAATGTAGAAAAATCACCCAAAAGAAAAGATTGTTCATGTCTTGAGTATGTTATATCTGAAGGATGTTACCAATCTTAACAACATTTAAATATAAAAATATATTATTTCAATTTAAATTCAATATTTTATGGTTATTTCAGGCGTTTTGGAATCTATAGTCCCATAGATTATAATTTCTGGCATAATTTATATCTACTTGGATGATGTTTTGATCATAATGGATGAAATTATGAAAGAATAATGTGTAACATTCATTACACATAAAAAGTTGAAAAGGTGAATTCTCAGGATGTTAGAAACATTCCAAAAATAATAATTCTGATTCTTTGAAAGATTTTTATGGATGATGTGATCAGGCTGGTCATCATGCTGAATGATGTATGGAACTCCTTATGTAAAAACTTCCATATGATATAATAGAAAATGAAGAATAAAAGAATAAATTTGAGGAAGGTTATTTTATTGTTAAGACAACATTGAAAGAAAGTATAAGGAAAAATCCATGGATACATGATAGTGATTGATCATCACTTGTGATATGTGATATGAATATCATGAAACATCATTAATTTCATGATCAAGGATTAGACACATTTGATAATTATAGTTCCTTAATAATTAGATGAATCAGAATGGTAGAGATTGAAGAAGATAAATTGAAATACAAGGAATTGTTACTTATTTATGGGATAAAACCTAACATAATTAGTGTAAGTAAACCTTGTGATGCTGGAAAATAAGTAATATTCAAAAATAATTTTTTATCATCAAAAGTTTGAAAGATGTAAAATTAACTACAAATAGATAATGAACTAGTGGGAATATATTTCAAATTTGAGAATTCCATAACTCATGTTACTTGACTAATGAAGATTGATTTTTTTTGTCACTGATAAAATGGACAACATAAGAATAAATATATGAATAAATATTTAAAGTTGATGATGTTTAGAATTTCATAGAATTGAAAAAAAGAGATGAATATTTTATTATTATTTTCTAGAAAGGAATGATGACTAAAAAATGTCATAAGAGAATTGAGATTCAATGTTCAAGACCACTTGAGCTTATTCGTTATGATTTATGTGGGCCTATGTGATATCAATGAAGAAAATGAGAATTATATTATATCACATTGATTGATGATTTATCTCAGATGACATAAATAATTTTTTTGAAGAACAAGTGTGAGTTTGTTGGAATGTTCAAATTCATTTGAAATGATGTTGAGAAAGAAACAGGGGTTTCCATAGAGAATTTGAGAACATATAATTGTACCAAATTCATAATAAATAGTTTTCAAACTTATCTAGACAATAGTTTTATAAAAAATTATTATAGTTATCATTATACTCCACAAGAAAACAATTTAGTAGAATGAACTAATTAAAGCTTGGTGGAAATGAGAATAAATATGTTTGCATAATACAAACATTCAAAAATTGTTTTTAGAGAATCTAATAGTATTGTTTTACATGTTCAAACTAAATTCATTTTGTGATTGGGAACTATCAAGACTCTTTATAAAATGTTGTATAACAAAAAAAATTCACTGAAATACATCAATGTATTATGAAGTCCATGTCTTCTCAAATTAAAAAATCAAGATCTGGAAAATCTTGATGAGAAAGTCGAGGAATGAACTTTTATGGTTTATTCACCAAATGAAAGATGTAAGAAATGATAAAACAAAATTTTACCAAATATAGTGGACTCATATTATGTGAAGGTAATTGAAAATAAATGATCCTTTACAAATGTTTTTGATAATGTTGAGGAGGATAGACTACTGAAGTCCAACAGTGGTGAATGTAATTAAAAACAACATTTTCAAGACTCTAAAGAATATTGTGATAATTAAATTTTAGTTGGGAAGGAAACCATGAATTTCTTTATATTATAAAAACATCTTGAATCCAAAAATATTATTGGGAATAAATAAATCTATGTTTTAGACAAGAATATAGTTGTTATTAGATAATTATTGTAAAATTATCTCAAAATTTGAACAAGAATCGTTTTTAGAAGGTATTCAGCAAAAGATGTTGCGGATGATATGAATGAAGAATTGGATCATATTGAAAACAACGAAACATGGGAAATTTGTTCATGACTCAAAGCTGAAAATGTTATCTGAACCAATTTTGTTTACAGACACAAGTTAAATGAACATGGAGAATATTGAAGAAATAATACCAAGGTTGTTTATAAATGTTATTCATAGGTGGAAGGTGTGGATTTTGGAGGGATGTTTTCCCCAGTTGAGAGATTTAAAACTATTAGAATGTTTCTTTCAGTGGACTCACATCATAAATACAAATTTTATCATATAGAAGAAAATTCATAATTCTTAAATGGTGATATTTTGGAAGAAATTTACATTGAATAATCTTATGTGTTTCCACTTTATTAGGATGAGAACAATGTTTTTAAATTAATGAAATCTTTAAATGGGCTGCAATATTCTCCACATAATTGGTATTATATTATTGAATTTTTTTTGAGAATGTGGAAATTATATAAAGGAAAAGTTCATATCATGTTATATGTGAAAGATGTTGACTCAATAGGTGTAATTATAAATTTTTATGTGTATGATATAATTTTTTCTGGAGGGATTGAAGAGGTTTGTAAATAATTTTCCTAGGAGATGAAGAATTTTTCTAAATGTTTATGTTTGGATAATAAAATGAAACAGTGGATCATTAGCTCAATAAAAGTAAAAATACATTTCCCAATATCAAGAAAATTATTCATGTGAGTTGTTAAAAAATATATGGGATAGCAGAATCAAATGATGTTTCAACTCCTATTTCAGTGATCACAATGTTGAGAAAAGATGAATCACAAATATGTATGAATCAGAAAGACTTTGAAAAGCTAATAGGAAGTCTTATTTATCATAAATCTTCAAGGAATGAAATTTTATATGTTAGGACTCTATGTTCCAGGTATCAAAGTAATCCAAAAGAATCACATATGTTCATAGCAAAGTGGATTCTAAGATATTTCAAAGGAATAAATTCACCTGGTTTTTTATACAAAAGAAGTTGTTAGGAAATGATTCATTGTTATACTGATGCCTATTGGGAGAGATATTATAATCATAATAAATCACCATCATGGAAAAAAATTTCTTGGGTTAATGTTTTGTGAGTTGGCATAGTAAGACAAACTGTTCCGTACCTTTGAGTATAGTTGAATCCCAATATGTTGCAGGTACCCATGATTGTACTCAAATGTTGTGTAAAGAAGTTCACCTAGATGGATTTAATGTATAACATTCTAAACCATTGAAGATATATTGTTATAATTAGAGTGAAATATATCATTCTAATATTCATTTACAACATTAATGATCAAAACTCATTGATAATATGCGTCACATTATAAGAGAGAAATATTCCACTAGAGATGTTATATTGGAATATACCGCATCAATTTATGTAATAGGTTGTCTCTTTAAAAAATAAATGCTGAATGAAATATTTGTGGAATCTAGTCTATAAAATCATGTTCACCCTCCTCCCATGTATTCTTCAAACTCATATGGAATAACTCGCACCATGATTTGGATTGTGTTGACAATGGGGGAGATAATGTAAACAAATTATCACTTTGTAAGTAGTTTTTATTTATCTGTTTTTATGAATACAAAGATATGGTTATCGTATAATGGTAGAGTGAATTGTAATGTGAGAAATGAATTAATGGTAATATAATAAAAAATAAATTGAAAAATGATATAATGGGGGTGATAAAAATAAATTATTAAAATATAAGTGTTGAGAGTTTATTTTTACATGGCTATAAAACATTATTTCCACAGAGGGATGGAATTATTTCAAAAAAAATACTTTTTCTAATATTTTGGTGTTATGAAACTCTCTTTTAATAAATCATATGTTGTGATAAAAGTAAAAAATATGAGTAGTGAAAAATTATGAAATTTTTAAAATGGTTAACGAGGGTTTTGAACAAATCCAAAGGGGAGATTGAAGAACCATTGTGATGTGTTTTTAAAGTAGTTATTTATTTATGGACAACTAACTCTCATTGTAAAATAATGTCTTTTATTTTCCTACATATTCAGATTTATGGTAACAAGGTATCTATGATTAATGATGAATGATTAGGTCAAAAAAATAAGGGGAGAATGTTTCTTCTGTATTCAGAAGAATCAGACTTGGAAGAACCATTAACAGAGAATCATATTCAGGTCCATAGGCATGCCATTGAAAATATTTTAATTCAAATGATTCATAGAAAAATAAAGTTGCTAAAGAGTTGTTAATTCAAGAATGTGATTAAAGTGTTAAAATGTTTTCATACTTTTAAAACTAAATCAGATGATGCTTTGTTGATGAATAAGTTCTCAGAAATAATTATGACTTTTTTGATAAAATATTTTTATGAAATGGTGGAGAGGATTTAGGGAATTAAAATATACAGAGTGAATAATTATATCATAAAGGTAATTTCATCATAATGATAATTCCATCATAATGGGAATTTTATCACAGTGAGTATGTCATCATAATAAATATGAGAAAGTAATGATAATAAATAACAATGGGCTGCTAATCTGAGAAAGATAATGATCGTAATGGGATGATAAAAAAGATATTAAATGAAAAGATCATAATGTGTTGAGAAATAAAATTATTATAATGAACTAGATAAAGAAAAGGATGGTAATGAGCGAGAAAGAAATAGATCATAATGGAATGAGAAAGAAATAGATAATGATGATATTGATAAAGAAAATGATCATAATGATATGAGAAATAAATTGATCATAATGGTGCTAGGAAATAAAAATATTATAATGAAGATGAGAAAAAAATATATCATAATAAGATAATTAAGAATGATATTGCAATGATCTAAGAATGAAACAGATCATAATGATGCTGAGAATGAAAATTGGACATAATGAGCTGAGAAAGGTTTGAGGAATTATTCCGTTCAAAACTGACTATCAATTTTGTGTAAATCACAACGAAATATAAGTATGTTTGAAGAGATCATTTTTTATAATTTAAATGAGATATATTTTTAAATATTTTGAGATTAGAGGATGTATTAATGTTTTCAATTTTACCAACATTGTTTTATAATTTTCCTATAAATACTTCCTCAGATCATTCATCTGTTTGAAAATTTCACACATGTACAAAAGGAGGATCATTGGAAACATTAGAAGTGTATGTTCCAATCTGATTGAAGAAGAACTAAATTGAACATTTGAGTATTGTTTGAGTTCTAAATACTGAAAATCAATTCATTGTATTGAATTATAATATTAATAGAATCAGATCCAAAATAAAAATACTCAAAAAATCAAATCCAAGATACAACATTATCGTATTCCTGGAATTGTATCCAGGATCCAGAATTATCGTATACATGAAATCGGTCTAGAATTATTTTATTCATGAAATTCGATCCAACATCATTGTTTTGAGAGAATCAGATCCAGTACCATTGTATTGAGAAAATAATATCTATAATTCGGCATTATCATAGTGAGGGAATCAGATCTATGCAAATAAAACTAAGGATTTGGACATTGAAATTTTCGATCAGATTCAACAAAGTCTTTATTAAATTGTTTGGATCAATTTTTTTGTATGTAAAAATTTTAAACTAACAAGAATCGGTATAATCATTCCTATCATGATATAGAATGTGTCTAAATAGATTTTTTACAAGTTTTATTTAGTTATTGTTAATATTCTATTACCATAAACCCATAAGAGTGTCTATGGAAAAGATGTGAATTCTCAAATTGAAGAAAAACCTTTCAAATAATGTGTTCTTTACTTTCTTTCATACTTTTTCATGCATGAGTATTTAATAAAAGTTGATAAAGAGATATATCTTAATAGGAAGTTGGTATTATGTTTTATAATGATTTTAAAATTATAAAAAGTGAATATCTGATTCAATCCCCACTCCCATTCTCAGTTGTTTATTATCCTTTGGGACATCAATTAAATTTATGAACTAAATCATCGTTGTCTCACTTGCATTGAAAAGTATTGAAACTTTACATTCCTCTATAAACATCATTATTTCAAATCCGAATCTCAATATCATTATCTTACACATGATTTTACAACCTTTTCCAACCTTTCATTCATTGACATCACATAACAAGTTAAAAAACATATTTTGATTTTTGTGAATTACGAAATAGTAAATAATCATTATATTTTTCTTCAGAGCCACGAATAATATGAAGTAGAACCTCCTTACAATATATCATTAATTTGAGATATGTGTTGAGTTTGATGAAACATCAATTCTTGAAAAAATCATCTCTTTATGATGGAAGTTTTTAATAATTTATATTCCTAATTTCATGTATATGGTGGTTATTCTGTTAGTCAATGGGACGAAGTTAATTGATATATCTTCTTGGAAAAAAATATAACACAATTGAAAAAAATTTATTCCTACATCTTGAAACTATCTCTAGCACACATGGTCCCAAAACAATATAGGATTGCTGTGAAGAAATTGAGGTTTCCAAAAAGTAAGTAGTAAGGAAATAATAAATATAAATGGTTGCAGTTATAATTTACCATCTATGTTTTATACATTCATGGACTATAACACAAAAATATACATAGTTTAAAAGGGGAATCACCCACACAATCCGGATTGGTACCCTTATATTTTCTAAATTCCATAATCCTTCTTGATATCCACTCCCTCCATGCGATCATTGTTAGAAATCATCAGGACCACACATTGATAGTCCTTGACTTTTATATAGGAGAGTAAAAAACCAAATATATCAAGGAAATAATAATAAGTAATTCATAAATATTAAAAAATTCTCTCAAGAATGTTTAGGGAAAACTCCTCCTATCATGGGAGATATTTTTTACTCTAATGAAACTGAAATAATATAATTGGTTGAAAGAAGGATTCAATGTGGAGATAATGAAGGAATGGATACTGTAAAGTGGGTGTCTAGTGGGATCGAGGACGTTCTTAGATCATGAAGGATAATACTACTAATATCAAAGGATGTTAATATACTATTCAAATATAGATTTTTATCTATAATCCTAAGAGATATTGGTGGATAAGTGTAATATCAAAGCAAGATATTTCATATGTAGAAATTTACCTCCCTTTTTGCCTTTTCATCCTATAATAATGAATTCATATTTTTTTGTGGAATTAATTCAAATATTTATTCCTGTTTTCCTGAAACCATTCTACAGTTCTAACTTTTCTATTCCCTTACCATTAATTCATGGTTTCGTTGTGTTTTTTGAGATAATATTTATAAATATCCTTGTGTTATACTATAGGGTGATATCTAAATGTGAGAGGTGTACCTAATTCTTATTCCTTTTATACTTTTGAATTTTTTATCTTCATTGGGAAATTCAATATATATTATTTTACAGCTCTTTCCCTATAGTTTAGTGATAGTTAATATTTCTATGGGTGGATGCCCATTATAATTTAAAGGAATAAGAGGAAGATCCAACCATAACTTCATCATCCAATGTGAGATTACATGTAATGAACCAAATATCATTAGGTCACTCAACCAAAGGGACTTATGGGCATAGGTATATATAATGGATGTTGAGAGGCTTTATTGGATATCAAAAAAGCGTCACATAGAAAATGAATTTACTACACTCAAAAATAAAGTTGAATTTTATTTTATTTATATATATCAATAATACAAACCATTCTCATTTATATTCACCGTATCAATTATTTCACAAATAAAAAATCATATATTTTTAGTTTTATTTTAGAATAATAAATTATGGAATCATCAAAACTGTTGAACATTATAACCCTTTTACTCATGGGATAGACACTATCTTACAACTATTATTCTTTTTATTAGTTAGTGTATTTGGTGGAATCGACGACATATTTGGGGAATGTTAGAGGTTTTGATATGGTTAAAAATATGTCAATTTATATAATTACAACAGAGTGATGCATTTTAAAACATGAAACGATAAGGGATAAGGGATATAGACACTATATTACAACAATTTTACTTTTAATATGTTATTGTAGTTGGAGTAATACACGACGTCTTTGAGGCATGTCAGAGGTTGTGATATTGATATAAATAAGTCAATTGATGTTATTCCATCAGATTGATGTGTGTTAACACAAGAAATGAGAAGGGATAATGTATATCATGTTTGATGATAAACTATAATATATGAAAATAACTCCAAAATAATACTATAAACATATAATAAGTCCTTAACTTATCATAATTCCACCCTTAAAAGGATTAATCCTATCCGGAGAATAGATATTCCAAGGAGTAAGGTTAAAATTCATAATCACTCATTTTTAATTTCTATTTTTCTCTTTCATCTCCTATCATGTACAAAAAATTTATCCCCATGATAACATAATTTTTTATATATAATAATAATAATTATATTTATTATTTTTATAGATTAATTCAATTATACCTTCTTCCTAAACATTTGAAAAACTAAAACAACGATTGTTCATGCAACTGAGTTATTTCCCAATGAATGGTTGTTTTCCCTCATCGCCTCAAATAGATAGTAATAATAATTTATTTAATGAATTAATATGAAGTTTAAGAAATAATTTTTTTTATTTGACTATATACCATTACCGAACTTCTTTCCCAATCATGCATTAGAAAATAAGGTCATTCCATGTGTGAATGTTCATACTACCATCTCCATGGATGATTAGTTTTATTTTCATCAAAACCATACATGGTTGGTACTAAAAATTTAGATGATGAGTATGTATAATATAAATGGAAAATATTTTGAATTAATATTTTCATAAATTAATGGAATAATTAATAATTATAATTATAATGTAATCTATTAATATTGTAAAATTCCATGAAATAAGCGTGTCACTGATTTCATCTTCATGTATTTAACTATAAAAATTTTGGAATGATATTGAAAATTAAAAAATATAAAGGGAACTTGTATTATATTATATGTAATAACAGTAGAATGGTTAAATTTGTATCAAAAAACAAAAACTATGTTCATCATTAGAAAACATGTACAGAATGGAGGAAATAATTAACATATGAGGGTTAAAACATATTATTTCTAACTAAGATATGTGTAGATAATGATTTCAAATCGAGTATATAGATGTTATTAGACATGAATGAGGTTATAAAATAATTTATTATTAGGTTTATTCTTAATATTGAAGAGGCTAAAATTATTTCACAGATTTTGAGAGTTAATTAAAGGGATTTTCTCATTTTAGTTTGACTACTTTGTGAAATATGTCTTATTCACCAATTATTTTAATTTTTTAGTGAATATATTACACATTTATTTATTTTTTACACAATTCTAGTTAAATTAAAGTGAATTTAATACCCAAGTAACGTTTTCTCAATCATGTTATTTTGATTCAATAGTTAGAAAAAGCCTTTTGTGATTTTATATACTCAAATAACCTTTCCATGAGATATAATTACTAATATTGAACATATTTTTAATATGGTTGGTGTATTTCACACTAATGTTTTATTGCATTTAAATTTCTATTTCTCTCTATGGAAAATTGTATTTATAATTTAATTTTCTTCATTTATGAAATTATTTCACATAAAAATTTGCATCCACTATAATAACTATTTTCATTTCATATCCATATTATCTCGTTCAACAATTTTTTTCATTTATTATTTTAAATTCCAAATATTTATTAAATTTTTTAATATTCATAATTTTCATTTGAAGGTTCCAAAAAAATATTGTTTTCACTTTTTATGATTTTTGTTTAAATAAATCTATTTGAAATAACATTATTTTTTTCATTCACATGCATACATTTTCTATCCCAATTACAATTTTATCTAAAAAATATTTATTTATTTTTAAAGACCCCATTTTTGTGAATTATTTGTTAACAATGATGCAAAAATATACCTCTAACATCCTTATTCAAAATAATTTTATAAATGGACTCATCCATTCATCTTATAAAACATGGGGAAAATGTTTTATGCAATCACTTATTGTGATATTTATTCTATTTTTCACTTGATATCATAATATCAAGAACATTTGTAGTTAGGATTCAAGAAACACCCACTAAATTCCCCTATTAAAAACTCATTTTGGTGGAATTTATGTTTGGAATCAACTGATCTAAATCTTGGTGTCATTTTCTATGTTACATTTAAAGAATATTGCGAAATCCTTTTTTTCCATGGGTTATTTGTAGGATATGAGATCGATTTTATGTAGAACTATTATGCATGGATTATAATTACATGATGGGAGGATCCTATATCTTCCAAAAATGAATTGTTTAATTATATATATAATATGAGATATTTTTTGGAATTTATCATTAATGTTCACCCCACTATTAGAATCATGAAGTGATATCTCATCCACTATGTTATGAGAAATGGTAGTGATGTAGGGATACAATGTGTTATAATAATTAGTTTATGATTCCTACTCTTTTGTATTATGAAATTTGGGTAGTGATGAATACTCCAATATGATATTGGAATAAACTAGTGATGTCTACTATAATAGGTGTTAGGAATCAAATAATATGGTCTACCTCACTATGTTATAGGAAACAGGTAATGATAATTCTTCGAAATGTTATAAGAATCAGACTGTATTTCATGCTCATTTATGTTATAATTTTCTATACTTATGTTTATAAAAAATATCTATATGATTTTGCTATAATCCATGTCTCATGTTGGTTTTATCTTTTTTACATGCACTAAAGTAATGTTATATTCTAGATCATTTGGTATTACATGTCCTTTTAAAATTCTTTATGGGAAAACTGTATTTTTCCACGATCTTCTACTTTGATAATATATTTCTCCCACATTCAAGTATTATTATATTCATATACTCTAAACCATTAAGACTCATTCATATATTTTACCTTAATGATTGATTGAGGTCCCCCTTTCTTATATTTCCCATTCGTTAGGATATGATGATTAGAATAATATGGGAGACATCTAGAAGGCATTATTTCTTGGTTCGATTATAGAGAAATTCCCACAGTAAAAAAATTACAAAACATATCCATATGGTCATTTAATATTTTTTTTAATTTACTGTGGGATCATTTGTGATGTATAATGATTATGTATTAAAAATATATAAAGTTTTCGCTAGATTATACTCAATGGGAATCAAAGTTAGAGATTAATGTAATTTATTAGAAACAAATTCAGCTGTTTTTGTCAGTGGAACATCATCCATACAACAACATGTTATATCATTGTATGATTAGTAGATTTTATTCCATAATTTTTAAAAAAATCCATTCATATCATTAATGGATATAGAAATATTCTTTTTTTATTTCATGAAACATAATAACGATTCTTACCAACCATGATCAATCATGTTAGAAATGTGAGTCTATAATCCCTAAAAGCATCTACAATAAGTATAGAACTATTAAAAACTCTTAGATCTACCACATCCCCTGTGAATATTATTAATCTACTAGATTTAAATAATTGGATACAAATGTTATCACCACAATAAATGTCTAAAAAATAATTTATTTAAATAGAAATATTTCACTATATAAAAATTTTTCCCGATACTTCAAATTTCTTCTTTTTATTGTACAAATATTATTCTACTGTCCACTCCTTCAAAATGAAAAATACATACCATACCCTTCCCTTGTATTCCCATTATTATTCCTCTTATTAGAATAGTACTGAAAATCATAATTACACTTAATCAAAATCAAAGGGAAAATTTCTTTCCCTTTACACTTGATCATAATATGTATATAAAGACTCTCATACTTCATATCCTTAATAACCAAGAAAATAATAGTAATATTATCAGGGATTCACTTATCAATTTTTTTAATTTAAAATTCACAATAAATTATGATAATATATGAGGGAATGATAATGTTATGTTATCGGTGTAAAATTCATCAATTAGATTAAAACATAGAATATCTATATGCTCAATATATAAAATAAACATTACCATGTGATTTCTAGATGATGGGAACTCTCTTTGTATTCATGAAAACAATTTAATCTATATCTCAAAAAAAAATTCTTGTTCCCAATAAAAAAATATTGTTGACGCTTGAGAATCATATATACATCCAGTTCTCATGTGTCTATTGGTGTTCATCACTCGTGGATGATAACATCAAACCCTAAATAAGTATTATATCATCTCAAATTTTTAGAAGAAAAAGTGGAATTATTAATATTCCTCCTTAGTATGAATATCATTAATTTGGGTCTCCATCAAAAAATGATCTTGTTCAAGGAATTGTACAATATGTATTTTCTTATACATATCCTGGAGGTTATTGACATAGATGAATTTGTCTTTCTCTAGTTTATATCATTGTGATATCAAAGAAATTTCCATTTTATATAGCAAAAATAAAATTATATTTGTTACCATCTCCTTTTTATCAAAATATATGAGATGTAATATTTTTATTAGATTAGTAGGGTCCCATTACTTTATCATGGGTCAATAAGAAAAACCATTTGACTCAAAATATCATATCTCATGTATATTATAATATAAAATAATCATATTTCTCATCTGATAACTTGGATGTGGGTCTGGTCAATTACTTTAAGTTATTTGGGTAGGTAGTAATTCCTACCATAATATTTTATCTCCTTGATCAACTGATTTTACTCACCAATAATGACGTTTTGACTCTGATTTCCTCCACACAAGCCTCTATGTAACACCAATTTCTCTAAGGGATACTTCTCATGATTCATACTTGGTTTATTTAGCCAAAACAATCTTACATATAGTCTAATAAAATAAGTTGTTCTTAATTGGGTCATACCAATACATATTTCTACAATTCTATTCATAATAAAATAAAGGATGGATTTGATGAAATTAATATTTCCTTGAGGGATTTATTTTCTATTTAAATATAAATATCATTATGTTATATTTAAATTCTATATTAATATTGTTTGGATTTTACATATTTAATTAAACATGTTATGATAAAATAATTTATGAATAATATATTTATTTTACTTTATCTTGAATATTTTGTTATCTTATTTAGTATATGTGGTCATGTTTTACATCATATAAACATGGTTTCATAAAATTGATAACTATACACATAAAAAATAAAATATGAAATATTCATGAGCTATATAATGGTTGATTAATCTATAGAATCATCTATTAACCTATATCCAAAGGGAGAAAATCCTCCATTAAGTCATGAATTTAGTTACAACACACCATTAATGATTAATATATATTCTTGGTTGGTTTCACCACCAAATGGGTTATAAATAACTTCACCACATTGAGATACATATTTTAAATGTTTCATTCTCACATGTTGGTGATTGGAAGTAGGGGTATCTGATTCATAGAATAAACCATGGACACAAGTGTACTACATAATAAATGTGGGAGGGATGATTCACAGACCATAAATATTTATTTAATAAATAATTATTACCTAAAAAAACTAATGATAGAATATTAAATTAAATATAAACCCAAAAATTATATTACTAAACAAATAAGGATTAGTCACATACATCAAACAACAAGACTTCCAATATGCATTCATTCAGTTAATAATTAAAATAATGTTCTCTTAATTTAATAATTAATGGTCCTATAAATTAATTAATTACATATCAAAATTATTAATCAATTTATTCTAAGAGATACGTGTGATTTTAATCATAGGTAAATTTAAATAAATTATATTTTTTAATTTTATAAAAATTACTCAAGTACGTGACATAAACTAGGATGAAACATGTAATTTTAGTTCCAAAATAACACATAAATTAATTAGAAAATTTATATAATATTAAACCTTGTAACTTGGTGTGTACCTTAGCTACAGACCCAATGTTCTTGTTTAATGTTTTAATTAATTTTTTAGATTGTGTAATTATATTTTTCCATTTACATTTTTACACTATGTGTAATCCACATAAACAAGTATGCATTACAAGGTGTTTGTAGCCTATTACATGTCATCTACCACACTATGTTTTCTTCTACAATACTATACTAGGGACTCAACATGTAACTTAAGAATTATAGAATCATGTTAAATGATATGTATTCTATATATACTCCTTTTAACGGAAGATATCTCATGTTTCATGGTTTTTGTAAAAACATTTTTTATTAATTATGCATTGAATCTTTTGACCAAATGACCACATCATCATGTGATGTTACATGGAGTATATATAAGTTATATGTCATGTAAACCAAGAAAATGTGTGTCATGATGGTTGTAATGGATTAATTTTTTATTTTTGGACACTATGTATTTATATATAATATTTGGGGTTTTGTTTTTATCTTTGAAAACAATTTGTGTCGCAAAACCACTATATTGATATATTAAAATATTAAATACATTTAAAAAAACATAGAAATTTTAAAAAATTATAATTTTTCTTCTGAACAATTATTTCGTTGTGTGAGCTGAGACTTCCATTAATTCCAAAACATCAGGTTAACCATGAGACTAATATAAAATCCATTCATATCGTTTCATGTAATAGTTCACAATCATCTTAATATTATAGAAAAAAATTTAATAAATAATTATTTTTCAATTTAATGTAATTATTTAGTTGTTATTATTTCCTAAACTGGTGATACAAATATTTAATCCCTACTACATATATTTTCTAGGGTTAGTCACATAACACTGATAATTGAGGGAGAAACTATGAGTAGATACATCAGTGGGATATCAAGGAAAATTTGTGTATCAAAAAATGAAATTGATGAGGACCACGAATGAAATAAACATATAACTAATCATCACCAATGATTTATCCATCTCTTAGATATGTCATTGCCATTTTTTTATTCTTTGTACTTTCTCCACGATTTTATGAATCTATTTTAACCCACTTTGGTTTTCTACATCTAATACATTTCTAGAATGGCACTTCTAAATTATCTTTTATTGAATCTATTTTACACATTTCCTTACTTCTACATTTACTCTTGGTTTCTCTGACTATGATCAATGGTTTTGGTGAAACTTCCAACCTATGAACTGAATTTTTTTTCCTTGAATATTTCTCAATTTTTCATTTGTGTACTCTTTGTTGACATGTTATAGGATGATTATGTGAACATTGTTCCATGTCATATCATGAACTATTCTTAAACCCAGGTTGTTTTGTGTGATTATCACTATAGGAAAATGATTTTAGAGACATTTCCATGGATAGAAAGAAGATGAATGGAAATGGAGATATACTATCCCAAGAAGTGTAATGTGGTGTAATAGATATTTTTGGATCAATATAGGTTTCTATATTTGGATGATCAATGGTCATAAATAAATTGTTTGGTGTCTCCTTTTAGAATGTGACCATAGATGGAGCATGATGTGATATTGAAAGAGGAATCCATTGCATGAATATATAATAAATGAGAAGAACCTAGTATTAGATTACTAACTATATGCCATGTATTCTAGATCACCAAAAGCTATGTATTCCATATGTTTTGGTGGATAGGGTTTCAGGATGAGATAAATATCACACATATTGTGTCCTATCCCACATGCCTTGTGACTCTATATTTCTATATGAGAGTTTATAAAAAGTAAAATCTTTCGACCCAGGGTGGTTACAATAACTTCGGTTCTCAGACCACATGTCTATATATATATATATATATTTTACATACCATGTGGGTCTATAAGACATAACAAGATCATGACTTGTGATTATACCTATTCTACCATAAAGGTCGCATCTTATACCTTTATTAGGATGAAATATCTCATGAATCAACCCCATTGGAATTATAATTTAACACATGAGTATTCCTCCCATGGTATAATTCCATTTACAATGTGATGGTGGCCTTTATTTGATAAATGGAAAGATATGGAATGATAATAACATTACTTTTAGCATGGAAGGATCATTTTTTAACTCGATTGTGATCTCTGATGTGGTGTTTAGATCAATTCCCCTAAATACATTTATATTTTATGGAATGGGTCCCCCACATCATTCATAAAATATGTTTGGTACCCATAGGTACTTAATCAAGGAATGATTCTATTTCTATTGGAGAGAATACCATCTCATCTAGGAGATTTAATGAACCATGGGTACTCTACTAGGGGTAGGTACCCATTCATTGTGACGTTCCATAGGTGAGGTTTGGGTCCCCCACAATGTATCTGGGGAGTTTTTATTTTTCTAATATAATTTGGATAGCATTAACTCATGTAATTATAAACAGACTCGTCATCATTAGTTGTATATGATGAATGAGGGCTCTCTATCTCTCTCTAGGAATCAGTTTCTTTTATACGCGTACACATTATTTAGATTTATTCACATACTATTATCATGTGGGTTGAGAAAATAATTTTATTCTACCACTTCCATTTAGGGTTTTTATGAAATCTTAATTGGTATTTATAAATTCAAACATGTATGGGACTTTCCTACACATGTCATATCATATTCAGGTGATATTTAATTTTAAAGTTTCCTAGGTGGGACAAGTATTGGTGGAGCATAAAAGTATATGTAAATTAATATCATGGGTGGTGATCAGTTATAGTGTTTTTGAGAAGGGAACTTCCACATCATCATTTAAAAATTGGGTGCACCCTTTATTTATAGTTGGGCATCTATTATACCCCTTCATACTATATATTTTTGTATTGTTTCAGGCTGTTTATTATTATATTTTATTGCATACATTTTTACCTCCTAGTTTATTATAGATTTCTCTATATTGTATGGTTGTGATATAGAATAGTGTGTCTGTGTGTGTGTGTGCAATTTCTTTGAAAATGTCTTCCAATTTGAGTGATATTCTTACTTTGTGCTAGTTTTCTTCACGTTTCATTTTGTGACAGGATTGTGGTATAACATATAGTTCACCACTAGGACAAGTTTGACCCCAAGTGTTTGGGATATGATTGAGTGGTATCAGAGTATTTTTCCTATGGATTGAGTAAATTGATATATGTTATGTAAATATCAGTTTAGGAACATATAAGAATGATTTTACGGTTTATGGTGTTCGTGTCTTAGGTAAGGGAACCTAATAATGGTGTGATAATTGATTTATCTATACACTAAGAAATTGATAACATGTTTATCATCTTGAAAAATATGGAATCCAATTACAGGGAAACCAATAGTACATGCTTCATATAGGAATCATTATTTAATATCCATGTACTTCTTCTTAGATCACCATAGATATTCTCATTTAACCATGGCATGTATTGTTGAATTTAGGTTTCCACCATGATTACATTGAGTTGATGTTCTAGGATTAGGATATAATGAAGAGTAGTTAAGTGATGAGGCTTTAGTTTATGGACCTTGTCTTAATGTGTTCCCTCTAAATTAGAATAGATTCATTGTTCCATTGATTTTGAATCAAGTGAACCCACCTACTATAGTTGATGTTGATATTTTCCTTCATGTGGAGTCGCTAATAGTTTTGATATCCATGGAATATGACATGGGGAGGTTGATTCCAATACATGAGTTTTTTGTGGAAATTACCACTATGGATCCATTGTGGGTCAGAACATTAAGTATAAGAGGGTATTATTATGTTAGTGTATGAATTTTTTATCTATTATAGACTCTGATCAATAAAATAGTTACTCTAGAATTTATTCATTTTCACAAAGTAGTGGTCCACTTATGGGGTTTGGTCACCCATATAAATGATGTGGATACCCTCACATGGGTAAAATTTGATCACATGTTATATGATGAGTATTACCCATCTAACTATCACAATGTGAATATTTATGATCTTTTATATTTACAACTTTAGGACCCCATAGCTCCCTGATAGTGGATGAGTGAATCATGGTCACAATGATTTCTTTAAAAACAATGGATATTGTTACCATGTTCCAAGGAATATTATAAACCAATATGAAGGAGTCATTTGATAATTAAACAGTCACATGAAGAGACACAACACAACATTTTTACATGGTTCACCACTAAGGGATAGTCCAAAGAGGAAATTCTGAATGAGTGTCGGTCAAGCCAAAATCCATTAATCATCACTAGTTATGAAATATAGAAGTTCAGACATATTCACTCTATTCCTAGAAGACTTCCCTTACTATATTTTAGGGATAGCTCACTACATACCTTGAAACACTTCCATTAACTCCCCCTACGACACTACATTTGTAGAAGTCTTATTCAATTTAATGAGTTGATGGTCACAACACTATATTAGAATTTAAGTTTCTTTCCCTGACGATCCTAATACTCTTCATTCATCAATGATCAGTGTAGATTCAATTTCAAACACTGATTAAATATACCAGATGATTAAAACTTCAATTCATAATCCTCAATCATGTTTCTTACTCCCTTCTCAAATTAAATTGGCTTCATGGAACAAACTTCCTTCGCTAAACACAATGAGCCCTCCTAGAATAACTATAACACCCCAAACATTTTATGGCATGTTTCTCTTCAATACATTAAATTAATTAAATAGCCTATATTACATGATTCATTGAGTCTCTTTGAAACAAAACTTTTTATTATATTAGATATTCATAACCATTCCATTAAACATAAATTTTCCACTTCTGTGTTTTGAATTTCGAAAAAATGGACATGCACGGTTGTGATTACAGTGATATTTGGAGTCTGATAAAATAAAAAAAATGAACAGTATAATACCATTATGAATAGTAACTTATCCTTATGAATTGTAACTTACCCTTATGAATAATGATATGACCCTAATGAATGCTAACATTACCCATGAATGTTTAAATAAATTGTAGGCACCTTGAAAATGAAGATGAATATTTTAAGTGTGGGTATTTATCGATTAAATAATGATTTTAATTAAAAATTAAATTTCTATTAATTAAAAATTATTTTATAAAAATGGAGTTCATTTTTGGATTATGAACATAAAAAAATGGTTACGGTGAACTTTTGAGATTTTTATGAAATACTAGATTTTTTGTGAATAGTAATATAAATTAATTTACATCAAAAATAATTTATTATTTAAATCCACTATTCATAACATCGTGAGTGATGTATGCACCCAAATCTAGAGCTCACATGAACTTATTACTATTCTTGGTCATGTAATCATCAATATTACTTGTCTTGCAGAGAACTATTAAATTAATGAATATAATATTAAGAAAACCCTTCTCCCATCAACTATATAAACAACTCATCACCCCCTCTACCTCTCACACAACTAAAGTTTTGATCCTGCCCTATGTTCTCCCGAATATAGATCCCAATGCCTCCACCCACGTGCAAGATAATCTAGTCTACCCAAAATTTCAAATAATAAAGGCCTTACTGAGATTCTCAAGGAGGAATACTCAAAAGGTGAACCACTCGTCCATTTTCTTTCATCTTCTTTTAGAAGTTCCATTATTTTGTTTCTCTATCCTAACCTCCCCTCATATAAATTCTATGATAATTCCAGTAACATACATGAAATATTATATTAATATTCTAATTGAATATTTCAAAAATCATATCTCTTTTACCCATCCTCATATAATAAAAATGAAAACACCATCCGAGATGTGTTAATTTATCACATTCAAGGATGACGGGTTTTCAATTTCTATTGCTGTATTAAATTCTGGACATAAAACCACGTTTCTGGTTTAAAGAGATCAATATATATGTAATATATCATATTTAATGTTCTAGAATAATTTTTTACACATGTTATTTAATTATAAAACAAAATGAGTTCATGGTGATCAAAAACCCATTAAAATAATCCAAGATTTTATCATTAACATTTTGTAAAATAAGTCATCCTCCCCCAAAATAACCAACTGATTTATATGATAATTTAAACTTATGGATTATCATTAATAAATCATATCTTTTATTATTGATTTTAATTTCTACTTTTAAGGATCTTCCATACTCATATAGGAAAAAACTGATCATGAAACCCAAGGATGAAAATGATTCCAAAATAATAAAATTTATCCCCTTAAAACCATGAAAAAAGAAAATTAATAAACCTAATAATGTTATAATAAATAAATTAAATGTAAAGAGGTTTGGAAATTATTGATTAATGAAGAAAAATTTGATAATTCAAGTCATTAATATCAACTGAGGATCATATTTGGGCATAAGGTAAGGGGTTTCACATCTAAATTTTAATTCAGTGAGATTTCCATTGCTCACCTCTTATTTCATGAATGTGGTGTATTGTACTTCTATTTGATATATAATAACAATATTACCATTATATTCATTTTATTCTATGATTAATTTATGGATTATTAATTTTTGGTCATACCACTCGAGTGATTACAACGTGGTAAGGGAATGTGTCTCAATTTCCATTTCATTGAGACTTACTTGGTATTGGGAACCTTATGTGTTGCATCTACTACCCGTTTGAGATCAATTTTCATTTTAAATTAAAATTATATTAAATATAAATTTTCTTGTATCATGTATATTATTACTTCCTTAAGCCATATACCATTTCTCATACAGTGTTTATTTTGAATGTTATTTTACTCAGGATATATTGATGAATATGTATCCTCTATTCAATATGGATGTATAAAAGGCTTGATGTTCTTACATTAAATCTACGTATAAATAATTATTTCAAAGGGTAGTGATTTTTGGGGCCCTCTATAGCCCCTCGATGAATCGAAAGGTCTCATCAGACAAATCAGTTGGAGGATAACCTTTCAAGTATGATTCCAAAAATCATATGGGTTTCTACCCACATACATATATTATGTGGATGGGATAATGGTTCATGTTCCAGATAAATGATGTAAAAATAATTATAATTCTTTTAATTAAGTATTCAGATATTTTTTTACATGATGTTTTCACTGTGATACAAACTATATATACATTTTTTTCTCAACTTATTTACGGTTGTTTTTTTTCATTTTTTCATCATTCCCTATTAGTAATTTCTAATTGAATATGATTCGCTTATTTTTTTCATGATTCCACTATATTTAACCCTTACTAAGCATTTCAGATCACCCTAATTATGTTTCCTTTCCCTAGGTTATGAAGAAGAGAAAATTTAATAGGCTTTCAAGGAGACAATTTATTTTAGTTTATTATATATCATGTTGTATTTTATATCTTTCCTAATGTACTTTGTGTATCATGTATGTAATCTCGGATTCCAAAACATCTATACTAATTAGTACTTCATGATTGATTTATTATAATAATTCTAGTATAATGAAAATTTTCAACAGCTCTGGGCTTCGAGGTTTGGGGCATTACAAAAACCCTTAATAGTGAAACTCATTTTTCCCAGATAAATAAGAATTATTGAAGACTAAGACAATATATTCAAGATGCACAAGCTCACATTGAAAATTTGATTCACTAATATATTAGACTTTGTGAAGTTATATTGATTCATCATTTTCTCCAATCCTTTTAATGTATAATGATGTCTGAATATCCACACACACACACACACACACACACACACACACATATATATATATATATTCTAGGACCATTGTTATGATCTCATGACTTTTAGAAATTTTTCATTAACCTTCAAAAAAATATTCATGAAGCTCCTCAATTTGAGAAGCTATTGTGCGAGTTTTCAAAGTTAAAATGATTACCACAGACTCATAATGTATTCATGATGTTCCATATCTCTGCAAAGTTCTAACTTTTTATAAAAATAGACTTAGATAAACCCTTTTATTTACCAATTTTATAAATAATTGAATTTAGGAAAAAAATTCACAATTATATCATTTTCTCTAGATATTAATCCCAAAGAATATGGAAAACAATGGGGAATGAAACCACTTTCAATACGACAATCATCTTCTATTGTAAGATTATGTTTCATGAAAACTTCCAGATCATAAAAGTTTTGATTGACAAGAAACTAAAATGTAACATAGTTTCCAACATAGAACATTCTTGGTTCCTTTAAAAACAAGGTGATTTGACAATTGTAGAGTATGCAAAAAAGTGAACTGATCAAAAAATTTACTATTGCAGAGTACACATCAATGTTCCCCAACATATTGTGGTTGTGATATTTTTTGAATATGAGTTTCATATTGATGAGGATATTAGTGGATATAATGGGGGTATAATCAAATTATGTAGTCAGTAGCTGTCAAACATTGGGTTCATGTCATTTTCATCCATCATGTATGTCTACTAAGTCATAGGGACCAGTAATGTAATGATCCATAGATTATTGTCTCTACCTAGGAATACTATTTCACATACTTTTTTTCTATAGGTTTTTAAGAGTCTATAAGGACCTAGTTAAGGACGATAATGAAATTCAATCCATTAAATGATATCTATACAGAATAAACTATTTAGTTGTTGTTGAATTTAATGAGATTCTGTGTTTTGGAATTCCGTCAAAGATGAGATAATCACTTGTTATTAGTGTATTTCATACTCAATAATTTTTATAACACTTTTATTATTATGAAACTATTGGAGGCCATATATAGGACACCCAACTACTCACCCTTCTGATGGATGATGATTGGGGAGTAACTACTCAAGGGGTGGGATTTGGTGTAGGTGATCAATGAAAAAGTTCAAGTGATTCATTGTCTAATGAGACCCAGTAATAGTAGAAAGAAATATTAGACGTTATGAAATCATTGGAAATTGATTTTTTGAATATAGAGATCATGATTTTCTTAGATTCTATCTAAGATGAGTCCTTTAGAAGACTGTTCATGGTAGCATGGTTTCCCCTATGATCATCATCTCATTGCAGAGCCTATTCATGGCTGGTAAGCTTTGTTAACGCTTGGCATGATCCTATCTATTGGACCAAGTCCATAATTTCATATAAGAGACATCTCTGGGTAGATAATTGTATGACCCAATGTGAATTATTTAATAGGGAGATATAGCTATCGAGGATAGAGGCCCCATTTGGAGTACATAATGATAATTACGAATTAGTAGGATATGATCATTTATAGGTAAACTATTCATCCAGTATGAGTACATTGGTAACTTGGGAAACAATGGGATAGATCATGGGATCTTGAGAGTGAGATATAAGCTCAGTACCCCCCACCATTTCCAGGAGGGTCTTCTTTTCATTTTCAAAATCCTTGAAGGTGGATATAATGTAATGACTCTGGATTTTGAGTTTTATCCTTTTAAATTTTTATTTATATGATTTTTGGTTTTCTTTTTAGATATAGAGTGGAATTTGGAGTATCACAGATCCCCATTATCTATATATTTAAATAGTCAATATATTTTCCTTTCTGAACACATATTTTTATAAATAATGGTTTTATAATTAATAAAGACTCATATAGGGGAAATGATATTTTATTTGAATCTGTAACACAATGTGAAACCTATGAACTATATAATATTAATTCAAATTGGGTATTAAAGTATTTTAAAACCATATTAAGAATCTGTAGAAATATAAAATAATTAATTAACTATAGAATTTAAAATTTCATTCATTTATTATAATTTCAAGGCCTGGAGATACACCATTTCTATGCCCTGACAAGATGATTCCATAAGGTCATCCAATAAACCTATAAATCGAGAGAGACACTATGGGGGGCGGATTAAAAGATATATATTAGGTGAATCCATGAATCAAATTATGGAATGGATTGGGATCTCCAATGACATTAACACAAAAACATTCTACATCAATGACCAATCCTTTGTTGTGGTAAAGATTTTTTATTTTTTTATTTTTTCCTTATAAATATATTTTTCCTGACTAAATTAGTAATATGATTTGGATTTAAACATCTAAACACTTTATATGATGACCCATTTAATATTTTTTTAAATTACACTAAATTATATCATTTTTTTCATTCTTCAACAATTATTGATTTTTAATATTATCGGACTTCTGGATCTCAAGGAACTCCACTGAATTAAGTTTGGTTATATTGAATTTCTCCCCTCATTCTTAGTGTAATCGTAATTGGCATGTGATATATTAGTTATTTGACCTTCATTTTGGTTCATATAAAAATTTATCCATGAACCCGAATTATTGTTTTGGATTTTTCATGGAGAAAACTAAATTCTAGAATATTTCCATGGATCAACAGATTTTTGGAAGGAAAACCAGATTAACTATCCTAGAAATGTGGCTACGATGTGATAGAGACAAGTAGGTTGATGAAGGTTTATTTAATTTAGTGATTTGTGGCCATAAACCATCATTTTTCTAAGTTTTATTTGAGCTCCAGGCCATGGAAGATGTTTTTAGGGATATTAAATGTATAATATGTAGAAAAATGATGATATAGAAAATGAGTTAATCTAATATTGTGATTCCCAAACATAAACATCATAGTTTTTATGTTATGGAATCTAGGATTTTTTTACAGAAAAAATATCACAAGCGAAGAGGGTTGGACCACATTCCATGTGACTCTAATCGGCTATCTAAGAATGTAGATAAAGTACACTCCTAGAACCCTCGGTGTTCCCATGTGTTTTGTTCCTAAAACATCCCACTGTGCATGAGGTTTTTTATATTACATTAGACAGAAGGACATGGAATGACCTTGACATGGGAGTACAACTAATGTACAATAATAGATAAATAATGTAATTATTTTCGTATGAAAATCCATACATTTCATTCCCTTCAGTATTGGAATTTGACCCATGTGTTGTCCTTCATGAGTATATTTTGGAATATGATGTGATAGTGACCACTTTTTTGGAAATTAGGATCTAAAATGATGAGGCTAGATAATACTGATTCTTTCATCATTTCTAGATTATTTAGAGATATGAGTGTTATCTTAAGAGTGGAATCAGTGTCGGTTCCCCCCTGGAATAACATATATGTCAAGACAAGGATCCCATACTTCATTGGGTGGGTACAACCCCCCCCCCCAATACCCACTCATGGATTGGGCCTTATTTCTATGCATTAGGGACCTATAATAACCAATAAAATCATATTATACATAATGTAACTCATATTTGACAATGATTGTATTATTATTGAATAAAGTAGAAGGCCTATTATATTTTATAGGAACATTTCACATCCAATAATAACATTTGAATATGAATGAGAAGAATAGTGTGTGGAGATGGGTAAAAAGGAATAATGCACACACACTAAAATAAATTCCATAGGTTGAAATTCACACCTGAAGATTATCCCTGCAATAAAAATAGTAAAATGAAAACGATAAATATGGAACACTCTGGATATTTTCATTGTAACTGTAAAACAATTATAATTGATGTAATGAAATTTATTGAATGAGAATGGTGGGTAATTTAGACTTTATAATCTGTAATTATATCATTTGGATCTAATCATTTGGATTTACGGCCATAATTAATTATTTCCATTGGGAATTTTAATTAATGGGGGAAAAATTTACCATTAGAAGTATGGTATATAATGGGTAATGATAAGATATAATTTATGTACAAAAATTTAAATGATGGCCTTGAGAACTTGGAGATTACATTGTCAATAACATAGTTCATCGCATGGGATAGAGGTAGAATGGCTAGAGATCACACATAACCATGAAAAAGTAGAGCTTCAATAAGTGAGGCTCATGAAGAATCACCGATTAGATAAGTTCATGTCAATATAGGTCACAAATAGACCAATGTTAGTTGAAACACACCATCAATGTGCCACCATCAAACAAATCACCATTAATGATTTTACTAATGTAATAAGGGGTTATTTAAATAGATGTTAATTAGTATTAATTTGTAAATTATTTTATAAATGATTTAGTGGATACATTGATCCCCTATGTTTATCTAATGTATAATCCTTATATAAAATATAAAATCGATATGATTAGACATATTATATGATAAAATTAATTTTTGAGACAAGAAACCGTAATTTAATTTTTGGAAAATAAATATATCTAACTGAAAAATGATTTTACAGGGAATTATGAAATTTAAAATAAAATTTTATTTCAATAATGGTTATAAAAAATATAATTATTCTTATATATATTTATATATATATATATATATTACTTTATGAAATCATATGTTGTCTTTCTAAGGGTTAAAAACATGACCATGTTTTAAAAATCTAAATATTTCCATAAATAAATACACTATTTAAATATTAAATTTATAATATTTATAAAATTATTTTGATTAAATAAATTTGTTTTGAAACAATCTTGTTGAAAGTATCAAATAGTGATTTTTATATAATTTTATCTTCAAATCATCAGGTAAATAAATTTATTGTATAAATATCTGATATGTATTATGAAACCATATTGAATTCAAATTAATGAAATAAATAATATAAATGCTTTTTTAATGACCTGGACATTTCAAGGAAATATTTTTTAAAAACATTAAAATTTTACGAGTCTGTGGCTTCTGACGGCACTTTATTCCGAGGCCCGGTGTGCCCGTAATCAATTTCTGAAGTTTAGCATGAGTACGTTCAGTGAACGAACGAGTGGGTTTTTCCATCTTTTGAACCAGAGCTCGGAATTAAAATCTGAGTTAACCGATGATTTTGCAATTTTGGTGATTTCTTAACGTGATCCTTAACGTTGTTGCGTTTTCAATGGAGGGGAAGATAATTATTGGGGGTTTATTTAATAAGTAAATAAAAATTTTCAGAACAATTTTTATTTTATAAGGTGGTTATTCCCTCCCATGGGTAGTTAAGGGTGGGGCCCACACCCACTTAAATACCAAAATGTAGATGTTAGAGAGGAGGGGCCCACATGAGCCCTACCATTTAATTTCCTCTAATCTTATTAAGAACCCCTCATTAAATTGGAAATCCCTAATTAAATTCCAATCTCTCCACCTCAATCCATTAAATTATGTCAACCCATAATTTAATGAGGATCCTTCCTCTTTTACCCCATTTTATTTTTTTTCCAATGCGTTTAATAAATGGGGACCTTCCCTCCCCCTTCCTTAATTGATTTTCAACACATTTTATTTAATGTGGTGAATTAATTTTGGGAGAGTTTCCTTGAGTGTGTAATAAAATAATAGGAGGATCCTATTATTTTATTAAGGGGGAGAGGTTTTGTTGTGCAAACAGGATTGAGGGAACTCTTGAGGTTTTGGAAGAACATCGGCCTCCGACGAAGAACGACGAAGAACACTGGTTCCTCGAAGAATAATGACGTGCCACCAAGCCACTTCTGTACGACAAGAGAGGAGACGCCGCTTCCTCCTCGGCGAACTCCGACGACACCTACGAACCCTTTCCCCACGACGCCAATGATCGTCTCTAATTGTTGAGGTAGGGGATTTTTGTACATATTTCATTTTGTGATTTATACCCTTGGCATGGCGTGTTATTGTTAGATGATGTTTTGAACCACAAATGCGGTGGGTGCGGACAAACAAACAAGTCTGAACCCACCGCTATTTTGTTCTTGATGCGTGGAATATTTGGCGACGTTGATGCATGACCGAAATGGATATTGAAGGCCTTTGCAGTAATGTACGTGTCCCGAGGAGACTGTAGGCGCCGACGGGAGAAAAATCAGACCACCGGAATGACTCTGGTGGCCCACGGAAGCCCCCAGTGGCGCGGGGAGGCCGGAGGCGGCGATGCCCTGGCATGCCACCGGCAGAAGCCCACCCCGGCGCACCACCGGCAGAAGCCCGCTCCTGCAGAAGATGCGGCGACGAGGGCTGGATCTCGCGGTCGTGCGGGATCCAGGGGGAAACTACGTCGCCAACCTGGTGCCGCATTCACGGAACAGAGGGGGGGATGAATCCCCCCCCCCCGCTCAGCTCGCTGGGCGAGCCAGCGTGCCCCCCGGCCGGGCCAGGGCGGGTCCCACAGACCGGGTTGCGCCCTCCCGGTTTGGGCCACCCCACGAGGGGGGGGGGGTGGTGTTGAGCCGGGTCGTACTGGGCCCAGACCCCCACTTCGGACCTTTTTCGTTATTTTTCCAAAAAACATTATTACGAACCTCTAATCGACGCACTGTAAGTTGCGTAGGAGTCCTCGGATCGAGACAGCCGTTTAGGTATATTACACTCATGGTTTTCGCAATGTTTTCGTACGAGCGAGTTGGTTCAAACCAGAATCCAACTGCGCCCTTGGAGCGGAAACACTTATAACTTTAAGGACCAGACGTCTGTTTGACATGCTATCAACTGTGTTGATTTCCTCTTGATGAGACATTCCTTTTGGCTTAATCTGAATGAGGCTTGGACGTATCTGAAGTACGGTCGGGTTTGTTTTAGCTTAAAACCCAACGAGGCCCCTCAGATGGAAAAGCCAATAACTCTCAGACCGGGCGTCCGATTGAAACACCTTCTGCCGCATTGGGTTTCTTTTGAAGAGACAGAAAATTGGGATACATGCAATCTATATTTCATGATAGTTGATGTATCGACTCTCTTGCTCGAGGATCGGACCCTTCCGTAATCGAGAATGCTGTGTGCGGGAACCCTAGAGCTAGCTGCGACTGCGACAGTGAAGACTGTACATGGATCCTCTGTGGGTTCGGCAGCGAGGAAAACTTTACATGGATCCTCCGTGGGTTCGGCAGCAAGGATGACTGTACTTAGATCATCTGTGGGTTTGGCATCGAGGACGACTGTACTTGGATCCTTCGTGGGTTCGGCAGTGAGGAAGACTGTACTTGGATCCTCCCTGCGTTTGGCAGTGAGGACAACTATACTAGGATCCTCTATGGGTCCGACAGCGATGACTATTGTTCTTGTGTCCTACATGGGTCTGCTATTATGACCTTTATACCTGTATCCGGAGTGGATCTGGTAGAGTAGCTGGTCTTGAATCTTATGGGGGTCCGACATCTTTGATGAATCAGTGGCTACATCTGATCATCTCTTCGATATATGAAGTAATATACCCGTGTCAGCTGAGTATTGATTTTCAATCATTATCATCGATGTGATTGGCTTGTTTTCCTATGTGGACTGGGTTGTTATTTCCTGTGTGGACTGGGCTGTGTTTTCCTGTGAGGACTATGTTATTCTTGGCTTGAGACTTGGAGCTGTTTTGTAAGTGATGACTTAGGTATATGTATGGGCATATACGTAAGTAAATTCGGTTGATCCTTCATGAATGTATCTTCCCTTTGTGGTTTATCCTTCATGGATTCTGAGAGACCTTCAGGGGTATCAGTGTCCATACTGAGTATCGTATACACACCCATACATGGGTTATGCCTGCACTATGTTGTGTTGGATGCAGACGAAAGACTACACTGATCGAGGTGGAGGCTTGTGGAGATGGACGGTACCCAGAGGTGGACCACTTGGCCAGACGTATACGGTGCTGAAGGCCAGACCCGAGGAGCTGAGGATACTCTCTATACCCACCCTTCACGTGGGGTATCTGTAGGATGACTCGATGCTACTGTTTAACTTACTTCTGTTTTTCTTTCCTTTCAGTTGTACTGTACTTTCTGTTGGGTTTGTATACTGGCCCATTTACTTCTCAGCACTCACTTTTGTACCCAGTTTTACTTATTGCTTACTTCACTTGCATACTCTGTTGTGTTTTTTTTACTTTATAAAAAGTAAATACATTCCCTTTTATCGGGATTTTTGCCTTTTGTGCTTGTCGCCAGCCCCTAGCCTATGGAAGGCGGGCTTGGGGTAGTCACGGCACAGGCCACGAGGATGGGTCGTGGAAAATTGGTATCAGAGGAGTTGATTCTACCGCATAACTCAAGAAAATGACCTTTCCTTTCTATGAAGCAACAGTGTTAAGAGTATTGAGTGTGTTTTTCAGTCTAGGGAGTCCAGTGTTGGTGCGGAGTCCGACGTATCGATACACCAGGACCCTGACCTCTGATTTCCAATTCAGTGCACAAAAACAATAATTGCATGTGTGTTTAAAAAGTTTTCATTATGATTACATTGATTTATTTCACCAGGTATATTGTTTGACTGTGGCGCACCTATTTCTTTTAAGGATAGCCCCACGAGGGAAACTGGCTAGGGTTCCTAGTTACGTGCGGCCTGGTAGCCCACCGAGCGACCTGGCCTCAGTGCAGGCCCCCATTATAGTGGAGGCACCAGCGGTACCACTACCCGCAAAGACACTGATGCTACCAACCCCACTGGCGGAGATTGCACGCCGCCTGAGCGCATTGCACAAGTTTCGAGACATAGGACGCCTAGGTTCCGTGGATAGACAGATCCTTAGGTAGCCGAGGATTGGCTTGAGGCTATCGTCAGAGTCTTCAGATTGCTAGAGACACCAGCAGATGTTATGGTGATCCTTGTTGTGAGTCTCCTGCATGCGGTAGCAGGTAGATGGTGGAGCCTGATGCTCCAGGTGCAAGACGAGGCATCTCTAATTGGGACAGAATTAGAGAGCCTCTTTCGCTTGGAGTTTGTTCCAGCCGCTCTACGTGCGGTGCACATCCATGAGTTACTACAGCTGCGGTAGGGTAGCATTTCAGTAGCCCAGTACTCGGAGAGATTTACCGACCTCTCACACTACTCCACAGACATGGTACGAGGCCCATTCCTCTGGTCTCGGACTTTTGAGAAGGGATTGAGGCATGAGATTATAGCCTCCATGATCTCCCTCAACATCCCAATGCAAGAGGGGGTGCTAAAGAGAGCCCTACTATTGGAGAGTTCTCTCACTGAGCAGTCACCAGCGGCGAGACCCTCCACAGGATGACATAAAGCGGAGTCTTCTGCAGCCGACAGTAGAAAGTTGATGCAAAGGGTTAAGTAGACAAGGCTATCAGATGATAGATCTCTGTATATAAGTTCTGTTGTGTGGGGAACACGAAACAAAACCAGCCATACGGGGAGTAGGTTGTGCTATGCATGTGGCGGGCATGGTCACATCACTCGAGACTGCCCGACCCGCCCTGCAGATGAGCAGAAGGAAATAGAGGGACCTCCCAGGTAGAGGTTTCATCATGGTGGTCCGCCGGGGGTAGGCGGACTTGGTAGTGGCACTGGCCAAGCATTAGGTGGTAGATGACGTTTCGAGGCCCTACCACCACCACCACCACCAGGAAGACCACCCCAACCGCAGGGAACAGGTGGACATGGGAGAGCTCAGATTCAGGCAGCTGAGGCCTATGACCATGGAGCTCCGGGAGATGATGGACAAGAGAGAGACTAGCTCCAAACATGGAGAACTTTTTTCATGATTATTCTAGCTTTGTTGATGTTTTTTTTGTGGATGTTTTGTGTCTTTGTACTTGGACATGCAGTAATAAAAGACATGTGTTCATGTAAATTTTTCTTCCCTGTCTTTTTTTGTGTGGTTGATACTAAGAGGTTCTGATTAAAACCATTGACTTGAACCTCACTTTCGAGATTCCTACTGGAGGAGGCCTAGTGACCACACACTGCTGTTGATAGTGTGAATCGACCCTTGGAGGAGAGAGTAATAGTTGGATCTCTTGATAGTAGCGTCGAGGCCTTATAACGTCTTCCATGGCATGAAATAGTTTCTTTCATGTAAGGATTGACTCTATTACGCAAAGAACATGTTTCATCCAGGGGATGAGGTCAGATTTATCTTTTTGAAAATAGAGAAATCATAGCAGCTCTTGCCGGACATAAACGAAAGAGGGTGTAGTCGAGATTTTTATAAATGGCTAGTCACACCCATGGTCTGTTGAGAGAATGGTTTACGGTTTACTCTAATCAAAAAAATATTATTTATGTATTCTTATAGAATTAATAGAACATGAGATGGTGTCATTGATTTGACTTCCTTCAGGACTATGACTTTGAGATAGTCTATACTCATAGGAAGGGGAAAATGTAGTAGAGTTCGTTGCACGATGCTTCATTTTTCTGTAAGTGAAGGTGGAGCACCAGGTTCCAGTAGACATGGTACAACCCCTAGAGGTCCCAGAGTGGATGTGGGATGGAATATCTATGGTTTTCTCAAAGGGTCATCCACATACATCTAGAGGACTACATAGAGCAGATAAATGTCTTATGATGTTAGGAGATGGAGGCCACTGGAGTTTGAGGATGGCGACCACGTTTTCTTACGGGTCTCGCCTCGGCGTGGATTACGGAGATTTGGAAGGGGTGGCATGTTATCTCTGTGCTTTTTTGGGCCATTCAATGTCCTCAGCAGTGTAGGCTAGGTGGCTTACCGCCTATCCGTTCCACCTCAGTTGCACCGGGTGCACGATGTCTTCCACATATCTCATCTCAGTAGATATGTGCACGACCTGACACATATCACTGACCAAGGAGATATGGACATCAATGACAGGGCAACATTTGTAGAGGTCCAGGTGTAAATTGAGGATCGACAAGCGTCGTTCCTACATGGGCGGTCGATTCCTCGTGTGCGCCTTCATTCGCAGCATGGGAACCTCTAGGAGAGCGCATGGGAGCGGGAGGCTCAGATGCGTTCTCAGTACCCATACTTGTTTCCCTAGTTTATGATGTAGATTTATGTTGATGTAAAGCCCTGGGGTGCGAGTAATGTAAAGACCTAGAAATTTCAAGGATTTCTTTTTAAATACTTTGTAATTTTACATGTCTGTGGCTTTTGACGGCACTTGATTCTGAGGCCCGGTGTGCCCGTAATCAATTTTCGATATTTAGCTCGGGTATGTTTAGTGAACGAATGAGAATGTTTTTAAATCTTTTGAACCGGAGCGTAGAATTAAAATCCAAGGGCACTGATGAATTTTCAACGCCTGTAATTTCTTAACGTGATCCTTACCGTAGTTGCGTTCGCAATGGAGGAGAAGATAATTATTGGGGGATTATTTAAGAAGTAAATAAAAATTTTCAGAACAATTTTTATTTTATAAGGTGGTTATTCCCTCCCATGGGTAGTTAAGGGTGGGGCCCACAGCTACTTAAATACCAAAGTGAGGATGTGAGAGAGGTGGGACCCACACTATCCCCACTATTTAATTTCCTCTCATCTCATTAATAACCCCTCATTAAATTGGAAAACCCCCATTAAATGCCAATCTCTCCACCTCAATCCATTAAATTATGTCAACCCCTAATTTAATGAGGATACTTCCTCTTTTCCCCCATTTTATTTATTTTCGAACGCATTTCATCCCTGTTTTGATAGAGTTATAGAAAACAATCATTTTCATTCCATTTAGGGGAGGGTATGTGTGATGAGACTTTTGAATCATCTCTTGTCACACATGATGATGTTGAGGAAGAAATATATGATTCTTGGAAGGTGGTTCATACTCTAAAGTGTATACATCCAAAATCATGGTTTTGACACATTATCAATGCAAGGGGTTGGGGAATTTAAGAGAATCAGTGATGAATATGACTATAAGATAACATTCTTATTTTTTATTAATTTTTATATGAGATCTATATTATATGTTTTTGAAAAAAAATTACATGAATGTTAGATATAAACATACCTTTCATAATTACATACTATAATTAAAATTTATGATATTTCTATTAATAATAATTCATTCATAAAATTACATTTTAATTATATAATCAATAATTTACTATGTATTTAAAAATGGATGTCTGAACGCTGTTCAAGATTCCATAGACTCATTTCGAAAAATACTTACAATCCTAACCCATTTTATAATTATTTTAATAAAAACCCATTAAAACCCATCTATTTTAAAACAATAATTATTATTTAGTTATTTTAATCAGAAATTAATTTGCTCAACTTCAAATTTTATCCTGAAATTTCAATTCATTCTTATGTTCTATTTTTCATCAAATGAAAAAACCAAGTATGTAGAATCTTGGATTTATTATCGATTCCCTTTGAGTAGTTTTGAATAAAAACATAGTTTACCACTCATTTCACCCCAAATGATGAATCTTTATTCATCCATGGATATTCTATATCAACTACCTAGTTCATAGTGTTTCCATGATCTCCCTCAGATGATGATGATATGTGCACCCTATTAGTCCATGTTGTAATTTACTGGGTTTTTAGGGTTTTTGTAGTGTTTTTATCTTTAGGATATACATTACATATATATAATTTATAATTTTCATCAAATGAAAACAATACTTTAACCTATCCATCATTAAAATCATCATCTTCATATCATGATTCTTGATTTCAAGCGCTCTCTCTCATCCACCCAAACATCAGTACCATATCCCTTTATAGACTACCAACAATACATACATCACCATGAAAACATTTGAAATAATATTGAGGAATAAATATCATATCCATACGGATAACAATAAAAACACTATCTATAAAAATAATAAAATTTTCATGGATTAAGAAAACTATAAAATATTCAACAACCATGGCACCTCTTTCGCAATCCTCTAAATTATATTTTTTCTGATATTAAAAAGAACGATGCTAATAACTATCACCATAATCCTTCCAAGTAATTCTTTAAGGTCTACATTGATCGTGATATATTACTATATCAGTATGTACAATATTTTCTTTGGGCTTAAAATAGAATGAAGATATGATATGGTATAATGGTCACAAGTATTATCCTAAATGAGTTTGTAATCAAGATTAAGAATGGGAACAAGATAAAAATTCACAAAAAGGTATATATATTTTCATCTTTTACTATGAAAATTTTACTCATGATTCTTCCAAATCATATTCCAAACGATATCTAATTTTTATTTCCATAACATAAGATCATTCATGATTATGGGTTTATATGATGAGTTGTTTTTCTGGAAAACATATATTTTAGGTGAATGTTGATTAGTTTTTAATTAGGTGAACATTTTTTCAACCATATAGAGCTACGTTGTTCACATGTTTCATTTTAATGTTTCTTGGTAAATTTGGTTTTCCATCCTCTAACTCTTGACTTTCTTCTCATATAATATCATTAGAATATCAATTGATCCAGAGAGAGACATAGAGAGAGAGATCATGACTAAGAGAGGGAGATAAGGAGATATAGAGGTGATGGAGATGGATGAGGGGGAGAGAGATACATCAATAGGGAGTCAGGATTGGTGTGATTGAGAAATATAGATAGATTGAGAAATAGGTAGTGGGTGGTGTAAGGGAGAATTATGGGGTATTAGAATGAAATATCGAATGAGGAGAGATACGGTGTGGTTGGGACTGAGAGACAATATGATAGGGGAAGACGGAATGAGTGAAAGTGAGAAATAGATTGAGGGATGGAGAGAGAGAAGGTGTATGAGGAGTAGTAGAGTGAGGGTGAGGAACTAGGGAAGTGGGATGGAGGTTGGGAGGTAGAGTACGAGAGAGGTTCAGAGAGAGAAAAATTTAGTGATTTGGAGAATTAGTGTAATAATATCAGAGAAAGGGCGAAGTTAGGTCATAAGAGAGAGTGAGTGAGAATGTTAGAGATATAGAGATGCAGAGAGAGAGCAATAAAGAACCTGGGAGTGGGAGATAGGGAGGGAAAAGGGGGAGTCGGAAAGAGAGGGATATGGACATGGTGAAAATATAAGAGATTGACATAGAGATAATGGTAGGGAGGGATATGGATATGGAGAGGGAGTAGGAGTAAGTAGGGCTTGAGTAAGATAGAGGGAGGGATGGAGAGAAAGAGTGAGTGAAGGAGATGGTGTCAGAGTGAGTGAAGAAGAGAGGGAGAGTGGGGGAGATGGATAGGGGGAGTGATAGGTAGGGGAGGGGTGAGATAGATATAAATAGGTATGACTAAAGAGTTAGGGAGATCAAGAAATAGAGTGAGAGAGTGTGTGAGATAGAGAGATATGGTAGGGAGGGTTTTTTTTGTGAGGGATAGAAGGAGAAATAGGGAGGTGAGGGACGGTAGGATATTTATTGATAGAGAGTGGGAGAGAGGGGAATATGGGGAGAGAGTTAAATTGAGTGAGGGAGAGATATATGGAGATAGAGAGAGAGACCAACTGTGAGAGGGAGTGTGGTAGATAGAGATACAAAAGGATGAGGGGGTAGGGACGGTATGATAAGCAGAGGGAGTATGTTATATAATGATATATAATGATAAGGGGAGAGAGAGTTAGAGAGGGAGTTTGAGGGGTAGGATCATTTATAGCATAGGGATTGGGATAATGAGAGGGAGGGGATTGAATGTGAGGGAGGGGGAGAGGTAGGAGTGCGAGTGGGTGAGAGATAGTGAGGGAGTACGTGTGTGTAAGATGGATAGAGAGATGGGTAGATGGAGTGTTGAAGGGATATGGAGAGAGAGATTCATCACAAGTGAGAGTGAAATATAGAGGGAGGGATGGGGATACAGGTGGTCATGAGTGAGGGATAGACATATATGGGGAGAGAGGGATAGGGTGTGTAGGGTGAGAGAGAATGGTAGAGAGTAGGTGATTGGGGCGATAGGGGAGAGAGAGTTCGGAAATGTGGGAAAAACAGAGTGAAAGTGGGAGAATAAAGTATATATTTCCTAATCTAAGTGAATTATTTTCTGTGAAATATTAAGAATTATCAATGACACAAACAATGTGAATTACTAATTAAAATTACATATAGAAAATTTTGTATGACATCACTATGTTTTTTTAACATAATGGTGAACCATTAAAAGATTCTGATTAGAAGGTTTTAAATATATAAGTGGTTAATACTCTTAATCCATCTCAATGAACATTTATTTTCTCTAACAATGAAGGTATAAAAGGGTATACGAAATGAGTATGGTCCAATAGAATTAATGGGAAAAAATCATCCCCAAAGTAATAGTGGACTACTCTTGTAATATGGTTTCCTCTACAGCACAAACACCCACAACCTAGGAAATGCTAGAAACCATAATCATTAAACAATAAATACTCATTGTATGTAAGATTAATTTTATTTGATATTACATGTTTTGTTAAGTGTTTGATCATAAAAATATTTTTTTTTATAACAAGTCTCTACCATGAAATGGGAATGAAACAAGGGGGAGATATGTTGAATAGAAGAGATCATATTACCATAAGGAGAAGGTTGTGACCATGATATCATTGAAATTGTCAACAGAGAATAATTTTCTGATCATGACTGAAGATTGTTGCATTTGTTTTCAAGATGGTCAAAACGATGAGAAATAATGTGTAATATTTATAAAAGGTATTTTCCACAATATAAATGAGAAGATGATTTATAATTTGAATAATTATACAGACATAAATGAATTACCAGAGATTCTAAATAAAAATTAAATCAATAAGAATGATTGTTTAGTGATATGGATTGGTCAATATTCTATGAATGAAAAAACAGAGAACAATCATAATTAATTATATGAAAAAGAAAATAATGTGGTGATATTTAAATAAGTTAATGAAAGTGATATATAATCTAAAATTGATGACTTAAAAACATTTATAGTGTGAAAGTTGTGAATAAAATATTCATAAAACAAAACGTTGCATGAAAATGCTACCTAGAAAAAATGAAACCATAAAAATTTTGTTTAAACACAATGTAATTAAAAGTTACTATGAGTAAACAAAAATACAGAATTGAATTTAATTTTAATAATGGGAAGGATAAACATACAAATATTCACATATTGACATTATGAACTAGTTGATTGTATTGAAAATAAATTAAACATGGGAGAATTGTGAGCCTAATAAAAGTTTGTTTTCATTTGTTTCAGTAAGGTATTGCATCATGGTGATTGAATAAGTATGTAAAACATGTTTTTAATTATTTACCATAAGTATCTAAATAATTTGATTGTTTTTTAATCAGTCTTATGTTCAAATTCATGTGTTAATAGAGTTGTATTACTAACAATATTTTTACCAAAATGTGAATTAAATATTTTAAAATGACTATGAAATTAAATTTTTTCATGCATAATTGATTGAGGACCATGAAAATAATTTTATTTGTAAGGATAAGTGAATAATGAAGTTGTTTTGATAGTTTTATTATATATTAGATAATTTTTTTGAGTTCTCTTTAATAAAAAATCGGATAAACATATCATACAAACCAAGACAGATCGGCCAGGATCTTGTGGGAGCTATCCCAAACATACATGGGAACCAGTAATTCTTCAATTCCATAGAGTAATGGGTTAGAAACTCTATAGGAAAGTAGTTTTTTAAAATGGGTGAGTGCACATGGAGGTTCCTGGGGCACCGTGCATGGGAAGCGAATGGTGGAATATAGGCGACCTGTGTGTTTTGGTTCCAAGAGTGTACCCCACACTACTCGCATCAAGATGATAAGGGAACAAATTATATCTTTAATGAGTAAGAAATAATATGGGGATCTAATGTGGGTTTGGTGAAGTGTGCTAAAATGTATCACTATATAATGAAATATAGACATCTCACAACCATTCAATCTAATATGATCTAAAGACCATCATGCCTCCACATCATTATCATTCTCCTCGAATTATCTAATGTTTCATCATGAAACATATTAATGTAGTGTTGATAATTTTTTAATCCATGGGACGCCATGATAATACCATAATTGAAAATAAAAAGGTGCTATTTAGTTCCGAAAATCATCATCTTTCATGCATATTATAAATTGAATAAAATAATATTGTTAAAGAATCTCATGAAAATTAATGTTATCACAAGAACAATTGAAATCTATTGATGTTGTGATAGGATGTGAATAATATTACATCTCTAAAACCCCCATCATGGAATGTATCAGTTGAAAGATTATTTTTTCAAAAAGGTTCTACATGATTATGTGAATCTGTCACGATAAATAATGTTCAGAAATGCCATGGATTTCAATATTCATTGTTATATAAGATCCTACGATCCTTGGGAATTTATATCTCCTTGAATCTATATGAAATCAAATGTTGAGGCAATGAGTAGTGTCTAATAAATATATGTTGGGTCATGGGTTATTAATACTATTGTTCAAGATTTTTAGAGATCTCTAGACATCAGAAGAAATGGAGCACTCATGTGATTTTTCCACATGAAGAGGACATCAACATGAATGATTTTTTCACACAAAGTAGATCCTAAAATCAAACATGGTTACATGAATTAATGAATAACTCACATACCATGTGTAGTTTCATGAATTTGGAAGACAAATAAATTTAATACTTCGTGAAACTGAGGATAAATACCTCACATGATCAAAACTATATGAAAATTGATTTTGATGAACCACATGAATTGCAACTAGGAAGTAGAAAGGAACCTATGAGCTAGTTGAGTTTAATGGAATTATAGTTTACATGAATCCCTTACATGAGGAGGCAGGGACAAGAAGATAATATTTTGAGATCTTGGGAACCCTACTCAATTAAATAAAAAGGATAAAAAGTAACTATGAAGAGTATTTCATTATTGATGTTAAAGGAGGAAGAGGGAATGTTTGTACATTGTTTTAAAAAAGTGAATCATATTTTAGAATCACATAAAATAATAATTTATCGAATCTGTATGTTCAACATTTATTTTAATATTAATGAATCATCCTTCCATTAATTATAATAAACCTTTTTTAATGGATCCAAATAATTCTCTATCCATGTATGATGTATACTTTATAGGATTGAGTTGATATTTCAAAAAATAAATATTTTTTGTGGTTGTGAAGGATTACTTCTCTTATAAAATATTACTGGTGAATCTATGTGAAACATTCATACAAGTTTTTATAAGGTTGGGAATTTTTCATAAGAAAAAAATAATATCTATCTGAACATTATTACACTGAGGAATCTAATCATACACAGTAGATCAAAAATGTTTTACTAGGGTAGTTTTCTGGAAAGGTACATGAAGAGGTTTACACATGTAATCCAGACCTAGAAATCTCATGGTGGAAGATTATCATAAATCAGTGAAAAAATTATCATGAGGTGAAAAGAATATTTTTATAGTGGAATAAGGCATCTATATAAGAAATTTGTAGCTATGGGGTCTAAACGGTTGCTGGAAGATTGTGATTGGGGGTCTAATAAGTCATTTTAGAAGAAGGTAATGTTTAGGGGTATAATAAACTATGAATGGTGGATTGGGGGAGGGGACTATAACTAGTTTTTAATTTAGGGGAATAACTATTTTCTATTTCTAATCAGCATATGATATGTTGGAGAATATATGTTTTGGACCGACTAAATTATCAAAGAGTAGGTCTGTATATTGAACCAAGAATATCCTTGTGTTTTGTGACTTTTATATACACCATTATTCAAGGCGAGGATGAGAGACAAAAGGATAGAAGAATGTTACATTATTAAGACATTGTTGTTGAATTGAAACGAAGAATATTGTAAATATAAAATGGATTACTAATTCTCCATCCCTCTATTAGTGATATAACAATGATACAATATCTATAAAGACTAATGGTAGATTTTAGTGGATTTAATACATGTACATATGCGATCATCATATATATGGAATATCTATTTTCATATGACTTATCAAACCTTATAAGAATTATTTTTCATCATTTATAATATCAGTAACAGTTATGTGTTATAAATTTTATTTTAATTCCAAAATTATCTTATGGTGGATGTTTTGTTATAAATACTTTTTTAGATAGTATATTCTCCAAACTATCATATCCTTGACCCTTAGAATGATTCAATAGCATTTATAATCTGTGGAGGTGTGCATTTGTTGTAGTGTAATTAATATCTAATTGGAGTAGATTGATTTGATTATAGGTGTTATAATGTATTATCATATCTCGATTAGGTAAAATGGAAATGAAAATATATTTATTAATTACTTTTTGATATATAGAGGTTTAGGAATGTGTTATTATATGGTATAGAAGCAATGTTGTGTGTCTAGTCCACACCTGCATGAGATAATGTCAATTTAACCTAGGGAACTCAATGTTTGTTTTCGTTTTCATGGTTACAGATGATTTAGTTTATTTGGATAAATTATTCTTTGATTTTATAGTATTTTGTTTTAGATGCTTAGCATATAGAGGCATGTGGTGGTATTCATGAATCAATTTAGGCATGAAAGACATACCTGAAATATATGTGTCTGCTTGTATTTTACATTTTATTTTGGTTCTAAAATGTAAAGGGGTTTGTTTATTAAAGTGAAAAAATAACCTATATGATTTTTACCATAAATATTTATCATATCATTATACTCAAATTTCCTATAGAATTTATTCCTGGTATGAAAAAATATACAAATCATGTTTTGGTATGATTTATGTGGTACCTGAAATTGATATAGTTAGGTGAGGTAATGAGGTCATATGGTATGGGAATTGGGTGTGGATGGGATATTTAAAGGCTTCCGGGGTATGTTTCTAATTATAATGTGGTGTATATCTTATATCTAAACTATAATTGTCAGTGATAAAATATTCATGACCTAAAAATATTTTTGTGAGTAATGACCGGATTGTAGTGAGTTTGATTCAAATAGTCCTACAATTTCATCCAAGGATTCTATTTCAAGAAGCCCTAGTCTATCACAAACGGTCAGTGCTCTCTAAGAACCTTAGCCATGGAGCCCTCCATGAAGTCATGAATCCATTATGGTAATTATCTACACACCAACATTTATATTCATAGAGAGAATCATGTCCATATAAACATTTAGAAATTTCATCATCAATCTGACACTCATACCCGTGATACCCCACCCATTATCAATGCCCCCATTTCATCATGATGCACCTAAATTCATCACAAAACATCTTTCCAAAAAATACACCCCTCATTCCTATATCTTAGAATGGTTACCCAAATATTCAACTTCCAAATTCATCCTAATTCATAATACTCCTAAGCATCGTAAACTCGACCTAAAATGGACCATCCAAGGTAATCGAGCTTTGCAAACCACCCCTCCATGTGTTCTTGAAATCCTCCAGCTGATTTGGAGATTACTTTCTGGAAGTCCTACACTATTAATAAAAAATCAAGTCCCTCATAGGATCTTGATGTTTTTGAAGTAATAAAACATCATAATGTAGTCCTATCATGGATTATGACTTCATTATAGGGCATGGTCACCCTATTTCACAGATCATATTCTTTTTATAATAATGTGATCTCTACAAATCACCTAATCATCATGAATCACTTATCAAAGTGTCTTTAATCTTGGTGAAAACTATCTCTTGGGACTCTTGATGATTCCTCCCTTTTTCTAACACCTCTTTATGAACGTTGAGAACACCCTTATCCAACACACCAATCTGAGATTAGTTAATTTTCCCAATGAGTCCCTCTGTGACATGTTCCAATAATTCCTATAGTCCACTCCACTTCAAGTGTAGTGTACGACTACCACTTAACTCATTATTCTTAGAATAGGTACAATAATGTTTATTTTTTCTCACTATATTCATGTTAACATAAATCTCTTGACTAGTCACTACTCATGTCATTATACCCTGACAATGCCAAATACATGCCCACCCAAAAAAACATGAGAAAAGGTTACGTAAGCCATGTGGGTAAGATTGTGTCCTACCACATATGAGATAAATGAAATAAAACTAACTAGTACCATGTTCTCGTCATATGAAATTAAACTACATGAAAATTTCCACAATACGTGACATAAAACTGCAGTCTTACCCTGTGTTAGAAGCATAGGATTTACCTTGTGTGAGTGACATAGAATGAACCCAATATGATGTAATGTGTACCGCTCAAATGGAATGAAATCCAACTCATATGGAATAAGATCCTACTTACATGGAATGATATTCTCCTCAGGTATCTTCCACACAAAATTCCAACCCACATCATTGTTACTCTTGGAAGATCATCAGTATCTTTCAAATATCAAACAAAGGGGATCGAAATATTATTAGATATTCTACTTCTTCATATTTCTCACACCTAGAAAGACTCTTGTGGGATTAGAGGGTTGTGAAAATCATAGAATATTCAAGACCCCCAACCTTGATGGGATTTTATTTATGTCCTCTAAATGACCACTGTAAATTTCATAAAAAAATACAAGAATATGGGTATTATCTTTGCTCTAATGAAAAGGAATATGAAGGTATAAAAAATCAAATGGATCATGTGAACCGCCTAAAGACATGTGATTGTATTGACCTTATATGGTAGTTTGGAATGTTGAATGTAGATATTAGACAATGGAAGATCCCACAAGACCCCTTCTTGAAAAGTCCTTTTTTTGAAGTCGTCCAAGACACTTGGATCACCTGGAGAAAGTAAGAAAAAAACCACCACGTCACATGAATTTTCATCTGGTATACTTATGATAAACTATCCATAAATACTTGGAATATATGAGGAAAATATTAAAATGGAAGGAGAATCTTGTGGTCATAAATATCAAAAGATTTAGCACTAATAGGTATAGTGATTGGCTTTGACAACACTCATACAATCCCACGAGATCCCCAACCTTTGTAATATAAACAAAGGATATTAAAAGGAAAAAATATGAGCCTCTTGTAGTCTTAGAAATTATGATACATACTCTAGTATCTCATGATACACCCCAAAATCGTCAATAAAAGGTCCCCCTCACCTCTTGGAAGATTACTGACTTGTCACCATTCACACATGAAGTTCTTCATATATGTCCATGTGACATTTTTCTCCCCCTCTAATCCCAAAGGAAAGAAAAATTTAATTCTACATGATATTATCATGTATCTCTACATTAAATTTTATTGGTCACATGATGTATAAACGATGTGGAGAATGATTTTTCTCAACAACACTCAAGAAAACACGCATGATCCCCAATCCTTTGAAAAATAAAATATGGAAAAATGATAAAAGGTGGGAGCCTCTTACGGTCATAAACATCATGAGACAAACTGGTGTGCTCTACAAGACCTCACAAAAGCCCTTCGTCATGATGAAAGATCTTAGGAACACCCCTTAAAAGTCATAATTTCATCAGAAAAAATTCATATATAATTCATCTTAGATTATGTGAATTTCATTCTATAGGCATGAAGATCTTTTAAAATTCCTTAGACATGTCAGTCAGAATATACGAAAGTCCATCAGCATGTCCCCAAGATTTTAAAGCCCCCATCAGTTGAACCTAATCCAATAAATTGGGAATTAATGGGATAGTATCTTGGCCAATGAAAATAATGTGACACCCCCGTAATGACATATAGTAGGACCTCATGAAACATATGACATCAATACTCTCCACCAACTCCATCCTAGATTTGTGTGGTACTTGAAGGTTTAATTGGTGAATAAATGGGGTGGAAAGGCCTATAAATTCCCCGCCCTAGAATTATAAATTCCCTTGGATAATCCATATAACCATACAATAGTATACCTAGGTATCATTGTTGTTTTATTTTAGTGGAATATCTCACAATTTTTAATGTTTTCCATCAAGTATGATTCAATGAACAACCAGAGTGATCATGTAGCATGCATAGGCACTTCATGTGATCACTCATAGATCAAATGATGTACATGTAGTGGATCACATGAAAAATATAACCCATATTTTATAAGACCCATGATGCCTAAAATAGGCTAACATAGAGAATATAATATGAATATACAGTAAAACAATGGTAGAAGGACTAAATGTTAGGAGACTTATGAGAATAACATATATGATAATCCTTATGCACATCACATAAACCCCCAAAGTCACACAAAAACACTATGACATGTCACCCAAGTCATGTGACATTCGTTTGGTATGAAATTTGGATCATCCAAAGTCCACTGGAAAAGTCACAGAAAGTCACATGGAACCCCTCATAAAGGCCACCCAAGTCTCCTAAAACCCTTCAGTATCTCCATCCAGACCTCAAAATATCCTCTAGACATGTCTCCATGATCATACAATTACCTTAGTTCCAACCATATATGTATCATGATTGCACCATATCATGTCAAACAAGTCTAATGACATCCTCCGGACAAGAAAGCCAGACATTGTCATGCCCTCCGGGTATGTCAGCTAGCTCTTGAGACGTCCCATGAACATGTCAACTAGATTTTGTGATGAAAACTGAACATTTCAGCCTAGATCATTCATCACCCTGCATACATGGTGCATTAACTCTGATAACCCCCCCCCCCCAGAATGTTAGCCAGAATATTCAAGGACACTAGTGCATGTCATCTGGATCAGGTGACACCCTCTAACCATGTCATACGGGATCATAGGATTGCTTCAGGATCAACCAGTCTAGTCTTGTGATGTCCTCCATAAAAATCATCCATGGAAATGAAAAACCCTTTAAACATACATCTAAGATATGAGATGTACCTCTAATATTTCAATTGGATCATGTGATTGTCTTTGTACATGCCATGCATACATCCAATGACATGCCAAGTTGACAATCAAATAATGTCATGTTGGAAATACACACACATCAATTTGTCAAGAAATCCCTGCCAAACATGAATCCAAAAACATGAAAACCATGAATAAACTTCACCAAGGGAAACATCAATTTATAAACCCCATGTAATCAAATGAAATATTATAAATTTTATTCTTTCAATAACCAGGATACATTGTATGCCTTCCAAAGTACCACACTCAAATGGTAATCCACCTCAGTTTATCTTCCCACAAGTCTTCAACATTTCAACCATGCAGAGCCAATAATTTTAATGGGATGATCAAAGTATCTCATCCATCATTATACTAAGAAGATAAAAAACTAAAATAAATACGATTCCCCCCATCACCAAGATACATATGAAACCTTTTTAAGGATCGATATCCAAGTTAAAACATCCATGTAATGTCCTAACACATTTTTCCCACACACACAAGTAGTGAGACTTATTGTTTTCCACCCCTTATTTCCTAAACTGAGAATATCTGACATTGGATTAGGATGTTGCAATAATCATATTATTCGTATTGATAGTATTTTTTTGTAATCTTCAATCAGAGTCCAAATATATTATTACCTTAATATGAGGGTAACCGTAGTGTGTAAGACCTAAATAGCTGAACAACGAGAACTCTAATTCCTACAGTAACAAAAATATTTATGATTCATTCCTATTTCCTGAGCTCAAATTAAAATACAATTCTGTGTAAGTCCCCTCATGTCTATAACATATCAACCACTAGGACCCAACAATTCTCATGGGTTGATCATTATAACTCATCCATAAATGTTGTGAGAAGCCAAAGAACTATATGAAAATTGATTCCTACCACAACATGGATACCTAGAATTCCTTCAAAAGGCATAAGTTGCACATCCAAAGGGTTTTTCATATACATATGTTCTGAATCCATATATAGTTATAATTATTAATTTTTATCTATGGTATCTCACACCTAGTGTGGACCATGTTGTATTGAGAAACTCAAATGGTCATATCATTCGCCCCATGAATCCCCTCTAGCCAAGGAAACCTCATTGAGTATGCCCTGATGATTGACATTCCATGATTAACTCCATATAAGGGAATCTAACATTGGTCCAGTCCCAAGGGAATGAAAAAACTATGATAAATCTAATTACATTCATAACCATGATACATAGGAGTTATCCTTGAGAGGCGAGCTTCAATACATGTTGCTTTTTTTCTCACACTTTTTTCCTTTATACATGATGTTAAACGACCTGACTTTTGAAGAACCTCACAGGGTTTGATTCTTATTATTAATAGGATACACATGTAACATTATAATGGATCAATCCACTCCTCTGAATATTAACTGCCTCCCTACATGGTAGTAAATTAAGAAGTTCCTGGTCATCTGGATTCACCGTATAACTATCTATTCAATACAGGGAAATGGTTGATGAACCTTAGATACAAACAGTTCGATTAAAATATGATAATATCTTATTCAGAAAAAAAGTCGCCAACTTATGATCAATATACTAGGGAAACTAGTCCTATATAAGGATTAATAAGACATCCATTAACATTAATTAAATATATAATAGATCCCTAGATTAGGCATCAATCCCCCCACTAAGGGTGCGATGAGACCAACCTCATCCTATCGACCAATGTGAGTTCATACGATTCATTGGCCCTAAACCCCCAAATCATCACCAGCATTATGAAATTAGGTATGTACCCATTTTTGGATGTGGTAACCACTGGGGGTTTCCCTTAAGAATAAAAACAGTGACCTGGTGTCAATGTTTGTGCAAGAAACTAAACCACTCAAAATCAACAATTTGGAAAAATAGATATCACCTTATTCACAACCATTTACATCGAAACAAAAAAGTGAAACTGGCTTGAATTATTATATATTTTTCAAAAAATTAAAAGTATAGACTATCCAGTTCTTGTAATATCATTATTTTAGCCCAGTGAGGGTTCTTGGTTTTCTCTTTTCATTCTAATTTTTTTGAACCCAATGTCAATATATCTAATAAATTAATTATCTGTTAATCAGGAATCATGAATGTTTCCATTTCATATTCTATGCAGAGAAAAACAATAAACCTAATGTAAAACCCTAAAATATTAGGATGGTCAGTTATCCATGTGTCAGGAAACCTTATTGGATTTTAAAACAACAATAATAAGCCATACATAACTCTTAAAGTTGATCCTCTGTATTTGGGGTTCCCATGAAATAATTCTACACTCACTTTGAAATGTCTAAAAGAGATGAATGGATAGATTGAAAATAAAATAAAATTTTGTTACCCATTAATTTTTGATTTATCATGGATCATGCATACGATATTTCAAAAATTGATGCCCTTATTCCTTGTTTTATGAATGACTATAGATACTAATCCCATTAAAAGCATCCTGATATGTGATAATGACATTATCTAGTTAGAATTATTACATATCGTCTATGGTAATGACCCATGTGGGTAATAAATTGATCCCACCTTCTTGAATGCTTCTTCATGAGGTGTAAAACACAATTGTATAGGAATACCATCAACATAGTATAATACCAACCATTTAATCTTCCTATGAGGCTCTTGAATCATTGAAATAGACAAGTCTACATCGTCTAAGTAATTCCAAACTAATCCAATGGACCTCTTTGTCACAACCAAATTCAATGGGATCTTATCCCCAGAGTGCAACAATTACTAACTTTAATAAATAATCATGGTGTAAAATGGAGTTAAATGCGGATCCCTTCTCATTTAGGAGCCATCAAGGAGGGATCATATCAACTGCGATCACCAAAACCATAACATTGGAACCCATAAATCCCTTGTTGAGTGTACCTCCTAAAACAAATCCTCCAATGATACGCATGAACATGAAACAACTATGACAACTTGGTTGAGTAAATCTATAGGAAACCATGAGTGGAATAATAACCCCACTCTTGTTTATGATGCCTTATTGAATATTGCATATGTAACAATAGAGAACAGTCATCTCCCTACCCACTCTGAGTAATCCTACGGTCACATTCCCACAGTAAGCATATAGGAGGCTAATATCCATAACCACGTGCATTAATCCCATAGGTATACTATGGTGAGGAAAGGTGGAAATAATTGGTCTCGTCTACCCACTTCAATATAATATTATTTCTATTATATAGAGTTGATAAAAAAATTATTCGATCATATCCTTGCAAATAGTTTTCTAAAATTCCATTACATCATAGGAACAACGGAAGAACTCCTCTTGAATATTCCGTAAATAGTACAGATACTGGTTCATTGGAATGTTCATATCCCTACATACAAGGAAACTCGACACTTTGATTTTTTTAACAAGATCTTTCTCTTGAGGGATTTCACATTCTTGCTCCCATCATAGAGAATTATCCTCATCTTATAATAAAGGATTCTGTGATGGATTTGGTTGATGTTCTCGTTTCAAACAGAGATCACATGGTGAGGGAAGAACATGTTTAAGTTAGGGGAACATATATGTCAAAAAACATAGGATAAATATTCTAAAGGCTAAGGATTGAGATCTTAGACCTATTCAATTTGAGGATCTCCAAATGATAGGGGAACATTCCATAGAAAAAGGATATATTCTTATCATGGAAGACCTACGACACACACTAAACTCCCAGGATCGGGCTCATATCATCATTATATAATGTTCTAACCAAACTATAATGCATCATGACTTGGGAAATTCTTGTATTCCTCTATATGAATATTTATGGAATATTCTAGTAGATCACAAATTCAACCAGGAAATTCATAATTCTTCCAAATAAAGACTTCACTATCATCCTTCCATGTTATTATCGGAGGAGGCTCATATCCCTTCTTCTATTCTATAGTTCAAACAACATATTCCAACTTTGAAAGAATATTCATACTGGGCTTATATTACAATTACAACACTTTCATTCTAGAATATTCTATAGACCATATATGCTTACCCTTTGATCATCGAGACATCAAGAAGGTTGCCAGGTGGATACAACCCTCTCATGCCACCAATGTATAGGTGGAAGTTTACAAATTCATCAAATACAACATTGTTCAATAAGTACAATACCAATTATGGCTACTGAATATTGTCCATGTTATGAATTAAAATTGTTAGATTAGGGTTTTCATAAATTTTAGAGACCTTAAGAAGTATGGACCAAAGGAGTTTTTCTCATTGTCGACAATGGGACTCTTGATCTATTCAACTAATGGATTCCAAAACCTATCCTTCATGATTATGTATTCAAGGTAGAATCGAATAATGATTTCCCCTGAATATGATGAAAAAAAACCATAAAATAACCATAGTGGATCATTTTTTATTAGTTCATGAACTTTGGTTTAATGAAAAATGGATCCACTTATCAACTTTACATGTAAAATATATTTAAACCATTCTCATGAAGAATAACAGAATGGTATGTCAATGACCTAGGGGTCAAATCCCAACATTGATGAGATCACATTTCATAACATCAAATGATCATAAATAATATTAAACAATATAGTTTGAAGATGAATCCATAAAAACACACTATCATAGTAACATCAGGGATTTTTTTTGGGATTTGTGATACACCATCGTGATATCAATGTCGACACAGACAAGACTAGTTCTATATTACCAATGTCACACCCCCCCATAATATCAAAAATATGAGTAGACTCAAATAGAACCTTTCATACATTATAAATTTCATATCCAACATGGATGGAAATGATCTCCCCATCATCAGGATAATGAAGAATAGAATCACCTACCAATGGGGTAGGGACAGACAAGAAGCCTTAAAAAGTATAAAGAAACATCTACTGCACCCACTATATCTGATTCATTTAATAAATGGGAGGCCACTATTACTATTCGAGGACTCCATGGGGTTCTAACTTAGTGCCCTCAACACAATGAAAAATTATGAAGAGTGTGAGAAAAATATTTACTAGATCAATCGAACAATTCTAGGTACTGATACCAGATACTCAGATATCGAGAAGATATTGAACTCTGTTATTTTCATAATGAAAAATATGAGGCATTACTTGAAGAACCGTAATGTCCATATAGTATCACTTATTGATAAAATAAATTAAATATTTGGATTAACCATTTTTAATAGCCATATTTCTTGATGGGTGGTATTTCTACACCAATATGACATCCAGTTTGTTTTATAGTGGACGTGATAGGGAATGTCTTGGATGATTTTACCACTGAAAATCCTATCCCAGAGAATACACTTGTGGACACCAACCTATTCTCTAAGGTGGTATTATATTCCAATTAAACTCACTAAACATAGGATATGTATTTTTATAGATCATCTAAAAGTTCAAATGGAAAAAGTATTGAAAAATAAAAACTCAATTGGGTTGTATTAGAGATTGTATTTTCCCTTCTAAACAATGTAGTTTTTCTCTAATCATTGTCACTCTCCAAGGGATGAGTGAATAATGATATTGAATATGAATCCATCATCCCTAGTTTGAAACTATCATTATACCTAAAGATAGTATACCTAAATGTTAATGTGGATTTAGAACTATATATGAAAAGATACTTGGAGAATATGCCATCAAAAATGATGAATCAACCCCTGTCACTAACTATGTCAAGAGAATGATGGTAGAGATCCCTTTTGAGCCCATAATGAATTATTTTCCCCAATAATATAATGTTCATGCTTACACATTTTATAATGCTTCTATAGTCCTATCTGATCCTGATTTGGAGGAAGTAATCTTATGTTTCATGCACTGAAGACTGGTCTCATCAATCGTCATCTACAATATGGAATAAATCAATCAATTAAATACATACACAATGTTTTATGAACTAATATCCACATATGGATGGATGGATGTTATAATTAGATATCTCCAAAATGGATCTCCCTTGACAGACTGAACGATAAGGGATCATATTTTCCATCCAGCAATAAAATAGTACAATGCAAGGTTTTCCAAATGAGTAGAAGTACCCTAAAAGTGTATCTTTGATATAATCTTCCTAATATTCATAGAGTAAAGAGAGACTCATGTCTTCATGGAAGATGTATATGTAGGCCTCTTCAGTTCTCATCAGTCTAGGTCTAGGATCTCCCACTAAATTAGGGGGCTTTGTTTCTATTGAAAAACCATGATACATGACTATGTGTAATTCACTATGAAATTTCATGCATCCCATATCAATGGAAACAACATCAATAATTTAATATCCCAAGAATTTGAAAAATATTTGTTTCTTAATATTTTGTGTTATTTTATTTTTTACTCTAAAAAACTATATAATTTTATTATGTAAGTTACTATAATTAAAATGATACCATTGGGTTTCGACTATTATATGACTGTTGGTCAATATGACCATCAGAAACTATACTTTTAACATTATGATTATTGTTTATAAATTCAAATGATCACCATTAATTAATAGGGAAAGAAGATTCAATGGACTCATCCAGTAGAATTGGGAAATATGAAGCCCATATTTCATATCTTGGGAAGAAGGTAGCATCGCTGGGATATACTCTGGCCCAATCACAATCCGATCTTCAACATGTTAAGCTTAAACTTAATCACCTTATCTAGAAGTTCAAGATGATATAATTCACCACTCATAGAATTCTATCCTTGTCGCCCCAAGATTCTATCACCATTGTGCACCTTACTCTTAGGTCCTATGCAGGTGTTATAAGAGGATATGTAATAAGGCGTTAGTTACATTGTTTAATCCTTTTGTATAAATTAAATTGTTATTTCTTATTATAGAATATTTTTGAATTTCAAATGTGAAAATAAATATAGGATGAATTATATGAAGTTTCATATTATTGATCAATATTGGAATAATGGAATTTTAATATATTTTTTTTGTACTTTATATAATTAATAATGTGAAATGATTTTCGAAAAGTGGACATATGCAGTTGTGATAAGTAATAAATTTTGAGTCTGATAAGATCAATGTGTTTGTTTATTAATAGTAAATTTTGAATAGTAATATTACCCGTATGAATAGTAATGCGACCAGTCGAATAGTAACCTCACTTAATTTAATTTTAAATTTAATTTAGGAATCTTGAATGATAATTTGATATAATAGTATAAGTAAATAACTGTTTCTGAAATTATTAGTTAAGTAATAATATTTTTTCAGGTAAATAGTGAATATAATTAAAAATAAAATATCTCTTAGGTAGAAAATTATGTTCATAAAATGGAGTTAATTTTTGAATTTAGGACATTGATATTTGGTTAGGGAGAAATCATGAGTTTTTTATAAAAATATTTTTTTCGAGTGAATAGTAAAAATATAGTTTTGAGTTTTACTGGTTTATGGAAATATATAATGATTTCATAATGATGTAATAATTTTTTTAGACTCTTGACGAATAAAATATGTTATGATTTATCCCAAGTGGCGAATAACATGATCATGCCCATGGGTTTTCAAATACAACTCATGAGGTTTCCCTTGGAAATTAATAAAATATTCTATGAGTTTTGCTATAAATACCAACCCATTCATTCATTCAATTCATTAAAAATTCATAATCAATAGATATTCAGTATTTTTACATCTTAAGTAGTATTTAAATGGTTTCATCAATCCCCCTAACATCCCAGCCATTATGTTTTTGATGTTTCTATTCAAGGTAAGGGAACCTTTCACCCTCCTCTTTTAGTCATGAATTCATTTATGTTATATCTTCTAGATTCCGTTGTATTATATTGGGGTATGTTCTTATATATCCTTATTTATTTTCATTTTATTTCCAAATTATGAGATACCTTTTACAATATCATTCACTTATTTTATGAATATTATGCCACACCGTTAGGTTGCTGAATTTTCGTAAGGGAATTCTCAACTTCTCCTTTTTTCCATTCAAGTTCTTTTTTATGTGGTATAAAATTCATGTTTACATATCATGTTCCTATTTAAATTTCATAATATCCCTATAATGTATAATGAGTAATTTATGGATCGGATTTCCTTTTCTAATCACTTTTTAATGTTTTCTAAAACCATGTCGTATAGTCATTATGCTGCAGAATTTTCGTCTGAAAATCTATTCTATTTCTCAAGAAATTACCATATTTTATATATATCAATAAGAAAACCTATTTCATTTCATGGGGTAGTCTTCAAGACATATAAATAGTATATATTATTCTATAATTGAAATACATAAAACCCTCATTCCCTTTCCCTGGGTAATATATCACATAATGATCAGGTTTTTAAGCAATTTTTAAAACCTCACGATTTTGATATAAAACCCATTTATTTTATTCTCTTTGGGTTATTAGTGAATTTTTTTTATTATGATATATGTGGATCACCTGAAAATAAATACATATTAGTGTTTCACCTCGATATCACTCCAATGCATTGGGTAACAAAATTATTCTCTAGAGATGACAGATTTTATGATACCTTGGTGAATAACCTTGGTAATTTTTATAAAACATTGGGGATGGAACATGGTGATATGATTATGATTTTCTATATTTAATGTTTTTTCCAAATTTTCATGTTATTTTTAATGTTATTATTATTATTATATTCATAATTATCATATATTTATGATATTCCCTTTGTTCTTATTGATATCTCTCACGTTCACATGTAAATTGTTCCAAAGGTTTTCCTTTATGGTCCTTCTTCTCACCCATTCCATTAATGTATATATCTATATTATGAGATGAAATAATTCATCTTGGGATGAATATTTCAATAATCCATTAAATAGGATTAAAACATTTTCAGGTGTTCATGTATTATGTACCTTATATCCAAGACACGAGACATTAAAGATCCTCTTTTTGTAAAATAAAATGAAAAGTGATATAATAAAAAGGCGGGATCCCACTCTTGGTATCAATGGATAGTTAAGTTATTTTTTGAAACTAGGCTATGAATAATTTAGTAATAACCATATATAAAATATTAAATATAGGAAAATATCCTGGTATTTTGATGAAAAATTAATTAAGTGGTTTCCGTACTAATAAATCCATGTCTGGACACAGACAAGTGGATGTGGCTCTGGCACAGATGTATCTCGGGGTAAAACTATAATACGCCACATTGAGATAGAATCGAATGGGAACTGGTGCATGAAATGGGACCTAATGCACTCTTGGATTGAAACTCATGGGGTATATTTTTGGTTAATCACAAGATTTTTATGAATCATTATGAAGGATTTAAAGAAAAATGTAATTTTTTTAAGAATAATATGTTTAAGCATGAAGATATTATAAAAAAAATAATTTACATATAAAATATTCATAAATGAGATAAGCATCTCACTACGGTTTTATTCATTTACAAAATGGAAGGAAATAGGAGGAACTGTGCAAATGGTGATTGTAATGGACCATGTGCTGACAACCATATTTTGGAAGTTGGGATAGAAACCTTCATAAAAATTATGAACCAAATTACCAAAGTTATAGTAAATAACATTAATCAAGACGAGAGACAGATTTCAAGGTGAATGGAATAAATTTACATTGAGACCTTTATGCATCAATGACCCCAAACCTTTAGTAGATCTACCGACCCATTGATTGCTGAATAGTGGATTAGCTCTATTGAGAAGATCTTTTCTGTGCTCTGCTGTTCAAATCAAGAGAATTTCACCCAGGATGTTTACTTCTTAGAGGGAGAATCTCATCAGTGGTGGAAACTATTTAAAAACACTAGGCCAGGAGTGGTGGTTAAATCTATGGAGTGGGAATAGTTCATAGGGGTCATATTCAATAAGTATTTCCCCCATTTGATGATAAAAAAATGAAGAAGGAGTTTCACGAGATGACGTAGATGGAGAATGAATCTATTGGGAGCTACGAGATGAAATTCACAAGACTTTCCCGATACAAATCATGATTTTTCATGGATACTAATGGGATTGTTGATAGAATCCTTGGTGGTCTAAGACCACATCTTTGGAAGAATCTATCCATCCAAGGCTATACTAGCTATGAGAAGATCATTCGGAGTGCCATGAAAGTCAAAATAGAGTTCAGTGAGATGTAGTGGTCTTATAAATCCAATGACAAGAAGAGATAGATGGATCCAACCATGGGGAGGGGCTTTGATTATGGAATATGACGATATAAATTGAAACATTCCAAGTGCAATAAATATGGGAAGAAACATTCAGGGAACTGCCTTCTCGGGAGTGGGAAGTTCTACAAGTGTCGAAGAGATGGCCATATCACACAGAATTTTTGTTGGGAGGTGAACCCTCCATTTCCCAACACTAATGACAAAGTAAAGATGGTTAAAACCCTACCAGAAGTATAGTGATATAAGTGAGGAAATATTTTGAACTTTTGAAATCATTGTCCAGATCTAAGGGCAATGGAGGGGAATCACCCTCAGCCTCAGGATTGGCCAAAGGAGAAATTTCATACTTTTCAATTACTACTATTGAATTTGATGTTCTAAATGATGCGGTGGAAGGTACTCTAGTTTTTCTCTCAAATCTTGAAAGTACATTGTTTGATTTTGGTTCTACGTAATACATTATTTAAATCACATTTGAATGGAATTTAGAATCAAAACCAGAATATCTAAAATTAGAGTTATCAGTTAAGACATCTAGTGGGATTATACAAGCATAATCATTATTTAAAAAATATAGTATTTTCTTTAGTGATCACAGTCTTATCAAAAACATTATAGTCATTCCCATGCTAGAATTTGACATTATACTGGGGATGGACTGGAAATAAATGTATAATGTTAAGATCAAATGTAGAATCCAATAAATCCCAGTAGTATTAAATGGAAAGCCTATATTTATCATCCAAGGATAGATATATCACCCTAATATTTTTATAGAAGAACCTCCTATGTCCATTTCTTGGAGTGAATCAGTGACGAAAAATAAGGAAATAATAATATAATGATAGAAAATGCCCCCATAATCTAGGAATAAAATAACTTATTTCCTACGTGGTTACCTAGACCTCCACTTGAAAGTGAGGTAGAGTTATCCGTTGAACTCGTATCTGGATCTCATCCAATGTCAAAGCCCCCATATAAGATGGAAAATGTGGAGCTGGAGGAATGAAACAAGCAACTCCCATATATTTTGGAGAAGAGGATTATATGACCGACTGTTTCTCCTTGGGTAGCACCAATTATCATTATGAAGAAGAAGGATGGATCAATGCGGCTATGAATTGATTATAGAGAAATGAATCGGATCACAATGACGAAAAAAATACCCCTTCATATAATTGATGATTTATTTCACCAACTTGATGGGGCTCAATTCTCCTATAAGATTGATCTTCCATATGATTATCAACAATTAAGGATGAAGATAAAAGATATTTCAAAAACCACATTTCGATCAAGATATGGCCATTATGAGTTTTAATTTATTCACTTCCGACTAACTAATTCACTTGTTATTTTTATGGATTTCATGAATTGTATTTTTAAGTACTACCATGATAACAATGTGGTAGTTTTTGTTGATGATATTCTGATATATTCTAAAATTTGAGAGGAGCATGAGGATCTTAGAAGGGTTATTTTTCAAACTCAACAGATGGATATGCTTTTTAGAATATTCAGAAAATGTGAATTTTTGTTACAAAAAAGATTCTTTCTTATGGAACATTATAACGAATGAAGGAATAAAATTTCACTCTATAAAGATAATAGTTGTAGAAGAGTGGCCTCAGCCTACAACAATAATTATAATTTGAATTTTCCTTGGATTAATAGAATAATATAGGAGGTTTGTGGAAAAAATTGACGACTTTATAATCCATTAACCATGTTAACTTGGAAAGGATTCATGTTCTTCTGGACAAAGCAGTGGGAGGAATGTTTTCCAAGAGCTGAAGAAGAGATTTATTACTTTACCCATGTTATCCCTGCCCTCAAGCAGAGAAGGATTTTTTATTTTTAGTGATGCATCTCTGAAATGTCTTGGGTTCATCCGCATTCAAAATGACAAGGTGATTACTTATTAATCTTGACAGTTGAAGACTCATGAGTAGAACTATCCTACGCATGATCTAGAGATGTATTTTGTTGTTTTTTCTCTGAAGATAATGAAAGACTATCTTTATGGGGATAAATGTTATATATACACAAACCATCAAAGTTTGATGTATATTTTCACATGAAAGGAATTGAACATGATACTGAGGAGATGGATGGAACTTCATAAAGTCTGTTAATGTTCAATTTATTAACCACCCAGAATAGAAAACAAATTTGTTGATGGATTAATTATGAATGTCATTGTTGTTCTATCCACGATGATCACTCAAAGTGATCCTTTGATCAAAGAACTAGTAATGTTGGACATGAGAATTATAAGGGAAGAGACATATCAACCCTATACCAAATTTTTTCTCAATAGTCATTACTAGAGATGATAGGGAAATCCCATATAAAATATCCTCTTTTATAAAAGAAGATTGAGGTAGTGAAGGATAGGATGTTTCCTGAGTTCAATACCAATCATAAATATAGACTGAAATTTTGTATAATACTATGTGGTCTATCAATTCTATAAATAAACAATGTTCTAATGGATGAAGCACATAGATATACATTCTCTATACATCCTGGAAGAATTGAAATATATTGGGACCTTCACGATCATTATTGGTGGGATAATATGAATAGGGAGATTGTTAACTACATTGTAAGGTGCCTAGTATGTTAGTAAGTGAAGGTATAGTGACAAATTTTTTAAAGGGTATTACAACCACTACCCATAACATCATGGAGGAGGGTTAATATTATTATGGACTTTATCACTAGTCTCCCAAGAACTACCAAAAAAAATAATGTCATTTGGGTTATAGTGGACTGTCTCCCCAAGACTACCCATTTTATCTCTATTTAGTAAGATTTATCTCTTCATTAACATTCCAGGATTTACATGAATGATGTTATAAGGATTCATGGAGTTCAAATTTCTATCGTATCATATTGTGATCCATGGTTCACATCAAAATTCTAGAAAAGTCTCCCACATGCTCTACGTACCAAATGGAATTTCAGTATGGCCTGTCACCACCAAACTAATAGCCAATCTGAAAAAACTATCCAAACATTGGAGGACATGCTAATAACATGCTCAATGGAATTTAATGGTTTATGAGACCAATATCACCCATTACATGAGTTATCATACAATAATAGTTTCAATTCAAGCATTCAAATGGCACCCAATGAAGTTCTATATTGGAAGCAATGTATAAATCCTAATTTTTGGGATGAATCTGGTGAGATAAGATTTCGTGGTCTCGATCTTGTGCAAGATATGATAGAAAACGTTCATTCCATCCAACAACACATTAAGGATACACATATTCGAAAAAAGAGCTATTCCAACAACCATCGAAGGGACTTGCTGTTTTGATTTTGGTGAAAATTTATTTTTTCGAATTGCACATTGGAAGAGTTTCATGAGGTTTTGGATGAAAGGGAAGCTCAGGCCTAGGTACATTGGGCCCTAAGAAATTTTTTGATTATGTAGGAGTAGTGGTGTATCGTCTTGCACTTCTTCTAAATCTAGAACAAATTTAGGATATATTTCACATATCCCTCCTAAGGAAGTATATACCTGAACCTTTTCATGTACTAAATCCATAGGTGGTACAAATAGAACATGAACTCTCTTATTAGAAGCATCCGATGGAGATCTTGGATTGTAGAGACAAGGTTCTACGCAACAAGACTACCCACCTTGTTGAACTGTTTTGGAGGAACCACAAAAAGAAGAAGCCACGTGGAAACCAGAGGAGTTTATGTGGTAGAAGTACCCACACCATTTCGCATCTAGGGTACGAGTTGAATTTTCAGGGGAGAAATTTTTTAAGGTGGGATGAATGTAATGACCTGAACTTTTGAATAGTATTTGTTTCCATATTTTTTGTGTTATTTTATTTTTTACTCAACAAAACTATATTCTTTTATTAATGAAGAGATTATAATTTAAATGATAAAATTTGGTTTCGACTATTATATGATAGTTGGTCTATATGAAATTGAGAATCTAAACTCATAAAGTTAGGATTATTGTTTATAAATACAAATGATCATGGTTAATTAAAGCAGTAAGAAGAGTTGATGGCCTCATCCAGTAGAATCAGGATGTAAAATTACCATTTATTATATCTTGTGAATGAGGTATAATCCCTGGTTGTTTCTCTACACTAGGACCAAAATGAGCTTTATTATGTTAATCATGAACATAATCGCCTTGAGGAGAAGTTCAATCTGATAGAAATCACTACTCGAGAAATGATGTCCGAGCCACCCCATGATTATATCACAATTTCACACCATAATCTTCGGTCCTTTTTAGGTGATATAAGGGGCTGTGTAATGAGTCCTTAGTTATATTATGTAATCCTTTTTTTATAAATAAAATGTTTAATTTTTATTAAGGTAAAAATAATAATGTCAAAAGTCAAAAAAAGAATACATTTTAGGATTTTCATATTATTAATGAATATTAAAAATACAGGTATTTTATAATATTTTTTATATACTTTATGTTATTATTAATGTGAAATTATTTTCAAAAAATGGACATATATAGTTGTTATCAGTAATAAATTTATAGTATAGTAAGTTAAGCTTGTATTTTGATGACTAGTAAATTATGAATAGTAATATTACCCTTATGAATAGTAATGTGCCCAATAGAATAGTAAAATCACTTAATTATGTATATATATAATTTATGAATCTTGAATGGTAATGTGAAATAATATCATAAGTAAATAACTGTTTCAAAATTTATTAGTAAAGTATTAATATTTTTTAGCTAAATAGTGATTTTACATAAAAATGAAGCATCTATTTTTTATAAAATTATTTTCATAATATTGGGGTCATTTTTGAATATGGAACATTTATATTAGGTTATGGTGAATTTATGATATTTTTATAAAATGTTTAGTTTCTTGTGGAATAGTAAAAATATCGTTTTGAGTTTCAATCTATTTAATGACGTCGTTAATGATGTAATCATGATGTTATAATTCTGGTCAACGCTTGTGAAATTTAATTTGTTATGAGGTTTACCAAATGTCTAATTCCATTGTAAAATACCATGGTCAAGCCCATGGTTTTGAAAATACCTCTAATGAGGCGTCCCTTCGAAATTAATAAAATATTCCCCGACTTTTTCTATAAATCCCAACTCTTTACTTCATTCCATTCATTCCAAATTCCTCCCCAAAAATGATATGGTGTTTTTACATCCAAATGATTCCCACCAAGGTTCTCTCAATCTCTCTAAGGTCCCAACATTCTAGTTTTTGAAATTACTCTTCAAGGTATGGAAACCTTTCACCCTCCTCTTTTATTCACGACTCCATTTATGTTATATCTTTTAGTTTCCATTTTTTTATATTTGGCTATGTTCATCAATATCCTTATTATTTTAAAATTTATGTTCAAATTATTATATACCCTTTCCACTATCATCAACTAATTTTCTAAATTTTAAGCGATGTTGTTATAATGCGGAATTTTCGTAAGGGAATTCTCAACTTCTCTTTTTTCCATTAATGTTCCCTTTTATTTTTTATATATTTATTCTTTAAATACCAGGTTATTATTTCCATTTTATTATTTCTCTCTACTTTATTATGAGTCATTTAATGATGGGAGACCCATTTCCCCACTCTTTTTAATTTTTTCTTAAAACCATGTTGTATAATCGTTATGCTGTAGAATTTTCATCTCAAAATTTCTCTATTTTTTCATGAAATTCTTTTATTTTATTTATATGAATTCCCAAATTTGTTTAATTTATAGGGTTATTCATACAGACGTAAAAATTATATATTTTATTCTATAATTTACATACATAAAACCCTCATTCCATTTTCCTGGGTTATAAATTACATAATGATCTTGTTTTTAAGCACATTTTAAAACATCAAGATTTTGATATGAAACCCATTTCATTTATTCATGTTGTATTATTTATGAGATTTTTGATTATGATATATTTAGATCACATGAAAATAAAGAAATATTAATGGTTCCCCTTGGTATAACTCCAATGCATTGGGTAAATAAATTAATCTCTATAGATGACATGTTTTATGATACCATGGTGAATAACCTTGGGGAAGGATCTTGGTGATATTCTTATGAATGTCCAAATTAAATTTTCTAACCAAATTTTTGCGTTATGATTCATGTTATAATTATTATTATATCGCTATTTTTCATAAAATAATGATATTCCCCAAGTTTTTATTGATATCTCTCAAGTTCACATGTAAATTGTTTCACTTGTTTTCCTTATTGGGCCTTCTACTCACCCTCTCATTTGATCTATGTCTCTTGTTTATGAGATGTAGTAATTGTTTGTAGGATGAAATTTTCATTAATTGTTTTGATATGATTAAAAGATTTTTATATGTTTCATGTATTAAGTACCATATTTCCATGACACTAGACTTTAATGATATTTTGTTTGTAAAATTAAATGAAAAGTTATATAATAAAAAGGTGGGCTGACATACATCAACCGTTTGAATTTCTTCATTCAAATACTGATTCCTGGCCATTTTTTGTTTGTGGAATGGTTATTGTGGGTCCATATACCAATCCAAATTTTTTATATCAAGTAAATCCTTATATCTATTGACTTCTTTTCTATATAGGTTGGGGTAATACCCCCCACGGAGGTTAGGACAAAGAACATCATCATCTTTGCAAAGTCCCAAATCATCACTAGGTATGGGGTCCCACTAAAAATATTGAAAAAGAAAAACACCAACATATATTATATGGATTTGAAGAAAATTTACATGGAGTAAAATAATGATTCAAATCAATTTATATACTATCATTCAGTGGAAAATTGACAGGCAGAGGAATTTAATAAGACTCAATCAAATATACTCCAGAAGATGGTGAACATGCCTAAGATGTCCTGAAGGGAAAATCTACTCTATTATTTATGGGCCTACCATACCGCCATGTGTACTTAAACACAAGAACTTCCATACTCATTGGTTTACATTACCAAGGTATTGTTACCCATAGAATTCCACCTACGTTTCACTATGCATGACTATCTATAGACAACTCTAAGATGATGATAAATCTCTAAAGTGGGTATATAAATTAAATCATCTTGAAGAGAATAGGTTGTGTGAATTGTAAAAAATTCAATTCCATCAGAATCGGATCACGCGAGCCATTAATAAAATGAATCACCTCTGTTTATTCCTATAAGGAAAACTGGTATTGGCTCTCAGATGACCAATAATTCCATAGAAGAAGCCTCCAATGATGGATCCCAAATAGAAATGGCATTAAATCATAAAAAAGGACTATAATAATGGATCATAATCATTTTCCACAATTGATTGGGACATGTCACCCCCACCAATGTGAGATTTATCAAGACCTTAAAATTCATTGCATCTCAAGTCCTAGGGGAATGATATTTAACTACACAACTTATCATATCCTATCAACCTAATGCTAAACTGTATGGAGCACATCCTCACCAAATGACATTAAAATTCATGGATTCACCAGTGGTTCATCTTTATTCATATCTATTATCCTACTTAATTACCAAAAAACATTAAATTTCATGTTTGATGTCCTCTCTACATGGTACTAAACTGCAAGGTACTCTAAAACGATGTGCTCCATAATTCCAGATGTCACAGGATACATAGTGATGGTAAAATATCTATTTTTGGGCCCAACCACATGATTTAATTCCTTTCATGGAAGTTGATCCTTTTACAAACCCATGGAAATTAAAATACATGTAAATTTTTCGTATCGCATTAAAAAAATGAATGCATCCACGACATCTGACGTCATTCATGTAGGGTTAACTACATCCATACTGTAAGACATTAAACAACATGACTGATGTAATTACTATTTGACATTAAACATCATGGGATTTCTAGAAGTATGTATGGATTGGATATCATTTCAATGTTATTCATAGAGAGACTATAGACCTCTATCATGGTCTAGCTAGCACATGATAATAAATTCCCATGTCCTATCCTTGATCACTTTTGCATAGTGACAGGAACCATTTCCATTCCTTGTTTCTCACACTAATAATAGATCATGTGAGATTAGGAAATTTTTAAAGGGATTCCCTGCTCAAAAATGGGAAAAAATCTCTTGATATGCTCATCATGGTCTTGAATGAATGACATTAAAAGGCATATCGTGAGTCCTCACCACATGAAAATAACTACATTGTTGATTGAAATTCCATGACAAAACATTTCACATTCATGTGGGAATCACTCGAGAGGACCACTATTGCTGGTGATTAGTTTCCTACCAGACCTGCATTATAAAACTATGTCTAGCATGATTCCTCACATTACAAGATAGCTACCGATGACTGAATCTCGAACCCCAAGTCCAATCACAATAAAGAAGCGTTAAAAGACCTAATACCAATGTATAGGTCCTACATTCAAATAAATATCCTCCCTAATGTACTATATGTTTATTCATTCATATTATCATAGGATGAATAGTGATGCCTAGATTTCAATCCTTACCCCTATCCTAAATACCTATTTTCAAGATAGAAAGCCTACTTCCTTGACCCATGATGTTAAACTACACGGTTCCTCGAATAATACATGTGGATTGATTCTTTAAATCATAGGTTACATAATAACACCCATATATATAATCCAAGTCCCAAAAAAATCAACGGGAACAATGTGCACCTCTATGTATGTGTCACTACTTTGTATATTATTTCCCTTTAATGAACTATGTTCATATTTATTACTATCATCATTGGATACATATTGATGATCGGATCTCCAATCATGGGATCAGTTACAATAACTAATAAAATAGATAAACCCCAACCACATAGTTTCTAAGAAACACAAGAACATTTTTTATACATATAATTCTGATCTATATATGACATCCTTAAGCATCTAATATATCTTACACAATATTTCCCATCATCTCCTACATCCTTAACACGTGACATTAAACTACAAGAAAATAATTATGTCCTCACCCCATGTTGTAAAACTGAATGGGAAATTCCCATACCTCATAGCATTAAACTTCACTAAACACGTAAGTCCCTACTACAAGCTGTTAATAATGTAGAACGTTATCCATTATCATCCCCTAGGAAATGAACATGTGATAAAAACCTCGATGAACCTTTGAATGAGGTTTTTTTATCATCTATTATACCCCGCATCCCATAAATCCCACTTCAGTTACTGAGTTCCTCGGGATACTAAAAACCATCCATAGCCCATGGAAAATACACCTAGCTTCAATGGACCATTTTTTGACTATTAATGTATTTAAATGGCTCCTTCATATTCACCTATGGTATTCAACCACATGCGTCACTCTTAAAATAAGGATTTATATTCCTTGTGATCTCGAACGTCTCTGTGGTAGAACTAAGACCCTCAGTGTGTTTAGGACATTGTTGGTATGATTGACTCATGTCATTACACATGACCTGAGAACCTCAAGCAAGGATTTACAACATTTTCATCTCCCGCAAAGAATTATTTTGGATTTCTCTTGATTATTGGTGTCCTAATTAAGAACTTTTGTAACATCCCCCATTTTAGGTTTATGATTGTCATGACCATATAATAAATTCATATTGTTAAATTATATATGAACATAAACTCTATCATATAATTATCAATATTTCAAAACATTAAACTTCTAGTGAAAGAGACAAAATACTTTTCATTTTGAAAACAAAGGCCAGCCTATGAAAAATTAATGTATTTTCTCACTAAACTGTACATCTCCCGAGTGTAGGAAAAAATTAAGGATCAAATAAATAAGGAATAAATCTCATTGGTTTTACTTTGTAGCCCTCATAAATGCCAATATGTTCTCGCATTACCCCCTAATTCAAATAAATGATAGTGAGGTTAATTGTTATGTCTCAAATCTACAAGAATATATTCCCTAGGTGGTCATACAACATATAATGTTCTCAATCCATTCATGGATATTTCACTTTCCCCAAATCACACTTCATGATTTTAGTTCCTCTAATCACTACAACCTTCCATGGCCCGTGGAAAATGATAACAACAATTAAAGGTCCCTTTTTTAACAATACATGAATGCCTATGGATCATATATATACACCAATGGACATTAAAAAAATGAATCCCAATATAAAAAGAGATTTCCTATCCTTGTGAGACCTAAATTCATTGTGGTATATCCTAGCTCCTCAGTGTGTTCTAGTCCATTACTGGTATTATTTTACTATATCACCCTCCTAACTCTAGCACTTTTTACAATTATTTACAATACCCATATCAAAAAATCTGAGTGGATTCGACATCTGCGATGTTATACCATTGTGTCTTGTATACTTTCACAAAGAAGGTAAGAAACACTGCATACCCAAACATATTATGACCCAAACCATGTCATTTGAAACCACTGGGTGTAAGGCTCAAAATTCAAAATTAATAGCTAAAATTTCCTAGGCTGATATAACCTTTCATGGAGAGTATTTCTTCATACCCATCCTCATCATATTGACATTTGAGTCCTCCAAAATATATCGTGGCCATTTAAATGGAGTGGATATAATCTTTTAATGACCATTATATTGATGCATTACGTATTTGACTTACCATATAATGTAATCTCCTCATTTACTGAAGGGAGTTTCTATCCTTAGGAGCCCTAGAAACACAATAGTTAATCTAGGAAGCTCAGAGTGTTATGGGTCATCCCTGAAATGTCTTCCCCATCACATATTCATCGACACCAATTTTTTTGGTTGTTAATTATATCACCCATATTTTCTATTATACAGGTTGGTCTAGCTTCACCATTATTTTTCCCTCGACCAATATTACCCACAAAAATCTTATATGACCCTTCGAATATAGTGAAGAAGCAGTTGGTTTAACTTTTTTTTCAACTTATAATGGCATTTACCTACCATCTTAAGGAACCATCTCCATGAAGTTAATGATCTATAATCCTCATGTGCCATAGTAGCCCCACAATAGAACTTTCCATCAATGTTTTTTGGGTCATTTATGGAAAGTATGCACCATATTCCATGATCATAAATAAAGTCTAGGTAGTAATACATTAAAATGACTAAAACCCTATGGTTTAAGCAAAAATAAAGTAATCTACAATGATAGAAGGTCTGAGCTAAAAGGCCATAAATTACATCGATTGAAGGACAAAGATAAAACAACATAAATTATAGTGATAGAAGGTCCATGATAAAAGACACAAAAAATTGATGGATGGTCTGAGCTAAATGACAATAAACTATAACAATATAAGCACTCGGCGAAAATACCCTAAACTAAAACGATATAAGGTCCGAGATAAAATACCGTAAGAGATAATGATAGAAGGTACCAAATAAAATACCATAAACTACAATGGTAAATGGCCCAACCTAAAATACCCTAAATAATAACAATATAAGGTCATAACTAAAAGACCCTAACCTATGACACAAAATAAATTTAGTTTAAATGAATTTAAATGTCTATAAGGGCCGCTATATGTCCTTGAAAAAATAAATCTAAGATCAATGATCCTATATGACTTAAAAAAGAAAGAGAACTCTCCCTCCATGAAATATATTCTACCTGATCGTCATTTTTCAAAATAGGAAATGTCCAAAAAAATGGAATATATATATCAATGATAAACCCCATTATTGTGGGAATTTATGAGAATTTCTTGAGATTAATATATTGTGATTTAAATATTTAGGGCCAAACAATCATGTCTACGAGATATTATGCAAAGTATAGGTTTTGTTGGCGATTTATATAACTTCGGGTCAGTGAAATTCCATGAACATAAAAAATGAATGAAAAAATAGAAAATAACATTAATGTTTTAGAAAGACCATTAATTGATATATTGTAATATGAGTAATCTCTACATTTCAGTGTCTCTCAAAAAATTATCAAAAAAATGAATTTCAATGATTGAACTGATGTATGATTTGATCGGCTGATCTAGACATGTTGGAAAGCATATATCAAGAAGAATTATTTGAATGTTGATGTGGTACAAATCCCACTTCATTTTTATTATTCCTAGTATGGATATTCCTTACTGAAGTAGTCATCTCCTCAACTTAATTTTGAGATGTTTCCAACAAGTACGATGAGATTGAGAGGTCATAACTTAGGAGAGCTATGATTTCCTCATTTCTCCATATCTTCATTGTCCTTGAATTCATATGGGTATACAAATAACATATAAACTGGATACTCTACATTAATGACTCCAAATCCTTTATTAGATTTTTGGAAAAGGGATCCTCACCATCAAGATCACTCGATCCCCACTCATTGGTTGAAAAATCATACAGAGTTAGGATAAATTATAATATGATTTCATACAATGATTGGAGACAAAAATCATCTACCCAAAGTAACGAAATAGCTAATGAAGCCATTCCCCTTGGTTAAAATATGATTCCAAATGATTCTTATTAACCAAGGCATGAATCTACTGTTAAATAATCATGTATTGTATCTATGTTTATGAGATTTATGGGATTTAAATTCTAAAATAGGAATTAGTTAGATGATCTAGAATGGAAACTAGAAAAGGGGATCCAATTAACCTCCTCTGGATTGATACATCACTTGTTTCTTGTGCCGTAGGGATAATTTCTTTAACAGATTTTATCCCTCTATTGACATATTCATCACCTAGATGAAGGATCTTCTTCATAGTATCATCCATGTCCTGAATCAAATCCATAATTTATATAGATAGAGGGGTTGGGGAGGAAAATTTCTTTTTTTGTATGATGAACTAGTTAGCATAGAACAACACCTCGGTATGCTGCTACCCACACCCGAGAATTATCCTAAGGGATAAAGGCATGAGCATCAGTACGTGGAAGAGTGATCTCAGTATCGGTATCTTTACATGCCAATATCATCCAAAAAATTACAAATTATTTCAAGGTGTCACTCTCCTATCACGCCACCTAATGAGGGATGAGAGACCCTTTGGGTATGGATAAACTAAATTATAAAACTATATGGTGTATATAGAACACATAGAATCATCTTTTAACTCCTAGGTGAAATAACCATGTCCTGAAGGTGGATCTTATGCGATCATTTGTTGAGATGGATGCTACCATTACCAATTATCTTTCTAGATAGTGAAGTAATGGGTTGAAATATCAGATATTAGATCATCTCAACACATCAGTATCCTCTTCAGAACCTTGGTACATTTCCCCAACCCTAGATATGTTTTGAAACCTATGGTGAGAATAGGTACTGAGGATATTTTTGGTATTATATTATTCATATAATGGAAATTCACACATATCTATCCAAAACAAACTAGAAATGGCCACTGATCCTATAATGGATTCTACCATGTTTAATGTGATCCAATTGTTCATAAAGGTGTTCAAGGGTTTTAACCACCATATTGATGCATGATTCCTCTACTAGCCATGTTTCCTTCACCAGTGTAATGACCCAAATTCCAGACTATGCATCACCAACTTGGTAAATCCACCCATTCATGAACATAACCATGAAACCTTCCAACAAAATGCTTGGGGAGGTCTCTCACATCACATGACATCCACATAATGTATGATATCTAGCTTCCAAAATCGCCCAATTTGAAATTAAATGCTCATGAACATACTGATAAGGTCACTGATATGGGAATATTGATGATGGAATTACTCCTCTATTAATGAAGAAAATGTTGATCTAATATTTGAATGATATAAGAAATCACATAGTTGATCGTTTCTAAACATTTACATCACAATGATGAGCATGTCCATCAAAAATATTGGTGTCTGAAAAGGGTCTTCCCAGTTGAATGAATTCAGCATTCATCACATTGAGAGGGGGGATCCCCCCAAGTTGTTAGATACCCCATAGGCTGAATCTCAATTAACCATGGGGAAAAATAAATGATTCGGTTCCAGGACACCAATGGATGAAAAATTCCTTGAGAACATAAAACTAGCGATAAATGATAAATTATGAAATCCAAACTTCTTTGTAATGATGGATACTATATAATTGATGATAAAACTGTTATAAACATATCATGAACCATAATGTCCAAATAAAATAATCATAAAAATTACCACCATGATGAAGATCACAATTCATACTTCATTCTTTTGTTGGGTTGTTTATAGAAGAGATAAATATAATCGAGTAGATTATAGAGATGGGTTAACGAGTGAAATCATTGTCTTCTTAATATAAGGGATACTTTTCAAACATATAAGACAACCCTTGGGATTGATATGTGACAAATCTACCATCCTCATCAATTTTCTTATGAATACACTCAAGAGAAGTTGATAACTGCTAATAAAAAATATTGATGTCTGAAGGAGTAATGAAATCATCATAAACCAATACAATCACAAATAGAGGAATTTAGTTTGAAAAAAGAATAATTATGAATCTCAAATGGAATATGTTGTTTCAGAATATCATTAATATAATTCAAGCAAAATAGAGGCTTGGAATTGTAGTTTTCATGAAATTAGGGCCCTTTGACTAGCCAGAACATACAAAATTTTTTTAGAGCTAGAATCAATATGATAAATTATGTGGCGTATATCAGATCTACAAAATAAACCACTATTAAACAAGCATAAAACTTCAACATCCCCCTCATCACATGAATCATCAAAAGAGATTTTCGGCGCATATAAATGACATGAAAATCACATTACTCATTATGATCTCATGGATCACATAAACCCACAAGGCATCATGAAAACACATGACACCTCAAGAGACTCAAATTTTCATTACCTTGACAGGGTCACAAGGGCCACATAATAGAAAAAGAGTCATTTGATCAAGATAGAAAATCCTAAAAAACTCTATAGAAAATTTTACATCCCCATGACCAATGTTGAAACAATTACCAAAGATAAGTTCATGGTTGATTCTAATTGGTTCCTAGGTAGAAGAAATCTTGTGAAATAGTTATCTTGAAGATGTCTTGTAAATAGATCTCATAATCAATTCTTGGGGGAAGGGATTGGACATGGTCACATGACAGAAGAAGGGTCAAATATATTTGGATAAGTTGGGAAGCGGGTGAATTTATCTACCTCTGCTCCACTATTCATAGATATTTTCACATAATAAAAAATTTCTATCATCAGACAAATCATTATATAAACAATCCGATTGCTGATAGTACCAAATCCTTTGGTGGGAATTTAGATTCCCCATAAGTAACCCCTTGTCTCCACTAACATCTCTACTAGGGGTGGGGGACTTGTTGATGACCTCTTAGTGAGCGTACTAAAATTCATAAATGATGAAATACCTAAATATTAGTAATATATATCTTATAATGATTAGGAAGAATATGGTGTCCAAAATCATGTAGATCACGTGAAACCCCAAAGAAATGTGATCACATGATCATCAGGATGCCTTGTAGACAATTTCATGAAGCAAATAACCTATAAAATATCCCACATATCTCATTATTGAACAATCCCCTTTTCTTGTGAAGTCATCCCAGACACTCTGATCATAAGGAGGTATCCCGACAAATACCCCAAGGTCACGTGAATTCTCATCCAGTGAATGATTGAAAAACCATCCAAAAATCCTTGGAAAAGAACTGTAAAATATCAAAAAAGGCATGAGTTTCATGCAGTCGTAAATATCACGTGATACATCAATGATAGGTACAATGATTTTATTTTACAATAGTCATAAAACCTTGTGATATCCATAACCACTATAAAATAAAAAATCGAAGTAAAAAAGAGGAAAAATTATTTTGTGGTAATAAAACTCATTTGATTCACCACATGAGCTCACTAGACACTGATGAAGCCTCCATGACACGCCAACCTCGTGGTGAGAAATCCCTCTAGAACTTCATCTAAGCCACGTGAAGGGCATCGAATTTATCCAGGTGATCTCATAATACCACTACATCTCCAAAGGAAAACATAATGGAATATTCAATGAAATTATGATGCATCCCTATATGAACTATTATTGGTCCGGTGATGTATCAATGATGGGTATATTGATTGTATTATCACAACTCATATAAATTCCCAAAATCCCAATTCCATTGAAAAATAATAGATTATAATAAAATACAAAATGTGTATTCCTCTTACAGTTGTAAACTTTATGCGACATGGTCGTGTGCTTTGTAAGACCTTAAAAAATCACTGTGGCATGACTGCCTGATCTCATGAAGGTCCCCATTGAAATTCATCCTTATCTCGCAAAAGTTCCTTGAGAATTTTTCTCAGATCATGCGAAAGCCTTTCGGTAGGCATTTTAATCTCCAAAGAATATTTAGATAAGTTGTCAAGACAATATTTATATCCCATGTTATGTATAAATAATTTGGAAATCCCCATTCAGATTTACAGAATCCAATAAATGGGGTGTCAATGGAATGGTATCATGGTCACTGAAAATCATACACCACCATTGGAATGACCACAACAAGAACACATGAAATGAATGACATCAAAGCTCTACACTTATTCTCGCCAACATTTGCGCAAAACACACTTTTCCAAATATACAATGACCAAGGTGGTCTGAGAAATAAATACCTCAACCCAGTATGAAAAAATTACAATAAATATTCGTGAAAAATCACACCCACACACCTAGGGATCAGAGCGGATTTATTAGAGCTTCTAAAATCACGACGGGGAAATATTTTGATAATATAATATCTAGAGAAAAACCAAAGAGATCATGCACGATGAATATACACTTCATGTGATCACCAATAGATAACATGAAGGGATTCTGAATGTCTTATAAAGAACATATAACATATTTTATATAACATATGAGGATTAAAATATGATAACACTAAATAAATATTATTCATATAGAATAAAAGGATGAAATAATGATTAATATCCAAGAGACTTATGAAAGAATCGTAAACACTGGTCATCATGTGATTCGCATGAACCTCCCTAGTCACATGAAAACACCATGACATATCCCCCAGGTCACATGACACTCCTTTGGTATATTATTTGGTTCATGAAAAGTCAACATTATATTTCAAATCATGTTATATGGCTTCAGTCATGTATTCCACCGAATTCTTGAGAAACCCTCTGAGGTCACCATCTAGGCCTCCCAATATCCTCTAGACTTGTTACCCAGATCATACTGTCATATCAGTACATGTCATTTAGATTTCACGATAACACTGGATCATGTCAACTAGCTCTAGTGAAATCCTCTGAAAAATCCATCCATACATTTTGACCCGATCTGAGTATATCATATGTCTCATGAAGCATCCCCTAGATATGTGAGACATATTTCATGATGAAATCCTTACATTTATTTATAGATAATGAATCACCCTACATACATGATGCATTAACTCTCACGATGCCCAAAAAGATTTTCATTCTCATTTTGTGTAACACCATGACAAGTCAGTTGGATCATAAGACAAAATCTATGAAATCCATCTAGGATCATATGATGGATTCCATGATCAACCAGATGGGTCTTAGGATGCGATCTAGACAAACCATCCTTAATAATGTGAAAAACCTTATACATTAAAACAAGAATATAAAATTTCCCTTGGACAAGCAAATTTTATATTTCTATTGTGTTTTGACATGTAAGGAGGATATTCTCCAACATGTCATGAAAACAATAAAGGCATGTCGAGAAGAAAATAATTGCACATCAGGCAGGCAAGTGGGAAGGGTGAAACAAGAAGCTCGGTATTTGATAAACATGTCCAACCTACGAAATGGGAAACATGAGTGCGTAAGCCCCAACCAATCAACTATACTATGAGAACTCTAATTCATGTAATAACCAGGATATTTAGGATTCCATCATAATGCTAGAGATCAAATGGAAATCCACATCAGTGTATGTTCCCTCATGTATACGAAATTTCAACCATTGGGATCCAATAATCTCCATGGGATGATTATTCTACCTCACCCTTATATAGACCGTGAATCCAATGATCTTAGAGAAATAATAATACTTCTATAACCATGATACACATGATTCCTTCTAAAGGATTGCAATCCATATTAAAAAATTAATAGGATTTTTAAAAAACATATGCCCTATATCTACGATTAGTTAGACTGAAATTTTCCATCCCTTATTTCCTAATGTTATCATAGATCTTATAGTTTTATGGATTTGTAATATATAAATAATTAAAATAATGAAATCATAATGTATAATCCTTGATTAGAGGAATAATATGAAATTCCTTGAATATTAGGTCATCCTTAGTTTAAAAGCCCCAACAAACTAAATTATAAGAACTCTAATTACTAAAATAACAAGGATACATAGGACACCTTCCTGAGGGAAGAGCTCAAATGGGAATCCAGTTCAGTTTAAGTCCCCTCAAGTATCTAAAATTTCAACCATTATGACCCAATAACTCACACGGGGTGGTCAATGTACCCAACAAATCAGCTGGCTGAGAAGACAACGTACTATGATAATTCTGATTCCTTCCATAACCAGGACACATATGATACCTTCTTAAGTCCCAGGTTCTTTGTAATAAACATCACAAGGGTTTTCCTAGTACATAAGCCCCACATCCATATTAAATGAGACAGATTAAATATTATCAGTTTTTTCTCACACTACTCATGGATCGCATTGGCTTAGGTAATTGGAATGGTCACAACATTCTCATCATGAATCTCCACCATCTAGGGAAACCTCAATGTGTAATCACATGTGACTGGGATGACATTATAGCTTCCATATTTTGTAATCCACCTTCGATAAATTTATAAGGGCGTGAAAAAAATATGATAAATCTGATTCCTGTTATAATTGGTATATGAAGGACTTATCCTTGAGACTCAATCTAAAATACCCGGTTCCGAAGTGCACACCCATATTTAATTTTTTCATGATAGTTAACTAAAAAAGAATTAACTAACTGCATGGTTTTTAAATCATACTATAAATAGGATACATAAGACGCCTCATAATGTCTCAATAACATCAATGTAATATTAATCTCCTCCCTTCATGGAGGAAAATTCTAATGTTCTTGTTTATCGGGCTTCAGCATATTAGCAACTAACAAATACATGGAAATGGACAAATACCCTCATATACATACAGATGGATTCCCTAATGATTATTGATTCTTCTGTAGATTAAAGGGATATCATATGATCATTATGTTAGGGTAGTTAGTCCCATATTGATATTAGGATGATATTCATCAACTTATCTCAAATCTACAAGAGGGTCCAAGAATAGGCAACAATTAATCCCAAAATTTTGTGACAATCCTGACATTCCACCCTCTCGACCAATGTGAGATCCTAAGAATTATTGGGTATGAAACCCTAAATGAAAACCTACCTTTGGAATTATTTTATGTACACATATATGGATTCGGGAACCATTGGGGTTTTCATTACGTACAAAAATGGTGAACTGATGTCAATGATTGTGCAAGAAACTATACCCCTCACAATCAACCATAAGGGAAAACATAATTCACCCCAATCATTTACCTTTTCATGAAAAAAATGGTTAAATCAACATGAATCATGAAATTTCCTTCATAGCATAAAAAAGAATAGAATGACTATTTCTTATAGAACTATTTTGTTTACCCAATGGGGGTTCCAGGGTGTCCCTTTTCCACCAAAACAACCTCCTATTATGTATAATACCCAATCACATCTCCCAAATGGGCCTCTTCCCAAGCGTAATCCCTAACCTTTTTCAACCATGTGGGCTTTGATTCCCATCTAATTGGAATACATAGGAAGTCCCCATGAGGTCCAAAACCAAAATCAGAATTCTCCCACATGTACTCCAAGCCACATTCCTAGTGAGATCGTGACCCTCATCTGAGAGACCAAGTCTTATCTATGTCCCTCAACCAACATCAATGATTAATCCCAACACCGAATATGTCCTAGTAAAATCCTATTTCAAAGAGAAAATTTCAGGTGTATTCCCCACAGCATCCATTACTAGTGTTCCATTCATGACATGAGAATCCTCACCACATAAATTTAAACTTCATGGACAAGTCATATCACACAAGAGTAACTACAGTTATGAACTATGTGGGTTTTTATACCTGCCTTCTAAAAAGGATAGGTTAGATTCCTCCCTGAGATTCAACCTCGACCATTAGTAAAGTTAGAAACCCACTCCTATGGGTTAACACTGAAATCTTCCTCCAATGGGAATTCTAATCCATCTATCGGTAATCCTTCATGGTGTGACATATTCCCTTTATGGGACACACCACCTAGATCCATCTCTATGGGGAATTTTGATCCATCAATCGGTAAACCTTCATGGTGTGACATCTTCCCTTTATACGACACACCCCCCATATCTTCCTCCATGGGGTGTTCTGAACCATCCATTGGTAAAACATCAGGGTGTGACATATTTACATTATAAGGTGTGCCTCTTGGATCTGCCTCTATGGTGACTTATGATTTCATCCATTGGTAAACATTCTAGTGTTCACTCATCGGGATATACCGCTTTGATCGAACATCATGGGTTGTAATGATCAATCCAATTCCATATCCACAATACATTAAACCCAATCCCTAATCCTTATTAATCTGACCTTCCTATTTATCTTCACAATATGTAGACCATGTGACAAAACCCATAACATATACCCTATGTATAAGCATATGATTATTGGGGTGAATCCATTTCAATATATGATCCCATTGATTCAGCTACCTCATGAAAAGTATGTGAGGTATGAGGTGAAAACCTTGGAATATATATGACATATTTTTTAGATACCTCATGACCAATAAAGGATTCTGTGGGATCCACACCTATGATTACTTCTTGATATACTCTCCCATGAGAATGGATATAGGTGACCAAAATGCCTACTGTCCAAACATTCCAGTGATGCCCTATATGACTAATATATTGAAAAATAGTTTATTCCTTGTCAATACAAAATAATAATGCCTAGATAGAAGTAATGTAATTAACTGGTGTCCAAAAATATATTGCATTGAGAATAAGTTCCATGAACATAACTTAACTCTATGAGGGAGAACTGAACTAGGAAACAAGTTCTAAAGTGTAATCTTTTTAAGGAGTAATCGAAATATCATCATCCCATTTCAATCAAGGAGTATAAATCCCCATTAAATGTGATGAATTTCACCGACCTTTGGAAAGAGAGAATGCAGGGTAACAAAGAAGCCAACACACACATAACATGTTGCTGACACATGGGTGTGCCTCATAAAAAGTGTTAGAAACATAAATTTTGAACCCAAAATGAAACTATTCTATTAAAAATGGATACAAGTAGAATTTTAAACATCATAAAATTATCATGATTCTAGATTCAAATATCTGATGCCATGTCCCATCAATAAAACTATGGTCCTAGCATGAAACTCATCAGAAATTGGTGTAGTTAGAAACTAGGAATCCTTTGTCTATGACATTTTCATCATGGATCCTTCTCCGTATTCACATGAATGGGGTGAAATTTTTGTATAGGACATCAATTTACAAACATATGTACAGATGTATTAATCCACATGAATACAAAAACACTAGTTATAGGAAATAAATCATGCAAAGCATACCAGCGCTTGAGAAGAACAATCATTAATGCATAAGTCCTTCATGACAATACATATTCCAAAAAAACCTCCCCTACATCAACTAATGGGTCTCAAAACCCCATATAACTCTCATAAATCATCTATCATATTGTTTGGTAACCCTCATATGTTCGTACGAGCAGAACGGGGATATTCCCACAAGGGACATGGCCTGCCAAGACTAGGATTCATTAGCGCCTCACCGACACCACCTCCACCAAGCCCCACACATGGGAGAAATCAATCCCATTCCAATAGAAAGTAAATTTGAGAGACAATATGTAGAGTGATACTATGAATCATTCACCTACACCATGGATGTAGGGGATACTTGAGAGTCACCCCAGTCATGGATACATCTTGAGAGCCTCCAAGTAGGACTCCCACCATGCCCTGTTAGCAACACCCGTGAATGGTATTTAAGGCCAAGGAATAGGTGGACTATACTGATGCTTTAATATACTTATCCAGAAAAAAATAATAACAATTTTGGGCATTAGATCAAGAGAATTACCCATAAGGGGAACTGACTTCAAGGGATTCCATGGCCCCTTCAAACATTGAATATTTTTTAAGATCCACAAAACATACCAGTAGGGATCTATCTTTAACTCGTTGGGTTTGAATCATCAGTTTCCCTAAAGGATGGTTGTGATGAATAATCATTCACTGGAAACACTAATAGATATTTTGGGTTGAACCATGATGACACGTTTTATTGTGATGTTCTTCCCTACACCATCACTATCCCATGAATAATAACTCCCTCCTCCCATAATTAGTAGGAAATTCATCCTTATTTCATTCCTAGATCAATCATAGTTCCTCCTCTCTCTAGAACAAATCAAATTGGATGTCATCCCAACTTCATTGAAAATCAAAATAAAGGTCCTTCCCATGTCATTTCCAACCTGAGTAGAGGTCCTCATCACTCTTTCAAAAATCAACACAAATTTCTGCCCCATGTTCCCACCATGAAAATTAGAGTTAATCCCCATAGAAACCAATATGGTGGCCTTCATTATATTAGTGATCATAAACATGTAGGTCCTCCAAATTTCCATTGTGACCAGCATGAAGATACTCCTCGGGTTGCTTCCATCTCAAGCGTAGGTCCTCCCCACTCCAAAAATGTCCAAGAATGGGGTGGACCCTACTTCATCAATAGTCTGTACAGAGGATCTACCTATACTCATGAATCTTAACGTGGGGGTTATCCCCTATCCTTAATAACTATTGTGGTGGTACTTATATCTCCATCAAAAATCAACGGGGAGGTCCTGCTTGCTCCAAAGTCTAATATGGAGTCCCTCCTTTAATATCAAATAACAAAGCAAAGGTCCTCCCCACATTTCCATCCACCATCACAATGTTCCTCCCCATGCCAGAGAGGTCCCCTTCCTTCAAGAACAATCTATAGGATGAAGGATGAAAAAACAAAATCAATGAAAATGTTTAGGGAAGAAAAAATTTATCATCAACCTCATTGATCTATTAGATTCTTAGGATATAAAAAACATGATAATGTAATATCCACCATGACTGGAAGAGTCTAGTGTAGAATCCAGATAAGTTAATTTCTCTATCCCTAAGGGTAAAATCCATAGGATACCCAAATCACTATGTATTAAAATACATGCGGATGAAGAGTTATCCCCTATCATGGGTTCACGATGTTTCCATCCCCGTAATCACCAGTCTCCCTCTCTAAAAATCAAAAGTATAATGTAGAGATGTTCTGGTCTGGGATATCTCTTTCAAATTGATAACTACCCGAAGAACTACCGATGATCACAAATACCCTTGAATATGAGGTAGTGTTTAACTCCCAGATTATAAGCACATATTGATGTGGTTAACACCTCCTTTCCGAGACAACCCACTGTGTAGAGAATAGCTATCTAAGAAACTGGATCCTCTAATTTTCATCCAACCACTGAACCCACTTACAATAGGGATTTTGACCATTTCTTGGCCAGCCCCGATCAACGTTTGGGCTAATCGAGAACATGGCCTCTCCTCTATGAAACAAATAAAGTGGTAGACATTTGTCGTTGATCTATTTCAAGAGGTATTTTGGGAAAAGAAATTTCCGTATTTGAAATCATAATATCTCTCACTGAGGTCCAACCCATAGGTTTTATCCAACCCATTTGGGTGACACTTAACCACCTCTATGATTAGCATTTTTTCTGTCATGGAAGCCTTGATCACTTCGATGAGATCAATCTATAATGTCGAATGGTTGAGTTGGTAGAACTCACAATGGATCATCGACCTGTGTTTCTCAGCTACCAGTAGACCATCCTAAGGATATGTGTGAACTAATTCATTATGCTAATAAAAATCATTGAGGAGGTTTATCTACATATGCAGATCTGATGTTGGGGATAGGGCACTGCTCTCTACTTCATCCCTATGCTATGACAGCTTGAAAAACCTGTCATTGACGAAAATTATAATCCATTTATAGTAAAAGGAAACTATTTTATCTAGAACCTTCTACAAAACTGCAATGGAAGGGGCTATAATAAAAGACATATAAGGAAAACCTTCCTCCAAGGGTATCATAGTACTAGGTAAAACCTCACAAAGGTGTATGTACCCACCTATAAAGGCAGGTACGTAGTCTCGGATATCCCATGACTTCATTTAGTACCCATCAAAATAACGAAAAGGCTAAGGGAAATGTGATCCCTCTGTTCAATCCAAGGATGCATTGATAATAAAGGTATTGACCAAAATGTCCTTATTAATCTAAGAGATTACATAACAATAGAATCTTCTATCTGATTTGATGAAAGTTCAATACCAAAAAATGATGCCACACAATGAGATATCATCCCTCCCCTAGTGAGGAAGTTGAAATTCCTCCTTGGACACTATCCCCAATTCGATCATTGTAATATTGTGCATCCAGATAGAGTAGAACTAAGAGTTAATGAAAAAATACCTAGATATGATTTTTCAAACCCACTTGAGCAGTGTGGTTATCTTCTTTGGGACCCAGATCTAGCCGCTCCATGAGACTCCAAGAATGATTAACATTTTGAAAATCCAATAATCTCATTTATGTTGAGGAATTCTCATCACAAAAGAGATAATAACCATGAATTTTTGATATAACCTCTCACATATCTCATTGAAGCACCAAAAATATGTGACTGGTGGATATCCCACCATATGGAATGTTGTATCCATCATGGGAATACGTAATGAAAGAACATATAGATTTTGGGAACCCTATATTTCCCCTGTTAAATGGGATGGAAAACCCACTACAGAATCTTCCCACTTAATCTTGAGTTGTGGTCCCTTGTTGGGAACCCCAGAGCAGAAGGAGGCCACCATGTTCTGATTTTCATCAAGACAATGTAATTACCTATATAACAACCCTGATCTTTATTACATACTTAAGCATGATTTATTACAAAAAACCTTCTCTTGATACAACATGGAAGATTGATAAGTCTAGTATATTTGGTGATTGAGAACATTACCTAGTAACTTAAAACATAAAACACACGTCTTTATTGAAGACTTCCTTTGCATGACCACTACAATAACTAGTACTTATCATTTCATGGGATAACCTGAGAACATGCATAAGAAAATGGTGAGCTATAAAGCTCATTAAGGGAGTAAACACGGAATAACATGAAGAATACTATTCATGTTAGGAAATATGAATATCAACAGAGTATAGTAGAAACATGAACATAAAGGCATGATATAACAAGATGAGCATAACATGTAAATGTAGAAACAACACTTAACAGGGAATTAGCATGAGCCAAGGCTCATTGAACATGAAGCATGAGTAAACCCTCATTTGACACGATGAAAAAGTAAACCCTCGTTTCACTAAAATTATCATGAGTCAAAACTCATTGCACATGACATATCATGATACTATACGATACCCAATGCATTATAGCACAATCAGGGAGTACCCTTTTTAATCATTTCATTTCATGCATAAGTGTGCCCTAATATCATACAACATAGATTCATTAAGCATCGTAATTTTTTCCTAAATAAAATAATTTTGAATTCATACATAAAACTATTCCATCAATATGTTAATGTCTAAAAAGGTAAATACCCTTGATAATGAAATGGGCATGGTATTCACTACATAATGATTTTGGCTTGGAAAAATGTGGTCCAGTTTCGGCAGTATAACAGCTTGAAATAAGAATTCATAAAAAAGGTTGATGAGAAAGAAAGGGGTGTCTAATAATATGTAAATGAAATGGATAGTAAGGGGTGATATAGGTACATTTATCAACAACATTAATGGAATTTAGATTCATAACACAAAATAATTTCTTGAATTAAAATATGGAGAAAGAAATTCCTTACAGAAATTTGGCATGGTTGCAGGTGTACATGTAAGGAATTAATGAGATAGAAAGGGGTATCCCATCATTAAAACATAATTAGGGAACTATGGGGGATGTTCTAAATCTTCATCCAAAATTTATAATTTAAAATAAAAGGACATAAAAATATTAAGAAACATGGATAAAATGAAAAATTAAGGAATCCCTTACGAAAATTCGGCATGGTAATGAGTGTTTTTTGGAGAAATTAATGAGAGAGAAAGGGTTCTCTAAATATTAAAACATATGGGGGGATTTATAGGGGAGGCTATAAATCTAACCCCAACATTTATAATTTAAAATAAAAGGACATAAAAATATTAGTAAACTTGGACATAAATAAGGAAAGTGAGAATCCCTTACTTGGAAGTATGACCCCAAAGGCTTGGGTGAGGCTTGAGAGAGGTGGTAAAAGGTTGGAAGAACATAAAAGGCATTGAGTGAATATGAAGTGGGATCATGGGTGGGTTTATATATGAAAGGAGAGGGAATATTTATTATTTAGGTTTGGTACACCACACATTAAACTAATCAAAACCACAAACCAGCCCATGGTTCTTGCCCATCGTTTTTCCAAAGGGGAGTGGAAAACAATAATTTATAAGGCCAATGTTAGAACTTTTTAAAATTGAAGGGTTTCTTATGTGGAGGTGAGTCACACTCTCATGGAATACAATTGAAAATGAAAAAAATTTCTATATGTCTTGGAGTGTCTACTACAACTGTGTAAAATAAATAAAACAAATCTAAAATCACATTATTTTAATGGTAAAAAATATATTGTCCAAAAATAATTTTTATAGTTTTTTATTACATCACTACTGGGTCATTATGATGTCATAAAATACATTATATATTTAAACGGTATTTAATTTTTAACCAAAAATTTGACTGTCTCAGAAAATTATGAAAAAATAACTATTGGATAATTTCGAAAACCTGATTCCAAAAATAATATTAATTTAATATAAATAATTTTATAAATATGTAAATTTTCACCTTTAAAATAAAAACCAACATTTATTAAAAATTCATGGGTTTTGAAAAAAACAACATTCAAACATTAATAAAAATTTCAATTGTATTATAAAAATTATATAATCATTAATATTTAATAAAATTTTATTTAATAATAATAATTTATAAATATATTATTTAACTCAAATATAAATTAATTCAAAAAAATAGATTCCTTAATTGAATATTAAGTAAAAATACTATTTGTGCTCTAAAAAACTACATTCAAAGTAACAATAATAAAATGAATGTATATTATTTATTATATAAAAAATAGTGTACATAGTCATAGTTCAAGGGTCTTGTTACAAAACCACTTATAACACCCACATAAGACTGAAGGGTAAGCTGTGCGATGGTGACAGACTCTTGTGGTGGCTCGGACAACATCGCTTGGGTGGTAATCCCTATTAACTTCCACTTATATGATAGTTGGTTCCTCTCAACCTTAACATGGTCAAGATGGGATTCAGATTGGTCAAGAGAGAATCCAAATGAAGCCACCTTCTTTCCATGCTCCGAAAAATGGGCTTCATATGTGGCAAGTCTACTAGATGAGTCCATCACTTCCTTTGCCTGAGTAAATTGGATTTTTTAAAGCCTTATATTTATACTAATCATGTGATCATTGTTCAATGACTATATTAGAAACTATCACAATTCATAATGGTATTTTAAAATAAATAAACATAAAACCATAGAAGTGCATATTTTATACATCCATTTTACATAATAATAATTTTAATCAGATCTAGTGGAATTTCCATTAATAGAATTTTGTTTCATTACAATCTTTCCACCCTAAGAGATTTTTCACAAAACATTTCCTTTTACCACACTAAAACAGATGTGGGTAACTCTGATTCATTTCATGATCTGATTACCATGTTGCATCTTCAAACATGTGGTTTCTCCACAACACCATGACGAGGGGAATTGTCTTATTTTGTAGAAATGTTTTTATACGATCTATGACCTTCATTGGTTGCTCCTCATAAGAATGATCATCATCTATCATGACCTGTCTTCTAAGGCATGTGTCGTGACTACCCCAAGCCCGACTTCCCTAGGCCATGGGATGGAGACTATCATCGAAGGCATATTCCCTAAAACTAGGATGTAATTGTCTTTATAACCTATAACACACACAACCAAGCACACAACAAGATATGAACTCAAGTAAATTGAATAGTAAACAATGTGAGTATATTATGTAAATGGACCAAAATACAAAACCATCTGGAATGTACAAGGGAAACTGGAAAGTACAAGGAAACTAATAGTACAAGTAAACTAGAACAGCTCCTATGATCACCTGCCAAGGATCCTACCTGTAGGGTAGGTACTACTCTTGAACGGTCTTCTCTGCTGTACGCCTCCTCTAGGTCTAACTCCGAGCTACCTCCAATCCTGGTACTGTCATCCACAGTCATCAATGTCTATCATCTGCACCAAACACAACGAGGTATGGGCATAGCTTGTGCAGGGGTGGGTATAACGATACTCAGTAGTAATCCCGAGCCCTCAAGTTATCACAAATTCCACCAATGATAATCTAAAGAGCATGGAATCAAATGACAACCCTAATTTGGTATATGCCCATACATATACCTAAGTTATAAAGTAATCCCATCTCAATCATGAGGAAAAGATATAGTCTAACTCCAAATCCCCATGATCAACTGTTCCAAAAAGGAATAAATACAATGAAGGCAAGTACCAAACAGGTAAGACAAAAAGAATAATAGCACCAAGGTATTACCACTAAGGAAAGTACCACACATGTATAGACTCAGATCACACCAGATATAACTTAGGTACAAAAGTAGAGAGTATTAGATGTAACTTTTGAATCATCTTAATCTGTTAAGAGGCAGAACCACATAGGATCGCTCGGTGCGGACCCATAGAAGATCGCTAGGTGCTGACCCACAAAGGATTGATCGGTGCTGACCCGCACAAGATCTCTCGGGGATGACCCACACTAGATCGCTCGATGCTGACCCACACATGATCTCTATTAATTCTTCTCATCACAGCCAGCTACTAGGTTCCCACACTATGCTCTCTTGTCACCAGGAGGGTCTTTTAAACAAGCTACTAGTCGATACTCCAACTACCACGATGTCTAACGACGAAGTATCTCAAAAGACCGACACGCCATAGGCGTCCCAACACAACAGACGGTTCTCAATCAGATGCCCGGTCTGTGAGTTATTAGTCTTTTAGTACTGGGGGCCCAGTTGGATTCATTCTTGATCCAACCTGACCGCACCCCATCTTAATCAAAATCTCTAGTGGGGTATACTCAAGGGGACTGTCTCACTCCAAGATTTCCAACATCATTATGGTTCATCAAACGGATGTCTGGTGCCAATGTGATGACCAAAAAGCATAAATGGGTCGAAGTGGGTCCAGGTCTGGTCCGACCTGGTCACACCTACTAAGCCCGACCCGGCCTGGGCCGACCCAGCCCGAACTGCTAGGTCTGGCCTAACCCGGGGTGTGGACCAGCCCGCTGGGTCCAGCCCAACCCGTAGTAGTCAGGCCAGCCCGCTGGGCGGTTTGGCAGGCTGCGATGGCAGTGAGGGGCCGTGGAGGGCCGCGAAGCAGCATGGTAGTGTGGCAATGCTGCGGAGCGGTGCGGTGAGTCCATGGGCGGTGCAGAAGGCCGCATGGGCCGCGAGGGTAGCGCAAAGGCCACGGGGCGGCGAGGAGGGGCCACAAGCACCTTGGCGGACCCACACATGGTGGATCAGCGAGGTGGTGCAACGAGGCCGCGGATGGCGGCAGTGGCTCAGGGGGTGAGGTCGTGGGCGGTGACTCAGCCGCGGAAATCGGCGGAGGCTCGGGAAGCGAAGCTGCGGGCGTCAGGTCTACTGCGGACGGCGGTAGAGGCTCGGGTGGTGAGGACTAAGGCGGCAGCTTGACTGCAGATGGCGGCGACGGCTCGAGTGGCGAGTCCTGCAGGGCATGGAGGTCATGGGTGGCAGACCCGCAGGGTGGCGGGGTGCCATGCCTTCATCGGAGACCGGTTTAGCTGGACGCTCTTTGTTTGTCACCGTGGTGCAAGCCGCCTTCATCCATCGTGAAGAACCCAATAAGGAAGAATGATGGAGGGGTCAGGCTATCTTTGTTTGTCCCACACCCTCCGCGTTAGAGAAGTGAAAAAGCGACTATAATTCCTTCTTGAATTACTATGATTTATCAAGAATGTAAAAGGATAATAATTCCAAACAACCACCCTACAAATTACCTCAACTAATCATACACAAATAATCCCCACCATTGATTTTTCATTGATGTTGGCACGAGAAGGAAGTTGTAGTTGTGGACGTTCATCTCATCCACCGCACACCTCCAATCCCAGGATCGTGCGTCGGTTCGTCGAAGTCGAAGATTTTCCTCGTCAGCGTTCTTTGTTTGGATAAGTGTTCTCTTGGAGGAAGTTCTTCATTGGAGAAACATAATCCTCCGCAAGTGTTCGGTTTTTCCAACCAAAATTCCTCCCAACAATGAGGTGTGAATATAATTAAATTAATTAGAAATTATGTTGGTAAACACACACAAGTTGGAAAAATTAATGTTTGTGTGTTGTCATAATTAATGTGGAGGAAGTAAAGAGGCTCCTCCACATTAAAGAGGGAGTTGAGAGGATTCACTCCATTAAGAGGGGTCAGGTGGTCCCCGCCTCTAGAAATTCAAATTGGGGGTTTATGAATGGGTGGTACCCACCACCATAACCCACCCATGGGAGGATTCATGAATAAAAATAAAACGTTAAATAGTTTTAATTTTATTTTCCCATGAAAATTACAAAAAATTATCCTTCACTCTCGACTCATTGCGGTCGAGGTGAAGGTATCCTTAAGCGAATACTGGCACTGCGAGTTCAACGGTGTCCTCAGATTTAAATTTCTAGGACATGTTCAAAAATTAGAATATCCTACTCCTACCTTTATTAACTTACCAGAACAAATGTTTACAAAATTCATTCTGGGTTCTTCGGGCCTCAGAATCATGCGCCATCAATTTCCGCAGGCTCATAAAATTACCATATATTTAGAAAACAATTTACATTGAAATTATGGGTCTTTAAATTCTAACCAATTTTTGAATTGGTGTCCCTATAATCCACAACTCAAAATAAGTGAACAAGTGGGGGTACTAAGCATGAATTTGAGCCTCATGCTCTCATGTGCTCTCCTGGAGGTTCCCGTGCTGCCAGCGAATGTGTACCATTGGTATCAACTGCCCATGTAGGAACCGCTCCCGTCTGTCCTCAATCTCCACTGAAACCTCTGTAAAAGTCGCCCCATCATCAACATCTAGATCTTTGTGGTCTATGATTTGAGAAGGGTCATGATCATATCTCCAAAGTAGGGATTCATGGAATATGTCATGAACTCAGTGCAAATGAGGTGGAAGTGGTAACTGGTATGCCACCTCCCCAACTCTGTTGAGGACCTAGAAGGTCCCAATAAACCTCATAGATAACTTTCCACCTCAGCCAAATCTCTGTAATCCTCGTCGAGGTGAGACACATAGAAAGATGTGGTCGCCATCCTCGAACACCAGATGTCTCCATCTCATGTCAGCATATGAAATCAACCTGCTTTGTGCAGTCTTCATCCGCTCCTGGATGATCTGCACCTTCTCTGTGGAATCACATACCATCTATGGTCCCATGAGTGCTGACTCCCCTAGGCCAGTCCAGCACAAGGATGATCTCCAAGGTTGCCTGTATAACGACTCAAAATGTTCCATCCCAATGGTGGAGTGATATCTGCTGTTGTATGCAAACTCCACCAAAGACAAGGGATCTTCCCAACTGTGACCAAAGACGAGGACGCAGGAACGTATCATGTCTTCAAGGGTATGAATGGTCCATGCAATATGGCCATCTGTCTGGTGATGGAAGTCAGTGCTCAAACGAAGCTGCATCCCGAAAGCCCGCTGAAACCCCTTCCTTATTAGAGAAGTAAAACATGAATCACGATCAGAGACAATCTTTGAAGGTACTCGATGTAACTGCACAATCTCTTGAACATATAGGCATCCCAAGATATTTACTGAATCCTTCTCTCTGATCAGTTGAAGTGGGCCGACTTGGTGAGTCAGTATACAATCACCCAAATAGAGTCATGACCCCTGGATGTACATAGATGTACTATCATGATGTCCATGGATATCCCATCCCACATCCACTCTGAGCCCTCTAAAGGTGGATCCAATCCTACTGGTACCTGATGCTCCTCCATCACATGCTGACAAGTGTGGAACCAAGAGACAAACTGTGCTTCTGCTTTCTTCATTCCTGACCACCAGTGCTGTCGTCAGAGATCCTGGTACATCTTCGCCACTCCTTGATATACCACCAGAGGGGAAGTGTGGAACTCCATCAACACTTTCTTTTGAAGTGACATTGGTACCATGGTATGTACTCTAAAATGGATGACATGCTCCCCACCTTCAGAAAATCCATCAGGTGTCTGTCCTATGGATATCTAAGCATGTTGTGTCTCGCAGTCAGTGTCCCCATGCTGCACCTCCCTCACTCACTGATTATGTGGGGGAGTGACTGTAAGAGACTGATGAAAAGCCACTCCATCTCAATCCACAAAGTATATCTCCAAAGTGGCAAGCTTGTCTATTACCTCACCTAGCAGCTGTATACCATACCTCATGATGAGTGCATCTACTACAACATTCCCCTTCCCATGAGTATATACTATCTCGAAGTCATTGTCCCGGAGAAACTTAAGCCAACATCGTTGTCTCAGGTTTATGTCCTTCTATGAGAAGATATACCTGAGACTGTTGTGATCTGAGTAGACTATAAAAAATTTCCCCCTTTAGATAGTGTCGCCACATCTTCAAGGAGAAGACCACTACTTCTAACTCTAGGTCATGGGTAGTGTAGTTCTGCTCATGTTGTCTCAGTTGTCAAGAACCATATGCAATCACTCCTCGCTCTTGTATCAGGACACATCTGAGTCCAGTCTCTAATGCGTCATAGTAAACTACGTACCCTACGCCCTCCTCTGGAATCCTCAAGATGGGGGCACTAGTAAGTCTCTTCCTCAAATCCTAAAAAAATGGCTGGCATCTCTCCGACCACATGATGGGTGGCTCCCAAGAAAGTATCGCCTCAATCTTCACTGAATCCACTGTAACTCCAGCCTCCGATATGACATGTCCCAGAAAGTGAACCTGTCAGATCTAGAACTCGCACTTTGAGAGCATACCAGAAATATGGTGCTTTCAGAGTGTGTCCAGTACTACCCACAAATGATAATCACGGTCTTCCTCAGTAGTCAAGTAGATAAGAATGTCATTGATGAAGACTACTATAAATATATAAAGGTACGACTGAAATATTCTATTCATGAGTCCCATGAACACTATTGGAGCATTGGTAATGCTGAATGGCTTAACAAAGAACTCGTAGAAGCTGTATTGACATTTGAAAACCATCTTCTGTACATCATCATCTCGCACTCTGAGCTGATGATAGCCTGATCTTAGGTCTATCTTTGAGAACTGTCATGCTCACTTAAGATGATCTAAGAGGTCTTCAATCCTCATAAGGGGGTACTTGTTCTTCACGATCACCAGGTTCAGGCGTCTATAGTCGACACAAAGTCTCAAGCTCCCATCTGCCTTCTTGGAGAACAAAATCGGGGCTGCCCAAGGTGAAACATTGGGCTGAATGAATCCCTTCCCCTACAAGTCCTGTAGCTGTACCCAAAGCTCACGAAGCACCGTGGGAGCCATCTGATATGATGGTGTAGATATTGGTGCCATCGCAGGGTACAAGTCAATGTAAAAGTCCACCTATTGGCAAGTAGTTAGACCAAGGACATTATCATGGAAGACATTCATGTACTAGTCCACCACTACAGGATAACTTGGACACTCCACATCAATCGCTTTGAGGGTAAGGCTAGCCAACTGATGAGTGGTTGGCTACACTCTCCTCTGAGTAAGTTCATCAGGTGCTGCAAAGGCTCCCTTATCACCAGTGATGGTAAACCTGTTCCCATCCATACTGGTACACAACACATTTCACCTAATACATTCTACATGAGCATTGACTATTGAAAATCATTCCATACCCAATATGACATTGTAAGGCCTTGATGATTCTACTAAGATATCCTAGCTGAATCTATTGCCTCCTAGAGTAATCTCGCACCGCCAGCACCAGTGCATAATCATCAAATCCGCTCCTGTATGAGTCTCTAGCTGTAATGATCGAGCCAACAACTCTATCGTAATCTCCATGCTCTAGAAAAGGGTAGGGGAAAAAATACTGGCTAGAACCTGTGTCTATACATACTATAGGTATGGTGGAATCGACACAGATCATACCTCATATCATCTCCAGAACACCGTGATCGTAGGCCTCAACTTCCTGGAGGTGAGCTCGCCCCTGTCCACCTGCTCTATGTGGTCGGGGTGTACCACCTGGTGGTGGTGGTGGTAACATCATGAATCGTTACCCACCACCAGCTGCATGACCAGCTCCTTTCAACATCCTCCTACTCCATGCGGACCTCCTCAGTCTAATCTCTATCTCTTCCGGGGTGATCTTTCGACCATCAGCTAATCATCTGTATAATGGGTTAGACAGTCATGAGCCATGTGACCCTACCCACCACATGTGTTACAATTCCTGCTCCTAGCATGACCGGATCTGCCTTGGGTGCCCTTCACAACAGACTCTGAATCCTATGGTCATCCACCTGTAGGTCTGGTCATCGTGGGTCACTGCAAAATCAGTCTGCTTCCAGCTACAGAAGACTCTGCTACGCGACATACGATGGTGGATCTCACTGTTGGTGACTGCTCAGTAAGGAAACTCTCTACTACGAGGGATCTCTCTAACACCCCCGCCTAGGTCAGGATGCTAAGAGAAATCATTGATACCCTGTTCTCTCCCCGGAACCCCTGATCAAAGTTCCGGGCCCTGAAAAATGGGTCTCGCTCCATATCAGTGGAGTAGCGTGGGAGGTCTGTGAACCTCACTAAGTACTGAGGTATAGTCATGCTACCCTGCTACATATGAATAATCTCAAGTATGCGTACTGCGCGAAGAGTTGCTGGAAAAAACTCTACCCAAAACAGTCCTCAAAGTCTTCCCAAAAAAGTGTCACCTCATCGTGAACATGGAGAATCAAGCTCCACCATATTCCCGTTGCTTCTGGTAGAAGTCTGGAGGCAAGCATCAACATGAGGTCAGCTGGTGTCCCTAATAGTCGTAAAACTCTCACCACGGCCTCTAGGAAATCCTCAGCTGCCTGTGGGTTTGTCTCTCCCCCGAACCAGGGTGGCCTCTGGCCCTGGAACTCATCCAACGTGCTCAAGTGGTGTGCACCCTCTACTGCTGGTGTCGGTGGCATCAGTTGCCCAATGGGTAATGGTACCGCTGGTGCCTCTATTGGATGTGGGCCCTACATCGAGGCCCCATCGCTCGGTGGGCTATCAGTGCGTACCACTCTCAGAACCCTATCGAGCTTTTTTCATGGAGGCATACTAAAAAAAATGGTGTTCCATGGTCAATAAGTTATACCTGGTGAGATGACTCTAGAGATCACAAAGAAGTATCATGAAAACACACACTCAATTGGTGTTTTCTTGCACTGAGTCGGAAATCAGAAGTCAGGGTCTTGGTGTGTGGATACATGGGCCGCCGCACCAACACTGGATTCCCTAAACATATAACCTCACTCACTACAATTAACACTATTTACATTCAAAAATAAAGATTAGAGTCTTATGGTATTTGATAGAACTGACTCCTCTGATTCCAATTTGTCATTACCCGTCCCTCAGGGCCTGTGTCGTGACTACCCCAAGCCCGCCATCCATTGTCTAGGGGCTGGCGACTAGCACCGAATGCATATTCCCTAAAAATGGGAATTCATTGACTTTATAACCTGTAACACACACAACCAAGAAAGCAACAAGATACAAACTCAAGTAAACTGAATAGTAAACAAAGTGAGTACAGTAAGTAAATGGGCCAAAAAACAAGCCCAACATGAAAGTACAAGGAAAACTGGAAAGTACAAGACACGTGATAGTACAAGTAAACTGGAACAGCTCCTGTGATCACCCTCCAAGGATCCTACTTATAAGGTAGGTAAAAATCTTGAACAGTCATCTTTGCAGTACACCTCGTCTAGGTCCACCTCCGAGCTACCTCCAATCATGGTACTCTTGTCTGCAGTCAGATTTTTCCGTCGTCTGCACCTAATAGAACCTTGTGTGGGCATTTCTCGTGCAAGGGTGAGTATAACGATACTCATTAGGAACCCTGAGACCCTCAAGGTCTCACAAAATCCACCATGGAAAAACCACACAACATGGAAACAACTGAAAACCCTACTTAGATATATTCCAATACATATACCAAAGTTATAAAGTATACCCATCCCAATTATGAGAAAAAAACAAAGTCCAACTCCAAAGCCCCAAGATCAACTGTTCCACAAAGGAAGAAATACCACGAAGGAAAGTACCACACAGATATGCCACAAAGAATTATACAACCAAGGTATTAACATGAAGGAAATTACCACAGAGGTACAGACTCATCTCACACCATGTATAACATAGGTACAGTAGTATAGATGATTGGATGTAACTTCTTAATCTTATTACTATGTTAAGAGGTAGACCCACATAGGATCGCTCAGTGCTGTCACACACAGGATCAGTAGTGCTGACCCACACAGGATCGCTATTCATTCTTCTCATCACAACAAGCTACTAGGTTTCCGCATTATGCTCGCTTGTCTCAGGAAAGGTCTGCTCCCCAAGATACTGGTCGATACTAAAACATCCAAAAAGTCTCATGAAGAAGTATCATAAAGTACCTCCACGTCATAGGGGTCTCAACGTAACAGACGATGCGTCAATCTAGTTCCCAGTCTACGAGTTTTTTGCCCTTTAGTCCCGGGGGTCCGGTTGGATTCTTGCTCAATCCAACCTGGCCATACCCCATGTTAATCCAAATCTCCAATGGGGTATACTCAATGGGATCTATTTTCTCCAAGGATTTGAGCACTGCTGACAGTTTGTAAAATGGACGTCTAATGCCAAAGTTATGGCCAAAAGAGTGTAAATGGGTCAAGGTGGGTCCGGGTCCGGTTCGACCAGGTCGGATTGACCCGGCATAGGCTGACCTAGTATGGGATGACCTGGCCTAACCAAATGGGTCTGTCTTGGCCCATGGTGTGGCCTGGCCCACTGGGTCTGGCCCGACCCACTCTAGGCGGCACGTCCCGCCGGGAAGTTCGGCGGGCCGTGAGGGGATGGGGTGGGCAGTGAGGCCACGAGGCGGTGTGGTGAGGTCGTGGGCGGCGTGGAATGCTGCAGGTGCCTCAGGGGTAGCGCGAGGCCACGAGGGCCGTGAGGGAAGCATGAAGGCCATGAAGAGGCACGACGGGGTAGCAGGTGGCACGATGGGGCAGCGGAATGCAGAGCCGTGGGGCGGCACGACAGGGCTACAGAAGCCTGCGGAGGCTCAGGCGATGAATCCGCGGGCGTTGGCTTGGCCACGGACGACGGTGGAGATCAGGTGGTGGCTCGGGCAACAAGGCCTTCATGGCGCAGAGTTCGTGGGAGGGGGAGTTTCAGGGCATCGTTCCTTCACCGATAGCAGATTTAGCTAGCCACTCTTCATTCATCACTATGGTGGAAGCCACCTTCTTCCATTTCGAATAACACAATATAGAAGAAAATCAGAGGGGTTAGGCTATGTTTGTTTTTCCTACACCCTCCTCATTAGAGTGGTGGCATGCAGCTATAATTCCTTCTTGAATTATGAAGATTTATCAAGAACAGAAAATTGGAAGAATTCCAAACATCCACCCTAAAACTTCTCGCAAATAATCATAAACAAATAATCCCCCACCTCGGATTGTTCATTGAAGTTGGCATAAGAAGGAAGTTATAGTTGTCTACATTCATCTATTCCACCACACACCTCCAATACTAGGCTTGTGCGTCAGTTCGTCGATGTCAAAGACGTTCCTCATTGGCGTTCTTCGTTTGGAGAAGCGTTCTTCATGGAGGAATTTCTTCATTGGAGAAATGTAAACCCCTCCAAGAGTTCTATATTTCAAACCAAAAATCCTCCCAAAAAAGAGGTTCCAATATAATTAAAATAAGTATAAATTATGTGGGAACACACACCCAAGCTGGAAATTTTAATGTATGTGTGTTGGCACAATTAATGTGGAGGAAGTCAAGATGATCCTCTACATTAATGGGGGAGTTGAGAGGTTTCACTCCATTAAGAGGGGTCGGGTGGTCCCCGCCTCTTCAAATTCCAAATGGGGGTTTATGCTTGGGTGGTCCCCATGACCATAACACAAACATGGGAGGTTTCATGAATAAAAATAAAATGTCAAATAATATTATTTTTATTTTCCCATGAAATGCCCAAAACTTATCTTTCTCTCTCGACTCACGGTAGTCGAGGTGATGGTATCCTTATGCGAATACCAGCACTGTGAGTTAAATGGTCTCCTCAGATTTTATTTTCAAGTACCAGTTCAAATGTTAGAAAAACATGCTCATATGTTTACTTAACATACCCGAATAAAAGTTCAGAAATTTATTCCTTGCACTTCAGGCCTCAGAATCACACCCTGTCAATTTTCATAGACTCGTAAAATTCCCATATATTTAGAAAAAAAATTACATGTAAATTCCGGGTCATTACAACCTCAAACTATACTATCTCTAAAGATATTACATGTAAAAGTTCTGGTGTGTTCTTCCTTAATATGGATACATGAAAGAAATCACTTACTTTGGCAATGGTAGGTTGAAGTTCTATTCGATAGGCCACAACCCCGACACGATCAAGAATCTCAAAGGGGACTATGTTACTATAAGTTAACTTCCCTTTCTTTCCAAACCTCATTACCTTATTTCATGGAGATATGCATAGAAACACCATGTCTCCATCTTTGACCTCAAGGACTCGTCAACAGTTATTTTCATAACTCTTATGTTGACTTTTGGCTGCCTTGATATATTGCTGAATGGTTTTCACCATATCCACCATTATTTCGGCCATTTCAGGTCCTAACAGCTTACACTCCCCGACATCAACCAAATACATCAATTTTCTTTACCTATTCCCATAAAGGGATTCATATTGTGACATTCAGATGCTAGAGTGGAACCTGTTTTTGTAGGAGAATTCAACCAGAGGAAGATTTTGATCCCATCCTCCTTTTATGTCCAATGAGAATGCTCTCAACATGTCCTCATGTTTTTGGATAGTCCACTCATATAAGCAATCAGTTATAAGATGATAAACTGTACTGAAGTTCATCTCAGCATCCAGAGCATGTTGAAGACTCTTCCAAAACGTATAGGTCAGTCTTGTATCTCAATCAGATATAATAGATAATGGTACTCCATGAAGCCTTAACACTTCCCTGATATATATCCATTCCAATTTATCCAATGATAAATCCTCCTGAATAGCAATGAAGTGTGAATCATTTATAAGACAGTCCACAACAACCATGATAGCATTGTTCCTTTTGGATTTCTTTAGAAGGCCGATGACAAATTCCATGGTGATGTTCTACCAATTCCACGATGGTAAGGGTGATGGTTGAATAATCTCCTCAGACTTCGTCCTCTCAGCCTTCACATGCTGACACACGAAACACATTGATGTATTCTCAGCAATCTCCTTCATTATGTTATCCCACCAATAATGATCTCAGATATCTCGATATATCTTTTTGTTTCCTGGTTGGATGAAGAAATTTTAATTATGTACATCATCCAGAAGCTCCTTCTTCAGCATCAAACATGATGGAATGCATTGTATTTTCCCAAATCTCAGAATTCCTTCTTCATTAACATTGAACTCAAAGGATTTCCCTTTTCTGATAGCTTTCAATTTCTTCTAAATTCCCACATCATCCTTTTGAGCATCCTTTAACTTTTCCAATAGATACGATTGACAAATAATTTGTGAAAGGATTGATGATGTTCCATTCTTTAAGATTCCTATGTCCATCTTTATCAAATATAAGAAGATTGGATCCTTTTCAATTATCATAAATTATAGAATCCCTGGTTCCTTTCTACATAGAGCATCTATCACCTTGTTCGCTTTCCCTAGGTGGCAATGGATTGAGCAGTCATAGTCTTTGATCAGCTCTAACCATCTTCGTTAGTGCATGTGAATCTCTTTATGTGTGGATATATATTTTAGGCTCTTATGATCAGTATATATCTCAAACATATCCTAGGCCTCAAGGAAGCTTAAAATCCATGATCAGTATATATCTCACTGTTCTCCCCATAAAGATAAGGCCGCTAGATTTTCAATGCAGAGATCACAGCCGCCAAATCCAGATCATTTGTGGGACAGTATTTCTCATGGAGTTTTAGCTTCCTTGAGGAGTAGGATGTCACTTTTTCATTCTTCATCAACACCCATCCCATTCCCTTCATCAAGGCATCACTAAATATCACAAAAAGTTATCCAATCGTGGGAAATATGAGAATGGGTGCAGTGATAAGCCTCTTTTTTAACTACTTGAATCTCTATTCGTATTCATCACTCCAGGAAAACATTACTCCCTTTTGAATTAGCTTATTATGTGGGTTTTACAATCATGAGAAATTTCTCACAAATCAGAAATAATATCCATCTAACCCCAATAATCTATAGATATATGTTACCGATGTTGGCCTTGACCTTCCCTCATTTTCAGTTGTCTTGAAGGGATCCAAAGTTATCCCATTACTTGTGATGATATAGCACAAGAATGAGACATCCATAAACTATAACTCACACTTGTTGTACTTTACATAGATCTTCTCCTTTTTTTAGGGCTCTAGTATAGTTCTTAGATTCTCCTCATGCTCCTACTAGGCTTCGGAGTATATTAGAATATCATCTATAAAGACTACCACAAATTTGTTGAGGTAATATAGAAAGACTCTATTCATCATTTCAATGAATATTTCTAGAGAATTTGTGAGACCTAAAGGCATTAATATGAATTCATAGTGCACACAACTTGTATGAAAAATCAGTATTGGGGATATCTTCATTCTTCACCCTTACTTGATAATATCCCAACCGAAAATCCACCTTGGAGAAGTATTGTGCTCCACTCACCTGATCAAACAATTCATCAATTTTTGGGAGAGGACACTTTTTCTTTATCATGATTTTTTATGCTCATGATAATTGATGCTAATGGTCATTTAACCATCCTTCTTCTTGATGAAGAGGACTGGTGCACCCCATGGTGAAGCACTTGGGAATATAAACCCTTTATCTATATTCTCCTCTAGTTGTTTCTCCAACTCCTCAAGCTCCACAAAAACCATTCTATATGGAATCTGGGATATTGTAAACTCCCTAGGTATATGTTAAATTGAGAATTCAACATACCTTCGAGGAGGAAGACAAAGAAATACCTCTGGAAACACTTAATCAAATTCCCTCACAATATGCATGTCTTCATGGATGGTTTCTTCCTTAGACTCAATCATCTTATCCAGATACGCGTACTCATAGGGTAGTAATATCCACACTTGAGATGATGGAACTAATGAAGATTCATCATCCTCCTTTCACTTGTATAGAATTAGGGGTCGATTCTCCACATGGAGAGTTATTTCCCTCTCATGGAAATTTTTGTTGGCTCTATATAAGGAAAGTCGATCCATTCTGAGAATTGCATCATATTCCACTAGATTGAGTATGATGAGGATATCTGGAAATTTGAATCCATAAATTATGATATGGGAGGAGTTATATTAAGGGGAAGTAATTATTTCCCCATTCTCCATACTCATCCACATATTTACTTCCATGATTTGTAGTGGTGTTGGGATTTTTCTACTAAACTTTCAGGAAATATTAGAATGCATAGAACTATGGGCGATAACCCTTCCTTTCACTTTTTGATTTTTGTTATACTCTATCCAATATTGACTTAGGGATGAGTACATTTAAACTATTAAATACTTAAAGTGGAATCCAATGAAAAAAATAGATCACTTATAAATAACTTTTATATCCTTAACTTCTGAATATGTAGGCTTCAATCTGTGTTATCCATGATCTACATCCCAATATATATTTTTTGGAATTTTTTTTATTCCCTTGACAATGATTCATACTAAGCTTGTGAATTTACAAATTCAAATCCCCCAGAAGTGTTTTAACCAAGAGTGCATCAAGGCCCGTTGTCGTGTGCCAGGATACCTCTGGTTAAGCCCAAAACTCTTTGTCAGAGTTTTAACTCCTAGGTATATCTGTGCAGAGATGCATCTACATCTCGTATACATACATAGATCTATATTATTGATAAATAACTTATTCAACACTCAACAAAATTTAAGGATGTTTTTATTATACTTAGTCTTATCCCTAAAGATTTACAAGGGTTTTCTAATGCTAATCCCAAAAATAACCAAACCTATCCCCTGATACCAACTATAAAACCCTGATCTTTATTATATACTTAAATGCAATTTACTAGATAAAACCTTCAATTGATACAACATGGATGATAAATAGTTCTAGTGTATTTTTCACTTAGGAAAATTACATGAAAAATTAAAACATAAAATAGAAATCTCAATTGAAAACATCCTTTACATGAACACTATATTCCCTCGTACTTAGCATTGCCTGGGATAACGTGAGGACATGCATAAGAAAATGTTGAGCTATAAATCCCAGTAAGGGATTAAACAAGGCATAAAATAAAGAATACAATATATGTTAGGGAATAGGTATATCAATATATCATTAGAGAAATATGAAATTAAAGTCATGATATAACATGATTAACATAACATGGAAATTTGGAAACAAAACTTAACAAGGAATTTTCATGAGCCAAGGCTCATTACACATGGAGCTTGAGTAAACCCTCATTGCACATGAAGCATGATTAAACCATATTTTCACATGAATTATCATGATTCATCACTCATTTCCCTTGATGTATCATGATACTATACTTTACCTAATCCATCAGAGCACTATTAGGGCACACCCCTTGTAAACATTTCATTTCATGAACAAATGTGCCATAAGATCATACAATATGGATTCATTAAATATCATAATTTTTTCGAAGATAATTGAATGTGGAATTAATACATGAAACTCTTCCATAAATAAGTAAATGTGTATAATGTTGAATACCAATGATATAGAAATTGGCATGGTATTCACTACACAATGATTTTGGCTTGGAAAATTACAATGAAATTTCAATAGCAAAACAACGTGACAGAAGAATTCATAAAAAATATTAATGAGAGAGAATGGAATGTCTCACTATATGTACATTAAATGGATAGTAAGGGCATCATATAGGTACATGACTCAACAATTGTAAGGTAATTTCTATTCATAACACAAAATAATTGATTGAATGTAAATGAGGAGAGAGAAATTCTTTACGGAATTTCGCCATGGTTACAGGTGTACATGGATGGAATTAATGAGCGATAAAAGGGTCTAACATCATTAAAAAATAAATAGGAATGTATTGGGCAGGTGATAAATCATACCAAAACATTTATAATTTAAAATAAAGGTGCATAACAATATTATGAAACTTAGATAAAATGGGAATGGAAGGAATCCCTTATGAAATATGTCATGGTAACAAGTGTACATGGGAGGCATTAATGTGAGAGATAGTTTTATATCATCATTCACACATAAGGATGCCAGTATAAGGGAGGTGTGTAATCATACCCCAACATATATAACGTAAAATAAAAGGACATAACAATATAAGGAAACGTGGGAATAAATAAGGAATTTGAGAATACCTTACTTGGGAGTGTGATCCCAAAGGCGTGGGAGAGGCTTGATAGAGGATTCTTGGCAGCTAGGGGTGCCATGGAAGGATTCTAGAGAGTGTATGGAAGAGGTTGGAAAAAACATAAAAGGCACTAAGTGAAGAGAAAGTTTGAGCTTTGGTGGGCTTATATAGGAATGGAGAGAGAATTATTTATTATTTAGGTTTGAGACACTACACATTAAAATAATCAAAACCACAAACCAACCAATTTTTTTCCCACGTTTTGTTCCAAAGGGGAGGGGAAAAAATATTTTAAAAGTCCATTGGGAGAAATTATTAAAATAATAAGGTTTCTGTAAAACCCTGATATTTTATGAGAAATATTTTTTTTATGTCTTATGTTATACACATCACCAAAGTAATCTTTCACAGCACACAATACGGACTTGGCTTGCATTACACGCAATCGCGACCTTCCTCAATAGCGTGTGTAGTACGCAATACCGGGTTTCACTAAACAACGATATATTATTATGGACTAGCCATTATTCATAGTATTAACTAAATTTTGAATTTTATAACATTTTTATTCATCTTAAACATTTTCTATAAAACAAAATAAATTTTTCTGGTAAAATAATTATTTTTCAAAAAATGCAGTTTTGCCACCTTTTGATGGAGTACCCACATTAAATCTAGTTTTTGACACGTTTATAAGTTCAATTTGAAAAAATAAAATTCTTATTTTGAATCAGGATATAAAAATTTACTTTGGATAAATTTTTGATATTTTTCTGATAACTTACATATTTTGATGAATAGTAAAAATACGCTAATTTTTAATTAAAAACAACTTCTTCCATTGGGATAATTTATATGGTTAAATTATAATATTGAATGGTTTTAAAGTATAAATAGAATATATTTTTACCATTTAATATAATTTATCCCATTATCATTAATTTCACATTGAATTCATAGGTAAAAACATTTCAATATTTGACAATGTTTTAACTTCTTAAACCCGTTTTCTTAACAACAGGATTTATTTTAAATTAATTACTTCAAATTATGTGTTTTGAATTTTGATAAATGGATTTCATATTTGGAATAAGTGGGTCCAAATTATTTTAATAGGATACTTTTTATTTTTTGGGCATTATGAATAGTAACTACGGTATATTTTATTTACCATAGTTAACGTTAAATCCGGTAATTAAGGGTAAATATAGGATTATAAAATTGCCCTAACACCTTCCAAATCCTATTTTATGACTAAATTAAGACCCATATCGCCTAAGGGTCGGATTAGATTCATTTAATGGACTTTTTTCGATGAAAATAATTTAATTATTATTAAAAACACAGAATGTGACAACATGTCATTTTCTTAATTCTTATAAGTATAATAATTTTACTTTAGTGATAAACCAAATAATACTTCGAACATGAATAGTCTACAGAAAGATAATACAATTATATACATCATAGTAATTTATTTAGAATTTTTAGGGATAATATAATTATCATTAATAATGACACAATAGTGATGCTGAAATTATTTTATTAATTAAAATATGAAATAATTGGTTTTAAAAATATTAAAATAAATATTATATGAACTATTTAATGTGATCCACAAATTTTCTAGATACATATGACATTTTATGGATCAATTAAATCTTTTATTTTGAACATAACTTCTATATATATTTTATTTAAATTCAAATAAATGAATAGTGTCAAAATTGACACTATTGTTATTTTATAAAAATAACATATTATAAAATTGTTTAAAAATCCCAAAAATATTAAAAAATTATAAATTAAAATTTATAGGGTCGAAAATGTCATGAAGTTTCAAATTATGGAAAATTCACAACACATATGTAATTATATATAATAATTTCAAATTTAGAATATTATTAACACAAATAAAGTTAAATTTATTAATAAAGATAAATCAAGTTGATAATGTTTAAAATATATTCCTAACATGTCTAAATTTTATTGTTTGATGATATTACAACCCTATGTCTTCTAATAATCGGATATGAGTCATTTTGGAAGTTTTTACACGGGGTTGGGATTTAATATAAACTAATATTTCATATATTTCCAAAGGTGCCCCTCTCCTCCCTTATAAAAGGGAACATCCTCCCTCCCCTACTCACACCAATTTGAGCTTTCAAGATCGGCCAATACCTGCCCATTTCACTTACCCACTTCCCAAGAAACATCCTATAGGTCTTGGTCTTTTTCAATGACCAATTTTAGTGCCCTAATAGGAGGTCTCAAAGACGTGCTTCAAAGAAGAGGTAATGTCTGTTACCGATTCTTTCAACTTTATTTCTTATTCCACTTCTTCTTATTTAGTTTTTTTATTTATTGTAATAACATAAGTATCACTCATATACTGGTATGTTATTAAAAGTATGAAAAAACCCTATTTCACCATCTATCTATCCTATGGAAAATGAAATCACCACGTGTGCGTACGTATGGAATACCGTCTCCACGCCATGGTGTAATCTATTTTCTATCACCACCATACTTGGATGGGTATAATGGTGAAAATAAATAACTATATGCGATTATTGTAATGTGGCATTGATTCTGAAATAGTATACATACACTCCAATACAAATCCAAGATCATGGCAAAGATATCATCGCTCGTGCGTATGTACGGAATACCGTCTCCATGATGTGATGTGATTCGTTATACATGATATTCATTGCATAATGACTATATAAATGAATTTAATGAATAAATATGATATATAGTACACTAATACCATTCTGGAAATGAGGTATCTATACCCTAAAGAGATGAATAAGAATTTATTCGAAAAAACACGCATAAGAACAAAAAGTATTGAACACCCGAATAACAAGTAGTAATGAAATATTACTAATAAGAAGCTAATAATATGACCATATATAAAATTATACCAATATGTATGATTATAGAATAATTCTATAACATTATTTAAATAATTATACAGGAGGTTCGGACACTTACGAAGCAAATCAGACCTAAGGTAAGGGAAAATCTCGCAATCTCATTTTTATCTGAGATTGTTTATACATAAGAATTTACTGGGAAATATTTATCATCCACATACATGTTTCCACAATATGTAATTTTTATATCCTTCTACAATTTTTTATATCCAATTTTACCTTTCTGTGAGTTTTCAGTAAAAGATATGAAAGGAATGTTTTGTCATTTTTCGTATGAGGTACTTTTTTATTTTTCCGACAAAAGTAGGATAAGAATGTTTTTTTAAACTTATACGGCCTGAATAGAATTTTAAACATTATTTCCATGAATCTTCCTTTACAAGTTCTCATGTTTATTTTTAATCAACTCTTTTAGTTCAAAATTATATGACATGTTAAGAAAGGAAAATGTTTTTGAAGTTGAAAGGACATTTTCTTCAAGAATGGAGTTCAAGTGTTTTATCAAAAATATTTTACATCTAAGATAATATGGTGTTTTATTTATATCCCTATTATTACTTTGATTTGATTATGTTGTGATGAAATTATTTATATGGATTCCTTTATCTTATATGAATTGTTTTATGATGTCATGATGTTTAAGAATCCCATTATTATTACATGTGTTATGCAATGATGTATGATTTATGATTTTCTAGAACACATAAAAATGGTATCATTATGAGATGTGTGGGACCTATATATCCCTTCAATTCATTGGGTAAAGATTTTATATCTCATGAGATAGACATGACTAGAACGGTAGGTTAAACCGGTTCAGTGAAACATGACTGAAATGAGGAGTGAACTCGGTTCCGAAATGGACATTGTCCACTAAGATTGTCTTGGAAATGAGTCTTGACTAATATGAAATGATTATCTATGATTATGTGTGTATGAAACAATGTTTCAGGTTTTATGTTATGATTAATGGTATTACATTTCACTACCATGATTTATCCCATGTTTTGAAATTATGATCTCTTTTGCAGGGTATGATTTCCAAAATGTTATGTTCTTATGACTTGGATGTGATTGATATATCTTTTGTTTACCCTTACTGAGCATTTGAGCTCACCCATTTGTATGTTTTCATTCCCCAGGTCAGGAAGAAGGTTATTAATAAAGATATGCCAAAAAGGGACTATAGATATGATGAAATAAATGGGAGACTGTGTAGATGCTTTATGAACCAGTTGTTTATGTTTCCCAGTTTCAAAAGACAATATAACTATATGGTCCTTTCATGGTTTTGTTATATTTTGTAATAAGAATGATTCAATTTTGAAGTATTAACCATGTATGTAAAGTATGGGTCGCTATAGTTGGTATCAGAGGAAAGGTATAGTCCACCTTTGGAAACTAGGATGTGAAAGCCTTAGTAAGAAACATAAGGATATGTCTATGCATAGAACCCCGTCTTAGTGTTTTAGAAATGGAAATGAACAACCTATGATAAGACCTTAAGTGTGAAATTTTATTCTTGATTATGTGTTTTTCCTATTATAATTAGTGTTTCTCACACTATTCTTCTTGGTTTTAGTCAATGGATGGAACCCGAAGGAATCGTGCTAATGCGGAATGCGACGTGCAATGAAATGATTGTCCCCCCTGAGCAACCAAACATTATGGGAGATGGAATGAAAAATCTTGTAGCCATGCTCACACAACTTTCTCAAGATATGAATCATGCAAGACTTCCAAATGAGAAAAGGAATGAGAAACATTCTGTTGAATCCTTCATGAGGCAGCATCCACCTTCATTCTGCGGCTCTTCTGATCCATTAGTGGCTGAACAATTGATCAGTACCACTAAAAATATATTTTCAGTTCTTCAATGTTCTGAACATGATAAAGTCTTCTTAGTAGTGTATCATTTGGAAGGTGATGCTGATCAATGGTGGAATCTTATTAATAATACAAGGAAAAGGGATGAAATTGAGTCCATGGAATGGGAAGATTTCAAGAACTTATTTTTCAGTAAGTATTTCCCTCGTATTCTTTGAAAATGATGGAGAAGAGTTTCTTGAACTGAAGAAAAAGGTTGATGAATCTGTTGGTACCTAAGAAGAAAATTTTACAAGTCTTGCAAGGTACGCTTCTGGTATTATTATCCAACCTGAGAGTAAGATCGATCGATTCTTTAGTGGCTTAAAACCAAGTCTTCGAAGGGCGTTAGACATAATGGACTTCAATAGCTACGAGGAAATTGTTTGATGTGCTCTCAAGGTTGAGATGGAGATTTGTGTAACCCATCAGTCAAATGGGTTTGATAAGAAGAGGAAAATGTAATTCAAAGGAAAATATAATGACCACAATGAAAAGAAGATGAGATTTTCCATATGCTCAATGTGGGGAAAGAAACATGGAGGAAATTGTCTAAGGGGACAAGCAAATGTTATAAGTGTGGAAAAGAAGGCCATCAGGCAATTGAATGTCAAAATATTGGGAAGAAGATGTCTAATGATGCAAACAAAGGAAGGTATTCACAGAATGAACCTACTACACGTCAATGTTTCAAGGGTAAGGAGATGGGGAATTATGCCAATCAATGCCCAAATCCAAGGGTTGATGATGATGATCGATGTCAACAAACTCTTAAGGCCAAAGTCAAAGGAAAGTCATATGCAATTACTATCGGTGATGTGGAGTATGACAATGAAGTGGTGAGAGGTACACTTACCATCCACTCTAAAGTAGAAAATGTTTAATTTCATTCTAGATCCACCCACTCTTTTCTTTCTGAATAATTTTCTAAGGTTATCACTGTATTACCTCAACAATTAGATGTTGAGTTACCTGTGACAACCCCTAATGGCACAACAGTCGCATCAAAAGATTATAATTCTTCTCTGATTGATGTTTGTGGGAAAGTGCTTCCTGTAAATCAGGTGGTCCTTCCTATAGTGGAATTTTATGTGATTCTTGGCATGGATTGGATTTCTTTATATGGAGCTCATATAAATTTCTAAATGTGGGAAGTCACATTTCATATTCCAGATCAATTTATGATCATCTATCGATGCAAGGATGAACATAACCTTCTAGTGGAAATTTCTTCCATCTTATGGGTCTTGATTCCACTAAATGAAGGTTATTTATCTCAAATGGTTGGTGAGAAACTCACGATTAATAATATGGCCAATTTACGGGAGTTTGACGATGTCTATTCGGAGGAATTGTTGGGTCTTCCACCAAATCATGAAGTTGAGTTTTCAATAGAACTCATATCGGGTGCTTTCCCTATTTCAATGACAACTTATAAAATAGCCCCAATTGAGTTACAGGAATTGAAGAATCAACTCCAAGAAAATCATGATAAAGGATTCATAGGCCCTAGTACATCACCTTGGGGATCACCTGTTCTTTTTGTTATGAAAAAAGATAGATCAATGAGACTCTTCATTGATTATCGAGAACTTAACATGATCACTATCAAGAAAAAATATCCTCCCCCGCGCATTGATGGCTTATTTGACAAACTACGCAGAGCTCAATACCTTTCCAAGATTGATATTCGTTCAGGGTATCATCAATTAAGGGTCAAAAGGGAAGATATACCAAATACGGCTTTCCGTACAAGGTATGGACACTATGAATTTATAGTGATGTCATTTGGTCTTACTAATGCCCCTGCTATCTTCATGGATCTGATGAATAGAGTCTTTAGATACTATCTTGATCAGTTTGTGGTGGTCTTTATAGATGATATTCTTGTCTATTCAAAGAGCAAGGAAGAACATGAAGATCACTTGAAAATTATATTGAAGACGCTGAGAAAGGATAAGATTTATGCCAAATTTACCAAGTGTGAATTTTGGCTTCAAAAAGCTGCATTTTTGGGTCACATAATCTCAAAAGAGGGGATATCTATGGATCCTGCAAAAACAGACGTTATCGAAAGATGGTCGAGACCAACAACAGTAACTGAGATCCGATGTTTTCTTGGTTTGGTTAGATATTATCGACATTTTTTGAATGACTTTTTATGATTATCTAATCCACACACCAAGTTGACTCCAAAAGGAGTTAAGTTTGTTTGGACAGAGGAATGTGAAGAGAATTTCAAGGAGTTGAAAAGAAGGTTTTCCAAAGAACATGTACTCACACATCCTTGTAGTGGAGAAAGGGTTGTGATGTACAGTGATGCATCCAAGAAGGGTTTGGGGTTTGTTCTTATGCAAAATGATATGGTGATAGCTTATTCCTCATGACAGTTGAAAGTCCATGAGAAAAATTACCCAACTAATGATTTGGAGTTAGCTGAGGTAATCATTGCATTGAATATATTAAGCCATTATCGTTATGGAGAAAGGTGTGATATTTATACTGATCATAAAAGTTTAAAGTATATTTTCACAAAAAAGGAGCTGAATATGCGCCAAAGAAGACGGTTGGAGTTGATTAAGGATTACGGCTGCTCAATTCATTACCACCTTGGGAAAGCAAACAAGGTGGCAGATGAATTAATTCGACAAGACCATGCTAGGTTTTCCATGATGCGGATCACAAAAGATCCAATATTTATGGATTTACAAAGGATTGATCATGGAATTATACTGGAAGGGGATAAATCATATCTTTCTCAAATGAATGTTGAACCATCTATACATGTGAAGATTAAAGGGGCATAGAAAGTAGATGTAGAGTTACAAAAGAAGGTGAGAAATGTTTCTGAATTCAACCTTGATTGTGATGGGATAATAAAGTTCAGGAATCAGGTTTGTGTTCCTCCCATCCAAGAATTAAAGAAGGAGCTGCTGGATGAGGATCCTAGTTCTTCATTTTCTATTCATTCGGGAAGAACGCTGATGTATCGGGACCTGAAATTGTACTTCTGGTGGGATGGCATGAAAAAAGATGTCGCTGATTATGTCTCTCGATGCTTGGTTTCTCACCAAGTTAAATATGAGAGACAAAAGTCTAAGGGGATGTTACAACCACTACCCATACATGAATGGAAATGGGAAAACATCACTATGGACTTTGTCACCGGACATCCTAAAACATCCAAAGGCAATAATGTTTTTTGGGTCATAGTTGATCGTCTTACAATGTCTGCACACTTCATTGCTATTAGAGAGGATTTCTCTCTAGATCATCTTGACAGGATATACGTAAAGTAAGTGGTAAGATTGCATGGAGTACCACTATCCATTATATCAGATCGGGATCCAAGGTTTACCTCGATGTTTTGGCGAAGTCTTCAGCATACTCTGGATACAGTGTTGAGTTTTAGCACTTCTTATCATCCTCAGACAGATGGTCAGTCTTAGAGAACAATTCATACTCTAGAAGATTTGTTGAGATCTTGCTCTATAGATTTCAAAGGTGGTTGGGATCAACACCTACCTTTGGTGGAATTTTCTTATAATAATAGATTTCAGTCCAGTATTTAGATGGATCCTTATGAAGCTCTCTATGGAATGAAATGCAGGACTCCAACTTGCTGGGATGAAGTTGGGGAAAGAAAGCTATTAGGACCTGATCTTGTTGATGAAATGGCAGAAAAGGTCAGATCTATTCAACAACACATAAGAGCAGCTCATAATCGACATAAAATTTATGCCAAGAACTTAAGAAAATACATAGAGTATGAAGTGGGTGATAAAGTGTTCTTATGACTATCTCCCTGGAAAAGGGTCAAGAGATTTTGAAAGAAGTGAAAGTCACGCCCTAGATATATTGGTCCTTTTGAAATTCTGGATCGTGTTGGGAAGGTATCTTACTGATTGGCGCTTCCACCGAATCTCTCTCAAGTTCACGATGTGTTCCATGTATCTCTCATTAGAAAGTACATACCTGATCCTTCACATGTACTCAGCTCAGATGTTGTACCACTGGAGAAAGATCATTCTTATGAAGAACAGCCGATAGAGATTCTGGATCCTAGCAAAAAAGTCCGACAGAACAAGACCACTCACTTGGTGAATGTTTTATGGAGGAACCACCGATTAGAAGAAGATACATGGGAACTTGAGGATATGATGAGGGAGAGGTATTTCCATCTATTTCTAATGAAGTGACAAATTTCGAGGGCGAAATTCATTTTAAGGGGGGTAGAATGTAACACCCTGAGATTTTATGAGAAATATTTTTTTATGTCTTATGTTATACGCAACACCAAAGGAATCTTTCACAGCACACAATACGGTCTTGGCTTGCATTGCACGCAATCACGACCTTCCTCGATAGCGTGTGTAGTATGTAATATCGGGTTTCACTAAAGAGCGATATATTATTATGGACTAGCTGTTATGAATAGTATTAACTAAATTTTGAATTTTATAACATTATTATTCATCTTAAACATTTTCTTGAGAAGAAAATAAATTTTTTGGGTAAATGAGTATTTTTAAAAAAATGCAGTTTTGCCGCCTTTTGATGGCGCACCCACAATAAATCTCATTTTTCCCACGTTTATAAGTTCAATTTGACAAATTAAAATTTTTCTTTTGAATCATGATATAAAAATTTTCTTTGGATAAATTTTAGATATTTTTCTGATAACATTCAAATTTTGATGAATAGTAAAAATAGGCTAATTTTTAATTAAAAACAACTTTTTCCATTGATATAATTTTTATAGTTAAATTATTATATTGAATGGTTTTAAATTATAAATAGAATATATTTTTACCATTAAATATAATGTATTTCATTAGAATTAATTTCACATTGAATTCATAGGTAAAAACATTTCAATCTTTGACAATGTTTTAACTTCTAAAACTCGTTTTCTTGACAACGGGATTTATTTTAAATTAATTACTGCAACTTATGTGTTTTGAATTTTGAAAAATGGATTCCATATTTGGAATCAGTGGGTAGAAATTATGTTAATAGGCTACTTTTTAATTTTTGGGCATTATGAATAGTAACTACGGTAAATTTTATTTACCATAGTTAATGGTAAATTGGGTAATTATGTGTAAATATAAGATTATAAAATTAACCTAACACCTGATAAAATATTTTTGGATGAGTAAAAGTCGAACCATATCACCTAAGGGTTAGATTATATTAATTTAATGGACTTTTTTCCATGAAAATAATTTAATTATTATTAAAACCAAAGAATGTGACAACATGTCACTTTCTTAAATCTTATAAGTATAATAATTTTAATTTCGTGATAAACATAATAAATCATCAAAAATGAATAGTCTCCAGAAGGATAATACAATTATATAAATCATAGAAATTTATTTATAATTTTTAGGGATTAAATAATTATCATTAATTATGACACAATAGTGATGTTGAAATTATTTTATTAATTAAAATATCAAATAAATGGTTTTAAAAATATCAAAATAAATATTATATGAACTATTTAATGTTCTATACTAATTTCATAGATACATATGACATTTTATGGATCTATTAAAGCTTTTAGTTAGAACATATTATCTATATATATTTTATTTAAATTCAAATAAATGAATAGTGTCAAAATTGACACTATTGTTATTTTATAAAAATAACATATTATAAAATTGATTAAAAATCACAAAATTGTTTAAAAATTATAAATTAAAATTTATATGGTCTATACTATCATAAAGTGTCAAATTATGGAAAATTAACAACACATATGTAATTATTTATAATAATTTATAATTTAGAATATTATTACCACAAATAAAATTAAATTGATAAATAAGGATAAATCAAGTTGATAATGTTTAAAATAAATTCATAACATGTCTAAATTTTATTTTTTGATGAGATTACAACCCTATCTCATCTAATCTTTGGATATGAGTCATTTTGGATGTTTTTATGTGGGTTTGGGATTTAATATAAACTAATATTTCTTATATTTCCAAAGGATCCCCTCTCCTACCTTATAAAAGGGCACCTCCTCCCTCTCCTCCACACACCAATTTGAGCCTTCAAGCTCAGCCAATCCCTGACCATTTCACTTACCCACTTCCCTAGAAACATATTATAGGTCCTGGTCTTCTTCAAAGACCAATTGTTGTGCCCTAAGAGGAGGTCTCAAAGAGGCACTTCAAAGAAGAGGTAATGTCCGTTACCGATTATTTCAACTTTATTTCTTCTTCTTCCACATATTCTTATTTGGTTGTTTCATTATGAAGTAATAAAATCAGTATCAGTTATATACTGTTATGTTATTATAAGCATGAAACAACCCTATTTCACTATCTATCCATCCTACGGAAAACGAAATCACCGTGCGTGCGTACGTATGGAATACCGTCTCCACGCTATGGTGTAATCTATTTTCCATCACCATCTTACATTGATGGGTATAATAGTGCAAATAAATAACTATATGTGATTATTGTAAATTTTTATTGATTCTGAAATATTATAAATACACTCCAATACAATTCCATGATCATGGGAACGATATCATCGCCCGTGCGTACGTATGGAATACCGTCTCCATGATGTGATGCGATTAGTTCTACATGATCTTAATTGAATAATGATTATATAAATGAATTGAATGAATAAATATGATATATAGTACACTAATACCATTATGTAAATGAGGTATCTATAACCTAAAGAGAAGAATAAGAATGTATTCGACAAAACACGCATAAGAACAAAAAGTAATATACACTCGAATAACAAAGAGTAATGAAATATCACTAATAAGAAGCTAAAAATATGACCATATATGATATCGTAACAATAAGTATGATTCTGGAATAAGTCAATAACATCATTTAAATCATTATACAAGAGGTTCAGACACTTACGAATCAAATTGGACCTAAGGTAAGCGAAAATATCGCAATCTCATTTTTAACCGAGATTGTTTATACTTTAGAATTTACTGGGGAATATTTATCATCCACATCCATGTTTCCCCAATATGTAATATTTATATCCTTCTACAATTGTTTATATAAAATTTTACCCTTCTCTGAGTTTTTAGTAAATGATATGAAAGGAATCTTTTGTCGTTTTTCGTACGAGGTACATTTTGACTTTTCCAACTAAAGTAAGAGAAGAATGTATTTTTAACATATACGTCCTGAATGGATTTTTAGAATATTATTTCCATGAAGCTTCCTTTAAAAGTTTTCATTTTTATTTTTAATCAACTTCTTTTAGTTCAAAATTATATGACATGTTATGAAAGGAAAATGTTTTTGAAGTAGAAAGGACATTTTCCTCAAGAATGGAGTTCAAGTGTTTTATCAAAATTATTTTCCATCTAAGATAATATAGGGTTCTGTTTCTCTCCCTTTTATTACATTGATTATATTATGTTGTGATGAAATTATTTTTATGAATTCCTTTATCTTTTAAGAATTTTTTTGTGAAGTCATGAGGTTTAAGAATCCCATTTTTATTACATGGGTTATGCAATGATGTATGATTTATGATTTTGTGGCACACATAAGAATGATATCATTATTAGATTGGTGGGACCTATATCTCCCTCCAATGAATTGGGTAAAGATTTTATATCTCATGAGATAGACTTGGCCGAAACGGCAGGTTAAACCGGTTCAGTGAAACATGACTGAAACGAGGAGTGAACTCGGTTCAGAAATGGACTTTGTCGACTAAGATAGTCTTGGCAATGAGTCTTGACTAATACGAAATAATTCTCTGTGATTATGTGTGTATGCCACAATTTATCATATTTTAAGTTATGATTATTGGGATTACATTTCACTACCATAATTTATCCCATGTTATGAAATTATGATCTATTTTATAGGGTAAGATTTCCAAAATGTTATGTTCTTATGAATTTGATGTGATTGATATTTCTTTTGATTAACCTTAATGAGCATTTGAGCTCACCCTTTTGTATTTTTTCTTTCCCCAGGTCAGGAAGAAGGTTATTAAGTAAGATATTCCAAAACGGGACTATAGATATGATGAAATAAATGGGAGATATTGTAGATTCTTTATGAACCAGTTGTTTATGTTTCCCAGTTTCTAAAGACACTATACATATACGGTCCTATCATGGTTTTTTATATTTTGTAATACGTATTCATTAATTTTTAAGTATTAACCATGTATTTAATGTATTGGTCGTTATAGTTTCATATGTGGAGGTGAGTCACACTCTCATGGAAAACAATTTAAAAAGAAAAACTGTTTTTTAAGTCTTGGAGGGTCCACTAAATATTTTTAAAATAAATAAAACAAATATAAAATCAGTTTATTTTATTGTTATAAAATATATTAGACTAACATAATGTTTATAGTGTTTTATTACATCACTATTGGGTCATTATGATGTCATTAAACACATTATATATTTAAACGGTATTTAATTTTTACCCAAAAATTTGATTGTCTTAGAAAATTATGAAAAATTCACCTGAGGATAATTCAGACATACTGATTCAAAAAACACATTTATTTTATCTAAATAATTTTCTAAATATATGAATTTTTACTTTAAAAATAAAAACCGACTTTTATAGAAAATTCATGTGTTTTAACTAAAACATCTTTCAAAATTTAATAAAAATTGCAATTTTATTATAAAAATTATACGATAATTCATATTTAATAAAAATTAATTTAATAATAATATTTTTATACATTATTATTTAATTAAAAAATCTATTAATTCATCAAAATATATTTCTTAATTGAATATTAACTGATAATTCTATTTGTTCCTTAAAAAACTACTTACAATGTAACAATAATAAAATGAATGTATATTCATTATTATATAAAAAAATAATGTACATAATCATAGTTCTTGGTTCTTGTAACCTGACCCCTTATAACACCTGCATAAGACCTAAGGGTAAGGTGTGCGATGCTGACCGACTCTTGGGGTGGCTCTAATAATATCGCTTGGTTGGTAATCTCTATTAACATAAACTTCTCCTGTAGTTGGTTCCGTTCAAGCTTAACGTGTTCAAGATCGGCTTGGGAATTGTCAAGAAAGAATCCCAATGACGCCACCTCCTTTCCATGCTCTGAAAAATGGGTTCCGTATGGGTCTTCTCTAATGGATGAGGCCATCACTTCCTTTGTCTGAGTAAATTTGACTTGTTAAAGCCATATATTTATGCTAATCATGTGATCACTGTTCAATGTCTATATTATCTACGGTCAAAATTCTTAATGGTATTTTAAAATCAAAAAATATAAAACCAAAGAAGTTCATAAATTATATAACCATTATACATAATAATACATTTAATATGATCTTGAAGAATTTCCATTAATAAAAGTTTGGTTCGTTACAACGTACGTTTATTTGGTACAACCGGCTCCCTGTATGGTCTATCACTAGATGGGAAGACCTATGTATGAAATTACTCTACCTATTCATATCCACAACATGGAATTCACGCATTGTATAAATCTTCATGTTAAAGAAAAATCCTAATGAGAGAGTCATCGATTTTATGGCTAGGGGCAGAGGCCTAACTTTTCCACTCTCCCTGACACTAACTCAAAAATATATATTAAATATGTGTGTGTGGAACTAAGAGTATAATCGGGTCCCTACTCTTATCACACAGAATATACCAGGTGGGTTCTAGGGATTTTCTAAAAAGGACCATCATTTGGAGTAATCCATTATGTAGGCTAATAAAACATGTCTTTAATCTCCTCCAACTCCCACGAGCAGATCCTCCTAGGAATAGACAGTTTTCATAGTACATGAAGAATCCCCCATGATATTGGATTGTTTGGCCCCTCTGATAATGCATCTTTACTGTGTGAAACACCATTAGGAGGAAGATCCACATCCATCATAGAACTATCAAGCACTTCCTCCCCATGTATAACCTTCTAGATGGTAGAACATGGCTACCACCCCTCATCAGGTCCTATCCCCTCCTCAGATCCTAGATCCTAGTGTTCCCTTACTGGAAAAAAGGAAGTGAACCTATTACTTAAAGGATTAATTGGTTAATGGGTTTTTCCTATGTGGAATGTGGATGTGGATTCTAAGGCCGCTAATGTAAATGAGGCCCCATAATGTTGAATGTAATGATCTAGTCGAGCATTTATTATATCGTAGGATCCATTTAAATACCTTCAAAAAATGATATTGCTTCTTTGATTGGAATCTGGACCATGTGAATAATGGTCTATTAATATTGAGAATGTTATGAGGGTAGGTGTAACATTTTCCTATAGAGACTAACAATGGATGTGATGGTGAATTACAACATGTTTCTATTAATAGGTCTCAGAAATATGAAGACAACTTGCCTCACAGGGTAGTCACTCAAACCCATGGCATCATCCACACCATCTTTGGAACAACATAATATCTGATGGTCACCTCAACTTCTCTATCCACATCTTCTTCATCCATTTCTAATAATTCTAAACCCTAGATGAGTAGGCATCAATGGAAAAAGTTAAATTCAAGTTCCCTACTGGTACCAAGGTTGCCTCACTCCCTCTGTGATTTCATGCCTCAATAGTTTGTAAACACACCATGGGTCTACTAAACATTGGAGGAACCCTATGAAAATAAAAGTGAGTATGCTTATATGAACATTGTCGAGTTGATGGACCACTTCATAGTACCAGATGATTAAGTATTATAAGAAATTATTAAGGATCCTTATGAATGATTTCATTGAAGGAATGTTTCAATACATGTGAACTGTCAAAAATTCTAGTCAAGTGCCATGAACTGAGCAATGCATGCTACCATGATCTGGTAGTAGGTTATGAATAGTGATCATCGGGCATAGTGAATGTGTTAGTTGATCATGCAGAATACCTATTTTTACACTAAGATCAGCTGCATCCATATCGAGATAAGCATAATCTTGGTAATAGTTATCCAATATTGGTTATGGGTGAGCTATTACGCCAGTACCATGATATTTATAACAAAATAAAGGTCCCATGTGGTATATCCAGCAACATATGTTCTCCCCCTAACCAACTCGAGACCCCTTTTAGGATAAAATGTTCAATTGGATCGAATGTAAAAGTTTCTAAATAACCTTTTCAATGTACATGCAAGGATCTCAATCATATATTCAATCCTCATGTATATTGAGATTCATTATTCCAATGGGAAAAACATTGAAAATCCCAATACACATCTAAGAAGAGGTTATATCTGAAGAAACCTATTATGCAGATGATGCTGAGCAAGAGGAATTCCAATACCTCAACTCATTATCCAATGAAGATGAATTAATTCTTGTACATGGGCACAATCATCTGTTGTAAATCATATACTAGTTCAATGGCATGGGGATTCACCACTTCATGGGTGAAATAAGTTCTAGAATCAATCTCAACCTGACCCAAATGCCCGACATGCTGGGACTAATCGAATCATATTTTATTCCCTCTAACATGAACATTAAAGTCTATGATTAAACTATACAAAGACTATATTGTGGGATTTGGATTATTTCCCAACTCGGTTGGTTTGTTAGAAAGTGTCAAATTCATGATGGTCTCATGGGATACGGCTTAAAACACACCGCAGGGTAGTCCATGCCTCTATCTACAAGTTGTAGTCCCCTCCCCATATCATTAATTCCATAAAATACTCTATAAATGATTGATAAGCAGTGCTTCAATGTAATGTGTACCCCTTTTACTCCGATAAATCCCACAAATTATTTTTCGACAATTGCATGAGATAGTGGAATCATGTTCTGACTAATAAGGATGAGCACATACCCTCCATGTAAAATCAATGTGAAGACATGGATTATGCATTCAACCTCCCAATTCGTTGGTTGGAACCCACAACACCATATATGAGGAGTTTTATTTCCAACTATTTTAGAAATGGAGATTATTCCTCTAAATGGATGGAGTATCATAGGTAAAATAATACTCCTACATTGGACATGCCTGGGTGGTACCAAAATCCCCTACCAATATGAAGTACCAATAGGTTCACCCCAAGGAGACCATTTCACAAAACACTTTAATGCTCCATAGAGTATGGTTGAATCATCAAACACTGACTCACAACCAGTTATTTGACATCAATCTTGGGACTCATAGTCGATGGCCTATTGGAATTATCACGACACTCTCTATCACCATGGTATAATCAGAGCATGATCCTCATAAGATAGATTATATATATCTGCTGAAGAAAGAACCACTATTCACGTAGAATCAATTTTCCTAGTAACCTGTCTCCTCCCACCAATTTCCTAGCCTCATACAGTGAAGATGAAATGGAAGACACTCCCCCTTGATTTGATGATGAAATCTCTACAATTGTCAAAAAGTTAGTTTAAGGGAAACATGGTACATACGAATATCCATGGAAAAAATTTATCAATGCATCCTTGCCTCCAAATGATAAGAAACATTATGTGAATTTACTAATGATACACTGTGATGAATTTTCCAAGATTATTGATGAGATGTGTGGAAGAGACCCTCATTTCTGCATTAACCACCACGGTCTCCCTTTGAGTCATCTTGGATTCAATGAGAATCCCATAAAAATTATTCCCTCTCATAGTTCCATGTTCGAGGTAGAGGTTGATAATATTATCAAAGAATACTTCATAAAGGAAGATCAATACCTCAAATGGATAGCCAACGACATCCTAGTCAGGAAGAGGAATGGACATATTAGAGTCGGTATTGTCTTCCAAGACATCAACTGACATTTTTCAAAGGATGATTTCACCTTTAAGTGATATAAATGTTTATTGATTCTACATCCAAGTTCTAGGATCTCCAATTAAAAGATTTATAATATGGGTATGATTTGATCTATATGGCCCCCAATGTTGATGATTCTATCACATTCAAACAACCACAGTGGACCATTTAATATCAGCTAATTACATTCGGTTTGAATAATGCTGGAGCAACATTTAAGAGGTCCATGAACCACATAGTCATACTGATCCTCATGATGCTAATGAAATGATACCTAGAAAATATGGTTGTAAAATCCCTCTAGATTCAGGACCAACAAAGAGATATCGAGAAAGTGTTCAGCTTCCTTCACTCATTTAATTTGAAGATGTACCCTTGAAGTGTGTATCATAGATTGCCTCGTGGAAGTTTCTAAAAATCGTCATTAGATATAGAGGCATTGAGATTGTCCCAGAGAAGATCAATTACATTATATTTATGGATTCTTTGTGAGTCCTTCATGATATCCAAGGCCTTTAAGGCCCCTTATCCTATATATGTTGATCCATCAGAAATATGGATAGAAATTGTAATCAATTTTCTAGGGTCATAAAGAAATGTTTATTTTACCGATGGGTTGTGGAATGTAATACCTCCTAGGAGTAAATCATACAGTATCTACTATAATTTCTCATCTTGATTCCACCTATATCTAGAATCCTTTTTCCTGATATGTCTATGCACTAGAATGGTCGATTGGTGAACTTCTTGATTTGAATTACAATGTGGGATGAAAAATATTATATTATCTAAGTCACATGCCCCTCAACACAGAGTCCTGATACTCTCCTATCATGAAGTGACTCGTTCTAATGGTTTTTTTAGTGATAAATTTCTTTAATTATCTATAGAATCACGTGATATCATTGGTGTCCTTCATAGATCCAATAAAGATTATTCAGAATCACCCAATGTTGACATGAAATATAACACATTGGGAGGTTATCCTTTAGCAGTGTGACATTAGGTTTGTTTTTCATAAATCCTTCAAGGGTCTAGATTTGATTTACATTTTTCTACTCAATCTCATTCAGAAGTATTTCTAATGGAGGTAAATTTACAAGATGAGGACACACTTTTAGTGGAATAAGATATTCTGTGATAGAAAATTCAATTCAATGGTTCCTCCTGAATCCCAATCAATAAAGATCTTATTTATCTCAAAGTCAAAAAATTATTCGTACGGATAGTCTTTATCACCCCTATATAGGTTGTCCTACCATATTTATTCCTTCATTTAGAATGAAAATCCAACAATGAAGTAGTGTATCGGGCCCTCATCAGTGGTTTCAAGATGGCCCTCATGATTTATGTCATTCTCTTTCATGTGAATGGATACACAGAGTCATTCATCCAACTGATTAATGTTAATTATATCATAATAAATACAAAACCATGCACCTAATAGAGAACACTGATTAGATGATGGCCCAATTCCCTTCTTAGCGATATGTGACTAATTGTTTCCAATAATGGAATGATCGGCCTGACACCTTGGCTTGTTTAATGTTATCTATAGAAAATCCTATTCAAGATGAAATGTTCATTCAAATTCTATGTCAAAGATTCAGTTCTCTTATCATTAAAAATTATGAAAATAGATTGTAGGTAAACGAGATGGTTTTCAGTTCTTTAACATTGGGAGCCATTATTTTCCCCATGACAGAGGTAACCTTCCATTTGAAAACACCTTTCATTGAGTTCCTCCATCATGGAATTCTCCCTACAGTTTGTGATGAGCATAATCAAATCCATTGTCATGCAGTGCAGTTCAACCTCAAGAGTAGGTCTGACCTTAAATAAAAACTCCACAAATAATGTTTTGATGTAATTATCATCTATTTCATCTAAGGAGTGGTGATTCACGAGGTTATGTAGGATGTTCATGATGGGTCTCGTGGTGCCCATCAGGTAGGATTGAAGGTCTCTCACCAGATTCAAGGACTACTCTCTTTCTGGTATACGATGGCCCATAAATATATCAATTTATCTAGGATGTCCCATCTGTGTCAAATTCCTGCCAATTTTTGTGCATCAACCTCCATTGATCCTCCATACAACCATCTATTCTTGGCCCTTTGTAGTATGTGAAATAGATTATGTGGGACCCTATCCACTAGTGATAGGTCATCAGTGTAGGTTCATTATAATTGTGAAAAATTTCTCTTCTAGGTATGGATAAGAGATTTCCCTCATGGAATTGAAGGCCATATCCATTATATAATTCTTCTCCCACACCGTCCATTGGTCTGGAGTTCCTCACAACATTTTCACTAACAATGGAACCAAATTCCGAGCTAATGAGCTAATGAAATTTTATGCCAAGTATAGGATCCGATCAAATCATAATTTTCATTATCATTAACATAAAAATAGAAATATTGAAGAATTTAGTGTCAACCTATCTAACATTCTGTAGAGGATGGTGGGATCGAACAAGAAAAGATGGTCATAAAATCTCCCCAACACCCTCTGGGCCTATCAGATAAGGAATCTGAATTCCACCCATGTAAGCCCATATTCTATGTTCTATGGATTAGAGGTATTCCTTCACAATCAAGTTTAGTTTAAATCACTATATGAAACTCTCTATAACATTCCAACATAATAAAAAATACAAGAAGCCAGTCTAGGTGAGATGGAATCCCCTGAAGAGAGCAGGCTCTAATTCATGAAGAATCTAAAGTCACCGAAACAAGATAGTGGAAGCATTCAACAAAGAGCTTCACCCATACTCATTCCCATAGGGTGACACATTACTGTAACATAGGTCACCGTTGATACCTATAAATACGCCACTAATGTTTGTGAACAAATGAAAAGGACTTTAAATCATTCATATGGTATATTCAAATGAAGAAAACTCTTTGATCACCATAGACGGATAGAATATCACTCCTCTATCCAATTTTATTTTTATAGAGTGATATTTCTCATTAAAGGGAGAAATATGTTCAAAAATTTTAACATTTATCTAAGAGTAAATTTCCCATCATCAGGACATTAAATTGTGTGTGTGACTCCCAGAGAATGTGTCATGCATCGTGGGACTCTTTGGTCCTTATTGATGTTAGGTTACTCCCACTTCACACCACATATCCCTTTTGGTTAAGAGACCCATTTTATTTTATGAAATATTTAGACATAAAGTAGGATCATATGTCTAAAAAACATGACAAGAAACTATTTTAGAATTCCAAAATCTATGACCATAAACCGGGAACCTATGGTTCGTGCATCATAACCTTAAACTGTGTTAGATTTTTCTTTCCAGAGTGTGTTATGTGGGGTCGAGATTCATTCACATCATGTTTTTCATTACACCACATGACACATATCAATTTTGGATACCCAACTAGATATGTCCAAACTCTATGACCTTACACTAGGATCTGATGTACATGAATCACAACATTAAACTGTATGTGGGTCCACCCAGGGAATGTGTAGTGTGATGCAAGGATCCTTATCCTTCACTCGTGTTGTGTTATTCCTACCACACCACACATGTCCATTTTTTCGGATGCTCTCCAATGTATTCCAAACACAATGAAAATAATCCAATAGTATATGGTCCAAGAAAAATATCCTTAAACATTCTACAACATGTACAAGCATAATGAACATAAACTATTTAAATATCATATAGTTTGAGTTATAAAATATTTAACTAAAAATTCTTACATACTCAATGCACAACGCTAAACCCAATTCTACCACATGAAAAATCACTATGCCTCAAATTAAGAGTTTCTTTTTACACTATATTATCTCAGAATTCATTATACGATGTGTTTGATATGATATTAAAACATTAACCCAAGCCCCAAACAGGGGATGTCTAACGATAATCATTGGAATCCTCAAATTAAATATCTATAGATGAAAACCCCGTCCAATATCATTCACTTACCATGTAGTGTTTAAAACATTTTTTGGTTTGATTCATATCCTTATGGGATTCAAAGTGACCCCAATTTTTCATCTTAGGACCCACCCACAATCTCATAAATGATTCCACCCTATGGCCCCATTTTTGGTTCATGAGCCCCATTGGCTACATTCACAGAAGGTTTTGACAACCTCTGTACCACTTAGGTTACTGTAGATCCATCCTCAATGAAATCAACATAACATTAAACTATTTTATCCCCTTTTTATGGTCCAAACCATACAACCTCAAACTATGTACTATTTTCCCCTAGAACTTGTCTGTTATAGGGCCTCCTTTCCTTGTTCTTATCAGGTTTTTCTTCCTTAGTGCATCACAATCTTGTGGAAAACACATTTTTTAATCCATACACCACAACATTAGACTCATTTCCCATTTTCCAAGAATCATGACTATAAATTTTTGTCAACGGTCTAGACCATTTGACCTTAAACTGTATGCAACTGACATTAGGATTGTTTCATGTGGGGCCATGCCTTCTTGGTCTATTCACTATGGGTTTTAATTATTTCACTATGTATAAATTCTTTTATGTCCCTCTTCTTATGGTATGAATCATATTACTAAAAACTATGTGAATTTTAATTCATAACTACGTATATATTGATTCTTATCATCATGTAATATGCAGAGACCCCCAAATATTATATCATGGTTCAATCTCATCTATATAATTCTTATAGGATCCCTCCTCTCTTATAGCAAGATGTTGAACATGGATACTCTATGACCTATAGTTTATATTCAATAAAAGTAAACAAGTAACAACCCTACACTGAGTTCCATGACTTTGAAATACAAATTCCAATATCATTAATGCATGAAATTTAATTATATTTGTAGAGAGAATCAAATTTGGATTACCTATATGGTTCATATGAGATGAATGAATTACCCCATAGGAAAATATGGTTGCATCATGATGTGAGATGATATGATTTTCCCCATTCATGAGGGTAGTTTCAATTATAAATTCTAATATTCCTTATCTGTATGCTCAAATATACAGTGGTGTGAATATTAGACTATTGTATCCCACATGGAAAATCCCCCAGTTCATCTCCACAGTTCGATCCATTCACATATTGGTTTTATATCATACATAAAATCCCAAAATCATATATCAAATCCAACCGGTCCTCCTAAAACTGATGGTGCATTTCCAAAATGGCTCACTTCCCATCCTGGGCCAACACCCTAATAGATCTTTAGAAAAAATAGTGGATCCAATGGTTTGAACATGGTCAATAGTAAATCATATATTTTCCCACTCAATTCTTGACTAGTGCACCTGTAGATCCTTTATTTTAAAATATAGTAAAAAAATAGTCCCTTCTCATAAGTATCCCCTTTACATAGACCTAGAAAGAATATATTTTCTTCTATTTTACATGTTGATGTCTTCATGTGTTACCAAAACATTTTATTGTTACCCCATTCTTCATTCGTGCGAGTTGAGAAAAAAATTAAATAATTGGGATGTTCTCATCTCGGATCCTTCCAACCCATACTATTTACTTCATTATTTCTCAGAAATTACTTCCTCACTCATTGTTTCAAACGTCGAAAATGGATCATGTTTTATTTGGGGTATTGGTTGAATGTTTAACAAGATGGTCATGTCGCACAACACCCTAGAAGAAACATCATGAATTTAAGATATGTTTATATCCTCTCTGAAGTATGTAATGTGGAGATGGGTCTCCCTATCACTCTTTCATGTGGAGAATATCATTTTTCTGGACATCATATAATCATTTTTTTCACCATTGTGAAAACAATGATTTCTTTAAACTAAGAGCATGGACCAAGAAGAACATCACGACACTAAACTATATATGATTTGTCCCAAGGAAGTTTAATGTGACATGAGGTAGCCTCCAAGTCCCCATAATTCACTACGGGTAATCTTCCTTTAGTGTTATGCACATCCCTTTTATAAAATGACCATTTAGTCAACACAGAATTACCTTAATCCATTCTCATTGGTCCATGGAATATGACTTAAAACTATGTGTAATTTCCTAGTCAAATAACATTAAAACCATGGGATAAATCATGATCACATGATGATAATCTATAAGATACCACATCCTCACTATACGACATAAAAATACATTCCCAATGTACTCCATTAATGACATTAAACTATTTTTTTATCATCTTTATTTCCTGATGTAAATCTTCAAGGCATCCTAGGACCTCTCCTAAGACGTCCTCTCCTATAATTCCAGTCACCTACCACATCAATGTTTTTCATTGGATGTCACTAAACATCTAAGATGATCCTCCACTAGAGGGTGAGATTGAATTTTTCAGACTAATAATCCCACACAGTGTACTTCATGTCACGGTGGCATATTTCCAAGAGTGTTGGAATCCATTTGAACATTTGATAAGTCCATTTCAACACTTCACATGCCCATTATTTGGATACTAATTCTACTATACGTATAAAGGGATCCCCATATGGCATTATAACTATAAAATTATCACTTATTTTCATAGGTAAATTCCCTAAAATACATTGGATGGCATTTTGAGAGAGGTACCACATTTAAAATTTGGTCAGTTGTCGAACTTCAATTTGTTTTCTGCATTCACCGAATAAGGGATATGGATGTTTTGTTTTGGAAATGGTCAACAATTATCTAATATCATGAAACCACAGACCCTATGATCTAAATTTTTGGCATTGTGATTCAAACTTATTAGTCCCCTTTGTTCATTTATAATTCAACACCCCTAGCATTATCACATTCAGGTACTAGATCACATTAGAAAATAAAGTCGGTTGTTCTTAGGGCCTTGTCCTTTATGTATAGCCTCTCTCTTCCCAAACACTCTTCGTGGTCAGTCAATGATATAATCCAATGAGTATTTGATGATTTTAAAAAAATCTCATATGAATTATAAATCACATGGTCGTCCTTTGTTTTTCACACTGAGCATGGATCATGTGAGCTTATGGATTTTTCATTGGATATTATAAAATTGGATTACAATGAGATAGTAAAACAAGTAATTAAGTCTAATCATGAATAAATAAATAAACCATTATTTTAGTGTTTCATCCACTTATTGAAGCCTCTCTTTTTCTAAATTATTTAAAATATTCATCTAGGGAATTGAGTGATCGAGCTGGTCCAGCCTAAGAAGAGTGGACCACATGAGTTTATGTCCCACTACCTGGTCTTGTTCTCTTCATTAGCACTGGAGAGAACATATTATTCCATGATACACAACCGAGACTACTCATCCCGGAACTCATCCTCTTCCTTCTTGGACACATACTCCTTCTCCATTAATTTTTCCAGTTGACCCCTCATTCTTCTGGGGATTTCATCTTGAGTAACAATGACCTTTTCATGATAATTTCCATCTCCTCCAAGTAGAAAATCTCATCTATGACTTTTTGGATATCCTAATAGACCTCATCCTTATAACACATTCATTCCATGTTGAGTTCACACAACTATAGATGTACATACTTGATGAGGATATACTTTTAATGTTTATGATGGTTTCTAGAGTTCAACCTACTCATCCTCATTCTAACTAACTATTGGTGGTGATATCCCACCTATTATGGTAGTTTATCTATCTAGGTGTGGGAGATGAGATTTCATACCAATATCCATGCCATGTAGAGCATGACCTGATTATCCTTAGAATGCTCTAATCCAAAATCATTAATGTATTTGGGTGGCGTAGGTTCAAAAGGAGGAATTATCGCTAGTATAGTGGTGACCAGATCATCCAAGTGCAAGTACATAAGTGTAAGAAGTTATAGAACTTTATATAGATTAAAATCCTCATCATTCTCTCCATATATAGGAGAATGTTTTGCTACAAATCGTTCATTGGATGAGGTGGACTCCATTGTCCAAACTTTATTGGATACCATTATTGGTAGTGAAACATTAGCCTGAGTTCCTTTTTCCACCACCGACATCAATTCTGGTGCATGTGCATCTAAAGAAACAACCCAAACTACTCCATCCTCTAGTGTGGTCACCACCCCTTCCCCTACAACTTTAACTCCATCAATTGCTTTTGGTGATGCCTCTTTGATCATTTCACCCACCACGAATCCCTAAACCTACCATGTTGTGGGAAATTCCTTGACCCCCTCCACTGTGGCCACAATCTAAATATTTCCCTCCAATATCTCCTTAGTGGTTGACATGATCTTCACCATCTCCCTCGATGTATCTACCAAGAGTGTATCCTTTGGAATTTCCACATTACCTTAGTTCATAAAGCTTCCACCAATTTCATTTATGGTTCATGTGCATCCAATGCAATATCCTTAACTACTCTATCCTCTGGTGTATTCACCACCCCTTTCACTACAACTTCAACTCCAACAATTGCATTCGATGGAACCACTTTGATCAGCTCACCCCTGATAACTCATTTATCCCTCCATATTGTTGGACCTTCCCCGACCCCTCCAACGATGTCGTAGACTCAGTATCGCTCTCCAACATATCCTCACCAGTTAACCTAATCTCTACAACCCCCCCCCTAACTGTCATTACCATGACAGTAGCCTCTTGAATTTCCATTTCAACCATTGCGGCCACTACCTCTATGTCACATCAAAATGGTTGATCTCCCATGACAATAATACTAGGATGGGTCCTCAAACTAACCCCATTATGGTTGTGGTTCCCTCTCCCTCAGTATGAGGCCAGTCATGTACTTCTCCTTCTTCAAATATTTCCAATTACAATATATGTAAAGAGAGGATCAAACATGGATCTTGAGAGTTGAGTGGTGTTTGAAATATTCAACTAACATCGAGTTTACCTTTTCTTAAATAGTCCACCCTTCCCCTTCTATGATCTATTAGGTGTCACTACCCTAGGAGTCTTCTGATTTTCCCCCATCAGCCATGCCGACAACTGCATAGCTCGCAAGGGTGGCTGTTTGGGTAATCATTTCTAGTAGTGTCATTGGAAGAAAAAAAACTCACGAGGTGTTTTTTTCTACTTGTGAAGTCCCCAAGATTCATTGGTATTAGGATATATGGAATAATTTGGAAAATATGGTATATGTACTCATTTACCAGTCCCTTGAACATCCACCCTCAAGATCTCCCTAGAGGGCTCTTCATCTTCCTAAGACCGCCTACTCGAGAGTGTTGGCCCTGGTGGTTCTCCACTGCCATAAACTTATGATGGCCTGAGCCCAAATACTCTTTCACCTACTGTTTCTAACCTACTGACTAGAAAATCTACACCACTATGGCACACATTTACCATAACATATCCATGGTTCCATGTTCAATGTTCCAGCACATAATTAATTTGGGAGGTTTGCTACCTCATCGAAGACACATGATATGTGATCTATCAACTCTATGTATACTCATGAACAATATTATATGAAGAAGTATCTATCATAATCTAATATCACATATTCATGTCTTCACATGTCAATATGAAGAAAATATTAATCCTCATTTAAGGGGACAATCTTGGAAAACCTCTGAGTACACCATTTCTCTAAACATCTACAGACACATGATCTATCTTTAAAATAATCTTGGATTGTATGTTTTGAAAATAGAATCACATTCGAATCTTTATATCAGTACCACACCTCAATTGTCTCGATGGTATAATCTCAATTATACAGTCCATGTTTCGTATTCGGTCACCAACACAATTGTTAAAGTGAACAGATGAAATATGAAGTGATCAACTAACCCGACTATCTCTAGACCTTCCACTAGACCTAACATGAATGGGTGACTTCCAGTGATATTCTAGGCCACCAGCCAACAATTTTTTGTGGTAGTGGAAATGGGGTTTGGGTACTCATAAAATCCCATGTGTGTGGCCAACCAACTATAAATAAATTACAAATGACCACACAAACAGAACATGTCTTCACATGACTAATGTGCAGAATTAATTTGTTTAACTTCACGAGTATTAGGACTACATGGGTGAAATGCCTCCCCATTACCAGTATCACCACCATTACTAATGTTCTTGGCCACACCACCATATTTATATCCCCCACTGGGATCATCCAACCATAGATGAGCATTGGGATAAACCCAACTGTCTTGACTACATATATATCCTCAGTAATGAAAATGCATCCCTATTGTTTCCACTGGTTTCTTAAAAAAATCAACCAGTAGGATCCCTCATTACTCTATTGATATCCACTAGGACATTTTCAAGGAAAAGATAGCAATTTATCTGCTAGATCCTCTCTTTCAACTTCTTTTTCCATTGATTTGATCAAAAACTATCTAAACCACTACTTGTAGGGGACATCCCTCTTCCCTAGATCACCTTATTGGTTCCTTGCACCAGATAAGAAATTCCTTCACCAAATCCAGATGCTACTCTTGATCCCCTATAAATTCTCAAAAGAGGGTAATTATTCATAAATCACCCCTAGGATCATGATCCTATTGAATTTTAGAAGGTCCCTAAGGCTGATGCCGACCACACCATGATGCAAATGGAATGTATTGGTCCATGTGGACCATCTGCTTAGCATCTCAGGCATGATCTCCTATGGGAAGTAAATGTGAAATTGGGAATAACATTATACTTCATAAATACCTACCCACATAAACACTAACATGAGTTTAGTGAACTAACCACATCCCCAGTAAGCACAAGACTACACATCTATGAAGATTCATCCCAATCACAAATCCCAAACATTGTTCCATCCCTTCAACGGGTCCCTCACACCATCTTTGAGGATCACCTAATACTAAGGAAGGGATGCATCCTCCTACAGACTATTCAAATTAATATTGTGGATATTATTGTAGAGAAAAATTTTTATGATGGGTGTAAGATCATTCTCTATATGGCATGTGTCAACATGGTGCCTTCGGTACCTCCCCGACATGTCTCTAAACCAGGATGATAGTTTTTCTTTTCGTTTCCCCCAAGAATGAATACCTCTTCTCCTATACCAATTCTATATTGAAAAATAATATTACAGAGTATGTCCTACTATTTAGTGGCTGAAAATAATCCATGAAAGGATTGAGAGTCTGAGGAGATTCAAATTTACTCCCTAATCTTGATGTTTTTAGCCATATCTTTCCTCCGAGAAAAATTAGCATAAACTTCCAGAGTAGACAATCGATTCATGAAATACATTTAATATTTTTTAGCTCATGAAATTCATTAGAAAATACCATTTAAGGAGCTCATTTCACAATGATCTAGGTGATATGGATCACTTCAAAAAAAGGCATTTTACATTGTCAAATTCACTAAGAAGTCTTCACCGAGAAATGGTTCGGATGTCGGTTTTTATAACGAAATGTTTTCAGAGCACGTTTCCATATATGAAGAGATTATTGAAAGTAGAGAGAAATATTTTCATCACACAAAGGATATGTGATTTTGAACCCCCCCTATATATAGATGTACGACCAACCTAGGATTTATGACAGCCTCTACACCCATGACCATCATGAATAAGAATCACAAGTTAACAACTAAAATGATTTTTATGGAAGGGATTGGGTTTCCAACGGTCATTGATTCTGCCTAATAATTCATCCCTCCTTTTAATCTTCATCTACCACTCTGAGGAGTGGGGATTTTTTAATGCAAAATTATGTATTCCATGTGGATAGTTGATGTTGGAATGGCCAGTTTTGAGTGATTCATTTATTGAGATAGAAAAATATTCCTCTGAGGATTCTATTTCTCGAATCCCTAGTACATTGTGAATGGTAAATTATCACCATGTTCTCTGGACAGGGTGTCCCTCTGCAAATGGGTGAACCCCTGACGTAATTTCTCTACACAATGAAATTAATTTTTTAAGAGCACTTTGTAGTCATGTGAATTTTTGATGATTTCATCATGATTCTGAATCTCGGGCTCCCCAAGGCCTTCCAATTCATTAAGTCTCAAGTTCTTCATGGAAAACATCAAATCATCATGAAACTCATTTTCTAAATATACCCCCTATTTCTGATATTTTTTTTGACATTGATGCAACCTTTATGCATTATAATTTCTCAGAATTCATGAACCTTCTAGAGCATCATATAGTAGACTTAAAAACTATCATCTAAGGTACATGGGCTTCGTGAAACTCCTTTACATGTGTTCATAAATTCCTCAAACCCATGTATATGTACCATTCGAGAAGGCTTATACACTTTAAAAAGGATGAATTCCCTCAGGGGCCCATGAGTATTAAAAAAGCATTCATCATTCTCCCAGAACTCCCCTCATGAACTAAGACATCATTTTGAGGTTGATTCACCATGCTTCATGAATCCTATTCCATTGAGAAGCCTGCAACCTATGATAAACACCTATGATTCGTGAAGAACATTGCATTGAGGCCTTGTTATTTCTAAAAACACTATCTTGGGACTCCCCCTTCAACATCCCTTATGATGACACCACTTCGAGAAGGTTGAGATCACGCAGAGCCCCAACATGAATCTAGGATTGGTTCAAATGTACCTAAAGTCCCTATGTAACATGTCGAACCCATTCATGTGGCCAACTCTAAATTAAGTGAGACACGAGACTACCACCTACCTTCTGATTTTCATCATAGTTATGATAATACCTATTGCTTCATAGTATTGGCCAACTAACATGGACCATAATACTAGATACTCCACCCATCGTTACACTTTGGATGTTCCAAACCCATGCCCCACCCAATGAAACATGATTTATTGTCACATAAGCCTTGGGGCTATGGAGTAAGTCAATATGTGTCTGCGATTCATGACATAAAACTGTCTAGTCCCAAATTCTAGTCAAAAGACATTAAATTACATTCCAAATTTCTAGGAAGAAGATAGAAAACTATTTTCTTACCCAGCTCCACAAACACATGATGTTATGTTTTTGAGTGTTATAGGATGACCTCCAACAATGTTTCATGTGTACCACTCAAATGAAGTGAGATATTCCTCACATGGATTGAGATCTTCATCAAGAAGGTTCCATGCATAATCCCCACACACATCGACATTTCTTCTGGAAGAACCCCATCATTAGTCTACCTACGAACAACATGGATTTTGTGATTTTCATATCCGATGCTTCATCTAATTTATCACACTTATCTTGACTCATGTGGGATTAGATAGTAGCGATGATCATGAAGTTAGGATGATCCTGAACCTCCATAGGCCTCTTATTCTGTATAATCCCACATGAAATCTCCCAAATGGGCCTCCTTCCAAATTTAATCCCCAACCGTTCCAAACTACACAAGATTTCATTCCTAGCAAACTTATATATGTAGGGAGCCTCCCTAAGGTACAAACCCATCATTTGAATTTTCCTCCATGTTCTCCAGGACACGTTCCTGGACAGATCATGTCCATGATCTGAGAGACCACATATCCTCCATGTCCATCATGTATATTCAATGCCTAATCTCCACAACAACTACAACATAGATATGACATACGACCTTCTTATTACATTACTTTTCATTATGTGGTATAAATAGAGAATATTATAATGTTTAGGTTCATGGAAATAAGGTAAAAAAATACATGAAACTGTAATATATCCTTCTAAAAAACTTGAGTGTCGTATTTATGGGTTAACCCTATGTTACATTTACTAAATCCCATATCATGGGGACATACATCAATGGAAATGAGTGAACATGAAACCTAATAAAGGAATAAGAAAGGGTTACAAATAGAATGTGATCATGAGACATAAAAATATGAATATAAGGAATAAAAATAAGGCACAAACAAGATACATAACATAATAATAAGTACATGAATCATAATATGGAAATAGGGATTCAGCATTTTATTGAGACATTCATACGAATATCACCATGATATATAACCAAGGTGAAATAAATTAAAATTACCATGGTTATTCACAATGGTATCATAAATATGTCATCTTTAGAGATAAAATTATATTCCCAATGAATTGGAGAGATATCAGGGAATACCATTCATTTGTATTAGTCTCAAGTGATCTATGCAAATCATAATAAATCATTTCATTAATAACTAATTCAGGATAAAGAAAAAAAAATTCATTAAAATTTTGTCATATAATATATCATAATGACAAAATCGTTGTGTGATTTTTAACCCATGAAAGGAAATGCGGTATTAATATATGTAAATATCCTAATAAAAATAAAAATTTTCAATATATTTAAATATTATTTGAAAATAAAATATATTTGGGTATTCAAATAAAATTGAAAATACAATTTCTAATGTAAAATATTGAAATTTCAGAAGTAATTGTAGCAACATGATGGGTATAAAACAACGTATTAAAAAATGGTAATATAAGAGGGTAAAATAGCCTATAATTCCATAAATACAATTATTACAGTAATGGTATTATAGAAAATGGGAAAAATATCTTAATTTGTAAATTTGAAGAGATACCACATGAAAAGGGAGGAAGAATGGAAAAGCGTAATGAATATTTCCATTACCTTGAAGAACTATTCATAAAACAATAGGATATAACCTTGTTGGAATGATGATGCATTGGGGGGAATACATGAGAAGAAAAATTATCATATCATCATGTAGTATGGATTGGTTTTGAAAAAAATTGGAGAAATGGCCGCGTATTAATTACAAAAGTGGATGAATTGTTTAATAATTTCAAAATATACATCATCGAAAACTACAATGATTAAAATGAAAATCCATTATATTAAGCATGGTATTTTCTAATGGTTTTGGAAATTTTTGTCACACATTAAGTTATTTTAATTTAATACAATTGAACACCATTTTATTTATTTTCAAATGGAAGAGTAAATATTTCACACATTAATGTTTTTAAAATTAAAATATTTATTTTTAGACTTTGGAAAGCCCATTATTGTTTTGAGGATCGATTAAAATATATTAAAATAAATAATATTTTTGAAAAATATATTTTTGTTCATGGATTATATTTATTTAGTTATAAAATCACTATGAAAAAAATATGATTTCATAAAATATAAAAAAAACATGAAACTGTATTTTTACAATTCATGAAAAATAATGTATTTTAGAAAATTATCATAAATTCACCCTAATGTAATTTAAATTTAATGATTTCAAATAATTTTTTTTTATATAATAATTACCTATATATATGAATAATTTTAATTTTTTAGAGAAATCCAAATTTATTTAAAAATAGCTATTTTTAAGGTATAGTCAAATTTTCAGACATTTATAAAAAAACATATTCCATTATAAAATTATTTTATCATTTATATTTTGATAAGAGTGTTTTAAAAGTATATTTTATTTAAAAATAATATTATTTATAATACCTTAGTTTATTTTAAAAGAATCTATATTTCTGAAAAAATAGAATTATGTTTTATTTGTATCCAAAAATTAAATTATCAAATTCATATTAATTAAAAAAATATTTTATTAATAAAAAAATTTCATATGATAAATTATTGGAATAAAAATTTATTTATTTAAATTAATTTAAAAATTATTTATCTTAGGCCGAAACATATAACCCCTTATTATACAAGCATACACCTTAAGGGTAAGTTGTGCGATGGTGGTATTTTTACGTATTGGCTAACATCGAAAAATTGGTAATATCCACTAATTTGAAATTCCCCCATAGGTGATTTCATTTTAATTTATCTATTGAAGCTTGTATTGTCTTGGTCAAGATAGAACCCCAGTAAAAATACATCCCTCCAATGTTCTAAGAAATGGGTTTCATACAATACAACTCTAATTTCTAAGGCCATCTATTCTCATTTTGTAACAATTATCCTTTGTCATTAATATATATTGACATTAATTATAATAATAAAGACATAATACATGGGTATTGTTTCCAATGGTCATATAATAATTGAATCCCAATGGTCACATTTCCCATTAGACCCTATAAATACAACTCCAGACTTTCCATAATAATTTAATAAAATTTATCATAACATTATATTTTTCTTTCATAAGATGTTGATTTGATTAATAATATTTTGTTTTACATATATAGTTTTTGATATGTGAGTGATGATTCTAGAAGATTTGAGGGATCCATAATTTCTCATTTTAGTTTTTTGGTTTTATATATATTTTTTCTAATTGAAATGTTTGGCAGTTTAATTTGTTTCTGAGCATACGAACATAATGATCATTTTTAATGAGATAATATTTTTAGGATTGACATTATTATTTTTTTATATGATATTATATAATATTTAACAAATATTTATTCACGAAACAAATACATTTAAAAATGTATATATGATTACATTATTACCCCATTAGATTTTACCCCAAATATTAAACTCATATTTTCAGTTGAGAAATTTTGAGGGTACTTATGTCTCATTGTATCCTATAGACCCCCTAGAACATGTTCTTTTCTATGCCCCCCATGAAAATAGTTGATGGGGTGGGTAGTATTTTTCCATATAATCTTGTCCCAGCTGTCAAGGATCTCTACCGACTGCTCCTTATATGATAAGTCATGTTCTAGTTGTACCATCTCTAGATTTAGTACATGTGAGGGATAAGGTATGTACATTCTCAAGAGAGATATGTGGAATAAATCATGAACATAAAAATAATTTGAGGTTGTGAAAGCTGATAGTGAACTGATCATATGTGATCAAGGATTTCAAATGGGCTGATGTACCTAGATCTAATCATCCCTTTATTTAAAAAGCACATGACTCTCTTCAATTGGACATTAAAAGGAAATTTGTTCTCCTAAAATCAAGATCCATGTCCCTTAAATGATTTTCTGCATAGATATTCATTGGGCCATCTGTATCCTTTATATGATGTTGGATGTAATGAACCTTTTCTCTAATATCTTGTACAAGATCGGGCCCATGCAATTTCCTCTCACCGACTTCATTCAAAAAATTATGAGTTATAAATCATTTTATATATGAGCATCATATTGTGAAATTTAAATAATTGAGTGGAAGATATTTTTTTCTGAGAAATTAACGTATGGGAGGTTTTGATCCTATCCACCTTCAAATTCTATTGAGCATGTTGCCATCTTGTACTCCTGTTTTTGAATAGGCCTTTCATATTTTCAATTACATTAGGGGTGATAGGCCATACTGAAATTCAATTCAATATTCATAGAATATTGAAGAATTATCTAGAATTTAGATGTGAAACATGGATCATGATTGTAACTCCTCGACCCCAGAAGCCTAGAGTTGGTGAATTATTAGGTATCATTAGCTTGATCCCAAAAGATCAAATCTCGAATAACCGATTAGTTTAGTAGCCTTAGAAACACTAGATACATTCATAAGTTTTGCATTACATCATGAAATAAAAACAACAACAACATCTTGTCCCCTTTGAAAACATTTATCCCTTATACTATCCCTCAAGGTCAATCATAATATACTTCTTCACATCTGGGGAAAAACAAAACATAGAAAGGGGTGAGATTATATGCTCAGTAAGGATAACAATATTGTAGAATCTTACATAAAAAAGCATTAACATTTCAAGGAAGTGTATAAGACTAAAACATAATCCTTTTAAACTTTAACATTAGCATAATATGGAAATGATAAAATCAAATAATACCATTTAATTATTCAGATGAATATTCTACTAGTTGAATAATCACATGGAATATCAATTAGACACTTTCATAATGTTGGAATGTGTAATGCCAGACATTCATAACCACATAGTCAAGGCCTTGTGCCAAGACTACAAATACGATTTTGTAAAGGCCTTGTGCCAAGACACTAGTTTGTCTCATGAGATCTTATGATGCATTGAGGAGTTATATAGCTCTCCACCCATCATATACTAATTCCAATACATTCCTCATATGAAAAGGGTTAAACAGAACATAAACATTCGTATTAAAAATAGCATACAAAATGTCAATAATTTATCCATAAACCATGAATGGTATAAAATAACATTTTAATATTAAAAAATATCACAAAACCCTCAATACAATATGGAATATTTTTTTCCTAATAAATCAACTTCAAACAATATTAAAATCTAAAAAAGGATATTGACATGGATAAAATCAAAACTATTTGAGAGAAATATCCCTTTCTTTTTTTGCAATCATTTAAAAGTAACATAACTATAAATGAAAAAATTTATTTTGAAAATATTTTTATAATCTTGTATCGGAAGCTTCGACGATTTTATAAAGGCGTAAAATAGCCGCACATGCCGTATAAGTCAAAAAAGACATTCTTACCTTAATTTTTCCGAAAAGGGTAAAAAGCACCTTGTTTGGAAAATGAAAGATAGATTCCTTTAAAAACGTATAATGTCAAATAGGGATATAAATGAATTTGCTTTGATTTAATAATAAAAATGAGGCTTTGGCCCCAACCTTTAAAAAATGGATGTGGATGATAAAGAGGTCCCGGTAGATAATTACATATGAATAACCTCGGATAATAAAGAAATTGTAGAAATAACCCTTACCTTGTACTTTTCCTTAATCGATGGTAATTTAACCTCATGTATAATAGTTAGAAAATTTTTATTAAATTATACAATATCCATAAACATAATTTTTATATCATATATTATCTTCTAATAATGCTTTGTTAATAATATTTTAGTATTATCGTCATTTCCGTTGTTAACTTACTCTTTTTCTTTATTATGTTTTGTTAGATAAGCCATGTTTATTATGGATAGGTTGTATCTTATTCATATCCAGAATGATATCAAGTCCTAAAACATTATATTTAATTATCAAATGAAAATTGGTCTTGAATGGATACAATGGGGAATGAATCTCATCACGTTCGTGGAGACGGTAGTCCGTACATACGCACGAGCGACGATATCATTCTTTTTATTTTAAAATAATATATAATTGGATGTTATATTATATATACATAATCATTATCATGTTATATTTATTATTTAAATCAATTACACATCATTATTATACCCATACAAATAATAATGTATTGAATAACAATTACAACACGACGTGGAGATGGTAGGTCGTACGTACGAACATATGGTGACATGTCATTCAAATGATGGATAGAATAATGTATATGGTTGTAAAATATTTATAATAACATAACAATATATATATGATACTGTAGTTATTATTTTATAATGGAAACTACAATGAAAGAGGAAGTGGACGAAGAAAGGAACTTGAAAGAGGGTGGTGAAATCATTACCTCTTCTTCGGGTTCTTCGTTTTGATTTGATCAAAAGGGCTCTATAGGATGGCTTTCAAATCAAACTAAGGACTCTAGGTTGAATTGAGGAAAGTTTTAGGATATTTGGGCAGGGGTTGGCTGATTCAAATGGATTTGAAGGTGTTAATTTGATAGAAGGGGGAGTTCCCTTTTATAAGAGGGGTGAGGGGCACCTTAGTAAAGCAGGAAATATTATTTTATAATAAATTTATATTCGGTTTCTAATGGCTCCAAACTGATTTATTTTGAGGATAAGGTGGGTATGGGTCTAAAACCAATCAACCAATATGTAATATAATGGGTTGTTTCACTGCATTAACCTTATCTTTTATATTTAACTCTTAGTTAATTAGTTTGACATTTACCATGTCTCCTTGTGTTTTTATATTATATGTTTAATAAATGTACTATATACATCCAAGTGAACACCAAGTGGTTCATTAATGATACAAATATCATTATATATGACTTTTGTCAGACCCTAAGATTTTTAGGAATATAATATCAATTAATAATATAATATTTGTTTCAAAAACTCTTTTATGTCAATTTTGACACTATTTGGTATTTTGTTTTTGCTAAATTCATAATTGAATTATTACTTCGAACAATGTTAATTAAATCAATAATAACATGTCACAGTAACCTTTAAAAATGTTGGAATTCATTAAAAGTCTAAATTATATTTATTTGGGTATTTACAATATCAATTATTTTAATATTTCATTAAATAGGTAATTACTGCATCATCATTGTGTCATAATTAAATTAAATTAATTAATGTCTAAAAAATATAAATAAAATTCCATTATGTAGGAAATCGTTATATCTTTATATTGAAAATTGATAATTGAATTTATCTTATTTATTACTCTATATGAAAAAATTTTAGTTATTAATCATTGATTATAACTCTTTTAACTATTCTTTTAATTAAAAATTAATAAATATCATGTTCTAATACTAGTGGATCAAAGAAGTTCATATTTTATGCATAAGGTTGTTTTTTTTCTCGAATAATACTTATCCAATAGAATTAGGACATGTTTAAGGGTATAAATAATATCATTTATACCTTTAATTACCCTATTTACTTTTAATCGTGGTAAATAAAAGTCAAAAGTTACTATTCACCATAAATTATTTTCATCTCATTGAACTAAATTTTTTATTCTGATATCAACCATGTCTCTCATATTTTCGAAATTAAACTCACAGAGGTGGTAAAATTATGTTTTATGAAAATTTGCAAAAGCTCCTAAGAGGTGGGTAAAAGACGGTAAAAAGTTCAATAAAATTTTATATATCTAAACATAATCTAAATTGACTCCAATGAATTAAATTGAACATAAATAGGTATTATGTATCTATTTTCACCTAATATAAATTGAAATAAAATTAATGATTATTTAAATAAAAATTCGGTTTTAACCAATAACTCAGTGTTTTTCACTATTCATCAAAAATTGGAATTTTTCTAGAAAATAACCCAAAATTCACCCTAGTCTAATTTCGATATTCTGAATCCAAAAATGAAGTCCATTTTGAAAAATAAAATTTAAAAAATTTCAAAAAGTGTTTATTACTATTCATAACAGATAGTTTGATAGGTTGTGGTGTGTTAGAACTCAAAGTTGCGTACAATGCACGCTATTGTAATACTCAAAGAGAAGTTTACCGTGGACATTTGGGGTGTTACATTCTCCCCTACTTCAAATAATATCATCCTAGAAATTTCTAGAATATTAATGCGTAAAATGACTTAGGTGGTTCTTCATCATAAGTTAATTGGGTTCCCATGTTGCCTCTTCCATCTTATGGTTTCTCTATAGAACTTTTACTAGACGAGTCGTCCAGTTTATCAGCAGTTGTTCTCTGGTATCAACAATCATGACGGGCTCTTTGAAATAAGATAGATCAGGTTCCAATTCTAATTCCTCATAGGTGAGTACATGGGTTGGGTGAGGCATGAATTTCTTGAATAGTGATACGTGGAACACATCATGAACTTTGGAGAGATTTGGTGGCATTGCCAATCGGTAAGCTACAACCCCAATTCGTTCTAGAATTTCGAAAGGTCTGATGTACCTGGGACTCAATTTACCCTTCATACTGAATCGTATAACCCCCTTCCATGGAGATAACTTCAAGAAAACATGATCTCCTACTTGAAATTCCAAATCCTTCCTTCAGTTATCAGCATAGCTCTTCTGCCTACTTCTGCTGCTTTGATGTGGGTATGGATTACCTTTACCTTTTCCATTGTTTCCTCCACAAGATCTGGGCCTATGAGTTTTCTTTCACTAATATCATCCCAACAGGTTGGTGTGCGACATCTCTTTTCATATAACTCTTCATATGGTGCCATCTGAATACTTGAATGGAAGCTATTGTTATAAGAAAATTCGACCAGAGGTAAATATTGATCCCACATACCTTGAAAGTCAAGTGATCAGGATGTCAACATGTATTCTAAGGTTTGAATTGTTCATTCTGATTGTCCATCACTTTGAGGGTGGTAGTCTGTGCTCAAACGATGTTAAATATCTAAGGCCTTCTAAATACTTTTCTAGAATCTTGATGTAAAACGTGGATCATGATCAGAAAAAATTGATACGGGTACACCATGATGTCTCACAACTTCATTAATATATAGTCTTGCTTCATGTTCAAGTGGTAGATCTTCACTTATAGCATGAAAATGTGCTGACTTGGTAAGACGATCAACATTGACCAATATTGCATCGTTCCTTCTAGGAGTTTTTGGTAGCCCCATGACAAAGAATATCGTAATATTATCCCATTTCCACTCAGGTATGGGAATAGGTTTCATGACTCCTCCTGGCTATTGCCTTCCAGCTTTCAATTGTTGACAAACCATACATCTTGACACAAAATCAGCAATCTCTCTCTTCATGTTGTCCCACCAAAAATGTTCCTTAAAATATCTATATATCTTTGGTGCTGGCCATTCTTAGATTGCTATTGTGTTAGTAGGATCAACATTGATTCCATCCATAGAGACAATATGGCCATGAAAAGAAATCTCTTGAAGACAGAATTCACACTTTCTAAACATCCCATATAATTTATATCTTCTCAGAGACTCTAGAATAATTCACAAGTGATTTTCATGATCTTGTTAGCTTTTGTTGTATAACAAGATATCATCAATAAATACCACTAAAAAGTCATCAAGATATTACTTGAAAACTATATTCCTTATATCCATGACGAAAAATGGTGAATTAGTTAATCAAGAAGAAATTATTGTAAGCTCGAAATGCCCGTACTTGGTTCAAAATACTGTTTTTAGAATGTCTTCCTTCTTCACAAACAACTAATGATATCCAGATCGAAGGTCAATATTTGAAAAGTATTGAGCTCCATGAAGTTGTTCGAATAAATCATCAATGAAAAGTAGGGGATACTTGTTCTTTATTTTTATAGCATTGATCTCCCTGTAGTCAATGCACAAAATCATAGATCCCTCTTTCTTCCTAACAAAACAAATAGGGGCTCCCCATGGAGAAACAGTAGGGATAATAAATCCTTTATTACTAAATTCATCTAGTTTTTCATTAGTTCCACTAATTCCACAATGGTAATTCTAGAAGGGGTCTTCGATATAGTCCTTGAACCAAGAATTAAGTCAATGGAAAACTCAATTTCTCATTTAGGAGGATGTCCAGGTAAATCCTTTGGAAAATGATCAACATATTCTTGCACAATAGGTATATAGTCTATTTTAACATTCCATTCCCCATACACAGTAATTTCATGCTCTTCCTCCATAATAATTGAATTTAGTTGTGCTAATCGGGGTGGATCTAGATAAAAAATAAGTGTTGACATTTCTGCTCTAAAGATAAGGTACTCCTTATCATCATAAAAAATTGTTACCTCCTTATTCTTATAATAAATTTTCGCATCATGGCCTGGAATCCAATCCATACCGAGGATTATATCAAATTCAATCATGGGTATAATGATGAGATCCAGAGATAAAGAACACTTATATGTTCTAATGGGAACTGATTCACAAAAACATTATTGCAAAGATACTTTCCTTATTAGTTTTGACTGACAACTCCCTTATTAAATCAAATTGGAAATATCTAATTTTCATAGAAAACATGGAAGATATGAAACAATGTGATGATCCAGAATCAAATAAAGTATTGGCTAAACTTGAGGATACAATTAATTTGCCTGCCACTACGTCATTCAGAGCTTCAACATCAGTAGTAGTGATAGAATAGGCTTGGACTTGACCCCTTGGCCTTTTCTGAGGTATGTTTCCCTGATGCTTAGGACATTCATTTGCATACTGTCCCATCTCCCTGCAATTGTATCATAGAACATCAGTAGCGTCTTTCTTCCCCTAGCAATCAAGAGCTTTGTGGAATTCTTCACCACACTTGTAACGGGATCCCATACCCTTCATACAAGTACCAGGGTGTTTCTTCCCACATTTACTGTAGGATGGATATTCAAATTTTTCCTTTTTCCCCTTATTTCCATATCTAGAGTGATCATCAGATCTCTTCTTCTCTTTATTTGCTTTAATGTTGTAAGACATAGAAAATTCCTTTTCTTTCTTGATAGCACATGAGAAAATGTTTTCGTATGAAGAGAAGGATTGTGATACTAATGCTTGATAGAGAAATGATTTTAACCCATCAAAGTAACGATCAATCTTACTCTTCGAGTTACGTATATAATCTGTTTCATGCCTTGCTAAACTTGTAATGTTAGCTTCATACATTGCGACATTCTCATCATCCTTTGGCCTCAGACTTAGAAATTGACATTCCATATCTTCTTGGTGGTCAGAAGGAAAGTATTTTTTTAAGAAAATATGTTTAAACTCCCTCAATTACATAATTGATACTTCATCATCTTCCTTTTTAATTTGAATCAATGACCACCATTGATCAGTATCTCCAGTGAGGCGGTAAACTACCATGAAAAACTTTTCCCTTTCAGTACCCCCCAAAGCCTAAAATGTTTTCTCTAAGAAATTTATCCATTGCTCAACTACTAGTAGATTTGTACCCCCATTAAATTATTGTGGTTGTTTCCTCATGAAGCCATCTAACATTGATCCTCCACGCTACGGATCAGGGTGCTCCATACGGGTAAGGTTATTATTCATAACCTGAGTGAGTTGTCCCAGTATAGTGCTAAGCTGATTAGCACTTGTTATATCACCAACTCCACTATAATAAACTTGAGCAGGAGGGAAATCCCTACATGGAGTGCGTGCATTGGTACAGTTTCCATTCCTTCCTGAAGGCAAAATTTCTAAACAATGGAATAAACTAAATTAGTTTATAAATCACAATACATAATTCCAAACATGTAAAACACTTAACATAAATTGAAAATTTTATGGATATAATCCATACTAATAGAAATGTTTTCTTTGAGAATGTATATACTCATAATCCATTCATAATGGTTTGTAATGAAAATGAGAAATATCCCAAGTATATCCCCCAGGAGTGTTGTAACCAAGAGTGCAGCAATGCCCGTTTTCGTGCTCCAGTTCTCATTCGAGTCTATCTCAAAGCGGTGTTTTCGGGTTTTACCCCTAGGTACATATGTTCCAGATCCACCTCTACCTGCTCGTATCCAAACATGTATGTATTGCTCAGAAAACTCCCAAAATCTCAAAAATACCAAAATTCTAGGAAGTTATTCTATACTAATCCTGAAATTTTATCTTAGGGCTATGTGATATAATCAGAGATTACCTAAATCTAGCATCCAAGGTTTATTAATAAACTTCCTCTGATACCAACTATAACACCCTAACCCCAGAATCCTAGAGTAGGTGCATTATTACGTATCATTGGCATGATCACAGAATATCAAATCTCGAAAGACCAATTAGTTTATTAGATTTGGAAACACAAGATACATTCATAAGGTTTACATTACATATTGAAATAAGAACAACAACAACCTCTTGTCCCCTTTGAACACATTTATCCCTTATACTATCCCTGCAGGTAAATCATAATATACTTCTACACATACTGGTAAACATAAAACATAGAAAGGGGTGAGCTCAAGTGCTCAGGAATGATAACAATATAGTTGAAACTTACAAAAACAAGCATAAACATTTCAAGGAAATGTCTAATAATAAAACATAAGCCTTTTAAACCTAAACATCAGCATAATTTGGAAAAGATAAAATCAAATAATTCCATTTACTTATTCCCATGGACATTCTATTAGTCGAATAATCACATGCAATATCAATTAGCCGCTTTCATAATGATGGAATGCATAATGCCGGACTTTCATAACCACATAGTCAAGGCCTTATGCAAAGACTACAAATAAGATTTTGTCAAGGCCTTATTCCAAGACACTAGTTTTTATTATAAGACCTACCGATGAATCTAGGGCCTATAACGGGATCCACTCGTCACATAATAAGTCCAATATATTCCTCATATTAAAAGGTTTAAACATAACATAAACATTCGTATTAAAACTATCATACGAATTGTCCATAAATTATCCATAAACCATGATTGGTATAAAATAACACATGCACAATCAAACGTATCAAAATTACTTCAATAAAATATGTAATATTTGTATCATAATAAATCGACTACAAATAAGCTTAAAATCCATTAATGGATAATGACATGGATGAGATCAAAACTATTTGAGAGAAATATAAATTATTTTTTTTGAAATCATTTAAAAGCCACATAATTATAAAAGAAAACATTTCCGTTGAAAATATTCTTATAATCATGTAAGGGATGCTTAGAAAATTTTATAAGGGTGTAAAATTGCCGAACATGTTGTATAAATTAATAAAAGACATTCTTACCTTAATTTTGTTGAAAAGGTTAAAAAAGACCTTGTTAGGAAAATGGCAGAAAGATTCCTTTCAAAAAACTATAAGGTCAAATAAGGTTATAAATGAAATTTACCCATTGACTATTAAATAGTAAAAATGTTTTGAAATAAATTTTTCAGAAACATGGGTGTAGATTATAAAGAGGTCCCAGTAGATAATTACATATGAACAACCTCAGATAATAAAGAGATTTTAGAATTAACCCTTACCATGTACTTTTCCTAAGTATATGGTAAGTTAAACTCCTGTATAATAGTTGAAACATTGTTATTAAATTATAAAAGAACCATATAAATAATTATGAGATCATATATGATCATCTAATAATGCTTTGTTAATAATATTTTAGTATTATCGTCATTTTGTGGGTTAACTTACTCGTTTTCTTTTATATGATTTGTTACATAATCCATGTTTGTTATGGATAGGTTGTATCTTATTCATATCTAGAATGATATCAAGTCCTTAATCATTATTTCTAATTATAAAATATAAATTAGTCTTGAATGGATACGATGGGGAATGAATCTCATCGCGTTCGTGGAGACGATAGTCCGTACGTACGCACGAGAGACAATATCATTTTTTTGATATGAAAATAACATATAATTGGATGTTATATTATATATAAAAAAATAATTATCATGTTATATTTATTATTTATATCCACTAAACATCATTATTTTACCCATCCCAATAATAATGTATTAAATAATAATTACACCATGACGTGGAGATGATAAGTCGTACGTACGCCCGTATGGTGACATTTCATTAAAAGGATGGATAGAATAATGAATATGGTTGTACCATATTTATAATAACATCACATTATAAAGATGATACTGGAGTTATTATTTTAGAATGGAAACAACAATGAAAGAGGAAGTGGAAGAAGAAAGGAACTTGAAAGAGGGTGGTGAAATCATTACCTTGTCATCAAGTTCTTCCTTTTGATTTGATCAAAAGGGCTTCTTATGTTGACTTTCTGATCAAAATAAGGCATCTATGTTTAATTTAGGGAAGTTGGGAGGATATTTGAGTAGTTTTTGTCCGATCCAAATGGATTATAAGGTTTTAATTTGAGAGAATGGAGAGTTCCCTTTTATTAGAGGGGTGACGGGCACCATAGGAAAAGCTAGAAATATTATTTTATAACAAATTCATATTCAGTTTCTAATGGCTCTAAAATTATTTATTAGTAGGCTAAGGTGGTTATGGGTCGAAAAACACTCAATTAATTGGTTTTAGATAGGTTTGGGTCACTACATTAACATTATCTTTTAGATTTAACTCTTAGTTAATTAGTTTGACATTTACCATGTATCTTTTTGTTTTTATATTATATGTTTAATAAACTCACTATATACCTCACAGAGAACCCCAAGTGGTTCATTAATCATACACCCATCCTTACATAAGTCTTTTGGCCAAGCCTTTGACTTTTAGGAATAGAATATCAATTTATAATATAATATTTTTTCTTAAAAACTCTTTTATGTCAATTTTGACACTATTTGGTATTTTGCTTTTGCTAAATTTATAACAACATTATTAATTCGAAAAAAGTTAATTAAATCAATCCTAACATGTCATAATAACCTATAAAATTCGTTTAATTCATTAAGAGTCTCAAATTATATTTATTTGGGTTTTTACAATATCAATTATTTTAATATTTCATTAATTAGGTAATTACTGTATCATCATTGTGTTATAAATAAATTAAATTATTTAATGTCTAAAAAATTTAAACAAAATACCTTTACATAGGAAATCTATTTATATTTCTAATGAATATTTATAATTTAATTTATTTTATGTATAACCCTATATTAAAAATGTTTTAGTTATTAAACTTTGATTTTAACTCTTTTAATTCTTGTTTGAATTAAATAATAATAAATATCATATTCTAATCGAAGTGGACCAAATAGGTTCATATTTTATGCTAATATAATTAGGACATGTGTTAGGGTAAAAATAATATCATATTTACCTTTATTTACCCTATTTACTTTTAACCATGGTAAATAAAAGTAAAAAGTTACTATTCACAAAAAAAATTCATCTCATTGAACCACATTTTACATAGTGATATTAACCGTGTCTCTCAAATTTTCAAAATTCAACACACAGAAGCAGTAAAATAATGTTTTATGAAAATTTTCAAATTCTCCTAGGAGGTGGGTAAAAGACGGTAAAAAGTTCAATAAAATTGTATATATCTAAACATAATCTAAATTGACTCCCAACAATTAAATTGAACTTATATAGGTATTATTTATCTATTTTGACCTAATATAAATTTAAATTAAATAAAGTATTATTTAAATAAAAATTCTATTTTAACCAAAAACTCAGTGTTTTCCACAATTCATCAAAAATTGAATGCTTTAAGAAAAATACAAAAAAAATAAACCTAGGATAATTTAGATATTCCAAATCAAAAAATGAAGTCCTTTTTGTAAAATAAAATTTATAAAATTTCAAAAAGTGGGTATTACTATTCATAAAAGCTTGTTTGATTGGATGTGGTGTGTTAGAACTCGATGTTGTGTACAACTCACGCTATTGTACTATTCAAGGAGAAACATATTGAGAATGATTGGGGTGTTATAATGATCATAAATGATATAAAATGGGACCCCATGAAACCTCAACACTTTCATTACATATATCTTGGAATGTTGGTCAAGAATGAAATATTCTTGAATAACGATGAAATGGGAAGCCTTGGTGAGTTGATCCACTATAATCCATATTTAATTGTTTCCCTTGGATGTTATGGGGTGACCAGTGATGATGTCCACAGTGATATTGCTCCACTTTCTTGTTGGTATGGTTAGTGGTTGAAATACCAATTTAGGATTTTCCCACCCACCCTTCACTTACTGACTTTCGAAGAACCATGCAATGTAGTCAGAAATTTTGATTTTTATATTTTCCGACCAATAATGGACATGATGTTCAATATAAATTTTAGTGGTTCTAGAATGTATAGAGAATTTATATCTATGAGCTTTATCCATCATCCCATTGTTTATCTCTAGGATACATGGTCCACATAGCATTGTCTGATATTTCAGTACACCTTCTGGATGAATGTTGAACCGAGAAGACCTCCCATTTATCAAAGCCTATATCTTATTTTATAAAAAAGGAAATTCCCTTTTAGATCTCATAATTTTATCCAGTAACAATCATTCATATATCATTCTAGATAGTGTTGAAGTTTCTAATTCCCTTATGATTCCAATTTGAAATATTACCAGTTCATTGATCAAGGGATCTCCTTGAATCCTTATAATGATAGAAAAATAGTTACTTTCAAATTTAATTCATCACAACTTTATTATCTCTTCAAGGGTGATAATGAATTTAATATTCATGGTTTTTAAGAAGTTTAAACCATCTCATATGACTCCGGTTAAATTAACATTTGATGAAAATATACTTCATCCTTTGGTGGTCTGTGTATTTATCTCATTATCCCAATAAAGATATTCCCACCATATTTTCAGAGTAAACAAACATAGTTATATCACGTTCATGTGTCAGATAAGTTTTCTCATGAGGATTTTATCATCTTGACTCATAGGCAATAACCTTTTTATTTTTTTATGAGGTCACACCTAAATCCTTCTATAAATTAATCCCTATAAAAAATGAACCATTCTCTAATAGGGAGAAGAGTCAACATAGTTGTAGTAACTGATTTCGCCTTCAGTTCATGTATAGTTTCATCAGACTCCTTTTCCTAGAAGAGCTTCCCCCTTTTAATGTAAACATGGTTAGTTTGTTAGAATGTCATTAAATATTTTTAAATACCTTCATATAATTTCCTTCCAAAACAATGAAACTAGGAATCAATTTACTGTTGTAGGATAATCCCACATCCTTATAGCCTTTTTATTTATAGGGTAAACTATGATTCCTTCATTTGTTATAATTTTCCCAAATAATGAAACTCATTTAACCATAATTCACATTTTCTAATTTTTCCAAAAATATTCTCCTTCCTCAATGTTCTGAAAATAACAATTAGATGATCCTTATACTCCTCGAAACATTGGAAATATATCAAAATATCATTAATAAAAACTACCACAAATTTTTCAAGGTAGTATTTATAGACTGTTGTCATGATATCCATAAATATAGCAGTAGCCTTAGTCAAGCCAAAGGGAATAACTAAAAACTCATTATTCTCATATTTTTTTTACAAAGTAGCCTATGGAAGAACATATTTATTCACCCTCAATGAATAATACCTATATTGGAGGGAAATAATGGAGAAGAATTAATCCCCGTGAATCTGGTCAAATTAATAATCAATCCGTTAGAGGGGGTACTTTTTCTTCACTATAACCAAATTATGTAATTTATATTTAGTAAATAGACACATTTATTTATCCTTGTTATTCACAATGATAATAGGTTCTCCCCAAGGATACACACTTGGTCAGATAATTCCCTTATCTATAAGATCATAATGTTCTTTCTTTAATCCATCTAACTCCATATTTTACGTTCTATATGGGGACATTGATATCGTCAAGGATATTGAAAAGATTTAAATGGTGAAATCTACCTTTCATTCTTTCAGAGGTTTATGAAACTCTTTAGGAAATATGTCAATGTGTTCCTAAAAATGGAGACATTATTTATCCTTATACATCCATTTTTATCTCCCTCATAACCGATAATCTCCAAAAATGAGGTTATGAGATGTGCTTCTCAAAAAATTTCAGGCCATGATATATCTCCTTGGATAATGAATAATGGTTGTTCATTGAACACTATTAAAATTTCCTTGATTTTTCAGCTGATCCTAGATTTATACATTGACTTCCAGTCCATCCATAGTATAATGTTGAATTCCACCATGAGAATGACTACTAGATTTATGACGATACGGTACTCACCAATGTTACTACTATTGTTTAAATAAACAAATGATTCTAGGATAATTACTCTAGTAGTATTTAGAGATAACTATATATATATTAGTTCATGGATTGATTCTCTATTAATTGATAAGTTGGATTAAATAATGGAATGTATAGAAATAGAATAAAATAACGTACATTCTAGCTTTGAGAGCACAACATGTGTACCTCCAACCACATAATTTGGGGCCTCCACTTAAGTCATCATGATAGAAAATTATATACCCCTTTCCCTTGGCCTATGATAAGGTCTATAGAGGTTCCCATTCATTATATTTAAATTTAATCATTGATTGGAAATGCGCACATGCTATCCACACAAGAAGCATTGAAAATCTGGTTGGGCCTTCATAATCTTAAATTCATCTGTACTACTGAAACGTTGAGGATTTTCCTCGAAATGAAGGTTCTGAGATATATGGACATTTGATCCTTAGTTTTAGAACTTTCCACTCCCAAGTTATTAGTTCCCTGGATTCTTTTTCCAACATTTGTTTCATATGTGAAGTTTCACTTTCATTCCTCCACTTCCATGATCAATGTTCTTCCCAAGGTTTTTCTTCAATGCTATATTCTTATCCTTCGAGCTATATGAACAATGTATCATTCCAAAATCCAATTAAACTTTCATATCACTCCACACAATCTCCACATAGATTCTATAGTCTTGATTTTCTATATTCCCTCATATATGGTGTCCCAGACCATTGAGGAATCTATAAACATTTCGAATAGATTCCACAATATAGATGTGTATTTAGGAAGAATTATATTGTTTATTTCATATTTTCTTGTCGATACATTTGTCTTTTGTTTTAGTTAAATGAAATACTTCTTCATTTTTGTTCGACTTGAAGAGGGGAAATGTTTATTGAAAAGGATTTCCCTAAACTCTTCCCAGTCTATAGAATTGATCTCCCATCATGGCTTCAGGTTTTAAATTAGTGTCCAACACTGATTATATTATCCTTATTTGATGTATACTTCCACAGTTATATTATCTTTCTCTAATAAATGGAGTATTAAAATTAACATTTCTATAGATCTTATCCATTGTTCAGAAATTAATGGATTGGAATATCCAATGAAATAAGGTTGTCGTTTACACATGAAGGACTCGATGGAATGTTGTTCCCTTTGAGGTGAATCAATTATTTCAGCTTGATTCAAGTTATTTTTCATAATTATTGTTATTTGATTCATCATACACAATACGTATTCCATTCCATGTTCCATTCAAATGTTTTTAGTTAATCATCCCTTAATATCATCATTTATATGGATTCCCCTATTTTTCACCATTTTTCTATAAGAATAAAACCTTAGTGAGAATCATATTACATTTTGGAATCCTAAAATTCTAAAGGGATTTTATTTCATAAAAAATCATGCTTAACTATGTTATTAGTATCTTATATTTACAATTACATATTCTATATATCCATAATAAAGTTTCATATGAATCTTATGATTACAAAAGATATCCCCTTGGAGTGTCAAACTAGGTATGCATCATGTTACATTATGTTAAACATTTGTTGTTTGATTCTAGCACAATCAAATGTGTTTGGGTGTTATGTCTGGATACATCTATGCTAGACCCACATCCACTTTAATTATCCAGAGAATGATTTATTTTTTTAGAAACCAATTATTTAATATATACCAAAATACCATGATTTTTCCTATATCGAGATTTTCCCTTAGGGAACATCCTATGGATTTCATGTCCTTATTTTCACAAAAAACTAAACCATACTTTGATAATATATATCAAATCCCACATTTTTATATCATTAATTTTCAGTACATGGTACAAATAGAGGGTCATTTATGGTTAGATTCATTAAAATAATTTAAATAATACAGTAAAACATAAAACATCCTTATAAAAATAATTAATAGGAATCTTCCTGGATTCCCCCTATGATATTTCTACTATATCTCATATCCTGGGGACGTACAGAAATGGAAATGGGTAATCATTATACCCAATAAGTGAATAAGAAATGAAGAAAAAAGTTATTTCATCATGAAAAATTTCGACAATAATATGAGGCAAGAAAATAATGAATTTCCAAACGATATAAACTATTAACAAGAACATGATTCATAACCTATAAATGTGAATAAAAATTTAAAATGTTACATTCATAACCACATAATAATGTTTTATCACTAAGGTTTCTAAAATAAATGTTGCTCGGGTTATTCACCATGGTATCATAAAACATGTCATATATAGAGATTGAATTCATTCAAAATGAATTGTAACTCTATCAGGGTGCACCATTAATATGTCTTAATTTCATGTGATCCACATAGAACATAATAAATCATTTCATTACTAAACCATAGAAGATAAGTATGGGTTTCTTCTCAAAATATAGGCATATAAAAGAGCTTAAACATATGATCTTTACATTATTTTTAACCCACAATAGAGAATTGGGGTTTCATATATGTTAATATGAAAATATAAAATTCATTTTTAAATCTAAATGAATTCTATTTGAAAATAAAAGTGGTTTGGGTATTAAAAAAATAGAATTTATTATGTAAGATAAAGAAATTTTAGAAATAAATTTTGTAACATGATGGGTATAAAACCTAGTTTGTTAAAAAGATAAATATATAGGAGAAAGGGTATCACATTCATAAAAAAACATATTATAGTAATTAAGTAATAAAAAGTGGACCAAAGAACTTTTTTTTGGAAATTCGAAGACATACCACATGATAAGGGATCCTGAATGGAAAAGAGAAGTGAATATTTCCCTTACCATGAAGATTTTTCCTAAAACATATTAATGTCACCTTGGGGGATTGAGGAATACACGAAGGAACTACTTGGGTGGAGAAATCACCATAAAGTTTTGGATGATGGGTTGGGAGTGAATTAAAATGTAAAAATGGCTGGTTATTTATATCCGTAGTTGGGGAATTATTTAGTAATTTTCAAAGATAGGTCTTGGAAAACATGGTTGTGGGAAATGAAAAACAATATATTTAAAAAAGGTTTTCTCTAAAATTTTTGGAAACTTGGGTCACATTTTAAATTATTTTAATCCAGTAGAAATTGCTCTATTTTTTAAACTTCTTTTGGCATTGAAGAGTAAATATTCCACATATTCATTAAAAAAAATGAAATTTCATTTAAAGAATTTTGAATGTAACTTATTGTTTTGAAAATAGATTGAAATATATTAAAATATAAAATATTAATAAAATAACATAATTTAGGTTTTGTATTGTGTTTTATTAATTATTACATAATTATGAAATATATATGATGACATAGAATATAAATAAATCCTAAAACATTGGTTTTTCTATACATGAAAAAATAATGTATTTTAGAAAATTATTAAAACTCACCCTATCCAAATTTTTATGTGATGGTTTGAAATATAATGTTTATTTTATAGAATAATTATACAAATATGAGAATTATAATTTTGAAATATATAAAATAATTATTTATTTAAAAACATAGTTTCTTATAAACAGTAATTATAAGGGTAAAATTATAAACCAATAGTACTATTTCCAACAATAAAATAAGGGTCCAATCCTAACAATCTCATTTTTCTTTATACCCTTAGAATACCACTTCATTATTTAACTCAAGATTCACTATAATATTTCAAAATGTCATATTTTTATTTTCAAAATATGTTGACTTGTTTGCAAACATTTTATTTTTTTATAGAATTAGTTGGGGGAGAGATAATTCTTGTATATTGGGGTGATCCATACATTCCTATTTTCACTATTATATATTATATTTATTTTCTGATTATAATGTTTGGAATTTTAATTTTATTCATATTTAACGAAGGTAACAATCATTGTTAAAGATATAAGGTTTTATTTTTTTCCATTATTAGTATGTGTATGATATTACAAAATATGTAACAAACATTTATTCATGAAAGAAATATCATTTAAAAACGTTTGGGTTGTTACACAAGAGGAATCCACTTTCGATGGGTGATTTTCACACATATTCCCCAGACAATCCCATATCAATGCATTTTTAATGACACGAGCATCCTTACACATGACATTAAACAACATGGACTACTCTTATCACATGAACATAGACTATGAAATCAAACTATATAGTTTCTTATCACTTTATTATAAATAGGTTATGTAGGATTCCTCTCTAAGGTTCAATCCTGACAAATAGTAAAACCTAGGTGCCATGTCATATGGGTGTACCTCCCAGATCTGCCTCCATAGGGAATTATAATCCACCCATTGATAATCCATCATGGTGTAACATCATCCATTTATAGGGAATAGCTCCAGAATCCGCCTCCATGGGGTGTTCTAATCCATCCCCCGGTAACCCTTTAGGGTGTAACATATTCTCTTTATGGGACACACCTCCCGGATCATCCTCCATGGTGCGTTTTGATCAATACATTGGTAACCATCATTGTGTGACATCTTTTTTATATTGGGGAAACCTCCTAGATTATCCTCTCCGGGGTGTTCTGATATGATTAATTGGTAAAATATAAGGTGTTCCCTCATAGGGAAAGAACTCATTGATCCGTATCCATATGGCATTTTAATCAGTTTTATCCCATATTCACAAGACATTAAACTTATTACCCAATCTAACCTATCCAGACTTTCTAATCTATCTTCATAAGACATATAACATGTTATATAATCCAAAACTCATACCGTATAGATATGAACAGAATGCATTAGGTGAAATCCTCTGATGATATGCGCCCATGGCGTTCTCTACCTCATGAAAATTATGAGATTACTTAGGTATGGACCGTGAAATATATAATCTTTCTACATTAGAAATATTATGATCAACCCATGATACCTTTAGTTTTTAATCTTTGACGATTCTAGGAGATTCCATCCAAGTAGGATGAATACAGGTTACCAATGTCCTCATTGTCCAGATATTGTAGTGATAACCAATGTGACTACACCTTTAATCAAATGTTCTTTCAAGATCAATACAAAATTGGACATTCTAGATATAAGTAGTGTAATTAACCGATGTCCACAAAAAGATGGAACGTGAAATGAGTTCCATGAACATAAATTAACTATATGAGGGAGACCTGAACTTGAAAATAAGTTCCAAGGGGGAATCCATGAAAGGAGGAACCGATATCCCATCATCATATTTCAATCAAGGAGAATACATCTGCATTGAAAATAATGAATGTTTCCCGCCTTTGGAATGTTGGAACGCAGGGAAACAGAGTATCCAACATGTGAATACCATGTTTCAGATGCATGAGTATTACCTAGTGATGGTGTTAGAAAAAATAATGTCTATATTGTGTATGGAATTTCAATTTGAGGGAGATCCCACCTACAATGACCTCATTGGTTCATCAAGAGGGTAGAGACCGTGTTCCACAATGCTTTGTACCAAATGAGACCCTTAAGGGAGGAGTTTTGCATAATTTTAGTGCTTAAATTCCCAAGTTCAACATTGGTAGTGGTTAGATGAGAATCTCAGGGAAACCCAATTGTCACGTATTAAGATAATTTATTAGGGATCTCTAGGAGTTTATTCTCAAATAAAATATTTGATATATGTGTTTTTATCAGTCATAAAACTTTTTTCCATGTAGTTTGTAGACATATTTTGGTTGTTTTTTAGATTGAGTTAGTAGAGTTGATTATTTATCAGATATAGATTGCACCTAGGTATCGGGTGATGCAATATTTTTATTGACTGAGGAATAAGTAAAACACTTGTGGTTTGTATAATTATGTGAAGTTAATAATTGTGGAATGATGTGGAAGGATTTTGTGGTGATGTTACATAAACACTTATTGTTATTAATGATGGGGTTAGAAAAATCCTATGAGTTTAAGAACATTGTGTAAGGAGTGCAGTCAATAAAGGACTATCCTATTAGGTTGTTGGAATTTATTTTGTTTTCACCAAAATTTTAGGGGGTTATATTATTAAAGTGAGTTGATTTTAGGATGTTTTTGGCCTGATTTTAGTTTATTGGTAAATATCATTTGGTTAAAATCATTTTTAGGGGATGTGAATCTGTCACTATTAGAGGAGATAAAACTAGTAGATGGAAGTATATTGAGCCAGATAGTGGATCTAAGTGAGATAGGTAATGGGGATTTTAGTAGCCAAAATAAGGATTGTGAGGAATCCTTATGGAGATGTAAGGCTAACATCTTAATGACTTTAATTCATTGTGGGTCACTAGTAAATTATTTCATGGACTGGTTGGCATGAAATGATCAGGCCTACTTTAATCAACCACAAAAGAGTACGAAAGGAAACAAAATAGGGAATTTTGAGTGGAAACATTTGATAACAACATATTCAATTATAGTAAATTGATTGTGGTAGAACAATTTGTTTGAGTTAGGGCATGAAATAGTTCCAGGAGTATTATTTCTAGATAAAATGGTATTAATGGTTCAAGTTAATGGATGTGATTCACCGCAATTTTGGATGTGGTGAATAGGAAGTGTGACACAATAGATATGACATTAATCAAGTATTTTTTATTATAGTTAAATATAAATGTTTTATGAAACATGTTTATAGTATTATGAGGAGGGATTGATAGTCATATTTGTGTCTTGAGTGTGTTGGGTTTTGTTTTCATGATAATTACTAGTTCACATTATGTGTATGGGATAAATTAAATGATCAAGAATTGGTTTAAACTAGGTATAAAAGATGGTTTATTATAAAAATGGGATATATTATCATCTATTATAAATTTGTTCATCTAGATTTATTGTGGTTAAGAGTGTGAATTTATATGATATGGGATGGTGATGGTTGAAAATTGGAAACAATGTTTGGATAGTCAATACATGTTGAATTTTGGAGGATGGCTTTTTATGACTCAATAATCATGTTGGGTAGTTCTGTGATATGGGATAAGTTAGATCATTCTTATGGTGGGGAGTTCTTGTGGAAGATGTTAGTATATTTACATTAGATAACCATGATTATTGGGGAAGAGATGCATTCATTTTCTTTCATTATAGTGTTTTGGGAGTGATATGAGTGGCATGATTGGGGTTTAGTAAGAGTTGTAATGTGTGAGGAAAATTATAGTTGGGGATGATATATCATATAGTGGGGAAGTATTAAATTAATAGGAATTTAGGATTAGTTACTTTAGAATGATCTTGGATCATCTATGTGTATTGGGACCTTTACTAGGTGTTAATGGTGTCAGTGTAGGTCAAGGACCGACTATCAATAGGTGGCCCAATATTGGGAAATATTTATATAGATATTTCTGTGAATTAATGTTTTATGTTGTATTTGTAAGAGTACATATTGATTTTTTGTAATATGGAATGAATAATGGGTTTTATTTTGGGTGTTATGGAGTTTCAGTGAATTTTTGAAAAAAATTGAAAAATTCATATACATAAGGGTACTTGGAGACCCATTCATATGGATTGATTTGGGATGTAAAGTTAACATGTTCATTTTTAAAGGACAGTAGGTGTAAATTCCCTTAGGCTATGTCAAAATGTATCAATGTGTTGTAAGACCTTTTATTACATAAGGGTATGATACATACGAGTTGTGAATTGTCACGACAAGTCCCCTGGGTCCCATACCGTGACTACCCCAAGACTGCCTTCCATAGGGCAGGGGCTGGAGACTAGCACCAAAGGCAAAATTCCCTTAAAATAGGAACACATTGCCTCTATAACCTGTGAACACACACATAAGCAACCATGTAGCTGGACGAAACACCATGTAAACTATATAACCAAAAGAGTGCTGAAAGAAAAAACGGTCAGAATACAATCCCAACTAGAAAGTACAAGTACAACTGAAATGAAATAGAAATTATGTAAAGGAAAAGCCAGCTGTTGGGCCATCCTCTGAGGTTCCTACCTGAAGGGTAGGTACGGATATCCTCATCAGCTCTCTGCATCCATCAGTCTCCTCCATGTACCGAAATGTTGTATGGTCCACCTACATGTACTGTCCAGTCTTGGTATTCTTAGCCTCTAGCAGTGTTGTCCGTCATCTGCAACCAACACAACAAGGTTCGGGCATAGCCCATGTAGGGGTGAATATAACGGTACTCAGTAGGGACCCTCATACCTTCAAGGTCACACAGAACAGGACAAGGATAAACCACAAAGTACGAAATCAACAGATAAACCCACATAGGTATATGCGCATACATATAACTATGTTATCATGTAATCCATCTCAATCATAAGGAAAACACAGAAAACCAACTCAGCTCTACCAGGAATTTATTGTAGGGGTACTATCAAGTAACATCTCCAGTCACATTTCTGAAACCTCGGCTATTGGAGAACTCCTCCTCTATTAAGTACAGTGGACCTGCAGTGATACCAAGCGCACTTCCCATTAACCTTAGAGAGCTATGGTACTCCTCCTCTCGAGTACCATGGATATGTCGCATCACCAAGTACGCTCCTCCACCGTGGGTCTTCCACGTCACAAATCACGCTCCCCCTCATATCCTTCTGAGGTACCCATCTTGTCAAGTACCATGGGTCTTCCACGACACCAAGCGCAATTCCCACTGTGGGTCTACCGAGACACCAAGGCACTCCCCACTGGGCTAGTAGAGTGAATCTGAATCAAAACGGTCTATAGTCGCTAGGTCTAATCCAACTACTAGCTCTCCGCGCTAAGATTGCTCATCTCTAGGAAGATCCGCTCCACGAGCTACTGGCTAATACCCCAACTATCAAGAAGTCCCACAAAGAAGAATCTCAATGGTCTTCCTTGTCACATGGGTCTCAATGCAATAGACGATGTGTCAATAGAATGCCCGATATGTGAGTTATTAGACATTAAGTACAGAGGGCCCGATTGGATTCGTACTCGATCCAACCTGACAGTATCTCAACTATACCCAAAACTCCAGTGGGGTATACTCAAAGAGACCGTTATGCTCCATGATTTCCAAAAACACTGATGGTTCTTCAAATGGTCGTTTGGTTCCAAAGAGATGGCCAAAAGAAGGTAAATGGGCCATTGTGGGCCTGTGTCCGATCCGACCAACTCGGACCGACCCGGACCGACCTGTCTTGGTTCGACCTGATTTAGGTCAACCTGGCCCGAACTTTTGGGTCTGGCCCGGCCTGTTGGGTCTTTCCCACCCCGTTGGGCAGGCCCAGTAGGCCACAGAGAGCCGTGAGGGCATGAACCGGCCGTGATGGTGAAGACCGGATGTGGGTCAGTGCGAAGGCAGTTCATCCTAGAGGGTGCCGCATCGGCAGCTCAGCTCAGAGGGCGGGTCCATTTCGGCTCAGAGGGTCGTGGGGGAATGACTTGGGGCAGCTCGTCTCGGAGGCTGGGGTTGCACATCCGGTGCTGGTTCGGCCAGCTGGTGGCGCGATCAGTGTCGGTCGACCGGGGGGCCAGAGCGGCCAGGGGGGGCTCGGCCGGCGGATAGCACGGTGAGGACGGCTCGGACGGGAGGCCGTGGTGGCCGGGGGCCGATTTGGCCGGGTGGTCAGGGCCGGTTCGACCAGCGAATGGAAGAGCCTGGGAAGCTCAGCCTAGCCCGTGGTGGCTCGGCCAGAAGGGTAGAGACTGCGGGGGCAGTGCGGCCTGGGCACCACGTGGGGGTCTGGCCTGTTCGGCCGAGGCACCGTGAGGGGGCGTGGCCGGTACGGCCGGGGCACCGTGAAGCGACTTGGGGCCGGTTTCGCCTGCGGGGGCGCAGGAAGCCGCATGGGAGGTGCGTGTCTTGGAGGTCGTGGGTGGCGGTCTTCGTTGTAGTGGTGTCTTTCGTTGCCTTCCTCCATTTCGAAGTACACTTCAGATCAACAACAGGATTTTAGAGAGGATTGGCAATGTTAGATTGTTATGAACTCTCTGTAATAGAGCAGTATTAAGTAGTTCACAAGAATGAAGCACATCAAACACTCACACAATGATTCTTCCCAACCAGAAAAATAAAAACAGAATGGGTGTATGTGTGAGGTTATAAACAAAAAAAATTAAACACTTACTTCAGGTTGTTCTTCGACGTTGGCATGAGAAGGTGGACGTAGATTCATGGTAGATGAACAGGTCATATATCAAAGGATGGTTTGAGGAAGAAAGTCAATGTCGAGGTCGTTCTTCGTAGTTGAATTCATTCCTCGTCGGCATTCTTCGTTAGTGGATCATTCTTCATTGGAGAGCTTTCCTCTCAAAGATCATCCTCTCCCATGTTCCACCCAATTGCAAAGTGTGACAAAATAATAGATTATGAAATCAATTATTTTGATCGAGGAATTCAAAAAGTATAATTAATTATTTTGGGTGGAATAATTAAGGCATGGGGGTTGGCTCAATTAAACGTGGATGAGTTGGAACAATTGATGTGTAAGAAGCTTAAGAGGCTCCTCCACATTAAAGAGGGGGTTGAAGGGTTTCCTCTCCCCCCATTAATAGGGGTCGGGTGGTCCCGCCCCTAAATTAAAAATTGGGAGGTTTTTAGGACTCGAGTGGTCCCCACCACAAGAACCTCTCATGGGAGGTTAAGGTGTGGGGGTCCCCACTTCCAACCTCCACATGGAATGGTTAAAAAAGATAAAATAAAATAAAACATGTGTTTATTTTATTTTATTATTTCCATGAAAACCCCCAAAATTAACTTCCACCCTCAACCAACTAATGTCAAGGTGAAAGTCTCCTTAAGCGATTACCGGTGCTATGAGTTCAACAGTGCCATCAGATTTCAATTCCGCACACCAGTTCAAAAGATAGAAAAACCTGCTCGTACGTTTAATGAACTTACCCAAAAAAACATTAGAAATTAATTCCAGGAACACTGGGCATCGGAATCACACGCCGTCAATTTTCACGGAATCGTAAAATTCACATATATGTTTTTAAAAAAATTACATGGAAATTATGGGTCTTCACATTCTCCCCACCTCAGTGATCTACATCCTCGTAAGACACAAATCAAACTAGGAAAACATGTGGGGGTACTGAGCACTCATCTGAGCCTCCCACTCCCATGTACTCTCCTAGAGGTTCCCATGCTACCAGTGAACACGCAAAAGAATTATCAACCTTCCACAAAGGACCCGCTCCTGCCGATCCTTAATCACTACTAGAAACTCTTAAAAAGTCTTACCATTGTCAACATCCAACTCTCTATGGTCAATGATGTGTGAAGGGTCTGCACGTATCTCCTCAGCTGGGATACATGGAAGTCGTCGTGCACCTGGTGCAACAGAGGTGGAAGAGCATAGCGGTAAGCCACCTCGCCAATTTTGCTGAGGACCTGAAAAGGTTCATTGAACCTCGGAGATGACTTTCCACCTCATCCAAATCTCTACAAAACATGTCGAGTTGAGACCCATATAAAAATGTGGTCACCATCCTAGAACTCTATAGGTCGTTGTCTCCTGTCGGCATAGGACTTCTGCCTACTCTGTGTAGTCTTCATCTTCTCATGGATGACCTGCACCTTCTCTGTGGTAGCCTATAGCATCTCTGGTCCCACTTGTACTGACTCCCCTGGGTCTGTCCAGCACAAAGGTGATCGTCAGGGTAACATGTACAACACATCGAGGACACAAACACGCAACAAGTCCTCGAGGGACTGAATGGTCCGTTTAGTTTGGCCATCCGTATGAGGATGGAAGGTGGTGCTCAAACGAATCTGTGTCCTGAAAGGCTCCTGTGACCCCTTCCACATCTAGGATGTAAAACATGTATCATGATCGGAGATAATCATTATGGGTACCCCATGTATCTGAACAATCTCCTGCACATAGAGGCATCCCATGCTCTGTACTGAACCCTACTCTCTGATCGGTTGGAAGTGGGCCGACATGGTGAGTCGGCTGACAATCACCCAAATTGATTCATGTCCCCTGGATGTACATGGCAGACCCATCACTAAGTCCATGGATATCCCATCCCACTTCCACTCTAGGACCCCTAATGTCTGAACGAATCCTGCTGGTATATGATGCTCTGCATTCACTTGTTGACAAGTGAGGCCCTGAGAGACAAACTATGCGACTACTTTCTTCATTCCTAGCCACGAGTGCTGTTGTCGGAGGTCCTGGTACATATTCACCACACATGGATATACCACTAGTGGGGATGGGAGGAACTCCCTCAACACTTCCTCCTGAAGTGAAACTGGTACCATGGTACGTCCTCTGAAGAGAACGACATGCTCCACACCTTTATAAAATCAATCAGTTGCCTGTCCTGTGGATATCTGAGCATGATGAGCCTCACAATTAGCATACCCATGCTACACCTCCCTAACTCGCTGAGGAAGTGGGGGAGTGATTGTAAATGACTATTGAAATTCTGGTCCATCCTGATCCACAAAGGATATCTGCAAAGCGGCGAACTACTCTATCGCCTCCCCTAGAATTTGTATACCAGATCTCCTGATGAGTGAATTTGCTACAAACTTCGATATTCTAGGAGTATAGAATATCTTGAAGTTATAGTCCTATAGAAACTAAATCCAACACAGTTGTCTTAGGTTCAGTTCTTTCTGAGAGAAGATATTCCACAGACTCTTGTGATCAGAGTACATTGTAAAACGTTCTCCCATCAAATAGTGCCACTACATCTTCAAGAAAATAACCAAGACTGCTAACTCTAGGTCATGGTTAGCGTAGTCCTGATCATGCTGCCTCAGCTGTTGAAAGCCACACATGATCACTGCTCTCTCATGCATCGGGACACATCCGAGTCTCGTACCTGATGTGTCACAGTAGACAATGTACCCCACACCCTCCTCTGGAAGCCACAAGATGGGGCACTAGTCAACCTAATCCTCTACTCCTGAAAGCTATACGAGCATCTCTCCATCCACACAAAGGGTTTCCCCTTCATCATCAAGGCTGATAGTGGTGCTTGCAACTCTGGAGAAATCTAGCACAAATCTGTGATAGTAACCGGCCAAATCAGATGTCCCTCTCCCATTAGGGAGGTAATCCTAGAAACAGATTTTGGAAAGATTCCCCCATTCCCTGGAACTCCTATTATGAACTGAAAACTTAAAACTCATGCTGCCCCAAGGGTATGTCTTGTTGACTCATGAGTGATCGGTTTTACCCTCCCATTCATGTGTTTAACTTCTGCTATCTTGGTTTCCTTCTCGCTGACCAAGGAAAACCCCATTCCAAAATTGTAAAGAAATCACAACCTTTTTTCCTAATACAGTCAACCTGTGTATGAACTATGGATGTGCAATCATATATAAACTAACATCGTAAGGCCTCGACGCTGCAACCATGATGTTCACACCGAAACTCTCACCTCAAGGGTCAGATTAAACTGTCAGTGTAAGTGTGACTATCGAGTCTCCTCCGAAAGATATCTCCAGACGTGAGTGTCAAGTCAACGGTTTAACCGTAAACTCTAGGTTTGGGACAAGATTCGTGGAAGGAATGAATGATATGTACCTATGTCTATTTATACGGTAGATAGTGGTAGACACAACCCTTACCTAAAATCATTTGTAGAGCCCTTGGGACACACTTCTTGACCTCACATAGCTACTCCCTTTCCCTGTCCTCCAGCTCCCTGAGCTTGGTGGGGACCATATTTTGGTGGTGGTTGTAACATGTCAAGATGTACACAACCTCATGCTTCTCTCATAGCTATGTTTCCACATCTGTTGTCATGCACATTCATTTTTCCGAAGCACATCCTCTTCCTGAAACATTTTACACGCTATTTTCACTGAGACTGACACCAGTTTCCTATTTCCCACTGCTAACATTCCTTGGTTGTATTTGCTCAGCCAAAGAACAATCAACCAAAATGGTTCTCTCTAGAATCCTAACCTATGTATGAATGTATAGAGGAATAGTTATGGCTCAGATATCCTTAAAAAAACCTTCCTCGATAGTCCAAGCCCTGAAGCATTGTTCGTATCATATTCATTGAGTACCATGATCGATTGGTACTCCTCAATGAAAACTCACTTACGAGATATCAAACTAATGAAGCTATAGAAGATCTAGGTAACTCTCAGCCACCTCCTCAAGCCAATCCTTAGCCACCTATGAGACAAGCTCACCTTAGAACCTAAGGGGTATATGATTCTGAAACACATATAAGGCACAAAGCTTTCAAGTGTCATCTACCGGTACTGTCGGTCGTAACTACTGACCAACGTGCATTGATATAGTTGGAACACTACCTAAAGGTACTATCTCAGGAAATGGTCCACGTACCGAAGCCTCATCACTATGCGGACCATCCTCATGATCACTTACTGAAAGGACTATTAGCTAAGATCCCCATCTACTCTATTGGTGTCTCAACTAGGAGAAAAATTATAGAAATCACCTCTAGTTAGCCCTCAGCTGCATGGGAATCTGTCATGCCTTGAAACCTCAGAGGCCTCTGCTGGTGGAAATCATGTTTCACGCTCAATCGGCATGCACCGTCCGCCAATGAGGCTGGTGGAATCTACATCCCAATGGGTGGTGGTGTTTCTGGTACACCACCCAAAGGTTCCGTCATTGTAAGAGGGACTTGCACCAGAACCTCGTCGCTCGGTGGGCTGTCAGTGCGTACAACTCACAGAAATCATGCCAGATGTCTACGTAAAGGCATCCTAAAAAGAATCAGGTGCTCCACGGTTAAAAATTTATACCTGGTGAGTTAAATTAATTAATATTTTTTTTAAATCACACATGCAATCATTTTTTTCGTGCACTGAGTTGGAAACCAGAAGTCAGGGCCCTGGTGTATGGATACGTCGGCCGCCGCACCAACACTGGACTCCCTGAACTGAAAACCACACTCACTTAACACAACACTATTTCTTCACAAAAAAGATCAGAGTCCTAAGTTCTACCGTAGAACTATCTCCTCTAATACCAATTGGTCATGACCCGTACGTAGGGGCCAATGATGTGACTACCGCAATCCCACCTTCAATAGGCCAGGGGCTGGTGACTGGAATAAAAGGCATAATTCTATAAAACTTGAAAGGAATTGACTTTATAACATGTGAACACACACACACACAAGTAAATTGATAGCTGTACAAAACACCAATTAATCTATATAACCAAAAGACAGCTGAAATTAAAAAGGTCCAGAATACAAGCTCAACTAGAAAGTACAAGTACAACTGAAATTCAATACAATTGAATTAAAGGAAAATCTAGTTGCTTGGTTGTCATCCAAGGTTCCTAAATGAAGGGTAGGTACAAATAGCCTCCTCACCAATCCGCATCCGTCCGTCTCCTCCACGTACCGACCTGCCGTATCGTCCACCTCCAGGCAACGTCTAGTCTTGGTACTCTCAGCCTCAGTCAGCATTGTCCATCATTTGCAACCAACACAATAAGGTGCGGGCATAGACCGTGTAGTGGTGAGTATAACTATACTTAGTAGGGACCCCTAGACCCTTATGGTCTCACAAAATCCTACAAATATAAACCAAATAGTATGAAATCAACATATAACCTCACTAAGGTATATGAATATACATATACTTAAGTTGTTATGTAATCATTCTCAATCATGAGGAAAACACATAAAAATGGACTTAGCTAAACCAGGATTTTATTATGGGGGTAGTATCAAGTAACATCCCCAGTCACATTGTCAAAACCTCAGCTGTTGGAAAACTCCTCTTCTATCGAGTATAGTGGGCCTGTCGTGACACCAAGCACGATTCCCACTAACCTTGGACTGATGGGGTACTCATCCTGTCGAGTACCATGGATCTGTTGAGTCACTAAGCGCACTCCCCACCGTGGGTCTACCGTGCCACAAAGCGCGCTCCCCCTCTTAGCCTACTGAGGTACTCCTCTTGTAGAGTATCCTACGTCTGCCATAACACGAAGAGTGCCCCCCACCCCCGCCGTGGGTTTTCTACATCACCAATGCGTTCCCAATTCAGCTATTAGAGTCGCTCCAAGTCAAAACAGTTAGCTATCGTTATGTCTCAGCCAACTACTAGGTGTCCACACTAATCTCGCTCGTCTCTGGGAAGATCTGATCCACGAGATACTAGTCAATACTAAAACTGTCACTAAGCCTCATAGAGAAGTATCTCAAAGGTCCACCACGTCATAGGGGTCTCAACACAATAGAGGACGCGTCAATCAGATGTCTGATCTGTGATTTATTATCGATTTAGTCCTTGGGACATAGTTGGATTCGTGCTCGATCCAAACTGATCATATCTCAACTATACCCAAAACTCCAGTGGGGTATACACAAAAGTACCATTATGCTCCAAGATTTCCAGTGCCGCTAACGGTTCATCAAACGGTCATCCAGTGCCAAATCTATGACCAAAAGAAGGTAAATGTGTCTTAGTGGGCCCGGGTCCGGTCCGACCCAATCAGACTGACTCGGCCCGACCTAGCATGGGTCGACCCGGCCCAACTTGTTGGGTTCGGCCCGTCCCGCTGGGCCTAGCCCAGTAGGCCGTGAGGGTCCAAAGAGAGCCGTGAGGGTGAGGACCGGACGCGAGGTTGTAGACTATACATGGGTCAGTGCGAGGATTGTTCGGCCCAGAGGGTTCCATGTGGGCGGCTTGGCTCGGAGGGTCGTGGGGGCATGACTCAGGGAGGCTCGGCCTGGAGGTTGGGGTGGAACGGTCGGGGCTGGTTCGGCCAGTAGGTGGCATGACCGAGTCGGTCGGCTGGGAGGCTGGAGCAGCCTGGGGGCTCAGCCGGCAGAGGGCGTGGCCAGGGCGGCGCGGCCGAAAGGTCGGGGTGGACGGGGGCCGGTTCGGCCGGGAGGCCTGGGTTGCTGGTGCCGGTTCGGCTGGTGGATGATATGACCAGGGCGGCTCGGCCTGGGTTATGGTGGCTCTTCAGAAAGGGTGGAGACCGCTGGGGTATTTTGGTCGGGGCGCCGCGTGGGGGCATGGGGCCGGTTCGGCCGGTGGCGGCTCGGGACACCATGTGGGCGGCGCAGGTCACGGAGGCCGCAGGTTGTGGAAATGTTGACACCTTCGTCACCATCCTCCATTTTGAAGTACACCAAAAATCAACACCATGATTTCAGAGAGGACCGGCCTTGCTAGTTTGGCACACACTCTCCGCATTAGAGCGGTAGCAAGTGGTTCACAATAACGAAGCACACCAAACCCTCCTGCAATGATTCTTCCCAACCAGCAAAAGAAAATAGAAGGGGGTGTACATGGGAAGTTATAAACAAACAACATTAAACCCCTACCTCAGGTTGTTCATCAACATCGGTTGAGAAGGCAGACATTGATTCATTGTAGACAAACACATCCTACGTCAAAGGAAGTTCCAAGGATGATAGTTGAAGTCGAGGACGTTCTTTGTAGTCGAAGGAGTTTCTCATCGGCAATCTTCATCGCTGGAGAATTCTTTGTTGGGGAGATTTTCTCTCATAGCTCCTACCCTCCCCAATTCCATTCAATTGAAAAGTGTGCCAATGCAATATATTATGCAATCTATTGTTTTGTTTTTAGAATTCAAAAAGTCACATTAATTATGGTGGGTGGAATAATTAAGGCATGAGGGTTGGCTAAATTAAACATGGGTGAGTTGGCATAATTAATGTGTAGGAATCTCAAGAGGCTCCTCCACATTTAATAGGGTGTTGAGAGGTTTCCTCTCCCCCCATTAATAGGGTTCTACTTGTTCCCACACATAAATTTAAAAATGGGAGGTTTTGAGGTCTCGGGTGGTCCCCACCACAATAACCTCTCATGGGATGTTAAGGTGTGGTGTTCACGACATTCAGACTCTACATGGATGGCTTATAAAAGATAAGATTATATAAAACACGTGTTTATTTTATTTTATTATTTCCACGAAAAACCTAAAATTTTACTTCCACCCCTATCCAACTACCATCGAGGTGAAAGTCTCTTTAAGTGATTATCGGCACTGTGAGTTCAACGGTGCCCTCAGATTTCAATTATGAGAACTGGTTCAAAAAATAGAAAAACTCTCTCATACGTTTACTGAACGTAACTGAAAAAAACCTCAGAAATTTATTTCGGGCACACTCGGCCTCGAAATCACATGCTGTCAATTTTCACGGACTCACAAAATTCCTATATATTAAAAAAATTACATGGAAATTCTAGGTATTTACATGAATACCCTATAATCTATAATTCCAACTATTTGTGATTGTTCATGGAGTTTGAATGAAAATGTAAAATTATGGGAATATTTAAGGTATACGTAAGGGTTAAATCATTGTCATGTAATGTAAAACTTTTATACTAGGGATGATGAGGGTTAGAAAAGTTTTGAATTTTTAGATTTATAAGGGTTGATGGATAATAAGTAATGATTAGTAAATAGTAAAAGGTTTAGGTAAGGGTTTTACCTTGATACATAAGGTTCATTGGGCGAAAACAATTTTAAATGTACAAGGGATTACCCGGTGGTATATAAGGGTTAGTATGGGTGTTGTGTCAATGTTTCGTAGTGGTAAATTTGGTACATAATTTTCTCTATGGGAAAATATATAAGGAATTAATACATCCACACATAAGGGTCCTAGTATTTAAAAAAAATCAGTGCGGAGAAAATTTTAAATATTATTATAAATTTATTAAAATAATTGGATGAAATTATAATTAAAAATGAAAAGTTGTAATTTCATTTAGAACATTGTAGGAGTGTCCTAGTTCTCATGTCTCTTTTTTTTCTTTCGTCTATCATGATACATCTTCATCAATTCATACTGGTTATCCACACTATTAATGGTTGAAAACAATCATATCTATTTCTAGATTTCAGGAAAGGATTTATTTCTAATTTCATATAAATTTTCTCTATTTTCTATTAGGTGTAACCTAAATAAAATATATTTTCATGGTACCTAATTTCATATTATTGAAGTCAGATCAGGAAAATATTTTTAGTAGTTCTCTCCAACTATCACCAAGTAGGTGTTTCCTAATTTTTTTTCTTCTGTTTTCTGTATTTCAATGAGATATTTAATAAACTAACATTGGAAGGGTTATATATTTTTGTCTTAGAACATATTAACATATGATTATTATTGTTTTTAAGAGATAACTATCAGTTTTTTCATGTGGAAATTTTTGGGTTTATCATTCTATAGATTTTTCTTCATTTTTTTTACAATGCTTAATCGAAATGATTTCATGCGTTCTAGATAATATGCTAATTGATATGGTTAACTAGTTTACTGGAATTAGTTTAACCATTACCATAGGGGTCGACAGAGGTTCACTGAGCTTAGGCCTTAAGATGTTGGTAATTCTTCCCATCATAGGGACTCATGCCACTAAGGTTATGTTCAAATAGGATAGGGCACAAGAGGGTTTTTTTACCACTCATTTATGGTGGTATACTCTATAGATTGAGTAAAATAAGAGAGATGGTTTTGACCAATATTATGGGTGAGAGATACGTTGTAGATGAACATGATACGTGGTGAGGGTATTATCACCAAACCAGAGAGAGATTCCAACAAGATATTTTATGTATGTTATTATATATTATTTTATGTTTCTTTGGACATTTTGGATGTCTTGTAATGGATAAATTAGTCATGGTTGGCATTGGAAACCATGTGATGTGAATTTGGTTTTGAGGAGGAGGTCACTTATGATATAAGTTAATATTTATGAATCATTACACTTAGGAACTAGATGAAGTATGTAAATTCCCACTCGTTCTTATTTGATCTTGAGTGGAGAAGATAGTTTGATATGTATTTTTTCAATATATTGGTTATTCCAAACACAAGAATAAGTATTGATGTTATCTAGGGGCACAATTGGTTGTGGCATATTGAATTTATTGTCACAAACTTCATGGGACCTCTTAGACAACTGAAAAATTTATATTTCATAAAACAGGTTAGATTAAGGGATCATCTTCCAGTTCCTTGTTAATATAGTATTATAGTTTGTACATAGTTTTGATGTTTTGAATTTACAGATGTTTAGGGTGGTTCTTCAATTTTGGAATGGTTTTTTTATTTTTCATTTGTCCATGTATAAATGTTATCATACTTGGGATATAATAAATACTTTTTAATACATTTATGACACTCTAGAAATTATTTTTCATCATATAAAACATTATGGATTGTTATGTCTTATATATATAATTTTCCTTCTACTATTATTTTATGGTTGATGTGTTTTAATTTTCATTTTCTTCAGAGGGAATAATCTCCCCACTATTACCTCTTATAATCTCATTTCTATTAAGTAGCCTATGGAAAACAAAGTGGTGCACCTAAGGCCTGCTGTCATTTTTATCTATTTACTATTAAGTGAGCTATATTGGGATGTTACATAATAAATGTTTGAAAAAAACTTGGTGTCCGGAATATTGACTATCCATATTAAGTTTTTCAATAATGTATCTAATATTATTTTATAATGAATTACTATGTAATTATATGTTTTGATACCTAGATATTTTTGGTTCCATATTTGCTAGATGTTAGATATTTGGGATTCCAAATCCTTTTAGTTATCGAATAATATTTATTATGATGTATAAATATTAAATAAAAATAAATTTATGTCTTTTCTTACACCACCATATTGAATGTAGATTATATTTAATTTATTAGTGTCACTAATAGTTAAACCAAAAATATGTGTTTTAACTTTATATATAATCTCTTAATCATATTCAATATGAAAATAATTCTATTAAATCTTATTACCCAAAATTTTATAAATATTTATTTGTTTTCTTATTAAATTAAAATTATTGCAATGATTTTTTTAAATTTTTATCCCCCTTATTAATTTTATTAATTACAAAATTTAATTTTTCAAATCCCATACATGTGGACTTTAATTTTATCATAATTATATGAATGTGTGATAATAATATATTTACATTTAATCTCATAGTAGTATTTTAACACATGATCAACTTCTTCTAAAATAATATCATTACATTTATCTACATTTTGTTTTTATTATTATGATATTCATATTTATTTTTTATTATAAGGCAATATTTTCTCAAACTCATCAAAATAATAATCACCATTAATTGAAGTGGATGAGAAATAATTGTGTATTTCCTCAAATTGTTCTATAACTCTAATTTTATTATTGAACATGATGATGTTTTTGATATTCTGAATCAAAATACCTATTTTATTTTTCTGAAGAGTTTTATGTAGATTTAGTAACAATTACATTTTATCTTATTTTCACTCATCCTATGAAAATATAATTCTGATTTCATTATTTTTTTCAATAGGGGAATATTATTCATTTTACTATCCAATTATTTTACATTCATATACATTTACATAATATAAATTTTTTATGAATATACGAAATTCATATATGGTTTTATAAACAATATTTTTATTATATAAATTTTATGAATTATTTTTTTCCATATAAGTATCATATTAGTTTACTTATATTCAGCAAAAACTGTAGTTTTGATTATTTGAATATTCAAAATGCTGAGTATTAATTAATATATTATCACAATATAATTTTTCTTCCTTGTGAAATTTAATGTGTTCATATCCTTAATTTATTTTTCACAATGTAATTTCAACGTATCTCCTCGCTAGGATGAGAACCTTAAGGTGCTGTAAATTTTTTTAAATACATGTACTATGGTTAGATGAAATCATCCGATTAGTCACAATTGATACAGGATATCGTGGGAGAGGGATTACAAGAAATTGATACTTATTCTCATGAACGTCAACCTTTGTAATCTATATTATATGAGGTTATGATAAATGAACTACCAGTTGAAAATCCATATGTTCTATAAGTTATTGGATGTTCCAATATGTGGATTAGTGTAACAATTATTAGAATTTTTGACTATTATTAATATATATCATGAGTTCTAGACTTTTTTATATCAAAAATTATGATGATATATATTAATGGTGATGTTAGATACTCGAGTATGATGAATGATGTAATATTAATTGATAACTCAAAGAAGGATTTGTCCTTTCTATTATTTAGTAGAGGTTGATATCTCCATCGCATTGATGTATATCGTACTATATGACATATATATGGGCATGGAAGTTATGTCAACAAGTTTATTTCTATAATTTAAGGAATGAGATTTAAATTATATAGTTTGAAGAAAAATGATATGAAAACTAATTGATTTAGATATTGAGAAATGGGATTCTATATATTGTAATCATTTATATAAGTTAATTATAGCTACATACTATCATGGTTTATATAATGATTATGATGTGTTCTTGAATAACACTATTTTTCTTTTATTCTAACTCACTAATATTGATATTATTTACTAAAGGGACACACACAATATGTATCCATCAGTTCCCCCAAGTTGGATGAATTCAATTTGTAGTTGAAGTGGGCCTAAATGCGAGTACCACCAAACATACATGTTTATGATAAAAAATTTACAGATTAAATTTTATTGTTCTTGTTTATAATATTTGGAATTGAATTTATTTTTTAATTTATTCAAATTTTTATTAAACTAGAAATGTGATTAATGAAAATTAGTATTTTCGGATGAACGTCACACAATTTGTGGTCCATTAAATAATTATTGGAGGGTTGTGTTGAATTAATATCTCATGTCTCATCATGTTTCGTTTAATTATTTCCCCGATGTGTTATGAAACTATTAATTTGAAAATTATGACAAGTTTACTTATTTATTGGGGTAATTTTGGGATGGCTTAAGTGGTTTAACATATCTAAGGTCTTAAATGAATTTTTTTGAATGTTAAGCATTTCTATTTTAGCTTGTTTTTAAGTCATTAATAGTATCACTATAAATTTTCATGAATTTAAGGTGTTTCCTTTTAAATAAATGATTTCAATAAAATAAAACTATGATTGATAGTGTACATGATATGAAACATCTAACCCAAACAAACAATAATTATTTAAATTTTATCGTTTCAACAGAGGCATTAGATTTGCATATGACAAACTAGATTAACTAAACTTGGAAATATGTATATAAATTTACTTCTAACAAACAACATATATATAAATTTATAATAAATGGTCACTCAATTTTTATTAATTTAATTTTATTCTACAAAATTATCTTTTCATCAAATATGATTTTTATTTTATTTTTCTAAAAATTCTTAAAATTAATTTATTGAAATTTATAAATTATATTTGAAAAAAATAACATATTTTTTTTAAATAATTTCTTGAAAATTATATCAGTGTTAAATTTATGTTTTAGATTAAATAGTATATTTTTTTAGATAATAGTTAAAAATACTATTTATTTTGTAAAGCTGCCATTTCTTTTTCTAAATTGGGAAATTAAAATGTCCCTATCTTATATTAATTTTATTTCAAATTATAAAAAGTATTATTTAGTTATATTTAATCTTATTAATGAAATTTAAATAATCTTTATAACAAAATTTATAATAAGTTTATTTTTAGGTTTGAAACAAGATTTTTAAAAACTTTTTTAAAATGTATAATGTATTTCATTTTTAATTCATTAAAAGTAAAAAATGAAGTGGAATTATTTAAATTAAATTTATGAATTATGTAAAAATAATTACAAACTGAAATTAAAATATTCAAGATTACTAGTTATAGATTTAAAATAAAATAATCTTTCCCTCAAAAAATGAATCTTTCAGAAAACCCTCTATACATCATGTATGAATGTTTTATTCTAAATTAAATTATTCCACCTCAATTAATTGATTTTGATAAAATGATTCCATATTTGGAATACTCATAAGGTAAAAAGCTAAACTTAATTTTATAACAATATGAATAGTAACTATAGTTAATATTTATGACCATGGTAAAAGAAAAATCAGAAACTTTATGGAAAAAATAATATAAAAAATACTAGAAAAAACCAACCCTAACTGTATGAATATGTATATTTTCATTCCAATATAACAATTATTATATTTGTTTCTTTATAAATTATAAATAGTTGATTTTGAAAAAAATTGGATTTTGATATGATAAAACAGAAATTGTATTTTTTATAATAAATAATTTCAATTTAGACATTCATTTTGATAAATTCATGGATTTTAACAATAAATGATATTTTTAAAATTTTATTATATTAAATATGTTTTATTAAATTTATATTTTCATGTAATTTTGATGAAGTAAAATGTTATTTTTATAAGGGTTCAAAAGTTTTAATTGAAAAAAATAATCATTTCTCAATAAATGTCATTTATTGATTTTAAAATTAATATTTACGTTTTAGGAAATTTTTTATGATAGAATAAATATTATTTTCGGAATCATCACGTTGAAATTATCCAACGGTGAATTTTTAAAAATTTTCTAGGACAGTTGAGTTTTCAGGTAAAAATTATATACACAATAAAAATACATTGTGTATTATAACATTATAGGTCCAAAAGTAACGTAATAAATTATATAAAGGATATCCACTACCAAATCTATGTTTTCATTTGAAAATAATTTTGTTTTGATTTTATTTTATTAATTTTATAAATACATTATGAATCCCCCAAAAACAATATTCCATTTTATGGTTTTCAAATCAATTTATTATAAGAATGCCTTACTTGAACATCTCCAAGGGTAGTTTTTTAATGACTTAGTAAATTGTAATTACAAAATAATGAAAACCAATCGATATTTTTAGGCACAATGGGAAAAACTAGGGGATGGTTTGTGAATTTGATAATTTATTATATAGAATACAAAAACCATTTATCACATCCTTACTTTTCCATAATCTATCTATTGTCCTCCCATAGTTCCCCCAATATCTTAAGAAGCACCTGCTAAGATTTTGGAATCACCCTTCCAAGGTAAAGGACCTCTCTCTCATCTTTTCCATGCAATAAAATTCATTGTTTTTAGCCCTATGAATATCAATTGGTATGTTCTCATGACATTATAATGATAAATATAATATCTAATAGGTTTCTTAATAATGATATATCAGGTATTCCCTCTCATTAGAGAATTTATCAAATTCGTAAATTTTCCGAAATTTGGTATGGCATCCTATCTTTTTTCCATTTGTTTAAGAACCTTATTCAGGTAATTAACTATGAATTCAAATTAATATTGATGGACTATTTTCTTGCACATCCCTTTTATAACACCTTATATATACATGTGATTATAGACCCCTTTCACACTAATTATTATCTTCCATAATTCATTATGGACAACCATTACATTTTCAAAAATATCCTATGATTTTTTAAATGCCATATTTTTATTCAATGACCCTCCTTTCCTTGTTCTTATTAATTAAAAAAATATTATTGATGTATTATTTTATGAAATACCCCAAATACTATCCTTTTGACTTAAAAGCAATGATATAGATTATTCTATATCATTGAAACATTTTTTTTAATCTTAATGTACTTTTGTTACATGCCAAAATGTCATTGTGATTTTCCATGATGAAATTTTGTGAGGTGTATACCTGTACTTCATTACACTCATGGGTATTCACCTAATATTATATAGACATAATTTATTGGGGACATCCCTGCATGTATCCCACAATCCATAGTTGTGGGATTATGTGTGACTAAATATATTCTTATGTTTTATGATATATTTGGTACACTTATGCATAAATGATATGAAAGTGGTGGGTGCGACCGAAATTGTATAACACTCCAATGCACAGTGTAATGTTTTAGTCTCATGTTATTCCATATATGGTGTATTAGAGGTTATATATAGTATATAATGTTATGATATCCAAGAAGTTAGATGTGACACATATTTATGACGTCGTATTTCATTTCATTTCCACTTTCTGATGTCTCCTTTTTGTTATCAAGTTATATCAAGAATACTTTTTCATATTTATGATTCTCATCCTCTTATATACCTTTTAAATGAATATTTTATATCATATAACAGTATATTCATGTTATTCTTTTTTTATTCCCTTACTGTGATTTATAGCTAACCCAATATTTATGTATATCCCCGGGTTATACAATGTATTTTTAAGAATTATGAGAAATTATGAGAATGTAAAAGAAGATTTCAATAATTCAAATCTAACTTGTAATTTACGTTGTTTTTTAATGTACCTAATTTCCTAATGACTCATGGCTTGTTAATATTATAGTTTGTATTTTTTTTATTCTGATGTTATAAATAAGAAATTATAGTGTAATAAATATTAGGATTATCATATTCCTATCATCATATCCATTCACTCTAGCTTCTAGATAGTGAAATATCAAGAGAAAATTGTTTGACATTGAGGATCAATTGTGTGATCCTATAGAAATCATACGAATGTCTTAGGGCTTCCAATCATTTTCTCTATCCCCCAATAGTAAGCAACTCATTTTTTTGCGACATGGAATATATTTTTATGTTATAGAGGGAATCTAAATTTTGATATAGGTCATTTTTATAGTATTAATTCCACCTATGGTGTGTCGATTAGGGGTTTATGATGAAGTTATTATCAAATGAAGATTGATGGGATTTGGAAATAATAAAATCATATATATATATATATATATAAATTTCATTGGCGTATAGTGTATAACAACTTGAAGTGTTCATGTTGTATGATCTGGTTAGAGATCTTTATTGGTGTCCCTCGCTGGGTTAGAGTTATGATTTCATAGGTGAGGTTAGCTACATGTGTGGAATATATGGATAAGAAAAATTAATTAATTAATGTATAACAAATGTGGGTCCTTATTGCACCTGCATTTAATATATGACCCCCATTTATTGGTGGTGTGATTGGAAAAATGACATCACCACATGTTTTTCATAGTGTGTATTATAAACACAAAACAAAATTATATGTGGTGTGTCACAATGGGGATCCCAATTTTTCCACCTATATAAACCACATAGAGAACATGCCTCACCTACTACCTAGTATCTAGTCCACTATCCCTATCCTAGACCGGGATGTGTCCTTCTTCATCTAACCCAACATTCCCAAAATTCCTACTTGGGGCCCTTCATATCATCTAGGGACTAGTTTGGTGTCCAAATTGAACCAATAGATCTTAAAAAATCATATGTTACTTTAAATTTTCATGAATTTATTAAAAAATTTCATTTCATCATATATATTGATAAGTAATGAAAATTCTTTTAATGATAGATTAATTAATTAATAATTTCCTCGAATTCAATATAATAGTATTTAATTATTATTATAAAATTTTATAAAATTATGACTGATTATGAGTTGACACCGACCCATGAAGGTATGAGATATTATCTATTTAATATTATTATTCAATTTGTTCTATAAAATAAAATAATTTTTTTCTTTTTTATAATCTATAAATCAACCACCTTCATTAGATGAACTGGTATTGTGTGTCAACATTTGATTAATAAAACATAATTCCTACATAATTATTTCCCCTCACATGTTTTTTAGTATAAATTGTAATGATCTAACACATTCATGATGATGTGGATCAAGTGTTGAGATATAATGAACCAAACAAGTGAAATGCATGGGATTATGAGGTGCACTATAATATGAGTCTGGAATGACTCAATTTATTCCCCTAGGGACTTGGTTGATCTGTTATGTACATGATTTGTCAACCATAAGATAAAGTATCATGTTCATGTTGTTATTTTTTTATTGCATGGTAGTTTATGTAAATGTGTGGATGTTATAAGGCCACATAGAGTAGTTAACAAGAATCTGAAGTAAATATGTATAAGTTATGATGAACGTTTCTATTTAAGAATGGTTAGAGATTTGATTGTTATCACACACTATCAATCATTCTAAATATAACGGTATTTCAATGGTAAAGAGAAAAAAAATAAATAGATTATGAATAAATTATTTTATTTACACATAGTTAACTATTTATGTAATGTATAAATAATATAATCAAGAATATAAAAAAATTTAAATTCTTTATCATGGGAATTTTATATCAGATATGATCTTCCATTCATTGAGTAAATATTCACCCATATCTAAAGTGTTGGTAATGCCATCAGAAATGGAACATTCATTTATCGAGACGTCCTTTAAAAAATGATGAATTGAATTAATCAAATTGGTATTGTGCCTAATATCCATAGATTTTAAAGTATAATTTTTTGGAATGTTTTTATGAAATATGGGTCCACGATTTATGGATTATGGAGTCCACTTAATAGATCATGGAGATGTGATTTAATTAAATTGATAGGACCCCTATATAAATACCTTAATGTAATTTTAATGTACATATTCTATATTATGAAAAGGTAAATATGGATCCCTTCCATTAGAATATCCATGTGTTGGGATATTAAATATAAAATGGTGGGGGATACTAGTATTTGATTAAGTAGTGGGTGAATAAAAATAAAATTTTAAACATCAAAGTTGATAATCAAGATAATGTACTAAATTATACTTTTACATTAGAAAATATGATAAAAAATCATAGACACACTTAGATCTTTTTGGGACATAGACCTTGTCTAGACTAACAAATGTTTTGAATAGTATAATAGTTTTTATATTGAAATTATGCTATAATAAATTATTTTCCAGTATCCTTATTCCTATTCAACCACCTCAAATTGAATGTGACGTTGATGGGAATAGAAATAGGTTTTATATGGAAGCATACATCATGGTAACACATCTTGTATAACATTATAAGATAAATTATGGATTAAATTAAATTAGATTATCACTACAAAGTTTCAGTGAAAATTGTTACACAAGTACCAAGAAAGTGACAGTAATGTTGTGATTCCATACAGATGATAAGTTATCCCTTAGTCTTATATAATCATACATACCACCCAGGTTCATCATATTCATCATGATTTATAGGATGAAATGTAAGGATAATACACTCAGGAATATTTTTATAATTTATCTATAGGAAGATATGGATAGGTGAGAACATGATACGTCACCCCTTATTTGGATCAATGTGAATGACCATGTTGAAGTATGTCATGACCAATTTAGAATCGATTTTCCATTTAAAATTTATTTCAAATAGGCAAAGTATTAATTGTTATTACAATGTATAGGAACCTATTTTATTTTAATGATTCGATAAAGATCATTGGAAGAGGAACTATAATGAATTTTTGCACAGGTATGAAATATCTTCTTATTTAGATTCATTTATAATTTTGTGTAGAGTTTCAGTTCCACATATTATGTATTAAATAAAAAATATTTTTCAATGAGAATTAAAATATAGAAACCAATGAGGGTTTTAAAAAACATAGAATGTTTGTTTAATTATCATAGTAGTTGAGAAAGGGTGATTCCAATTTTAGTAGTGAGAATCGCATGACATCAATTTGTTAAGCAGATTGATTTTGTAAAAATATTTTTTGTATTTTTTCTAACAAAACATATATCTTTTTCTCTAGTTAGACTTACATTGATGTTATTAATTTTGAAATTATTTTTTTATGGTACATGTTAATTTTTAGTTTACATAATTCTTTCATCAAGAATATCCAATATCGATAATGTATGCTTAATATAAAATATAATAATCATACCCAGTTGCGGAATGATAATTATTATTTCATATAAATTGTTGAGTTGATATCATTTTTTATCAAGAAATTTTTTTAGTCTCACTCGGTCTAAAACACAATGTATTGTTAAACCCTTCCCCTACCACATTGGCTTGAGGAGGCGGTGAGGGTTACTTGGTCTTAAGCGACGATCCCAAGGTGCAAAGGCAGGCAATAAATGCCGAGGGCTCAGAGAAAAATTGGTGAACAATTTTCCCTTAAGACAAAACCAACCAAACAAACCAAAACTATATGATGCATGTCATCAAAACCAACTCTTACAATACCAAAGACAACAAGATGATCCATAATGATCTCACATGCCAACACAACCCAATAAAACATCAGAGTACAAGAAGAAACTAAACAGCCAAACACCACAATCCATGAAACCACCACACCTCCAAACCAAGCTCCAAGATCGAAGCTCCACCATGACATCAAAATGCTCCACTAAAGGAGGGATATACCTTACCTTTTACCATGTCACGGTACACGACATCTGCAAAGACACCACATTTCCAAATAAGGGGTGAGTGCTAAAACATAGTAGGTTTTCCCCAAATGACTTCCCTACACACCCCACTAGGATAAAACCGTTAGCACATTTATATAAAGCAGTTTATATAAAATAATCCCGAGTGAAACAATTACCACAAGTCAAACACACCCATACCAAACCATTTCACCCAAACCCAACCACCAAGGGAAAGCCAAACCACAAGTCAGAAACCATAGCAGCATCTATGCATTAGCACAACAATTCTATCTTGAAAATAAATTCACAACAAACAACCATAACGGTGGTGCTTCCATCCAACCCGTTTCATTCGTTCACAATTAGTGGCTCTTCCCATCTACTTATCCTTATATGGTGGACCTTTCATCCACTATCCACCCCATTTATATAGTGGTACTTCTTTCCACTTCCCCCACAACATTCCACCCAATCACAACAAAGCATAGAACCCATCAAGATCACAACAACATCATGTAATAATCCAATTACATTACATGTCAATTCACTTCAATAAATCACCCATTTATTGAAAACCATTATCCATGCCAAACCACAATTTAATAAACAACCTTTTATTGATAACAATTTTCCATCAACAATTTCACAAATCAATTATAGCATTCCATATTAAAATCCCCATTTTAAAATCCTAAACAAGAACATTTCACCACAAAACCCCCTTTTCCTGAAAAACCCCCAAAAGGATTTCCAATCAAATTCGCACATCAACACACAATTAATTTCAATCAAAAAATAATAATTGTAACATGGAACCACTAGTTCTAACCAAGTGGAGTCGAGAGAGAAGCCACATACCTTTAGGGTTCCGGCGAACATGACCCACAACCAACTGCACCTCAACTCCGGAGAATGCACCACCGAAACCTCTATAGATCCCGTTCCCTAGAATTCACAAGACTTAAAATCATCATCAAAGGAAACCAAAACCATATATATACACATGACAAGTGTAGATTTAGAAAACCACGAAAGAGTGGGTGTAGATCTAGAGGGAAACACAAATAAACTAAGAGGAGAGACTTACCCGGAATCAATCACCTTCAAAGCACCTCGAATGCTCTTCAAAATCCTTCAAAACCGATTGGGAGAGCACCCTTAACCCCTAAGAACCCAAAATACCAAGTGAGGCTCGAGTGGGAGGAAGAGAGGAGTGAAATAGGTCAATCATGAGGGAGCCTAGAACTTAGGAATCTATTTTTATGTGGCTTCATGGTTAGCCCGCACAATATGGAAATCCATGTGCTAACCGTGTGCACACCACTGCGTCGAGATCCAGGTCTGCACGGTTTCCTCGCACGGTTTGGAAAACCATGCATAGGCCATGTAGAGCCTATTGTCTCCCCTTACACGGGTTCCTGTAGCATCTGCACGGTTTACACTAATCGTGCTCAAACCATGCACCCCTTTAAATGCCTCCAAACACATCCAAATCCATTCTAAACTCTCCCAAACTCTTCCCAACTCATCCCATTCACTTTAAACACATAAAAATTAATAAAAAAAGGCCACATACCACAAACCGATGGTACTAAATTCTCCCCAAAAATGGACTTTCTTTCCTCGAAAAGTAGTGAACATGCCCTTTGCTGAAAGAGATCGGGCCACTGCTCGATCATTTCTTTCTCCCGCTCCCAAGTCTACTCTTGAATCTGACCATGTTGCCACAAAATTGAACTAAACTGATGCTTTTACCATGAAAGACATTCTCTTGCCTATCCATAGCCCACACTAGTACGTGCACCAACGAAGCATCCAGTTCTAGTTCAACATGATCCCATCAATTCACATGGTCACGATCAGGCTAATACTTTTTCAACTGCGACACATGAAACACATTGTGCACCGCACTGAACCTCGGTGGAAAAGACAGACGATAATCCACCTCACCAACCCGCTCAAGAATCTCAAAATGCCTAATATACCTCAGAGATATCTTTCCCTGCTTTCCAAACTGATGATGTCCCAACCTAGGAGAGATCCTCAAGAACACATGATCACTCACCTCGAACGACAAAGGCCATCGACGATGATACACATACGATTTCTGATGACTCTGAGCCATCTCCATTCTCTTTCTGATAAACTTGATCTTCTCCGTTTTCTCATGTACAGGGCTTGGTCCAAACATCAAGGACTTGCCCGTTTCCACCCAACATAGTGGAGATCGACATGGCCACCCATACAATGCTTCAAACAGACTCGTCTGTATGGATGCCTGATAACTATTATTGTACAAGAACTCCACCAATGACAAGTGCTCCTCCCACGAGCCACCAAAATCCATGACACAAGCCCAAAACATGTCCTCCAATGTTTGTTTCATCCTCTCAGATTGACCATTCGTTTGAGGGTGATACACCATACTCATGGTCAACTGTGTTCCAAGGGCTTACTATAAGGATTTCCAGAAATGAGATGTAAACCTCAGATCACTATCTGATACAATCGAAACTGGAACACCATGTCTCTTTACTACCTCCCAGATATAGATTTTGGACAGATCATCCACCATATAAGATTTAAGAATTTGAAATAAATGGTCTGACTTCGTTAGTAGATCCACTATCACCTAAAGAGCATCGTACTTTCTAACCGTTCATGGGTGACCTGTGAAAAAATCCATCACTAACTGTTCCCACTTCCAAAGTAGGATTGGTAATAACTACAAAATTCCTACTGGCCTCTAATGCTCTGCATTGACCTGCTGACAAGTCAAGCATCTCGAAACAAACTCAGCCACTCTTCTCTTTATACCATCCCACCAGAACTGTACTTTCAATTCATTATACATCTTCTGATTTCCAGGATGAACAGCCCACCTGGAATGATGATACACCATGAGAAGATCCTCCTGACAAGCAACTGGTACAACCATCTGATTCCAAAAACACAAAACTAAATCTCCATTCAGTTTCCAACCCTCAATGGTTTCCCCACCATTGAGTCTCGACCCCATGGTCACACACTCAGAATTAGATATCTATGCCTCTCTAACCAGGCCAACCAAGTCAGGAATCAAGAAAACCTGAAAGAAGACCACTCTATCACCCAATTCCTCACATTCCAACCATATATCAACTATAACTGACATCAACTGCCATTGGTCTGATTCCTATTTCACCACCTGAGCATATTATTTTCTACTTAATGCATCTGCCACCAAATTTCCCTTACCTGGTGTGTACATTACGTCAAAATTGAACATTTGGAGATATTCCATCCATCTCATTTGCCTTAAGTTCAAATCCCTTTGTGAGAAAATATGCTTCAAGCTCTTATGATCCTTATATACCGTGAATTTCTCACCGAAGAGATAATGACGCCACACTTTCGAAGCATGCACCACTGCTGCCAATTCCAAATCATGGTTTGGGTAGTTATTCTCATTCAATCTCAACTTCCATGAGCCATACGCAAACACATGATTCCCTTGCATGAGAATTCACCCCAACACTGATCTCAATGCATCGGAATACACCACGTAACCTTTTCATGGTTCCGACAAAACCATGATTTGTGCTGACGTAAGGATACACTTTAACTCTTCGAAACACTACTTTCACTATTCATTCCACTGGAATAGAACATTCTTTCTTGTCAAATCTGTGATCGGCGAATCCAAATGTGAATAAAAAAAGAACAAAATGATGATAATACCCAGATTGACCAAGAAAACACAGTATCTCAAACACATTATTTGGCGGTTTCCCCTAGATAACAGCCTCCATCTTTTCTAGATCCACTGAAACGCCCCTTTCAAGAATCACAAGGCCAAGAAAACAAAATTCATATATCCAAAAGTCACAGTTTGATAATTTGGAATACTACTGATGATCCCTCGAGATCCCCAACACTGTCACCTAATGATTCACATGCTCCACCCTTTTCATTGAATACACCAGAATATCAACCACAAACACCACCACAAATGAATCTATATATCTTTGAAATATCTGATTCATCAATGCCATAAACACCGCTGGCGCATTCGTTTGACTAAAGGGCATAACCACATATTCATAATGGACATATCTGATTCTGAAAGCTATTTTAGGAATATCGTCCTTCCTCACCTGCAATTGATGGTATCTCAACCTTTGGTTGATCTTGGAGAATCACTGGACTCCCCTCAATTGGTCGATCAGATCATCAATTCGTGGAAGCAGATATATATTCTTTATCGTAACTTGGTTAATTCAATGATAACCAACACATAGACTCAATGTTCCATCCGACTTTTTCACAAACATCACTGGTGCCGCCCACAAAGACTTTCTTGGTCGGATAAACCCTTTGTTTTACAATTTCTACAACTGGACTTTTAATTCACACAATTCAGCTAGTGCCATCCGATAAGATGGATGTGAGATAGCACTGGTCCCCGGAAGGAGGTCAATCATAAACTAAACTTCTCTCACAGGATGTAACCAAGAGAATTATTCAGGAAAAACATCCATGAACTGATCTACCACTATCAAAAGAACACTCTGCTCAACCTATTCTACTGATTCCAACGATAGCACCGCCAACTGTTATGATAACGTACCCACTGCTGGTGCCATCAAATTCATTGCACCATGCCTTTCATGCCTCTATTCTCTAAAGAGATGTCTAACACTATCGTATGTTGTAAGATCCACTATTCATGCATCACAACCAATGTGGGCCATAAACGCCACGAGCCAATCCATTCCCATGATTATATCATACCAATCCATCTCAAACACCAATAAATTCCAGGATATCTCAACCTCACCCAAAACAATACAACATTCTCTACACAAGAAGGTTTGACACTCTCTTCATCCCATAGGAGTTTGAAGTTTCAAAACTGAGGGCATCATTTCTACCCTTAAACCAAGAAAATAAACCACACGTGTAACAATAAAAGTGTGTGAAGCACTCGTATCGAACAACAATTGCATCAAGGTAGAATTTAAAAGAGTAGTACCTTGCACTGTGGATAGTCCCGACTGATTATCCACAACAAATTGCTCAGCTCCGAACACATGTTTTTTGGAAACACTCTGCTCTTTATTGATCTGCTAAGGCATCGTGGTATTTCGAAAATCACTATGACCCACTTTACTCTGCTTCCGAGGGGTATACTGTTGCACCTGTCCCATCGGAGAATACAACGTATGTGATCCCGGAGGAGTGTCAGGCGCACCCGACCTTGGAGAATTCTGAAAAGAACGCTATAGATGCCTCATACTCTTAAAATTATAACATGCTCGAGGTTGTGTCGTACAATCCCGCTTGATATGGCTCGTTGAACCACACTGAAAACATCCTGGTCTGCTCTGGGGCTTTAGTGGATGATTTACCGATCTTGTCGTCAGATTATATTCCATATTCCCGCCCTGGGAATAAGTGCCCTATTCTGCTTCAACCTAGCATTAGAGTTCCCTCTATTCACCATGGGTACCACCATGCTTCCTCTGCCTGGAGCGCCCAAAAAATCCTACTCATCCGCCGAGGCTCTTTTCACCATTTTTATGTAATCATTTATACACAATACTGCTATCTTTGAATGGATTTCTTGCCTTAACCCCGCTTCAAAGAGTCTTTCCTTCAACGATGTTCTACCCGCCACCTTGGGTGAAAACTGCACTAAGTTCATAAATGTAGCAGCATAATCCGTCACAAACATAATCCCTCGCTTGAAACTGAAGAAATCAGTCATACGCATAACTCTAAACGTATGTGGGTAGAATTTTTTGTTAAACAAATCTTCAAAGCCTTCCCACATCATACCCTGGTCCGTCCCCGTTTGGACTACCAACTTCCACCTCAAAAGGGAATGTTCCTCTAACATATACGTGGCCCACTTCACTTTCAACGATACGAGCATTCCCAAGAACTCAATGATCTTGTTAATTCTATTCAACCATGATCCTAACCTTTCTGGCTCTGAATCGCCCCTGATGATGGGTTGATTCTGCTTTTGAAACTGAACTGCATGAACCACATGCCTTGGTTCATCCACTTTACTTCCACTTCCCACAGCTTGGAAAGCTAGAACTATGCTTTTCACTAGCTGCTGGCTCACCTGAGGCTCAGGTGCTACCACATTCTCAGAAACCTCCTCTGGTTGGTCTATACAACACCTACCCGGTGCCATTTCTATAAATATATAAAAAACCATGAGTGTCACTTCCGTAGACATCAAGAAGTCCAATTACAAATCACATTACACAAAACTATCACAATAAGGATTTCTGGAAGTTCACATTTCCCATGTTTCACCATTTTTGAGAAGCAAACCATTTTCAAAATACCACCAGTTTCCATGTTTCAAATCCATCCGTTTTGAAACCCAATTCAGATTTTTCAAAATCCACAAATTATTACCATTCCATAAATCATTATTCCCTAATATAATATGCATCCTAGAGGGAAGTCAATTCTACCATTCTTTCCATGCTCATCTCATTGGCTACACCAATGACAATGAGATATCTAATGCCTATAAGTGTCTTCAAATTACTTTTGTACCAACTCCCTGGTAACTTAAATTTCAGAATAAAAGGGTTAGCTATGTCCTTTTATTCTATAAATTCCATGTTTCGACAATCCTACGCCTTGCTACCATCCTGACTTAGGGAAAATAACACAACGAATGTCAACTCAAAAACCAATGATCAACACCAATGATCGAACAACTGCCCTCACTTGAAAGCCAATGACCGAACAAGCTGATACCACTTGTAACACCCCTCCCCTACCACATTGGCTTGAGGAGACGGTGAGGATTACATGGCCTTAAATGACATTCCCAAGGCGCCAAAGGCTGGAAATAAATTGCGACGGATATGAGAACAATTGCGGAACGATTTTCCCTTAAGACAAACCCAACCAAACAAACCACAGTTATATGATGCATGTCAAAAAGACCAAATCTTACATTACAAAAGGAAACCAGATGATCCATAACGATCTCACATGCCAACACAACCCAATAAAAAATTAGATTACCGACGAAAAGTAAACAACCAAACACCACAAGACATGACACCACCACAGCTCCACACCAAGCTCCATGGTCCATAATCCACCATGACATCACAATGCTCCACTGATGGAGGGAGACGCCTTAACTTTCCCCACGTCACGGTACATGAAATCTACAAAGACACCATAATGCCAAAGCAGTGGGTGAGTACTAAAACTCAGTAGGTTTTCACCAAATTACTTCCCCACACACGTCACTAGGATAAAACTGTTAGCACATATATATAAAGCAGTTTATATAAAATAATCATGAGTGAAACCATTACCATAACCTAAACACACCCATACCAAGCCATTCCACCCCAACACAACCTCCAAGGGAATGAAAAACAACAAGCCACAAACCATACCAACATTTACACATTAGCACAAAAATTCCATCTTGTAAAGCAATGCACAACAGACAACTATAATGGTGGAGCTTCTATCCAACCTGTTTCATTCATTCACAATTAGTGGCTCTTCACATCTACTTATCCTTAGATGGTGGCCCTTTTATCCACTATCCATACCCTTTTTATAGTGGTACTTCTCTCCACTTCCCCACAACATTCCAACCAATCACAACCAAGCATAGAACCCATCCAGATCACAAAAACATCATGTAATAAACCAATTCCATTACATGCCAATTCACTTCAATAAATCACCAATTTATTGAAAACAATTGTCTATGCCAAACCACATTTCAATAAACATCCTTTTATTGAAAACCATTTTCCATCAACCATTTTACAAATCAATCATAGCATTCAATTTTAAAATCCAAAACAAGAACATTTACCCACAAAACCCCTTTTCCCCAAAAAACCCCCAAATGGATTTCCAATCAAATTCGCACATCAACACACAATTAATTTCAATCAAAAAAAATTAATTGAAATAGGGAACCACTAGTTCTAACCATGTGGAGTAAAGAGAGAAGCCACCTACCTTTAGGGTTCCGGCGAACTTGACCCACAACCAACCGCACCTCAATTCTGGCGAACGCACCACCGAAACCTATCTAGATCCCTTTCCATAGCATTCACAATCCATAAAATCATCATCCAAGGTAACCAAAACCGTAGATCTACATACAAAAAGTGTAGATCTTGAAACCCAATTGTGAGAGGGATGTAGATCTAGAGGAAAAAAATGGAAACTAAGAGGAGAGACTTACCCGGAAGCAATCACCTTCAAACCACCTTGAATCTTCTTCAAAATCCTTCCAAACCGAGTGGGAGAGCACACTTAACTCCTGGGAACCGAAAATCCTAAGTGAGACTTGAGTGGGAGGAAGAGACGAGTGAAATAGGTCCATCTTGAGGGATCCTGGAACTTATAAACCTATTTTTAAGTGGCAGCACGGTTAGCCCATACAGTTTGGAAAACCGTGCGCTAACCGTGCACACGCCTCTCCCTCAAGAGCGAGGTCTGCACGGTAGCCTGACATGGTGTGGAAAACCATGTGCAGGCCATGCAGAGCCTACTGTCTCCGCCTACACGGTTTCCTAGAGCATCTGCACGGTATACACTAACCATGCTCAAACCGTGCACCCCTTTAAAAGCCTCCCAACTCATCCAAAACCATTCCGAATAGTCCCAAATTCATCCCAAATAATCAAATGAAATTTAAACACATAAATAAGAATAAAAAGGCCACATACCTAAAACTGGGGGTACTACAGTATACTGATTGAAATACTCTATATGTTTTTGAAAAAGAAATTTCTTTAAGAAAAAGTAAGAAAAAAATACTGTAGAGTTTTTATAACAAAATTACATGAACTATATTTGGGGGGAAATATATGAATATTAATTTAATCAATGATATTTATTTTAAATATTCATGGAATTATCCGTGGAAAAATAATTTTAGATGGTAAGAAGATATGGAATCCTTTTGGTGGGCTTGTCAGGATATATCCTGCCATATATTCATCGGTAACATGAATATAGTTTAAAGGATCTATTAAACTCTAATAATCATATTCATATCAATGGTATTATGAATTTACAGTGCAGATCATTGAGGATACATTTATATATTTCAATTCTTCCATTATTTTCATTCATGAATGTTTTTTCAAAGTATAATGTATCTTGTAACCTCATTCTGACTATATTTACAAATTAATACCATATAAGTTACAATATGATTTGATTTTATTATGTAAAAACCTCAGGATTTTGATAGGAACTTTCTGCTTAATGTTTTTTGTAGCTAAAAATGCACAAAAAATAAAAACACAATATGAATATGGGTTAATTTCCATAAAGATACTAAGGAAAATTACACCCTCAAGATATAAAAATATTACTGAAAAGAAATTATACATCAATGATGCATGAACATAACATTACAGGGTGGAAGCATGTTAGAGCACAAAACAATCGTGGCTATTGATGAAAATATATTGATAAATAATATACATTTTTCATTGTATGAATTTGTTCTAAATGAACATAATGTGTTGGAATGTTAAAATAATAAGGGTGGTATTATATTCACCTATACAGTTGATATATTTTTCTATATGTTTAATCATTCGTATAGAAAAAAATAAGTTGAAACTAATTATTATTGGAAAATTAATATGAATACAATAATGGAATCCATGTATCAAAATCCAGTTATATATTTTGGTAGTCTCTCTTATTTAAATAATTTCATTGGGGGTATTAAAGATAAACAAGTCATGCATGGTACAATCGTGGTTCCAATAAGGCTCAATTGGATATGAAAATTCATCATGAATAAATATTTTTTAGTTCTAATTATAATTGTAAATAAAAAAGTTTATTATATTAGGTTATGTATATCAATGGAATTTTCCTAGGAAGAATATTTTTGAAATATCTTAATATGGTGAAAATATAAAGCGTGTGCGACCCCATAGAAATATATTATGGATTTAATTGATTTAGTGATCTATTTATGGATTGCAAAAATAATGATGATCATATGAAAATTCATTTTGAAAAAATGTTCCATTTTTCTTTTTGAGGTTAGTGGGACAATTATTTTTTCTACAAATACTGTTTAGTAATATATTAAAAATATATGATTATCCATATAGATAAAAATTAAGATAATATCTCTAAGGGTGGATTAAATTAGTAATCGTACTCTAGGTAATATGATTTACATAGGTGGATATATGGGGTTTCTTAGTTAATGATAATGTAAAAGTGTTGAATAAAAACTAATTTGATTTAGTATGTAAAAATCTATGAGGTTTTTGGTTCAATTTTCATATGGTATGAAATCAACCAAGTTCATGTGTCAAAACACAAGATGACATTATTATGATGTATATACTATATTTTCTTAAGGGATCTTTGGAAATATATCCCATACAATCTGATATGTAATTTTTTTTATATTTAGTCTATGTAAATCATAGATATCAAATATCAATGACAACTAGAGGAACTAAAAGGATTCCCAACAAAATAATCAGATGGTACTTGATAAAGTAAAATTGGACAAGTATATGGTTTTCAGAGAAATGATATATCTATTTATCAACATTAATACATAAACTGTATTCTATTTCACTAGTTTGATCTTGAATCATAGTATTTCTATGGTAATATGAAACAGTAATGATAATATTAGCTAGCAATTTATATATCTCTATTACACTGAGAATGGTGCATCATCATATGCATCATAAAAATCAATTTTATGAATGATATTTTTGAGATTATAATTTTATATAAAGATATTAAATTTCCTCATATTATGATAAAATTTATATTATGGTATTTTCCAATGGTTCAATATACTCAGACATGAAAAAATGGTAAAGGCATGAACATAGAGTTCTTGTGAATGTAGGTCTAACAGATCGAAAAAATGGAATATTAATGGAATGTTGTGTTCCCTGGGAAATGTGTAGAGTTTTCAGTGAACATAGAGTACATCTCTAGAAGACGAATAAATTTTGAGAAGGCATAAGTTTATATTTCATCTATGTATAGTTCCATATGAACGTAGAGTTTACAGATTTAGAAATTTTTTAATGGTGTTATTGTTGATTTCATCTGTGTATATTTACCTAGGAAGATGAAAAATTATAGAGATGACAAGATAATAGTGTTTTTTATGTATCTTTGTATAGTTTTAAATAGACAACAAGTGGAAATTTTAATTAAAATAAATTTCATTACTCATCAGCATATAATTGTCTATATGGAAGTAGAGTTCATTTTACTCTAAAAATAGTTCAGATATGATGAAAATTTGAAATGGGATAAATGTAGAGTTCATTTTTCCCTCAGTAATGTTGAAACATGAATGAATTGAAAAATTTATGAAAAAATACATTTTATGATATCAATATAGATTTTATGGTGCATATGTAGATCTATTTGAAATTTTTTGATATAATGAAATTCTTGAAGATGATAAATTATAGATTCCATGATTTTTTATTTAATTGAAGAAATAAATTAGATAGTATTTTTTACATTCTCTTCATTAAGTAGACATCATTATAATTATCATTTATCATGATTCATGTTCAGACTAAACGAACCTACCCAGGGAGATATTGGAGTTTTAGGAGCATCATGTCACAATGAAAGTTATATGTCAAATAGGAAGAACATGAACCTACACGCATCATTGTATATTTAAAATAATTTGTAAAATTATTTATTTTTGAAAAATAATGATGTAATATTCAAATATCTCATGAGAAAGAAAAGAAGCCTGAGTCTTCCTAAAATTAAAAGGAAAGACTGTATTAGGAATTTGAATGAGAAAAACAAACCAAAATTCCTGTAGTGTTTCCATAATTTTTATGTAAATGTTATTTACATGATACTCATTGAATATGATGTTAAAATAAAGTAGCTAAGAATTATTTGATATTTTTGAGATAGAAGAACTATCATGCTACTATATCAAAGAAGTGTAATTTAGAGTTTATATTTGATATTTGTGTGTGAATAAGATGAAAAATATCTTTATATCTATATTCTACATATAGGATAATATATTCATTAGTGATCATTCAATAATGATTATCATTTTATTTATTCAACATTCTAACAAGTACCAGTATCTATATGAGTTTTATGTCATTCCATTTATGTATATCCTTTTGATAATCAAAAGTGAAAATAAGTAAAATTTATGACCATTCCTTGAGATACCTTTTATAATTTGAAGGAAACTTATTGAATGGTATAATAACCAAAAAAACATAATTTATGTATTCATCCTTAAATATGGGTTAACTAATTAACAAATGTTTTGTGTAATATTTTTCTTTTGGAATCAGTGGTTATCTTGAGAGGGGTGTTGAATAATCACATGATTTGAAACTGATTAATTATATTTATACATTTATTCACCCCATCCCCTCACAGTTTATAACCCTAAAAATTTGTAACATTGTACATGGTACCTCTCCAGTGTTATTCTCAATCACCAAATATTGATAAACACAATTCTATTATAGAAAAGTCATCGTAACCACCAAAGGGAATTTTTTTCATTAATGGAAAGAGAGAATGGTACTTGGGATTATTTCTATGATGCTCTACATTCTCAAATCTATCCCACATATATTCATTATGTGTAATCAAACCCATGAATAGACCTTGAAAGAAAATAGGAACACTGAATTTTTTTGATTGTATAGTAATTTGTTTATGATCTTCTCTATCAAAAATAGAGCTGAAAAGGGTTATGAAGAGTATGAGTTCTAATTCTATTTAGATAAAATGTCATATAATTTATGAATGAAAAAAAATCTAATTGTGAAAATATAAAAATCTATCAATAATAGTTTTGAGAATTTATATTGATTTTTTTTATCATCACAACTAGACGTTTTAATGAATCTCATGAAGAATCTACTATGGTAAAAATGTTAATGAGAATATTAAGTGATAAATTTAATGAAAATATCTCAGATCCAAAATATTAAAATCTTTATGACATTACCATTTATGAACCCCAAAATACTATATTTAATAGTAAAATGTTGAGAGGGAATACATATAATATTAATGAAATTTAGAAAATAAAAATTTCTTTTAAATCCTTCAAATGAATGAAGATGTAGGAGTAGTACTACTACTCAGATGAAGTAGATATCATGTAAAATTATGTTGAAACTCTCACACTCTTAGTTCAATATATTAAAAAATAGGGTAAAGAGGTAAGTATATTAGTAATATTCTTTTAAAATGTTCAAATTTTTGAAATGTTGGTCATTTATCTGCTAACTATACAATCAAAATTAGTGGGGAAAATGGTTATTATGAAGTGAAGAGGTGTAAAACAAATGATAGAGAACATAAAAAAGTTTAGACAAAGGGAGAGAATACCATTTCACCTAATTCCTTCATAAGAAACATTCTATTAATTGATGAAGGAAATTATAATAGTGAATATTATGGTGATGGTGACGATAAAGTTAAAATAGTTACTTCTAAAATACTGAACATGGAACAATAGGATGAGAATGTAATACCATGAAAATATTGTTAAAAATACAATAATGAATATAATTCAGAATATTGAGTGACTAATAATGAGTACACTATGATAATTTAATTGAAACTGTTCTAGAATGAAATATGAAGAATGGGAGAAGACAACACATGAATGCATGATGGAACCAACAAACAATGGAAGATAAATATTAAAAATTAAATTATGGAAATAAAGTTGGGATGTTTTAGCTTGATATTAAAAAAATATGAAAAATCATAGGATACATGGCTTCTACCATTATCTAGTGGTGTAATGAAATTGATCAAATTTGAATGAAAATGGATGAAATGGAGATTTAGTGTGAGAAAATTAAATGTGACATGAACAATGTCATTGAATCAAACATTTATGTTCCCAATAGACCTATAATAATTATCAATTCAATAAAATATATATGATAAGAAAATTAACATTCTATAGAATTTCTTTTTGTGGATGAAATTGACCCGAAAGTAGAATAAAATTATAGAATATAATATGAAATTGGTAAATGAGTTTTAGAAAAGAAATAATATTGTCAAATATTAAGAGAAAAAATATAAACATTTGTCTACATCAATTAAATTCTTTTCTGGAATAATATAAAAAATTACATTCAAGAAAAATACTTATTTAATAGATGAAAATAGACCATTATAACAACCAATTTAGTAGCATAATGTTTTCTAAAATAGATTATTTCTAGGTAATTATTTTTTCCACAATTCCTATAACTCTAGTTAAAATATATATCTTTCAAGATGGAGAAACGTAATGGATACTATGGATTGACAGTAACCATGGATGATAGCTCAAGCGAAGCATCGAAAAAATGAGATGGAATTTGAAGTAAGAAACAGTTTTGGAATCATAAATGAAGTATGTGCAATGTTTGATTAGGAATGAAACACCTCATATGATTTCATATCACAAAATACAACAATGTTGAATATATTTTATGTATTTAGAAATAGTTAGAATCAATTTCTGATGGGGAAACATGACAATATTGTTGAATTTACATTAAAAACCTGCAAATATAAAAACCATGGTTCATAGATTGTGATTTTTAATCACAAAAGATAGTTGATCATTAAAATATATTTTTCTATGGATAATAAATAAATAACTGTTAAATTTGGATGTGGTAATTTCCAAAAATTATTATTTTTTGAGAATCATGTATTTTTTAGAAAATATAATTAGTCCAAATAATGTGTTACTTGTAAATGGAATGAGGCACAATGTGTAAAATTCATTGAAACAATGTGATTCATGAAATGAGTTTAGCTTCAGTAAAAATGGGGGAATCATCAAAATATAAAAGAATGGATCAATTATAATAATTGGATTGAGATCCTGATGAAATTTTTTTCTTGTTTGAGAAGTAGGTATATGATATTCTTTGTGTTAATAATCTTATAAATGTTTATGGTATAAATTAATTACCAACCTTGGTAGAATTTAATAATGAGTTTCATGATTTTAGAGGTTGTGAGAAATATCCATTTGATGAAATAATAAGATACCACAATTTTAAAACCCTAGATATATGGGAAAACTGTAAAAAAACATGGTATGAGATATTAGAACAAAAATCCTCTTCATATAATCCACTATGATATATTTGGACCTCAGACTTTGAAATTTACAAGTGGAATAGTGTAAATAATCACATTCATTTATGACTTCAATATAATTTCCTGTGTCAATTTATTGTCATAAAAACCAATGTCCTTTCAGGGATTAAATATATTAGTAATACTTATTGAAAAATAAACATGTCATTTTTTGAAGAGATCGAGAAAAAATAATGGGAGGGAGTATTGAAAAAAATAGTTCACTGAATTTCTATACAAAAATGAAATAAAAAAAGAGTTAAATGTTACATATAATTAAAAATATAATTGAGTAACTGAATGAATGTATATGCGTTTGGTTGATATGGTTTGGTTTTATCTAGTAGAATAATAAATGTCACTATTTTCTAGAGACCGGGGACACCATGAGACGGGGGGTGAATCAGGTGTTAGCATAAATAAAATAATTTTTTAATTATATTGGAAATTTTATGCCCCCTATATCCCAAAATCCCATATGAAGGCATCACTGGTCCCTAAAGTGGTATCAAATACAATTTTGTATATTGAATTCAACATGAGGGTAGAAGTTATACTACTTTATTTTTCTGATCAGAGTAATATGGATTCTATTTTTCAACCCAATAGAATGAGAGTCTAAAATTAGAATTGTAAATATGTAAATATTGATCATGATGTAGTTATTAAAGGTTTTCTATGGAAATTTTATATTTATATAAAGAAGAACAATAATATTGCAGGTATATTTAAATATTTATATTTATATTTTGATTAACTTGGGGCTAAATTTACCACTCTATAAGATGTTTTTAAAGATTATATTGAAAATAAAATATACTCAATATAAATAATTGATCCTAATAAGATATAAACAGAGAAACAAATTGTTATTGAATGTTTGAGTGCTTATATTGAAGAAATATGTTTGATAATTATGTATCTTGAAGAAGAAATTGCCATGTTTAATAAAGAATTTTATTTATCCATAAAAATATATTTTTTAATGTAAAAGTTTCATAGGATGTAGTGATGATGATATGTATCATGAGTATGATTAGATCAAAGATGATGAAGAGATCATGTTCAAATTTTCATTGATGTTTAATAAGGAATAACTTCCGTATAATATTAAAACCTTAGAAAAGTTTTTGAACGATTATAAGGATAATATAATAAAGTTATATAATTATCCTATTGAGAAATAATTTCATTGAATTTATTTCCTGGATAATTAAATGGATAATATGAATTGTGTTGTGGATAAATCCTATATCCATATTCTTGAGGAATAATTGAATTCAGTAGACAGCGCATTAAAATAATTAATTTCTTTGACGAACTCGTAGTTAGATGTGAAGGGGAACAGAATAAAATAATAAAAAAGTTCTTTAGATTCATTACAATAAGGAAGTAAAGATCTATTAAAGATTCAAAAAAGTGAGTAGGAAGAAAAATTAAAAACCTTTTTAGATTAAATCTCTCAACTCAATAATAATTTGAACAATTTGGAGGTAATGATAATGAATGAAAAGGATTCGTAGAAACAAATAATAGAACAATTTATTGATTTGCTTCATTCATCAAGAAGTCAATTGGGGTCTCAAAAATTTTATAGATCAACTATTATGTTAATGGAAAGTATGACTATTGATACATCTTCATTGAATAAAGTTAGGAAGTTTTTTCTAAACACTAATAAGGAAATCAAGGAAGTATTTAAATCAAATAAATGGATTCAAATGGAGAAGTAATCCTATATATGATTCTATGGTACAATTTATGGTTAAAATATTAGTATTTATAATGATTCCATTTATGTGATTTTAGATTAAAAATTATTTATTAAATAATCATTCGTGATTCAATAAGATGTAATGTACAATTGTTATTCATATAATCATTATCCTTCTTACAGTGGTCTTGGTTGTTTCAACAAGAGATCAAAATATGAACGAAATTTAGTAAAAAGTTGATATTTCACAATAGACTATCTGTAAATAAATAATATATAAAATTCTATATTTCAAGAACAATGAGAAACTAAATCAAATAAAAACCTTAATTTATTATGAATATTAAATATGACAAGTAAATGTTGCAATTAAAATAGTAGGTATAAATTGAATTAACCATATAATAAAATTAATAAAAAATGTTCTGAGAAATGACATCTAGAATCATAATTTTCCATATGAATCCCATTTTTAAAAACTTTGATTGGTGGTAGCTTCAATAACGTTTGTGTTAGACAAAACCCATGTTTAACTCATGTAGTTACAGTTTGAGGAAAACTGCAAACATGAGATGTTCTAGCTCATGTTGATTTCAAAAATATACATGCTAGCAGAACCACTACACAAAATTGAATCGAGAAGAATTATAATTCTTAGGTCTTATTCAGAGGTTATAAGGGGCTATTTAAGTAGAAATTATGACTATATCAACATGAATATATATAGGTATATCTAGAATTTTTATACATTTTAGAATATCATTTATGATAATTTCACATTATGAATAAAAATATATTTTTCATAAATTTAAATTTTATTTCAAATAAATATGTTTATTTTAATTTAATAATAAAAAAAATATAATAAATGTAACATAATTTCCAACTTATAGGAAAAAATATACTTTAATACCAAAAACATTTTCCTAAAAAAATGGTTTCTCGCTATATTTTTTGTTTTTAAGTAAACCTCCCTTAAATTTTTGTATATGAATTAAAAAATTTAAATGTATTTATTAATTTATTAGGTATATTTTATGATATGATTTTTTTTTGTGAATTTTTAAAAATAGTGTTTTTTTGATAATAAGTGAAAAATATTTTTCTTATAAATAATAAGACTTTTATGAAGTTATTAGTATGTGAATAAGTATTGTAAATACTTAAATCCTTTTTATAAGAATAAATATTTATTTCATAAGTGAATAATAATTTATTGAAATGTTGGTATTAATTTTTAAATCCATTTTTATATTTTATAACAAAATCTATATTTTTTTAATTATTGTTGTAATTCGTTATACATTTAATATTTTAAAATTAAAATTTATCCCATTTAATTTTTTTTTAAAATTATTTCCAGCTTTTGAATCATTATAAAATGATTTCATAATATATAATCTTTTATTTTTGAGAAAAAATTACAATTTACCAGGGTATCAACTAGTTTACATGGTGAATACTAAAATGAAAAAAATGAGTAACCTAAGAGGTAAAGGTCCTATCTTGTTAAAAAATTATGAGGGGTTTCATAACATTATCTCTAATCCTTCCCTTTATTTCTCAATTGTTAATCCACTTTCCTTGATATATAATTCGCATAAATGTTAATTTTTTGGTATTTAAAACAATGTCATATCATTTCACTTATAAATGGGACACCCCTCTCTGAATATCCCCTCACACCAAATCCCCGTATGATTTCCCTATTTTCATTCCAAAAATATCCTAATTATTCTTAAACATATTAATGAATTTATTTAATTCTCAAAATATCATCCCTCAATATATTAACCCCTGCACAAAGAAGACAATCAATGTAGTGAGGTATAGATTCCTAACTTCTCCTCCCTCTTTTATTTTTCGTTGTCTTCATTTATTCATCCTAAAATTTAATTTCATAATATTAAAAGGATAACTATAGTATAATAATTATAATAGTATGATATTATAATGTTTTAAAAAATATTAACAAACATCCCCTTTTCTATTAATAAAAAAAATTGTAATTAATGTATTGTGTAGACTACCAACTCAATGATTGAACAATTTATTCACTTTGTCACTGGTTACCCTTGATGGAAAAAATAATATATGACTAAATATTTTTACTTCCAATATAAAATTAAATTTCCAAAAATTATAATTCATTTAAATTAATTTTTTATACCATCAAAATAAAAAATCATCATCAATGCAGACATTTAGACTACCACATTCATGTAATGATGTAATCGAATTTTTACTACCACAAGCATTGATTTTTTAGTTAATATTTGATGAATATAAATTATATATATGTAATATATAACAATAATATGGTTCTATTTTTATAACACAACATGGGATGATCATTATAAGGTAATCCATTATTATCGGTAAATAACCAAAAACTAGTTTTTCACAATTTTCATCTTCAGAAAATGGGACTAATACTACCATGTAATAGAATTATAAAATTATACTTATCTCAAAAATATAATTTACAATAAAAATAATGGTTTTAAATTATGATCAATCAGTGAAAATGAATATTGACACCTATTTTGTTAACCCAGCTCAAAATAGATAGGATCATTAGCACTCATCATTGACAAAATATTGTAAACATATAATACATGAAGATAGTTGTTATTAATGAAGAGTATATATATATATATTAATAAGTTTCGTAAATAAATAATTATGATTTTATTAATTACGATACAAGATATTAACTGCTTCATAGGAAATCATGAGTAAAAGTAAGGTACTTTGTAAGTCTTCCCCCATTCATTGAGTTATGGAATTCTTTATTGAACATCATTTTTAAACTAAAAAAGATTTTGAATGAAGTTAACAATTTATTTATGGTGTAAAATTATTCTTGATCTAATTAAATTTCCCTGAATGTATTTTTTTTCACCTAATTTCTTTTAAAAAACAAAGTAGTATTTTTTTAAAGAGACTTGTAACAATGTATTTAAAAATGAAGAATATTTCTTCAAAATTATCATTTCATTATTTGGATTTCATTGAATTAAAATTATATATCTATAATGGAGTTATGTTTCATGATTCACAATTTATTTTCTTATATAAATTGATTATTTTTATAATCAAATTCTTTGTACTAAAGGATATAATTCATGATGTTATTTTATAACATTGAGATGTATTATGAAACCAATTTTATTTCCTTGGGTTTTTAATGATGACTGACTGGTTTCCATTTTGATGTTTCATGAAGTCCATTTAGTTTCCATTGGTTCATTATAACAGTTGTATGATTTCCATTTTGATGTTTAATGAACCCACTCCTTCTCTATGAGTTCGTTATGATATGATGAATTCTTTTTTCAAGTGGCACATATTTGTATGGAAGATTGATGGGGTGGGTCATATATATCCCTCCAATTAATAGGTTAGGTGTGTATATCTCATGATACTGAAATGGTAATCATTGAAACTATTTTTATTGACAACATGATGTGTGAAATGTTTTTAATTCACTATATGTAAAATTTGTTGGATCAATATATATATATATGTTTATATGAGATGGAATAGTACACATGGGGGGGTGAATTGGAGGTTTTAAAAACATTGTATTTAAAAAAGTAAGAATGAACTTAGTTTAAGAAGTCTTAAACTAATACAATTCACAATCAATACAAATGTCCATACTGGTCTTGGATCTGATGGAGATGATATGATATGATACGATATTTTATTAAAACAATTGTGTTTGAATTTTATATAATGATCAGAGTAATAAAAATGTAATTGATTATACGATACTATGTTATAGAATATAATAATACAATATTTAATGAAATTATCCTAATTAAAAGAATTACAAAAGAAAATACTAAGAATAGAAAGAAGAAACAAATTGATTCTCTTCCTATTACAGAACGCAGCAGAAAAATAAATGGAATTACAATTGTTTTATCCCAAAGAGTAGGGTATCTTTTCACCAAGGATAAAAGTCCTTTCTTACCACCAAACCAGTAATCCCTCAATACGATGATTGGAATGACTGTCTTCCAATTGTCATATTCCTCCAAAAAATCGGAGGGACTTGGACACATGGAATTATAATGTTCAAAACAAACAGAATACATGACATCACTTTGATTGGTATATAACTAATTCAATGATGATATTTTTTTAGAAAACCAGAAGAAAAAATTTATAAAATAATTAGTAAGATGAAACCTGTATGAGGTATTGGAGTTAGACATGAGTTTAATGCATTACATGAGTACAATAAATAAATTTGTTACAATGAATATCATAATTACGATGCATATTGTGGTTAGGATACATAACACAATTATGATGCTTACAATGGATAAGATGCATATCAGGGTTATGATTCAGTTTGTGGTTACAATTAAAAACATGATAAAGATGCATAATGTGAATACAATACATAACCTAGTTATAATACATGATTATAATACAATACATAACTTGGTGAAGATGCATGGTTACGATATATAATATGAATACAATACATAACATTACTACGATGCATATGGTTATGAAAACATCATATGTGGTTATAATTGTAAAACATTTTATGTGGTTAAGATGAGAAAAAACTATGATTATGATTGAAAACAAATAGAAAATGATTACGATTTAGAAAAAAATATGCGTAGTTACGATGTAAAACAAAATATGTGATTATTATTATAAAGCAACAATATATGGGAGTACAATATATATATATGATTATGATGTATCTCATTATGTTATATGTTATTATGGTATATGTGATTACAATATATGTGATTACTATATATGTGATTATGAAAAGAATACTAATTATATGAAAATGATAAGTAATTTATCATATCAAATGAAAAAATATCAATGAGAATTTCAAAACACGTTTTGACTCAACAATCTCCCCCTTTTGGAAAGCATAAATCAAAATAATCAATAAGTCTTTATCACCCATTGAGTTCAGTAACTCTTCTAAAAGTAATATTGGATACGACTAATTACGCCCTAGGTTTAAAAAAATCATTAGGGATCATATTCTCTTTACTTTCACTAGTGAGTTCTCCCCCTTAATAAGGTATTCATCAATTTCTTCTGTTCTGAAATATTCTCCCCCTCTGTGATTTTCAATAAGAAAAAGGTAAATCATTCATTTCCTTCCAATTTTTAGAGATAAAATTTATGGAAAATAGACATATAATGGAATGAAATAAGATTTTATTAAAATAAGAGTTCAAAAAATCATTCTTTACCCTTTTTTTCAAAGAGGTTAAACACCGAAAGCATCATTTTCCTAAAATATTTTATATACTCTATCAGTTTTTCAAGAGCTTATTGCTGAGACATAGGCTTCACACCATGTTAAACAATTATCCTTTCTTTCTTCGGGATCCCATCTTCATGAATCCGACTAATTGCTTATTATGATTTGATCCTTTATTCATAGGCATTGAAATCATCCATTCTGAGTGTATAGTCATTCACTAAAATTACATAAGTATTCAAGAGAAAAACAATGTCATTACAAACATCTTCTAATTTTTCCTTAATATTTTTATGCTCTTTAGAGGATATATCTTTTGGGATACCTAGTATTTGAAATACTTCAAGTTTTTCATTCAAATCAGCAAACAACTTTTTTGTAGACTGAATTGAGATCATATACCCGGTTCACCAACTCATCAAGTTTGTCCACATGATTCTTGAGACTATAATCAATGTTGTATGACCATATGAGAACCTTGTTACTATCATTTCATTGCTCAGTAGCATGTTCCATGAATATCATTAAATCAACTTCTAGATTTAGAAACCTATCTCATAGAATCTTGATAGTGTCTATTCATTCATTATAACTATTTGAAAAGATTTATATCATGACTTCAATTTCTGGAATCAATGGTATAATCTTTTCCAATCTGTTCAAATATTTTTTAATGTATTGAATTCCCTATAGTGTGATTGTCCATTTAGAATTAGTGTCTTAAGTTTATTCTGGGAGATAACTGAAAATAGTTTTAGAATATATAAATTCAACTGGATGATTCTGATTCTTATCAGATTATTCGTCATCTTCTTTGTCTGAGATTTGAATGAATTTTATAAAAGACTCTTTTTTAGATACTTTTATTGATGGTTGTGTATCAAGAGAAGAAAAATTAATGTATGGTACTTCGGACGAATCTAATGATTGATTTCTCTTGTTTGGATCCTCTTTCTCTTTAAGTTATTCTTCTTCATGACCTAGTTCTTATTTACTTTTTTCTTCATGTTCTTATTTTTATTTGGATTCTTGAATGATAATTTCTGTGGTCTATTGTTCAGATGAATTTATCTCTTTTCTACTCTCTGCTATATCTGAGTATTTCTGAAAATGAGTCTCCATTATTAAAATTCAGGTTTTGAATTGATCAAATATTTTGAGAAGACTATAAATGTCAATATCTTTGGACCTTCTCTCTTTTATTATCATCTTCCTTTCTCATTATTTTAAAGATTATTCTGATCTTATTTTCAGTTCTAGGGCTTCAGCTGGATCCAAACCAAATTGAGGATCCCTTTTGTTCCTTTCACCCTTCTTCTTCCTCCACATAGTTGCAACCTAATCTGAAAATGATTTTTTTTTCATTGATTTTTTGGAAGTTGTAATCTCAACAACCATTCTTTTAGTTGAAGATTATTTGGATGGATTTCATGGTTTATCACTACCTTCAGCTACTTCATTTCCATTCTCAGCTTCCAGATCCTTCAAAAAAAGTTGGATTTCGGATTTAAACATAACTTAATTCTCATTATTGTATCCTTAGTGATCAGAGGCTCCTTGAAATGTGTCTGATCTAACTTTATTGCAACATTTCAAAAACATAATCATTCTTTCAGAAACTTACTGAGAATGGCAGAAAAATGACCAGCTGTGATGTTATGGAACCATATTTATGCTTATTAATTGTCAATAAAATGAATCCCATTAGATTAAACTTCCTCATATTCACCAAATAGTCAGGCACATAAACATATGAAACATTAAATGTTTCCTTTTCACCCTTTATCAGTAAAAAAATCCTTGCATCCATAGGAATATGAGTTGATTATCTCCTGAAAAATGACTTCCATTATTTTGTCCTCCTGAATCTAAAAAATAGGTTCTACATCTTTTCTCTTATAAAACAACATATCATGTTTCTATAGTTTGTGGGAAGGATGCAGGGAATCACCCTCATATGAAACCCCTATGAAAGTAGCTATTTTTTATAGAGGATGAATAATTCTTATCATACATCATAAATGAAATCCAGAGACCATTGTCTATCTCTATTGTTTTATAAAATTTTAACAACTTCTCATAGAACAAAAATTCTTGATCTAAAATCGGTCATTCATTACAAATGGATTCCCACCCATCGAAATGTATTATTCTTTTAAAAGATGAATTAAAAGTCTCATAAAAGTCTCAAGAGACTAACATTTCACCTTGAAAGGTTATGAAAGAGAAATATTTTTGAGATAATATCCTTGGAGAAGAAGTAGTTGACTCAGATATGAAAAAATCTCTTGAAACCAGAGTATTTCCGAGTTACGAAAGTCGCGGTTTACTATGATTATGAAATCTGAGGTATCTTCTGATTGAGAACAGTGTTGAGTATTTGTGGAGCATCAGGACATGCAAGAAAATCAGAGGAGTTTGATGCTGTATATGTAGGGAGGGGTTCTTTAAAAAATAAATTGATGGATAGGATTAGATCTAAAAGATCCAATGGTTGAGAATTATTTTTACCTTTTGAGGTTTTCTTTAAAATAAAATTGTATTTAAAATGAATATGATTAGGTGTTAAAAGAAAGAATTAGAAAAAAACTATTTGATCAACCAAAATAAGGTTTTAGAAGTTTTTCTAATCAGAGAATTAGTATAAATGTATCGGTTTCAGTATATTGTTATTATGATAATAATATAAACAACATTGAAAACCATATGATTCCAATTATAATTATAATATCGATAAAATAAAATTAATTTGGTACCAATGATCATGTACTAATGGAATAATCCAATACATATAATCTATTAATGATAATATAATCTAATTCTGATAATCTTGTTCCAATAAAATAATACAATACCGACAATTTGGTACCAATAAAATAATCTAATATCGATCAAATAAACTAATACCGTTAAAATAATCTAATACCGATAAAATTATCTAATACCAATAAAATACTAAAATGCTGAAAACATAAAACCAGTGAAATGTAAAACCGATAAAAATAAAAATCCGATACAAGTGAAACCGATAAAATTGAAACAAATTAAAATGTAAAACTGATTAAAATGTAAAACCAAAAAAAAGTAAAAGTGATTAAAATGTAAAATAGATAAAGGGAAACTGGTTAAAATGTAAAATAGATAAAAGAAAAATAGATTAAAATGTAGAATTGATAAAAGTAAATATATACATATGGAAACCCTGGTTTTAATAAAAACATAATCATGATTTATTACATAATCTATTCACTTGATACAACATGGAAGATCGAGAGGTCTAGTGTCTTTGGGGATTAGGATCATTACATAACAACTTAAAACATGAAAAACAACATCTTTATTGAAAACATCCTTTACATGACTACAACATTTCCTCGTACTTAACATTGAATGGGATAACCTGAGTACATGCATATGAAAAGGGGTGAGCTATAAAGCCTAGTAAGGGAATAAACATTGAATAAATGGGGAGTACGATAGATGTTATACAATAGGCATATCAATAGTGTACAAGAAAAACATGAACATAAAGGCATGATAAAGCATGATAATCCTAACATGGAAATGTGGCAACAACACTTAACATGGAATTAGCATGATCCAAGGCTCATTGCACATGGAGCATGAGTAAATTCTCATTGCACGTGAAGCACAATTAAACCCTCATTTCACTTTAATTATCATGATTCAAAACTCATTGCACATGACGTATCATGATACTATACGTTACCTAATGCATTGGAGCGCTATAAGGGAACACCCTTCTTAAACAATTCATTTCATGCATAAGTGGGCCACATGGATCATAAAACATGGATTCATTAGACATAATAATTTATTCTGCGATAAAGTAATGTGGAATTAATACATGAAAATTTATAATCAATTAGTAAATGTTCATAAAGGTGAATACCATTGATAGAGAAATGGGCATGGTATTCACTACACAAAGGCATTTTCTTAGAAAATCGGTGCAATTTCGGCAGCGTAACGGCGTGACATAAGAATTCATAAAAAATGGTTGATGAGAGAGAAAGGGGTGTATCATCATATTTACATGAAATAGATAGTAAGGGGGTCATATAGATACATGTACAAATGATTGTAATGAAATTTAGATTCATGATAAAAATGTATTTCTTGAATGTAAATGAAGAGAGAGAAGTTCCTTTCGTAATTTCGACATTGTAACAGTTGTACATGGGAGGAATTTAATTAGAGAGAAAGGGGTTTCCCATCATTGAAACAATAATAGGGCAGTATGGGGGAGGTTCGAAACCATAACCCTGCATTTATAATTGAATTTAAAAGGGAATAACAATATTAAGAATATTGGACAAAAAAAAGTGAAAGAACGAAAACCCCTTACTTGGAAGTTTGCTTACAAGGCTTAAGAGTTGCTTGAGAGAGGCTTCTGGGGAGCTTGGGGAACCTTGAAAGGATTTTAGAGAGGGTAGGGTAGAGGTTGGACAAACTCCAAAGGAATTGAGTGAGGAGGAAGTGGGAGCATGGGTGGGTTTATGTAGGAAAGGTGAGTGAATTATTTATTATTTAGGTTTGGGACCCCTTACATTAAACTAATCCAAACCACAAATAAGCTCATGGTTTTTGCACATTGTTTTTGGAAAAGGGAAGTGGAAAAAATATTTTATAAGGACAATGTCCTAACTTCTTAAAATTATAGGGTTGTTTATGTGGAGGTGAGTCACACTCCCATGGAATATAATTTAAAAAGACAAGATGTTTAATAAGTCTTGAGGGGTCCATTAATGCTTTTAAAAGTAATTCAATCAAACCCAAAATCACATTATTTTAATGGTAAAACATATATTGGCCGAACATAAAGGTTATAGTATTTTATTACATCACTATTGGGTCATTATGATGTCATAAAACTCATTATATATTTAAATGGTGTTTAATTTTTCCCAAAAATTTGACTGTCTCATAAAATTATGAAAAATACATCGTTGGATATGTTTGATGTACTGATTCCAGAAATATCCTAAATTTTATTTATAAAATTTTCTATATATGTTAATTTTCACTTTTAAAATAGAAACCGACATTTATCGAAAATTCATGGGTTTTGGCAAAAATGGATTTCAAACCATAATGAAAAATTATAATAGCATTCATAAAATTATATGATCAATTATATTTAAAAAATTAATTTAACAATAATAATAATATTTTATTCAAATATTATTTAATTCAATAATCCCTTAATTTAATAAAATATATTTCTTAATAAAATAATAACTAAAAACACTACTTGTACATTAAAACCAATTTACAAGGTATCAATAATGACAAGAACGAATATTCATTATTATATACAAAAATAATGTACATGGACATAGTACCAGTGATTTGTTACATAACCGCTTAAAACAGCTGCTTAAGACCTAAGGGTAAGGTGTGCGATGGTGACAGACTCTTGGGGTGGCTCAAATAACATTGCTCGAGTGGTAATCTCTATTAACTTCCACTATTCCCGTAGATGGTCTCGTTCGAGCTTGAAATGATGAATTTCATCTTGGGCTTGGTCAAGAGTCAAGCCCAATGATGCCACCTCTTTTCCACGCTCTGAAAAATGGGCTTCATATGGAGAAATTCTACTGGATGAGGCCATTGCTTCCTTTTTCTGTGTAAATTGGATTTGTTAAAGCCCTATATTTATACTAATAATGTGATCACTATTTAATGGATATAAAATCAACGGTCACAATTCTTAATATAAAACCAATGAAGTCTTTTATAAACATTTTACATAAATAGCAATGTAATTAGATTAAGAGGGATTTCCATTAATGAAACTTTGGGTCATCAAAATATTCCCCCTTAATAAACTTCACCCTTGAAATTTCCTTTTCCCACACTAAAAAAGATGTGGGTAACTCAGCTTCTTCATTTCCTCTGATTCCCAAGTCACTTCTTCAGACATCGGGTTTCGACACTACACACTGATGAGGGGCATTGTCTTATTTCATAGAACATTTTCTGTACAATCTAAGATCTTAAATGGATGCTCCTCATAAGAAAGATCATCCTCAAACTGTACCACCACAGAAGAGAGTACATGTTAAGGGTCCGGTATGTACTTCCTTAAGAGGGATACATGAAAGAAATCATGTACTTTGGCCATGGTAGGTGGAAGTTCTAGTCGATGGGCCACATCCCCGACACGATCAGGAATTTCGAAGGGGCCGATGTACCTTGGACATAACATACCTTTCTTTCAAAACCTCATGACCTTATTCCATGGAGATATGCATAGAAAAACCATGTCTCAAACTTTAAACTGAAGGTCTCGTCGATGATTATCTTTATAACTCCTCTGTAAACTCTGGGATACCTTGATATTCCGCTGAATGGTTTTCACCTTCTCCACCATTTCCTCGACCATTTCCGGTCTATACAGCTTATGTTCACCGACCTCATCCCAACACGCTAGTGTTCTGCACCTTTTCCCATAAAGGGCTTCATATGGTGACATTTGGATGCTCCAGTGGAAACTATTATTATAAGAGAACTCAACCAGAGGAAGATGTTGATCTCATCCTCCTTTAAATTCTACTGAGCATGCTCTCAACATGTCCTCAAGTGTTTGGATAGTCTGCTCGGATTGGCCATCAGTTTGAGGATGACAGGCCGTACTAAAGTTCAGTTCAGTATCCAGAGCATGTTGAAGACTCTTCAAAAACATAGAGGTGAATCTTGGATCTTGGTCAAAAACAATAGATAGTGGTACTCCATGCATCCTTACCACTTCCCTAGTATATATCTGTGCCAGTTGATCTAATGAGAAATCATCCTGAATAGCAAGGAAGTGTACAGTCCTTGTAAGACGATCCACCACAACCCAGATTGCATTATTGCCTTTGGATGTCCTCGGATGTCTAGTGAAAAAGTCCATGGTGATGTTCTCCAATTTCCATTCTGGTATGGGAAATGGTTGAATCATCCCCTTAGACTTCTGCCTCTCCGCCTTCACTTGCTGAAACACCAAGAACATTGATGTATATAAAACGATCTCCTTCTTCATATTATCCCACCAAAATTTTTCTCAGAGATCTCAATACATCATTGTTCTCCCTGGGTGAATAGAGAAATTTGAACAATGTGCATCATCCAAAAGTTCCTTCGTCAGCTTCAGACCTGACAGAACACATAGTGTTTTCCCAAATCGCACAATTCCTTCTTCATTAACATTAAAGTTTAATTATTTACCTTTTTCGATAGCTTCCACTTTTTCCTGAATTCCCACATCATCCTTTTGAGCATCCTTTAACCTTTCTTAAAGAGATGGTTGAGCAATCATTTATGAATGGATTGATGATGTTCCCTTCTTTAGGATTTCCATGCCCATCATCATCATGTCTAAGAAGATTGGATCCTTCTCAATTCTCATCATTGATAGAATTGATGGGTCCTTTCTTCTTAGGGAATCTGCCACCATGTTCCCTTTCCCATGGTGGTAATGTATTGAAAAGTCATAATACATGATGAGCTCTATCCATATTCTCTTGTGAATATTAATCTCTTTCTATGTGAATATATATTTAAGACTCTTGTGGTCAGTATATATCTGTCATTTCTCCCAATAGAGATAATTCCGCCATATTTTCAAGTAAAAGATCACCACCGCCAACTCCAGATCATTCATTGGATTGTTTCACCCATGGATTTTCAACTGTCTTGAGGCATAGGATATCACTTTTTCATTCTTTATTTGCACACATCATAAGCCCTTCTTCAAAGCATCACTGAATATCACAAAAGGTTCCCCACTTGTGGGTAAAGTGAGCATGGGCACATTGATAAGCCGCCTTTTGAACTCTTTGAGTCGTTCTTCACATTCATCACTCCAAAAAAACTTTAATCCCTTTCAAGTTATCTTGGTAAGGGGGTTGGACAATCGTGAGAAATTTCTCACAAATCGTTGATAATATCCCGCTAACCCCAAGAAGCTACGGATATTCGTTACCGATGTTGGCCTTAGCCATCCCTCAATTTCATCTATTTTGGGGGTATCCACAGATATTCCATTACTTGTGATGATATGGCCCATGAATGAGACCTCCTTCAACAATAACTCGCATGTGCTGTACTTATTATAGAGCTTCTCCTTGCGCAAAGTCTCTAGTACAGTTCTTAAATTCTCCTCAAGATCCTCCTTGGTTTTGGAGTATATTATAATATCATCTATAAAGACTACCAAAAATTTGTCAAGGTAATCTCTAAAGACACTATTCATCAAGTCCATGAAGATTTCTAGAGCATTAGTGAGTCCGTAAGGCATTACTATGAATTCATAGTTCACGTATCTTGTTCAAAATGCAGTCTTGGGGGCATCTTCCTTCTTCACCCTTAAATGATAATATCCCGACCTCAAATCTACCATGGAGAAGTATTGTGCTCCATGCAGCTGATCGAACAAGTCATCAATCCATGGCAGAGGATAATTTTTATTTATCGTGATTTCATTAAGTTCACGATAATCGATGCAAAGCTGCATTAACCCATCCTTCTTCTTGACGAAAAGGACTGGTGTACCCCATGCTGAAGCACTTGGGCATATAAACCCTTTATCCAGATTCTCCTTTAGTTGTTTCTTCAGCTCTTCATGCTCCATGAAATCCTTTCTATATGGAGTCTTTGATATTGGTAGTGACCCTGGTATAAGTTCAATAGAGAATTCAACATCTCTTCTAGGAGGAAGACCAGGAAGTTCCTCGGGAAACACTTCAGCAAATTCCCTCAAAATAGGCATTTCTTCATGGGTGGTTTCTTCCTTAGACTCAATCATCTGAGCTAGATACGCATTCTCATAGGGAAATTATATCCATGGTTGAGATGATCGAGCTAAAGGAGATTCATCTTTCTGCTTACACTTGTAAATAATCGGCGGTCGATTCTCCAAATATAGTGTGATTTCCCTCTCCTGAAAATTTATATTGGCTCTATATAAGGAAAGCCAATCCATGCCATGAATTGCATAAAATTCCACTAGAGGGAGTATGACGAGGTTTTCTGAGAAATTCAATCCACATATTATGATAGGGGGGAGTTATATTCGCGGGATGAAATGATGGCCCGATTTGTCGTACTCATCGACATCTTCACTTCAATGATTTGTGGTGGTGCTAGGATTGTTCTACTAAACTATTGAGATATAAAAGAATGCATAGAACCTGAATCAAAAAGTACGTTCTATATTCTTGAAAGAATAACTAGCGTACTTGTCACCACTTCATTGTCGGTGTTCAATTCCGCAGAAGTAGTGACAAAAGCTCTTCCTTGTTTCCTTGGAGGTTGTCGGTTGCCTCTGAAAACCCTTGGATTAGGGAAATAATTTGAAAAATGAACTGGTTAATTGCAGTTGTAGCAATGAACAACGCGTTGAGGTTCGAATGGAGCATTCCTCTCCTATGTCATAGTTACGGGTCTTTCTTGCCGACAGTTAACAGCTAGGTTCCCTTCTCTTCCACACCTAATGCATTTCGTCGTCCCCTGGAGGCAATTTCAAGGCTGCTTCTTTCCTCACATTTGCCAAGTGGGGTGCTAGATCATCATAGCACCGTTGGATTTATCCATCGGACAACCAGCAATGAAGACCACCTTACGCTTCTTGTCCCCATGATACCCCTGTAACTCCCCGATCTCCATTTCGACCTTGAGGGCACATCAGACAATTTCCTCATTGTTTTCGATTTCATGGATCACTAATTATTTTTGTAGGCTAGGCTTCATCCCACCAAAGAAGTAGCCAACCTTGCATTAGGGGGTAACAACAAACTTGGATGTGTATCATGCAAGCCTTGTGAAGTTTTCCTCGTACGCTCCAACAGATTTTTTGTCTTTTTTCTTGAGGGAAAAAAAGTCCCTTTCTATCTTAATCTGGTGGTTGTGCGGAAAATATTTATCAAAAAATGTCTTCTGGAAGTCCTTCCATTCCAACACCTCGATATCCTTCTCAGGCTTTGTATTTTTTATTAACGTCAACCATTGATCAGCATCACCCTCCATAAAATAATCTGCCAGGAGAACCTTCTCTTGTTCATAACATTGAAGGATGTATAATATCTTTTCAATGGAGTTGATCCACTATTCAGCGATCGTGGGATCAGATGATCCACTAAATTTAGGAGGAGTTTGTCTCATGAAGCTATCTATTGCAACTTGTTCATTCTTAATGGGGGTTGGATGTTCCTCTTCACTCGTTTTTCTATTCAAAGATTGAGTTATATGTTAGAGATGTGTGACAAAGTTCGCGATTCCCAATCCCATTGGATTGGGTATCTCATTAGTACAGTCATCACACTGATCTTCCCAACGGTTGATAGCCCGAGTTCTCCTATTACCAGGCATTGGATGACATAAAATGAATGTTAGGGGGTAACACATAAAGGGAAATCCAAAGACAAAAGTCGATGACTTATAAATAAACTTTTATTTCCTTAAATCATGAGTCTATATGCGTCAATCTATGGTTTTTAGGATCTACTGTCTAACATATATTCCTAGGGGAAATTTTTTTAATTCCCTTAATAAGGGTTCATACTAAGCATGTGAATTTATCAAAACATATCCCACAGGAGTTTCGTAAACAAGAGTGCAGCAAGGCCCATTTTCGTGCAGCAGTTCTCGTTTGAGTCTAGCTCAAAGTGGTGTTTTCGGGTTTTACCCCTAGGATACATCTGTGCCAGAGACGCCTCTACCTGCACGTATCCAGAAAGGGATGTATTTTCTTGATAAACCACTCACTTAGTACTTACCAAAAAATAGGGATGTTTTTTTATACTTAGTCTTTTCTCTAATGATTTATTGGGGTTTTCTAATCCTAATCCCAAAAATAACTAAACCTATCCTCTGATACCAACTATGACAACCCTTCTTTTAATACAAAATTAAACATGATTTATTGCATAAAATATTCACCTGATACAACATGGATGATCGAGAGGTCTAGTGTCTTTTGGGATTATGATCATTACATGACAAATTAAAACATGAAAAACAACATCTTTATTGAAAACATCCTTTACATGACCACTACATTCCCTCGTACATAGCATTGAATGGGAAAACTTGAGGACATGCATATGAAAAAGGGGTGAGCTAGAAAGCCCAGTAAGGGAATAAACATGGAATACATGAGGCGTAAAATACATTTTAGAAAATAGGCATATCAATAGAGCACAAGAGAAACATGAACATAAAGGCATGATAAAGCGTGATAATCATAACATGGAAATGTGGCAACAACACTTAACATGGAATTAGCATGAGCCAAGGCTCATTGCACATTGAGGATGAGTAAATTTTTATTTCACATGAATAATGAGTAAAACCTTGTTTCACATGAATTAGGATGATTCAAAACTCCTTTCACATGACGTATCATGATACTATACGTTACCCAATGCATTGGAGCGCTATAAGGGCGCACCCTTCTTAAACATTTCATTTCATGCATAAGTGTGCCACATGGATCATAAAACATGGATTCATTAAACATAATCATTTATTCCAAGATAAAGGAATGTTGAATTCATACATGAATCATTATAATCAATACGTAAAGGTTTATAAAGGTGAATACCCTTGATGGAGAAATGGGTATTGTATTTGCAACACAAAGGCATTGGCTTAGAAAATCGGTGCAATTTCGGTAGCATAATGGCGTGACATATGAATTCATAAAAAAATATTTATGATAGAGAAAGGGATAAATCATCATATTTACATGAAATGGACAGTAAGGGGATCATATAGATACATGTCCAAACAATTGTAATGAAATTTATATTCATGATACAAAAGTTTGGCTTGAATGTAAATGAAGAGAGATAAGTTCCTTTCGGAATATCGGCATAGTATTGGATGTACATGGGAGGAAATTAAGTAGAGACAAAGGGGTCTTCAATCATTCAAAAAATAATAGGGCAGTATGGGGGAGCTGCAAAACCATACCCCAACATGTATAATTGAAACTAAATGGGCATAACAATAATAATAAAATTGGAAAAAAAGTGAAAGGAAGAAAAACCCTTACGTGGAAGTGTGATTCCAAGGCTTGAGAGAGGCTTGAGAGAGGCCTCTTGAGAGCTTGGGGCGCCTTTGGAGGATTCTAGTGAGAGTAGGTAAGAGTTTGGACGAACTCCAAAGGCTTTGAGTGAGGAGGATGTGGGAGATTGTGTGGGTTTATATAGGAAAGGTGAGGGAATTCTTTGTTATTTAAGTTTGGGAACCCATACATTAAACTAATACAAAACACAAACCAGCTCATGGTTTTTGCCCATGGTTTTTGGAAAAGGGAAGAGGAAAACAGTATTTTATAAGGCCAAAGTCCCATGTTCTTAATATAATGGGTTTTCTTAAGTAGAGGTGAGTCACACTCACATGGAAAATAAATTAAAAGGACAAGATGTTTAATAAGTCTTGAGGCGTGCATTAATGCTTTGAAAAGTAAGTCAAAGAAACCCAAAATCACATTATTTTAATGTTATAACATATATTGGACGAATATAGGGCTTATACTGTTTTATTACATCACTATTGGGTCATTATGATGTCATAAAACACATTATATATTTAAACAGTATTTAATTTTACCCAAAAATTTAATTGTCTCAGAAAATTATGAAAAATTCATCGTTGGATAATTTCGACGTCCTGATTCTAGAAATATCATTTATTTTATTTAAATAATTTTCCAAATATATTAATTTTCACTTTTAAAATAAAAACCGACTTTTATTGAAAATTCACGGTTTTTGACAAAAATGGCTTTCAAACCTTAATAAAAAATTATAATTGCATTCATAAAATTATATGATCATTTATATATAATAAAATTAATTTAATAATAATAATTATAATTTATTAAAAAATTATATAATTCAGAAATACCATAATTTAATAAAATAGTTTTCTTAATTGAATAATATCTAAAAACACTCCTTGTACTTTAAAAACTATTTACAATGTATCAACAATGACAAGAAAGTATATTCATTATTATATACAAAAATATTGTTCATGAACATAGTACTAGTGATTTGTTACATAACCCCTTAAAACCACCACATAAGAGCTAAGGGTAAGGTGTGCGATGGTGACAGACGCTTGACGTGGCTCAGATAACATTGCTTGAGTGGTATTCTCTATTAACTTCTACTTTTACCATAGACAGTCTCATTCGAGCTTGACATGATGAAGCTCTGCTTGGGATTGGTCATGAGTGAAGCCCAAAGATTCCACCTCTTTTCTGAGCTATGACAAATGGGCTTCGTATGGAGCAATTATACTGGATGAGGCCATCGATTCCTTTGAGTGAGTAAATTGGATTTGTTGAAGCCCTATATTTATACTAATCAAGTGATCCCTATTCAAAGGCTATAAAAGCAACAATCATAATTCTTAACATAATATAAAAGAAGTTCTATATAATCATTTTACATAAAGAGACATTTAGTTAGATTAAGAAGAATTTACATTAATGAAACTTTTGGTCGTTACAATACTCCGCCTTATAAAATGAGTAACTTAATGTAAGGAGAAAGTTTAAACAAGAAATAGATGTTAATTATTACTTTATAGTGACCATTTATAGATTCTTTTTAATGTATTCAAATCTATCAAAGGATAATGGTTTTGTGAAAATATCATCTTGTTTTTCTTTTGTTTCAATGAATTTAAAAATAATATATCCCTCTTGTGTGTGATCCCTAAGAAAGTGGTGCCTAATATCTATGTGATTTTAATGTGAGTGATGTGAATGTTTTTTACTAAGTTAAGTGGAACTAGTATTATCACATAGTATATGAGTTTTTGAAAAACACTTTCCATAGTCAGTGAGTGTGTATTGCATCCACAAAACATGAGCACTGCATCATCCAACTGCAACATATTCATCCTCAGCAGTGAAGAGTGCTATTGAATGTTTGTTTTTCATTACCGAGATACTAATGAATCTCATAGGAAATGAAATGTTCTGGATGTGATTTTTCTATCCATTCTACAACCACCAATGTTATCATCTGAATTTTTTTAAAAAAAAATCATTTCAACAAGAGTAATATAGTCCTAAATACAAAGTTCCCTTTATGTAGAGAAAAATTATTTTCACTACTTTTAAATTAGATTCCATTAGATTAGATTGATATCATGCACATAAGCATACTTAAAACCTCACATCTAGACGACTAGCTGTTAAATATAACAGACTTCTTATCATACCTCTAAAAGATACTTGATCTACTAGTTTCCTAGCTTTATCAAGATCAATTGTATTTGAGGTAATAATTTGAGTTATTATAAACTTTGTGTGGTCATATCCACAATTTTTAAGTAAATCATTGATATATTTATGTTGGGGAAAATAGGTTCCTTATAGTTTTTGAGATATTTTAAATCATAAAAATAATGATAACTCTCCCATAATTCAAATTTCAAACTCAAATTTCATAATATTCTCAAAATAATCAATTTGGTATTGCTGAGTTGATTTGAATATAATGTCATCAACATAGATTTGAACAAAAAAAAGATTTTGTTCTCCATTTTTATAAAAAGAGTTGGACCTGAAATGCCTTTTTCATAATTGTTTTGTAAAATAAATCATATAAGTCTATCATAGAAAGCTCTAGGGGATCGTTTAATTCCATATAATTCTTTTCAAGTTTTAAAAACACAATCAGGATGTTTTGGATCTTCAAAACTGTAATGTTTTTTTACAAAAACTTTTTCTTGTACAACACCATTATGAAAATCATATTTTACATCCATTCAAAAAAGTCTGAAATTAAAGAATTTTGTAAATAATAATAAAATATTAATAGATTGAAGTCTAGAAACAAGAAAATAGGTTTATTTGTATTATATTCCCTCTTATTGATCATAACCTTTATCAACAAGTCTTTATTTATTTATTATATTTACTCCATTTTCATGACATTTGTGCCTAAAAACCCATTTTCACCAATTATAGTTGTTTCTATAGGTCTCTCAACCAAGGTCTAGAAAATATTCCGTTCAAATTAATTTATTTTATCTTACATTATTTTAATCCAATATTCATCACCTAAGTCCTTATTAAAAGTTTTAGGTTCAGATTGAGATAGAAAATAAAGGTGTTATATTTCATATCTTAATGAATTTCTAGTCCTTACGGGTTGATTTACATCCCCAACAATATTATCACTGGGATGATTCCTAAGAAACATTTTATTTGGGTTTTTTAAAACATGATCATGAACATATGATAAAAATTCTTCTGGGTAAACATTTCAGAAATATTTTCTTGATTATTTCCATTTTCAAAAGATTTTTCAATCAATGGTTGATAATTAGTTTGTGAAAACACATCTGTTGATATTTATAGGGGTTTTTTAAAAAAGGAATAGTTTTCTCAAATTTTACATTCATTTTTTGCTCAACAGTAAAAGAGTTATTATTAGAGACTCTATAGGCCTTAGATGTAGTGTAATAACCTAGAAAGATTCCATTATCAGATTTGGGTGAGAATTTATGTAAATTATCTATAGCATTCAATATTAGTAATTTTCATACAAATACTATGATGTAAGGAAATTTTTATTTTTGGCTTGTCCACAATTCATAAGGTGTTTTATTAATAAAATTCTAGTTAGAACTCAATTTATAGTATAACATGAAGTACTGATAACTTCAACCCAAAAATACATAGCAATTGAGTATTCAATTTACATGGTTCTTGTCATTTCATCAGGAATATGATGTATTCTTTCAACAACACCATTTTGTTGAGGGGTTATTAGAGATGAAATTTTGTGAGTTATACCTTTATTACTACAAAAATATTCAAAATGGAATTCTGAAATTCTCCAACATGATCACTTCGAATAGTTATCAATAGTAGGTTTTTCTCATTTTTAATTCATGCTTTAAATGTTTTTAAATAGATAAATTCTTCAGATATCTTTTCTAGAAAATAGACCCATAGAAATATGGTGTAGTCATCAACTTAAAAAATACATATTACATGCCTCCAAGACATCAAATTTATGTAGGACCAAAAATATCCAGGTGAACTATCTGTAATGCATTATAAATTTAATATTCATTAATTTATTTAAACCTAGGTTTATGTCGCTTACTGTATTGACTAGTATCACAAACATTTTAATAACCATACCTGAGATCCGGTATATCCTTAACAAGTGTTTTCATTGAGATTTTACAAAGGCTCCTAAGGTTACAGTGTCATAACCTTCTATTCCATAACCCAGATTGGTCTTCAATTGCACTTACGTAAGGTATGTCTTAATTCATATGGTCTTCTATGATAATTGTGTTGAAATTCTCATGATTATGGGTAGAGAGAATGAATTCATACTTGGAATTTTGAACTAAAAATTTATCATTTCTAAAATTCGCAAGTTAACCTTCATCACAAAATAGACATATACTTATAAGGTTTTTCTAAAGACCTTTAACAAATGAATCATTTGAAATTCAAACTTTTCCTAAAAGAACAATATTACATATACCAACGATCTTTCTTTAAGAATTATCTCTGAATTTCACTCTTACAGATTTCATTCTAATAATATTTTCAAAGAAATATTTGTTTCTGGTCATATGTTGAAAACAACCACTATACATGTTCAAAATATTCTTGTTGATGTTACACTTTTAGTTTCCCTGAAAATGAAATAATTAGTTTTCTGGAACCCAACTTTGTTTGGATTCAAGAAATTTTATATAAAAGAACATTATAAATACAAATTTGTTTTTCAAAGTGAGATTTCTGAAATCATAATGATTGGGTTTTATTAAGAGAAAATTTATTTCCTATTTTCCACCACATTGACACATGGTGCAGAATTTAGTACTTTTGGGAACAAAATAATTATGACTAAAAATTGGTATTGAATGAGTATAACCAATTCCATAACTATTCCTCAGAATAAGAATTTATGAATAAATTTTATCAAAAAATTTCCTTCCAAAAGTGAAATTTAATAAATGATTCATAAGATAAAAAATTTAAAATTTTGTCCTAATGAGTATATTATCCTTCTCACAAGAAATTGTTTTGAAATGTTTTCTTATTTCAAATTTTTTTCTTTAAAACAAGTTGTTAAAAGTCTATAGAATGTTTATCGTTCTCATGATTTACTTCCATAATATTTTTCCAAATATTTTAAAAATCAAGAGATTTCTTATCAATATCTTTTGAAAGATAAAATACATATTATGAAAGGATAGTTATTCTAGAATATAACTTATCATGATTTATCTTGAGTTTGGAATTCACTTTCTCATGTTTTTTGGAAAATCTAGATACTTCTACAAAAGTAGGTAAATTGTTTTATGCTGAGTATGATTCTTCATCCATAGAGTTAAGATAATTATAATTAAGGTAATTGACATTTAGGGATTGATTTTTATGAGATTATTCAATGTGTACCTTATCTATGAGACAATGATTTAAAATAAGTATTCTGGTTACAATTTCGATATTCTTCTGACCAGATGATTCGTTTTCAGAAGATTATTCTGATGAATCACCACCACATGCACTCCAAGAATCATTTTATTTTAAGTATTTATTAATCTTTTACTTGAAATAATTTTTCTTATTTCTCCCAAACGTTTATCCTTTTTGACATTCCTTTTACGCAAAGAACAATATGGTCTATTATGACCTGATCTTTTACATTTATAATAGGTTACTTCTGATTCTTTCTTTTCCATTCTATCTTTCTTTTTAATTATATAATGAAAACCTTTCATTCCCACAATCATGTTCATTCTTTGAGAAATATTGGATAGTTTATTTTATGAATGATCACTTTCACTAGATTATTTTATAACAATAAATTTCTTAGATTTGGATCTTGTTACCCTTTTCTCATTTCTTTGCTTCAGATGTAGTAGTAAAATATACACTCCCATAGAAGTTATTTTTCTTATTAAAATATGCATCTCTTTTCATTCTTGTCTCATGATGTAAGAGAGTACCAAATAATTCATCAAGAGTTATTTGAGTAATTTTAATCTTCTCATCGATACCTTTCCTTCTTGGTTCAAAGTCATTGGTCATTATATCAATTATATTGTCCATACAAACATCATCATCAAGACCTTTTTCTCCAATTAATTGAAGATTGTTGACAATTTTCATATATCTTTATTGAATCTTGCATACCGGTTCTCCATTGGGTAAAACAAAACCATGATATTCAGCTCTTAGCACGGTTCTTAATATTTCTATAAATTTAGATTTACCAAAATGAGTGACTACCAATTTATTCCAGATACAGTTAGCTACTTCAAATAATGATATTAGACTATATATATTCCTGGTCCTAGAACATAAAAATGTATTGTGTACCTTTTTAATCAGTTTATATTCTAGTTTTTCTTGGTTGGTGAGGGTTCTCACTTCCATATCTTGAATTATGTAATATCCAGTAAGCATCAAAATATTTTCTACTCTAGTATTAATAACAAAAGTCTTCATTCAATATCACTATTACTCATAATCATTCCCATAAAAAAATAAGCAGTCTAGTTGGGTTCAGGTTATCTACTGGTCCAATATTCATTCCTTCCAACTTATAAACAATACCTTTTCACTCCACATGTTAGTGTAGTAAGTGAATATAAGCAATAGAAATAAAATTGAATTACCAAAAGAAATAATGTAAGAAAAAAAATCATTGGAATCCTACTCTAATTTTAATTGTTGGGTTGAAATGTATATGTAAGTGTATATGAGATGGTACAATACAAAAAGGGGGGGGGTTGAATTTTAGGTTTAAAAAAATTATTTAAAATATTAAGAAAGAACTTATTTTAAGTGGTATTAAACTAATAAAAATTATAATCAATACAAATTACCATATGAGTCTTGGATCTGATGGATATGATATGAGACGAAATGATAAGTTATTAAAAAATTTTATTTTAATTGAATATAATGATAAGAGTGATAAAAATGTAATTTATTATACCATTTATCATATGAAATCTCTTAATAAAATATTTAATTAATGTATCATAATTAGAAAATTACAATAGAAACGAATAATAATAGAAAGAAGAAACAAATTGAATCCATTTCTATTACAAAATGCAGCGGGAAAATAAACGATATTACAATTGTTTTACACAAAAGAGTAGGGTATCATTTAAACTAGGATAAAAGGCCTATTTTAACACCACCCTGGTAATCCCTCGATACGATAACATAGTTACAATGATTAACATGGATAATATGCATATCATGGTTACAATTAATATTTTGGTTACGTTACTTAACAAAATTATGATACATAATGTGAATACGATACATAACTTGGTTTCAATGCATGATTACAATTCAATAAAAAAATTGGTTACAATGCATGATTACGATACATAATATGAATACGATACATAACTTGGTTATGATGATTATGTTTAGAAAAACATAATATGTGGTTATGATTGTAAAAAAGATTATGTGGTTACAATGAGAAACCAAAATGTGATTACGATTGATAACAAAGAGCATATGATTACAATATAGAACAACAGCATGTGCAGTTACGATGTAAAACAAAATTTTTGATTATGAATGTAAAGAAAAAATATTTGTGACTACGATATATGTGATTATGATATATTTGATTATGATATATATGATTATGATATATGTGGTTATGATATATGTGATCACTATATATGTTATTACGAATAGAATACAATATATATGAAAATGATAAGTAATTTGTAATTTCCCCAATAAAAAGATCAAATGGAAAGTAGAATTGTTTTGACCGAATAGAATGATCATTTTTTTACAACATAAATCAGGTAAATTTTATTTATCCACAACAGGATATGTGGGAATTGTTTTTTAAATTTTAACTAATGAATTTTTTTTGTTCACAATTTAATAATTTCATAATGGTTATGATTGTTCAAAAGTCTATTTTTATCCCGGGTTTCAAGATCATGTTACATTTCAGAGACATATTCCTATGATTATGCTCCCAGTATAATATGTATTAAATCTCGATTTCAATCTATTTTTACCATTTGTATGTCAGTACATTTGATATTTCATATCATTATATCATGAATTGAGGAAAATTCATACTGTTGGATGTTACATTTAGAATATATTCCTCCCCTGCCCATATTTTCTCATATGCTTATGATCATACCATTTATATAATGTTTTTATGTCTACCCTCAATAATAATTAAATATCACCCCTATCTATGGATATTTTCCCAAGGATATAGTGATCATAATTACCTAGGATATATCTTTTTTTAGATATAATGCTTGTTGAATATAGGGAGAATTTCACAAGTACCATAAATTATGTTTTTTATGTAGTTGATACTTAATGAAACAAATAATTTAATTCATGTGATTTTGAGATGATATATGATATAAATTTTTTATCACAACATAATATTTCAAATTAAATATGGGTTCATGTCAATCTTTACCAAATAATGTGTTTGCAGAAATAGTTTTTACCTCATGATCATTGAGTGATGGACTGTGGTGCCTCAGTTTGTATCAAAGAAAGGATTAATAATAATTTCTATGATTATTAATGTTATTTATTATAATTAGTTTTAGATAACATTAGTGAATACTGTATTAATATATTGTGTCTGATGTTTTGAAATGTAAGAGTCATAATATTTCTAATAATATTTTCAATGTTAGGCACTGAGTTGGTAGGGGATTCTGGGCACAAGAAATCCTCGGTGCGGTGATATCAACAATATTAAGAATATTTTATCATGCATATTATGTTTCCTTGGAAACATGGATTAAATCTCTTATGGAGTATCATATCAAAAATATGAGGCCATAATTGAATTTAGAATATCATTTTTATAGTAGGTATGACATAAAATTTATCAGTTCATGGTTATGGGTTGGAGGCGAGTTGGTGGGGTGTTAAAAAGATAGTTTAATTGATTTAATAAAATTATATATAATTAATCCCCAAACCTCCCCAACATTGGTGCATGCAGTGTTGAGGATAGGTGAACCCCTCTCCTTGCTTTGGAGTGATTGATGAAACATGGTGAAACCATGGAGTATATACACCATCAATATCTAATCTTAGAGGTGATTTCTCCTAGATCATGGTGTAGCATATTCAGAGCATGGGTCTATCCCCAAAGCATCGACATTTCACAATGAGGGTGATTTTGATCTCAATTTCCAAATAACATCTTATATTAATTTTTTTAGGTTATAGATCTCTATCAAAACTTCTATAGATCACCATTTGGGTGATCTATATGTTTCAAGGAAAAAAAGGGGGATTTAGGATTCCTGTGGGGAAATTCTCATCAGAATTATGAATCATAGGGCCGGTAGTTTAAGGTCACATACCATGTTTTATTACCATTAACGGATGTTTCCTTCTGGGTACTACATTACATGTAGTGACCCCATGTTGTGTGGCTTGTAGATAGATTAGGGGTTGCTATGTAATAGTACATATTCATGTGGTATTGTGAAACCAAAGGCATGGGAATGGGGTTCATGTAATAGAAATGGCTATTAGACAATTCTAAGTGGTTGGGTATTCATGACACATAGTGTAACATGGGTACTCACTATATGTGTCACATGGTTGGTCGATCAGTGTGGGGAAATACATAGGAGAGGGCCTGGGTGAGGTGGAAAATGATGTGTATAGCCTTTACATGCTATGTATTCTAACATTTATATACAAACCATGTAGTAGATGACATTTCCACGTGTTTAGGTGGGGTCACTTGATGTGTGGAATGAAATGGTGGCTTGAGAGAGATTATGTGGAGTGGAATGATTAGATAGTTTTATAAACCATGATAGAACTTGGGTAGTGATTAGGGTGGACCAATGAGTTTTTCTAAGGGTGGTAACCTACCATATCATCTCATGATGATGGTCTCCTAGACTCTTTAGGCTATAAGAGTGATACTACGAAATTGTTCCAAGGTTTGGGTCCCCTATACTAGGATTTGTAACTCCTCTATTATACCAGGGCGGGGGTCCTCAATATGAGATGTTTAGGCTCGGTATGTACCCCCTTCCATAACAAGGTATAGGAACTCTATCCTAGTGATGGTACTACCCTATTGAGTTTGGGTGTGGGTACCCATTGCAGTTATGATGGTATAGATAGATTCATACTACCCTGTCATTCCACTGTGTGAGTCCCTTATATATTTAGTGGTACTCGCATATCGTTCTAGGGTGCCAGTCCTCATCTACATAGTCATACTCCCCCAACTTAAGTTAGTGGCGGGGAGAAGGTCCCCTTCTGGAGTAGGATATCCCTCCACCATGGAGGATAGTTATAAAGAGTGGTACCCTCCATGTTTTATGTTCAATACCAAATGATGAATTAGTCCTCCATTGATGTAGTGAGGTGCAAACCTCACCCTTCATATACATCAAGGGTTTCAGGGGATGGCTAGGAGAAAGTGCTCCCTTAGATGTATGACCGAAGTGTGGTGTGGGTTCCCCCTGCATTCTCTCTCTTTAGATGGGATGCACATAGTTTATATCCTAGAACAATACTCCCTCGACTATGTTCAATGGAGAGGGGAGGCACCCTCCACATGGATTCCTGTAATAGTTTTTAATGGGAACAGGGTAAAGGTGATAGGTCCTCTCTTGTTGTGCACTATTGTTGGACCTTGAGAGAAGTTCCTGAGGAAGCATGTTATCAAGGGAGTTACATAATGGATGGTAGAGTTGATCATGATTGAGTGTATCTCCCTGAAAATTTTCATCTGGTATGGATGATCTCATTGAGTCTGTTCTCCTATGTGTGTGTTACTTTCGAGCATTGTGTATAATCTTATAGATATATATATGATGTCAGAACCAGATGATTATTTGAGTATTAGGTGAGTATATCTTGGTGTTTTTGGGTTCCTATAATATTTTTTTGAGTGTTCTCTCTAATGTTCTACCAAGTATGGTTGATTTATTACGAATAGACTACATCTCTCAGGTGAGTTCCATTTGGGGTATCTAAGATAATGATGTGTTTTCTCTTGGGCGGTGTTACCTTTTATCCCCATGTAGAATCTTGTATCTTGCTATCAAATAAGAACATCATGTGTCTTGGAGTATGATATGAGTATATCTGGGTGTTTTTGGGAGTCCATGAGGGTTTTTCACTTTTCTTATTTGACACACCATATCGATTGAGCGGTCTAATCATGTATAGAAAAGTATGAGTTTGAGATGTAGTTTCTATATTTTTTAGATTCTATTTGGATGGTTCGATTAGACAGTTACCTTCTAGTTTCTCTCTTTGCTTTTTGGTGTTTTAGAGACTATTGATTATTGTCACACTCACCCATGTACAAGATTTTCCAACACATGTTGTGTCCTGTGAAGACGATGGGCCATTTGATGGAGTCCTAAGTGGTCCCAGAGAGGTTGGATCATAATGGACTAGAATGACTGAGGTGTTTACCAGAGTCTAGCCAATGGGGTTTTTGGGAGTTTCCTTTGAATGTGATCCCCTCCTTTTCTGAGTGTTGGATTATTTTACAGTTTTATTGGGTATGCATTTTTTCTTTTTTCTTTTTCAGTACTTCTGTTGAAATTTTGTTTGGGGGTTGTTGTATACATGAATCTATTTTGAGGTTTTCAATCTATAGTTTGATTCATGGTTTTATTTTTTGGTGCATGCATTCATGTACCTTAGGCTAATGCCTCCCATTTATGTGATATGTATACACAATGCTAGATAACACCCCAACCCAATTAGAGGTGGGCTTAGGGTGGTCAATGATCGAGCCCCATTGGGTTGGGTTATGATATAATAAGTCTAACAGATATGTCTAAGTATAGGATTACACCATTAAATATTGGTAAACCATATATTTTGTGGTTTTCCAAGAAATAACATCCATGTATAGATAAAAAAAGTGGATACATACTATAGGAAATATGTTCCTATGGGTAATAACCCTAGAAATTGCATGATGGGTATTATCTCAATAATGATGTGGTGTAAGATAATGTGGTATAACTACACCCCCATTAAGAAAATCCAAGGCGGTATTATTTTTTAATTCATGTTTTCTAAAAAAATATTATGACATATTTATGAAATTAATTAATTATGATAAGGAACATATGGTGAACCAACCTAAATAAAATTGTAATAAACCAAAACTGGTTTATGATGAATGAAAAGACAATTTGAGGGTTTCAATGCGTTACAAATTTTGAGGATGTGTTTTTTATAATTATCTTATTATATAAATATTTATCTCTCATGATACACAATTTTTGTTTAAGAGATGTATAGAGAAAGGATAAATAGTGATAAAATAGGATTTTTTGGGAAATTCAATGATTTAACCAAAGGGAAATCAAATGGGATATAAAATGGATTGAAATTTTTTCACATAATGTTATCAACATTTATAATAAATATATTGAACCTTATTTTGCTCCAAAACAGACCAAAAAAGGCAAAATTTATATTTAATCTTTCATGTGTCTATGCCCCATGTACTTTGGTGTCTCTTCAAATCCACTTACTATTGAGAAATGGATCAATGCGACAAAAAAATTATTTTACATTCTAATATTCTTAGAACATGAGATGGTTCTCCTATATATTTTTCATTTATAAGTTTATGTTAACTTATTGTTGAATCAAATAATTAATACACTAAAAAATGACGAAGTAGAATTTATGGGATAGGAGAAATTCAAGAATGTTTTCTTTATCAAGTATTTTCCTCATGATTGTCACATGAAGAGAGGGAGAGGGAGTAATTAGTCTCATATCAAATGAAGTATGAATCCATCAAAAATAAAAGAAGAAAAAATCATGAGGCTCGTAAGGTATTCCAATTTTTTATCACTAATCATAAGAGTAAAATCAATCATTTCTTTACTACCTTAAAGACATATCATTGAATGGAATTATCCTTAAAAGTCTATAGAATCTATGAAGAGGTTGTTTGATGTTTAATGAAAGTAAAAAATAGAAATTAGAGAAACATGTTATTCTAGATAAGGGAAAATTAATGTAGAGTATCCCAGAAGTTCAGGTGATAAGACTCTAGAGGGAAAGAAAATATAACTACATACATTTAAAAAGAATGGGAAGATATATTGAGGTAATTATCTCTAAGGAACACTAATTTAGTTCATGTTTGGGAGGACTAGAAACAATGTTAATTATTTCTATAAGACATGGATAGTCTTGATAATAATGATGAGGAAAACAATGTCCCAGTAAATTTACCATAGGAACATTAATACTTCAAATTAAGTGGGATTGTGAATTATAATAATCAATTCCTAAACCCCATAGTTAAAATAGTGAATAGGCCCTAGAAACCACCTAAAACAAAGGACAAGGGAAGAGTAGATTTTTTAAATTTTTTTGTTCTACATCACAACAATATAGTAGTTCTAGTTACACATATTCATCAATAATAATTTTCATATCCCATTTATCAAGAAATTTTTCACCAAACAAATTGTTATCAAAATAAAAAAACACATATTGGTATCATTATTGTATTGAAATAATATTAATCTACCTCAATATTTGTGGGATTTTTATTCATTCAAGTTTCATTAACCTTTCTTCAAATGTAGTTGATGTGATTTAGGAAATGTATTTTATATCGTAACATAAGAACTATATTAATCCCAAAAATTGGTAAATAAAACTTCCAATACTCCTGTGAATAAATTATTATGAGTTTTTTGGAAAAACTAATTCTATTATAGGATGATCCATACCTAAACATGAGGGGTGTTTTTCTCATAAAAAAATATATAAAATCACAATATAAATATTAATCCAAATAAGTGGAAATGAAATGTTATATAGTTTTTTATGGTAAATATATTACAAAAAAATCATATCTTGATTCAAGATTACATTTTTGATACTTAGCTATTTTTGTGATGACTCAAACATTTGAATAATATTTTTTTATTAAATTTTTTTGTTATTTTATACACAACAATATTATATCCATTAATTAATGAAGTGAGTATAATTAAAATGAGACTATTGGATTTTTACTATTATATGGCCATTAGTCAATATGAACATTGGAAGCTATAATATTATCATTTTGATTATTGTTTTAAATAAAAATGATCATGCTTATTTAATACAAAAAGAAGAGTATATGGACTCATATAGTAGACTCAGGCAATACGAAGCCCATATGATGGAGCTTGGGAAAGAGGTAGCATCACTGGGCTTTGATCTAGATCATCCCCAAGACAAACTCCAACACGTTAAGGTTGAACAGAATCACTTACAGGAGAAGTTGAAAATGATAGAAATCACCACTCAGGCAATGTTGTCCTAGCTGCCCCAATATTCTATCACCATATCACACCTTACTCATATGTCCTATGAATGTGTGATAAGGGGCCATGTAATGAGGTCTTAGTTACTTTGTGTAATCCTTTTGTATAAATAATTTTTTTTCTTATTATGGTAAAATTAGTGAATTTCAAAGGTCATGATATATATAATATGAATTTATATAAGATCAATATTATTGATGAATATTGGAAAAAGTTTGTTTTAAAAATTTATTTTTATAATTTAAATAATTAATAATGTCAAATGATTTTTAGAAAATGGTCTTCTATAGTTGTGATCAGTAAGAAATTTATATTATAATAAGATCAATATACATTTTTTGTGAATAGTAAACTATGAATAGTAATATTACCCTTATGAATAGTAATGTGAAAAATGGAATAGTAACCTCACTTAAGAATGTATAAATATAATTTAGGCATATTCATTAGTAATGTGATATAATAGAAGAGGTAAATAAGTGTTTCAGAAATTAATAGTGATGTATTAGTATTTTTTTGTTAAAATAGTGTTTTTACATAAAGATTAAATATCTCATAATTATAATATTGTTTTCATAAAATAGAGTTCATTTTTGAATATATATCATCAATATTATGTTAGGGTGAATTTATGATATTTTTATTAAATATTTTGTTTTTTGGTGAATAGAAAATTATATTTTTGAGTACATGTGTGTTTAATGACATCATTAATGATGTAATAATGATGTAATAATCATGATCGACTTGTGTATAGTAAAATATGTTATTTGGTATCCCAAGTGGCTAATACCACTGGAAAATACCATGGGGAAGCCCATGGTTTTGGAAATACCACAAATGAGGTGACCCTTGTAAATTAGTAGAATATTCCCTCATATTTGCGATAAATACCAAGCCATTCTTACATTCCATTCATTTAAAATTCCTCCTCAATAATGATATGGTATTTTACCTCCCAAAATGTGCTCCCAAGGTTCCCTCAATCCCCCCAAGTTCCAAACCATCGTGTTTTTATGTTACTCTTCATGGTAAGGGAACCTTTCACCATCCTCTTTTAATCAAGACTTCTTTTATGATATGTATTCTATCATTATTTTTATTATTTTGGGGTTATATTCTCCTATATTATTATTTCATTCATTTTTATTTCTAGATGATGAGATACCATTTTTCCTCTCATGAATTAATTTTATGAATTTTTATGTGTTGTCGTTAGGATGCCGAATTTTCATAATAGAAATCACATCTTATCTTTTATTTCATGTTACATTTTTATGTGGTATGTCATTTAAAATATACATTACCTGATCTTATTTTAATTTTATTCTTTCCTTATACTTTATTATGATTTATTTTTGATTGAGTGAGACATGTTCCCTCTCTTTCTATTGTTTTCTAAAACCATGTTGTATAGTCATTATGCTTTAGAATTTTCGTCTCAAAGTCTCTCTCTCTTTATCAAGAAATGGTCTTATTTTATTTATGTAAAACCCCAAAAAATATTATATTTATATGAGTATGAATCAAGAAATAAAAATAATTTTTTTTCTGGAATTAACATACATAAAACTCGTATTCCCTTTCCATGGGTTAGACATGAAAAAATGATCCTGTTTTTAAAAACATTTTAAAACGTCACAATTTTGATTTGAAACCCATTTCTTTTATTCTCTTTGTGTTATATTTGAAATGTATTATTATGATCTTTTTGAATCACATGAAAATAAATAAATATTAATTTTCTTCTCAGAAAGTGCTCCAACTCATTGTTTATTGAAATTAATCACTATAGATAACAAGTATTATGATACCTTAGTGAATAACCTTGGTAATTTTTATGAAACCTTTGGGATGAACCTTTGTTATATGCTTATGAATGTCCAAATTAAATGTTTTAGCCACAATTTAAAGTTAATTTTCATGTTATTATAATTATTATATGCCTATTTGTCATATATATATATATATTATATTCCCCATATTATTATTTATATCTCTCAATTTCACATGTAAAATATTTCACTTGTTTTCCTTACTGGGCCTTCTTCTCAGAAATTCATTTGATGTATGTCTCCAGGTTATGAGATATTTTTATTTTACTTAGGATGATTCTATGATGAATCCTTGCAAGTATATTTGAAGATTTTTTTATTTTGTCATGTATTATATTCTGGATTTTCAAGACATTATACATTAAAGATCCTATGCTTGAAAAATGTATTGAAAAGTAATGTAAATAAAATTCAGGATTCCAAAGATGGTATCAAAGGATAGATTAGTTATTCATGGAAATTAAGATAAGAAATATTAATGAAGAACCATATAAAATATTTTAAATAATGGAAAACTTACTGGTATATTTGTTAAATAATAAGTATGTTGTTTTCGAACTAATAAATACATGTATGGATACGAATAAGTGGATGTGGCAATGAAACAAATCTAACTAGGAGTGAAAACTCTAACAAGGAGTTTCAATATTGTCCCGAGGTATCCAAGTATATGATAATGAGATTTACTACACCTCTGGTTTGACACTCCCGTGGGATTTTTTTTGTTAATCAAAATCTTTTTAGGAATCATTATGAAGGATCTATATAGAAATTTAATTGTTGTTAAGTAATAACATGTTTAAGAATAATGTTTCAAGACATAAAAATACATTATAGTCAAAATATTCATAAATGAAATAAGCTTCTAATTAATATTTTATTATTTTAAAAGACGGAAGAAAATAGGAGGAACCGTGCAAGTGGTGACCACAATGGGCCATGCACTGAAGACCCTCAGATGAAAGCTAAAAAGGAAACATTCATGAGAATGATGAACAAACTGACTAAAGTTATGGGAAATAACATGAATCAATATGAGAGTCCAATCTCACCATGAAGGAAACAACATTTTGTTGAGACATTTATGCATTAATGACCACCAACATTTATTGGATCTATCAATCCATTGATTATAGAACAGTGGATCAGCTCTATCGAGAAGTTATTTTTTATGATATGTTGTTAGAAAAATAGAATGTAACCCTAGTTTTTTACCGATTAGAGGGAGAATCTGATTAGTGGTGGGAACTGATTAAAAAATTAGTCCAATAGTAGAGTTTGAAGCTATGGAGTGGGAAGAGTTCAAAGGGGTCTTCTTCAATAAGTATATCCCTCATTCTAAGAGAACAAAAAATAGATAAGGAGTTCCACAATTTGACAAAAATGAGATTGAATCTATTGGATGATACAAGATAAACATCATAAGAATTTACCATTACACCTCAAGATTTTTCAAGGCTATTAATGGGATGGTTGATAGATATTTTGGTGGACTAAGAGCTCATCTGTGGAGGAATTTAGCCACCCGAGACTATGGTAGCTATGGGGAGATCATGCGGAGTGTGATGAAAGTAGAACTGGACTTCGGCGAGACACAATAGTCTCATAAATACAATTATAAGAAGATATCAATGGAGCATAACATAGGGATGAAATTTGATCAAGGAAGTGGAGGCAATAAAGGGAAAATTACCATGTGTACTAAATCTAGGAAGAAGCATTCAAGGAACATTCATCTTGGTTGAAGGAAGTGCTAAAAGTGTGGAAGAGATGGCTATATCTTGCGGAATTGTCATAGTGAGGAGAAGCCTTAACTTACCAACACTAAAGAAAAGGGGAATATGATGAAGACCCTACCTGATGTCCAATACTATATTTGAGGAAAACATGGCAACTTTTGCAATCACTGTTGAAATCCAAAGGGAGTGGAGGGTAACCACCATCAGCCTCAGCAAAGGCTAAGGGAACAAGGTCATGATTTTTCTATCACTGCGGAAGATGTTGAAGTGACAAATTATGAGATGGATTGTAATATTTTTGTTCTCTGAAATCTAGAAAGTAAACATCATGATTATGATTCTACGGATTTTTTTATTTCCTATAATTTTTCAATGAATTTAGAATCGACCCATGAATTTCTATAATTAGAGTTATCAGTGAAGTCCCTTAGTAGGATTATTGAAGAATCGTTAGTTTTTAGAAACTAAATTATTTACATTAGTGATCACAGTCTAATCGAAAATATTTTAGTCATTCCCTTGTAGGAATTTGAGAGTATACTTGGGATGGACTGGCTCTCAATTTATGATTCTATGATCAAATGTATAAGAAATGAAATATCAGTAGTCTTAAATGGGAAACCTCTAGTTATCTTACAAGGATATGTAAATAAACCTTATATTTTCCTAGAATGACCTCCAATATCCTTATTTATCGAGTTTATGGGTGAAGAAAAATTAGGAGACCATAGTATAATGATGTAAAATTTCCCCATCATCCATGAATACATTGAAGTATTTCCATAGGAGTTACAAAGAACTCCTCTAGAAAGTGGGGTATATTTCCCTATTGATCTTGTGCCTGGAACGCATCTAATATCAAATACCCCATATAGGATGGAAAATGTGTAGCTATAATAATTAAAAAAATACTACAAGATCTTTTAGATAAGGGTTTTATCCATCCAAGTGTGTCTCATTGGGGACCACCTATTCACATTAGGAATAAGAAGGATGGATTGATGATGTTATGAATTGATTATAGAGAACTAAATTGGATTACATTGATGAATAAATACACTCTTCCACAAATTGATGACTTATTTGACCAACTTCATGGGGCTCAATTATTCTCCAAGATTGATCTTCGATCTGGTTATAATCAATTGAGGGTGAAAAGGGAGATATTACAAAAATTGCATTCCAATCAAAATATGGGTATTATGATTTTGTTTTTATTCCCTTTTGAATGATTAATTATCCTTCTATTTTTATGGATTTGATAAATAGAGTCTGTAAACACTACCTTGATAATTTTGTGGTAGTTTTGATTGAGGATATTCTGATATATTCCAAAAACTTTGTGGAGCATGAGGAACATAAATGGGTCCATTTTCAAACACTATAGAACTAGAGGCTTTTTGGAAACCTCAGAAAATGTTAATTTTGGTTACAACATGTTTCTTTCTTGGGTCATATTGTAAACAATGAAGGAATCATAGTCTTCCCTAAAAAGACAATGTTTTTATTGGAGTGGCCTCAGCCTACAATAATAAATGATATTTTTATTTTACTTGGAGTAACGGGATATTATAGGAGGTTTATGAAATAATTTTCATGAAGTTATAATCAATTAAACAAGTCAACTCTAAAAGGGCGCATGTTCATCTGGAAAAAGGATTGTGATGACTGTTTCCATGAGCTAAGCAAGAGATTGGTTACAACACCAGTGTTAAATTTTCCCTCATATGGATAAGGAATCAATATTTTTAGTGATGTATCTCTAAAAGGGATTAGGTTCATCCTCATGAGAAATAAAAAACTCATTGCTTATGCATCTCGAAAGTTAAAGGATCATGTGTAGAAATATCATACATATGATCTTGTTCTAGCAATGGTTGTTTTTTCATGGAAGATATAGAGGAACTGTCCTTTTGGAGAAAAATGTTATATATACACAGACCATCAATGTTTGAAGTATATTTTCAAATAATAGTAATTGAACATATGACAGAGGAGATGGTTGGAACATCTTAAAGACTACGACTGTTCAATACATTATCCTCCAAATTGATAAAAAAGTTTTTGATGCATTATGTATGAGAGACCTCATTGTTCTATCCATGATGAGGATTCAAAGAGATCCCTTGATATATGAACTACTTAAAATGGACGTGTGATTTATTAGGTATGTGGCATCATCAACTCTATCCCAAATTATTTCTCAACCATCATTACTAGAGAAGAACAAGAAGGCTCAGAAAGATGATCCTTTGACAGAGAAGAAGTTTGAGGCTGTAAAGGATGGGATTTTTAATATGATCAATACTGATCAATATGGTGTACTAAAATTTTATACAAGACTATGTGTTCAATCTATTCCAGAAATACAGAAGGAGCTAATGAATGAATCTCATAGCTATACTTTTTCGATACATCCGGGAAGCACAAAAATGTATATGGAACGTCATGATCACTATTAGTGGGATAATATGAAATGATAAATTGATAATTACACTACCAATTTTCTGGTATGTCAACAAGTGAAGGAAAAGTGACAACTTCCAATAGGGGTATGACAACCACTACCCATACCAGCGTGGAAGAGGGACAATATCACTATGGACTTTGTCAGTATTATCCAAATAAAATTCAAAGTAAACAATTTGATATGGGTTATTGTGGACCTTCTCACCCAGAATTCCCATTTTATCTCTATTTGGAAATATTTCTCTCTTGATCATCATGCTAGGATTTATTTGAAGGATGTGGTAAGGCTGCATGGAGTCCCACTTTCTATCGTATTTGATCGTGATCCAAGGATCAAATAAAAAATATAGAGAAGTATTAAAATTTCACTTTGTATCGCATTGAATTTCAGTAAATCCTATCACCCCAAACTGATGGCCAATCTAAAAAAGACTATTCCAACACTTGCGGAGAATCTGAGACATTCTTAATAGAATTTAATGGTGGATGAGATCAATATCTCCCATTAGTTTATTTATCCTACAAAAAATAGATTCCTTTTGAGCATTCAAGTGGAACCCTATGGAGCTCTATATGGGAAGCAATGAAGAAATCTAACTTATTGGGATGAATTTGCTGAGAGAATGATTCTTGGGCCTGATCTTGTGAAAAAGTTAACAGAAAAGGTTCATGTGATCCATTAACAAATTTTGGTTTCTCAGAGTTGGGAAAAGAGTTATGAAAAAAACTATTGAATGGACTTGGAGTTTGATGTTGGTGACAAAGTGTTTCTTCAAATCTCACCTTGGAATAGATTCATGAGGTTTGGTAAGGAAGGGAATCTCATCCCTAGGTTCATTGGCCCCAATAAAATTCTTGACCACGTAAGATCAGTGGCCAATCGGATTGCACTTCCAATAAAACTAAAAAATGTTCATGATGTCTTCGTCGTATTCCTCTTGAGGAAGTACATACCTGACCCTTCACATGTACTATATCCATAAGTAGTACAATTGGAACATGAACTCTCTTACGAGGAGAATTCAATGGATATCTAGGATAATAGATACAAGGTTCAATGCAACAAGACTCCCCACCTTGTTAAGGTGTTGTGGGGGAACCAAAAATGTGAAGAAGCCATGTGGGAACAAAAGGAGTCTTTGAGGAAGAAGTACCTACATAATTTATCCTCATTGGGTACATGTTTAAATTTCAGGGATGAAATTTATTTAGGAGGGAAGAATGTAAAGACCTAAACTTTTGAATAATATATGTTTCCTAAATTTTTGTGTAATTTTTTACTAAATAAAACAATATCTAGGAATTAATGAAGTGAGTATAATTAAAATGAGTCTATTGGTTTTCGACTATTATATGACCATTGGAAACTATACTCTTAACATGATTATATTTTTTAAATAAAAATGACGATGGTTAATTAATATAGAAAGAAGAGTCAATGGCCTATGTACATTGGAATAGTAACAAAGGGAATAGAAACCTCACTTAAGAAAGGGAAGCTCATCCCTATGTACACTAGCCTAGGTAATATTACCCTTATTAATAGTAACTTGACCAATGGAATAGTAACCTCACTTAAGAAATTATAAATATAATTTAGGAATCTTTATTGGTAAGGTTATATAATAGCATTTGCATATGACTATTTCAGAAATTATTAGATAATAATTAGAATTGTTTGGTCAATAGTGAATTTAAATAATAATTAAATATATCATAATTAGAAAATTATTTTCATAAAATGGAGTTAATATTTGAATTAAATTCATCGATATTTGGTTATGGTGGATTTATGAGATTTTTATAAAATGTTTTGTTTTTTTGGTGAATAATAATAATATAGTTTTGAATTTCGGTGTGTTTAATGACATAATTAATGATGAAATAATTATATAAGAATTCTGGTAAACTTTTTTACAGTAAAATAAATTATGAGGTGTCCCATGTGGACAATACCATGGGAAAATGACATGGGGAAAGCCCATGGTTTTGAAAAATACCACTAATGAGGTGTCCTTTGAAAATTAAAAAAAATATTCCCACACTTTTACTATAAATAAAAACCCATTCCATTATTCCATTCATTTCAAATTCATCCTCAACAATTCTCTTGTATTTTTACCTCCCAATGATTGCTTTAATGGTTCCCTCAATCCCCAAATGGTTCCAACCTTCATGTTTTTTGATGTTTGTCTTCAAAGTAAGGGAACCTTTCACCCTCTTCTTCTAGTCAAAACATCATTTTTTTTCTTGTCTTCTAGATTCCATTTTTTTATGTTGGGGTATGTTATTTTATATTCACATTTATTATCCTTTGATATCCATATGATTAGATAAACTTTTTTCTATCATCAATTAATTTTATAAAATTTTAAGTGACACCATTATTGTGCCGAATTTTAATAAAAGAAATCTCATCTTCTCTTTTCTTTCATGTTTACATTTCATGTGCTATTTCATGTGGTATTTCATTTAAAATATACATAAAAAGATATTATTTACATTTAAGTCTATATCTATACTGTATTATGAGTTATTTATGAGTGTGTGACCCATGTCCACTCTCTTTTTAATGTTTTCTAAAATCATGTTGTGTAGTCATTATGGTGCAGAATTTTCATCTTGAAATCTCTCTCTCTTTCTCAAGAAACTATCTTATATAATTTATGTGAATATACAAAACTATTTCATTTGAAAGGGTATTCGTCAAGAAATAATCTTTCTATATTTGATTATGGTATTGATATACATAAATCTTATATTCCCATTCCATAGGTTATAAATGACATAATGATCCTGTTTTTACGTACTTTTTAAAACGTCACGGTTTTGATATGAAGCACCTTTCTTTTATTATATTTGGGAGATTTATGAAATGTACGATTATGATATAAGTTGATCACAATAAAATAATAAAATATTAATGGTTCACTTTTATATCACTTCAATTCATTGGGTAAATAAATTCAAATCAAGAGATGATTAGTTTTACAATACATTGGTTAATAACCATGGAAATTTTAATGACACGTTGGGGATGGACCTTTGTTATATGATTATTAATGTATAAATAAAATCTTGTATCCTAATTTTAAATTTATGTTTCATGTTATTACTATTATGATACTACTCTTCACCATATATTTATGATATTCCCCATGTTCTTGTTGATATCGCTCAAGTTCACATGTAAACTATTTCACTTGTTTTCCTTACTGGGACATCTGCTCACCATTTCCTTTGATATATGTCACCATGTTATGAGATGTAGTAATTGTACTTAGGATGAACCAATGATGGATCCTTACAAGTGGATTATAATATTATTTTATGTTTTCGTGTATTATGTTCCTGATTTCCGAGACACTAGACATTAAATATCCTCTTTTTGAAAAATGTAATGAAAAGTTATGTAAATAACAGGCGGGATGGCATAATTTTCATGAGTATGTGATAGATTAAATTTCATGGATATAATTTATTTATGGGATAATGTAAAAGATACATATATAATTGTCTATTATCCATAAATAATAATATATTCAACAGTCTTTTTCTCACACTATAGAAAAATTAGACAGAAAAAATGATATATTTTGAATATTATATATGATTGTTAAAACATAGTCCTTAAATTGATGTTATAAATTGATGTAACCCTATTAGAAAATCAATAATTAAATTGAAAAATGTAATTTGGAAGTTTATTTATTACTTATGAAGAAATGTTTTCGAAAATGTTAAGGGATTATCTTCATTAAATTTTTCCTTTGACCAAGCCCATATGAAGCTTGAGAAATTTTCGTTTGAGAATAAACTGATATGCAACATGTTCATGTTCAAAGAGATTTCCACAATATCCATAAAAGCTGAACCAAAACTCAAAAATGATACCATAACTTATATAATTCGTAGTTTCTTAGGTGCATATCATAAGGGGTTATATATGAATAAATTAGGATTATAACATCATGAATATGTATTGATATATCATGATTTTTAATAATTTTCTAGAATTCATTTTTTCTAAATTCAAATTATGATTAAATAGAGTACCTTTTAGATTTTGTATTTTTTTCAAGGGAGTGTGTTTATTTTTACTGAATAAAAAAATTAAATTTACACTATATTAATTAGTAATTTATAGGAATAAAATATTTATTTATAAAAAATGATGATTTCCCGTAATTTTTTTTTCTTCTATATTTCAGGTTTTTAATTAAAATATAAAAATTATTAATATTTTTATATGAGTTAGACAAAATTATATTCTATATTTGGATTTATCATTGAAGTATTACATTATGATTTATTTTCTTTACTTTTCAAAAAAATAATGATTTTTTAGATAAATTGAAATGAATAAAATGTTTAAAAATAGCATTATTCTTATGACATTATTAAATTTTTATAGGAATTTTATGTTCATAAAACCATTATATGAGATAAAATATTTAATTTATAAATAAATTTAAAAAAAAGAAATTTTTTTTGATAACCCATATTTGAAATTTTGGAGCAGAAGTTATATTTTTCAAAAAAAAAATTCAATATATTATACATATTATATTTTATATTTTATTATTAACAATTAAAATTTTATGTATAAAAATAAATTTCAAATTATGAATAATTAGGTCCGAATAATATAATAAGGGAAAAAATTTATTCATAAAGGGTAAATTTCATTAGTAAAAACTATTATCATGGTGAAAAATTGATAAAATTTAGTAACCTAAGAGGTAAAGGGCATAATATGTTAAAAAATACTAATTGATTTTATAAGGTTTTTATCACGATTATTTATTTTCCTCTTCATTACTTATCAATTTTAGTGAATATTTGGTTTAGAGTGCGTCCATTATTGAATTTGTTTTGGTATTTCCAAAAAATTCATCCCATTTAAATTATAAAATGGGAACTGTTATACCCTAATCCCCTCACACTACAACACACATTATTCATAACAAAATCTTCATAAAACTCTTCTAAACATTCCAAAATTCCTTAAAGAGGTTTTCTCCACCTCAAAATATAATCCCTCATTAGTTGAACCTCCTTCACAATGGAAATATCCCCAGAAGTCGGTATAGATTTCTAAACGCTCCTCCATATTTTATATTTCATTATCTAAAGATATTACTAATAAAATTTCTTTCAACCAACATAATATGATATAATATGTATCATTTTTATTGTATTAAATTTTTATAATTATGGAATAATAATTGAAGAAATTTTTATTTACTATTATGAAAAATTAAACTGTCATTACTGAGTTGTGTCGACTATCGCCTCCGTGAAAAATTTTGTTTCATCTTCCTTAACCACCTATCCTTACTATCCTAATAGAGAAATTAAATAAATATCTATCATATAAATATATATATATATATATATTTATATATGTTCTTGAAATGATAAAGCATTTTACTAATTTTAACCTCCCTTTTGAAAAATTAAATCATCATCCATAACCACGTTTGGACTACTACCTCCACGGAAAGAATTATTTTATTTATCAATACCACCATAATTCATGGTTTTAGTTTTCCTTTAAATATTAAATATTATATATTTATAATTAATAAATAAAATTATTATTATTCATTTTGGAAAACCCATATGATTTAGATATTTATAATGTAATCCCTCAATTTCAGAAATTAATCCAAATCATTTTCATAACTATTTTCGTCTCTAGGAAACACACCAAAAAATAAAATGAAATGGAATTATAAAAGTATAGGTCATAAAAAATAATCATTTAAAGTAATATTAATGGTTTTCTAAATTATGTTATTTTATAGAAAAATTAATACCATCACCTATTTTATAAACCTATTTAAAAATGGATAGAATTATTAACACCTAATGTTAAAAAGAAGTTATAATAACCTAATACCCAATGAGGGATGTTATAAATAATGAATTCAAGTGGAAATGATTAATAATAAGATTCTATAATAGTTAATTAATATATTAATATTTTTGATACATGAGGATAAATAAGTTCTATGGAAATCTAAGGTAAATGTAAGGGGCTTGATAAATCAATATCGTTTTTAAGAGTTATATAATTTATTATATTTTTTTTGAAAAATAATAATTTTAAATGAGTTTATCTAATTAATTCTATGTAAAATGTGTTTATAATCCAATTCAATTTCAATGATAGGTTTTCTTTCAAATTATTTATTTTAAAAAATTATATTGAATTTTTAAAAAGATACTTGAGGCTATGACTTATACAATGATGAATAAAAAATTCAAAAATCTACTTTCAAGATTTTCTTTTATTTACCATAAAATTATCTATCTTTAATGGATTATTGTTTATTATTTCAGAAAATAATTTCATTAATTATATGATTATTTTGGTTGATCATGTTTTTAATATCAAACGATTTAATTTATAATGTTATTTTATACCATTTTTATCGTTTTTGAAAGCCATTTTATTTACATGGTTAATTCTCGAAGAGTGAATGATTTAAATTTGGAGTCTTGATAAAACCTATTATTTTTTCATGGTTTCATTAAGAAAATTGAATTATTTTTATTTTTATTTTTATGAAACACATTGTTTTTTGTGGGTTCTTTGTGATGTGATGATTTTTTTTCCAAGTAGAGCACATATATATGGGTAATTGATGTGTGGGGTATTTTATATCCATCGAATGAATTGTTTAATGATTTGTATCTCATGAGATAAAGTTAATAATAATGGATATTTTGATTATTCACAACAGAAAGAATGAAAATTTTATTGTTTCATAATAAAAATTGTAAACATTTGGTTTTTTCATAACATGAAGTGTGGGTATTTTTTTTCAGGACCTGAAGTTTGTGAATTTTTTTTGTTCATGATATGAGGGCTCGATGTTTTTTATTCAAACTTTTATAATTTACTTATTCTTATGTTTATTCAAAAGTACTTGTTATTATATGTTTCAAGGGAATGTTACAACTCCAATCTATTTGCAAAATATTATAATCCATGGAACATTTTTATTATAAAATTATGTCCCATACTTTTCCATTTGAATTTTTTGTTAGTTTGACTATTCATATCCTTCTATCGTGACAACGGGTGTCCCTTATTATTCCATGTTCTTTTAATAAAATATTCCTCCCCAGTTCATGTTTAATAATATAATTGTAATATAACCTTGATATCACATTGATATTTTTTCACTTATTCAGATTTAAAACTCACCCCTATCATATTTTTTCATTCCCTAGGTTCCAAAGAAGATAATAACATAAGAGATTTATAGAAGTGGATCTAGTGAGGTTTGAATATTGAGAATTATTCACAAATACCATCAAATAAGATTCTTATGTAGCTGATCCAAAAAGAAATTAAACCATTCATTATATTTTTTCTAACTTGATTTATGACTTTTAATGTATGTCATTTGGTAATTCTCTAAAATAAAGAGATTTTTATCTCAATTTTTTTAAAGGATATTATTTAAAAAAATATATTTTTAGCACTACATATTGGAATGCGGTTATGGGCTCACGTTAATGGTATAAAAGTATAGTTTATATATTTTTAGGATTATATTAGAAATTTTTGGGATTGTGATTAAATACATTTTTCAAACAACTTGAGATAAGACTATGTTATATGTCTAGGTATATGATAACATCCTAAAAATATTGTAAATTATTGATTATGTGGATTTATTGGAAATTAAATCCATATATGGGTATTACATTTTGATGATGGATTAGTAATAGATGTTCCTTGGGGTTATAATCCTGAAAACGGTGGGTTAGTGTTAAACCAATCATCACCTAGTTCATGAAAAAGAGGCCTGACTGGACACTTAGTTTTCCACCCCTAGGGTTTATACTTCGTTTAATGACATTCAATTTATATGACAATATGAATAATTATTTAATATAAATTAATATAGGATAATGCATAAAAAATCTATCTTGAACCAAGATTGTTTTAGAATGATAAAAAATGATAATGGTATGGTTTAAAAGTGTAACCCAAATCAATTTTAATTTTTTGTATTTAAATTATTATATAAATATTGACCAGTCATTATTAAATATATTTTATTCAGAAATTTGTATAGTCACGTGAAACTAATTTTTCACCATATGTGATGGACAATGTATTTTTTTACCAATGTGCAACTAAATGAGTTAGAAAATGGAGTGAAACCCCTTCTTAAAATTTTATCCCGGTTTATAGGCATTAACATTATCCTTATTGACATCCCAAATAAACCAAGGAATGATAAACTTTTTTTCAAATATTGAATGACACAACATACACCATTCTTAAATTTCTCTTCTAATTTAATTATTTTTTATTAATGGTTCAATGAAATGTAAATGATTTTATCTATTCACTAGTAGTCAGAATAATAGAATTTTATCCAAGAAATTTATCATTTAAAAGGTGACGTTGGCCAATATCCGACTCACAATAAGAAAAAAAAAGATGAATTGGAAACATTGGGATTGGATGATTTAAATATAGTGCACTTAACAAGGTATTTTGATCATTCTATTCACATTAACATGGAGAGAGAACTAAGGGGGTCAAAAAAGGGACATAAATTCATCAGTACATATTTAGAAATCCTCCTCAGGCTTACAATGTATTCCTATAGTTGTATCTCTATCCCTATGATTAAAACAGATAATTTAATAAGTGGATTAATCTCATTTATTAGAAATGAATTATATATAAGATATATTGGATTATACAAATAAGTTGTTTGGTGTGAAATGAAATTGAAAATGGAAAATGGAGACTCCTATTATTCAGGATAATGAAACGTTAAACAATAATATCAAGAAATATTTGATGATTTGTCACCTGGAGGAAAGAAAATCCAACTACCTACATGTCCAAAATGTGGAAGAGAACACCAATGAAAATTACTCTATGGAACGGGGATGTGTATCATGTGGGGTAGAACTATCCATATCTCTAGTAGTTTTTATAGTGAGATGAAGATACAAGATAACATAACAAAGGAAAAATATATCCTAGCTAATTTACCAACCACACATTAATAGTTCAAATATATGTACAATAAGAATTATGTAAATTAGTTCCCTATCTGAAGAGTTGACAAGGAGAATATTCCCCTACAACCTCCTAAACCAAGGGAGAAGTGAAGAGTATATTTTATCACTATAATTAAGTTGTCTTAATTACACATATTCCTCATTCTTTATTTTTGGATATCTAGTGTCATGTATGATATGATCATCTATTTTCTATTTAATTAAAAAAAACCTTAGTGGTATCATTATTATATCTAGGTTATTTGAATATCCTTCATGTTTGTGGAGTTATGATTCATGCATGTTTGATTATCCTTACATTTCATGAATTTGATCTGATTTTGGAAAGGATTATCTATCATCCCATACACATTACATCATTCATAAAAAAGGGAAATCATATTCCCTACCATCTAATAAAGTATGATTATGATATTTCATGCAAACTAATTATATTATAGTAATTATGATTATTAATCATGAGGGATGTTGAGATCAAATTATTAGATAAATACTCAATATAATGAAAATTAAAATTACGTGGAAAATATATTTTCATTATGTTTATATCGATAATATGTTTCTTGAAATCATAGCTTGATTCATGACAACATCTTTTTTCATATCAATGACTATTTACATCAGTGTATGATATTTAAAATTTTTAAATCACAATTTCTTTAAGGGGTAAAATATAATGATAATAGATTTCACTATATATTACCCTTAAATAAATAATATATTAAATTTTGTATTTCACTTACTATTCCAAACTGAAAAAAACCTAAAATATTTTGAATATTAAATATGATCGTTAAAACATAGATGTATGTTAACTAATATAAATTGAGGTAAAGATATCCAAAAATCAATAAATAAAGTGAGAATAAAATAAATCTAGAATCAAAATTCATTTTTATAAAGCCAATTTTTAATTCAAATGGGTGGTTTCACCTCTAAGATATTCCTTTGATTAATACCAAGACTATCTTGTGAAATTACTCTTTGGGAGAAATCACATGTGGGATATGTTCATGATAATTTATATTGAAATAATATCCATGCTTGCTGAACCACCACCCAAAACATTAACCACGTCTTAGCTAATGCTTTTGTCTTATAAGGAGTTCATATGGGTCCATCTTTGTTGAAATTGAGATCATATCGACACTAATATGTATAGATATATCATGAATTTTTACACTATTCTAAAATTCATTTCTTCTTAATTCAATTTAGGTTTAAAAAATATTTTCTTGAAATTGGTATTATATTCCAAGGAATAATGATTTATTGATTGAATAAGAAAAATATATATTTTAACTAGATTAATTAGATCTTTTTTTGGTATTTGTTTTAAAAATAACAAAAGACATTTTCATATAAAACGTTTTTCAAATACTTTTTTATTTAGAAATAAAAATAATATTTTTAATTTAAAGGAAGATATTTTAAAAAAAATTAAAATCAATTTTTGATTTATCGTGGAAATATTAACATATGAGTAATTTTTGTGATATTTTTAAAATGAATTAAAATAATGTGAATTGTGAAAAATATATTTTTTATCAATACCATGAATTTTATGACATTATTATTATATATTTATGAATATTAAATTGATTAATCATTTTTATACAAAAAAAATATTTATTTTATAAAAATACTTATAACATTAAAAATTTTGTTTTTAATTTCTAAACCAATATTTTACTTTTTATAAGTTATGTTATATGCTTCAAAAAATTATTTTTAATACATTATACATTTAGTTTTATAAAATGAATTTTATTCAATTTTAATATTAGAAAAAAATATATTTTAAATATTGAATAATTCAGACCAAGTTATATAATGAGGTCCATTTTATTTTCGGTCATAATAGATAATGAACATAGGTTAAAAATAGTTATCATGTAAGAAATTATAATGATAAAAATGAGTATCTAAAGAGGAAAAGGGGCTAAAATGTTATCAAAATTTTATTCATTTCATGTTCATGATTGGGATTGACATTATCTCTAACTATATATAATATTTATAAATTTTAGATCCAGTTTCCTTTAAGTAACTTCCCATCATTTAAATTTTCCGGTTATTTACAAAAATTTCACCCGTTTTCACTTTTAAATGGGCCCCTTCTATCCACACATACCCATGATCTACAACCACCTAAGTTCATCCCAAAAAATAAAGAACACTATACTCTAAATTCCATTAAAAAATAAATTGTTTTCCATATTATAAAAACACCACCCCTTAATGGTTTTAGCACTTCACAAGAAGGATAATATGACTAGTGGGTTATATATTTCCAACTGGTCATCCCCATTTTTTCATTTTGTGAATTAATTCTTCCCAGAATTTCCATTCAACATGTTAAAATTTTAACATAGGAGTTACTATTATATTTTTATTTTATTATATTTAGGAAACAATAATTAAACAACATTCCCTTCTATATTAAAAAAATTGAAACTTTCATTCATGTGTTGTATGTTCTACTACCTGCATGGTAGAATTTATTTCATTTTCATTTACTATATAAAATTGATGGTAAAAAGAGGAATAAACTAATTATTAATTATATATATAAATATATCTATATACATATATCATATTTATGTTCCTAAATTTTTAAACCGTGTTTCATATTTTTTCCTGCCTTTGAAAGATAAAATCATCAACCATGTGTACATTGGGACTAATCCCTCTGTGGAATGATGAATTATATATTTCACTACAAACATCATGATTAGTTTAGTTCATATATATTGAGTATATATGATATATATAACTAATATATAACCTTAATATGTCTTTTTATATCATACAAAAACAAATGATCATTATAATGTAATCCATAGATATTGGTGAATTACCAGAAACTAGTTCATCACTATTTTAGTATTCACCAAAAATGAAACTAAAAGACCAATGTAATGGAATTATAGATTTATAGATATTTATGTCACATAAATTAAATTACCTTTATAAGTTATTATGTGATTATCATTTGGAAAAAGGATGATTGACACCACATTTATGACCCTAGTTTAAAATTTTCATTATTATAAACACCCAATGATTAAAACATATTATAAAAATATAGAACATGAAGAGATTTATTATTAACATTTCATGTAAATTGAACTATATATTTATAGGGATATAAAATAGGTAATTGATATATTTTTAGATATTGTATAGTAGTTTAAATCACTTATATATAAATAAATGGTAAATATAATGGACTAGGTAACTAAAACTCATTTCATTGGGTTATTCAATACCATTTGGAAATTATTTTTTAAAACAAATTCCATTTTGAATGAGTTTACCTCTTTATTTCCTTGGGAAAATATTTTTCGTTCCAAATACACTTCCAATTAATATTTTCTTTTCACATATTTTGTATAAAATGAAATGGTTTTTTTTAAAATAGACTCGTAATTATGAATTTTACAGTTATGAATACAAATTTATTTCGTAAATATATTTCTATTTTTTTATTATCTTCAAATTATCTCTCTCCAATTTATTTATATTTCATTTTCACCATATATTTTCTTTTCTTAAGGTTTATTTTGTGTAATCATGTTTGTAATATAAAAAAAATAATTCATGATGTTGTTTATTATGGTTTGGATATTTTGTGAAACCCGTATTATATACATGGGGTTTTTGTGAAAAGTGAAATCATTCCATTTCGGAATTTTATGATGATATTTTTATTTCCATGTATTCATTATGAAAATTTAATTATTTCCTTTTTGATGAATAAGAATCCCATTCTTTCTCCGTGGTTTTGTTTTGATATGATGTATGTTTTTTTCACGTCGTATATATACATTCAAATCAGTGAATTTGGGGGTCCTTTATTGCCCTAAAATTCATTATTAAAGTGTTTATATCTCATGAAACAAGGATTTCTTGTATGAAATTTTTTCCATTAACTTTATGTATGTAGAATTTATATATTCATAAGATGAAGAAAGAAAATTTTATTTTTCAAAATGTTATAATTTACCTATGGTAATGTTTTTTACAATGTTATTTATCATTATAGTTTTGAAGGTCATGTTATATTTCCAAGACATATTCCTATGATTATGCTCTACTGAAAATTTCTATTGTCATTGGATTTCAAAATCTTTTACAATTTTTTTTTGAGATTTTATGTCCTTCTATCATGACTTGTGGAAAACCCTAATTCTTACATGTTAAATTAATAATATATTACAAATTTTCTCATGTTTTATCATATTATTATGATCTAAGCCTTGAATAAATATAGATATTCCTTCACTTATTGATTATTAAAGATCTCCTCTGTCATATATTTTATTTCCCTTGGTTGTAAAGAAGATTATAACCAAGAATTTTTATGAATGTGGATCCACTGCTGATGAAATATGAGGAATTCTAACAATTATCAGAAAAGAAATTTTTTAATTAGATGTTCGTCAATGTAAGTAAACTGTTTTTCTTAGGATTTTAAGATGATTTATGAATTATAATGTTTAACATACAATAATTTTGTAAAATAAAGATAGGTTTTTCACACATTTTTTGAAATCTAGTGTTTAATAAAATATAAATCACACTAGATTAGTGAGTTAGGGTTTGACAAGACTGAAGGAATATTTTCATCCAAATTAACTAAAATAAAAACATTATAGGTCTAAGTTTGTGTTGTGTAAATCAGGGAAAAAAATAAATTAACTCTAAATTGGAATTTCTCGGATAAATTAATGTAATTATTAAGTGAAAATTATAAGTGTGTATAATTATAAGAAATATTATGAGAATTGTTTCAAAGGAACATGATCACATTTTAGAAACAAGTTTCCTTGTAAATAAGATCAATTAGGAGGAATACATTAAAACATGGGATAATTTGACCAACCATCTTGAAGAAATCGTCAAGGAATACCTGGAAACAAAGGTAACTACATTACAATGGGGATTATATAGAGTGAATGTTTGGAATAATAAAATAATTTTCCTCAATGATATTTTTATTTATTTCTATGTTTTTTTGATCCTATGTAATTACTTGTGAGGTTTTCCAGTTTTCTGAAAACAGTTATTTTGAAATAAAAAATGTAATTTTCAGTCATTTTATTTTGAAAGGGAAAGTTTTAGGGTATTATGATACTAAAAATAGTATATATAGAAAATTTTTTAAATTGAAGAAAAAATAATATGTGATTAGAAAATAAATATAGATTCATTACATTAGAGGACGTATATTCAAATGTGTGAATACATCATCGAGATAAATTATATTTATATCAGTAGTTTTCATATATAATGTTATTTTGGTAATAGAAATAAGGGAGATGTTAAGTTGACATCCCCTACTTCATTGAAATGGAGGAAATTGGAATGTGAAAGGAGAAATTTGATTCACGTATGAATAGTTTCATGGCATCAAAAGATAGTGATGAAGAAATAACACAATGTTTCAATTTAGTACATATGTTTGGATGCTCATGTAAAACTTCCTATATATAAAATATCAAGAAATGAGCTCAAGTAAGAATGAAGATGTTTTTTAATTTACTTAATATTACAATGAAGAAGAATTCATAAGTAGTTTCATTCATAATACTAAAATTCATGTGTTGATGACTGGTGGAGTGTCTATTTCATCTAAAATTAAGTCTTTTTATGAATGATTATATGATGTATTAAAGAAGGAGAATTGTATTAGTAACATGAACCTCAGAAGGAAAACATGCATCAATATATGATATAAGAATAGTTAATGATCCATCATTAGAAATATTTTTTTTATATGATGTTATTATAAAATAGATTTAGAAGAATTGTTGAATAAATCGGTATTATTTTCATGGGTAACTACAATCATCTACCTCGGGATGTTATATGTAAACCCACTCTATGAGGTTTGATTTTTTTTCATTAAACATTAAGGGGGAGACATGATCCTTGGGGTATAACATATCATCGATGGAGGAATCATAGGAATTTTAATATTAATTTTGTGTTCATTATTTTATAATGAATATGAAATTTTCATGCATTGAATTAAAATGTTGGATGTCAATGAATAAATATGTTTTTATATATTGTATCACACACAAGCGGTATAATAATTTGGAATCAAAATAATAGTTACTGTCATGGAAAACCATTATCTACTAGGGATATCATATGTGATGAAAAGTAGTTTCCATGATGAATGGGAGATGAATTTTTTTGAAATATTGATTATTATGAAAAAATACTCTATGAAAATTCAATATATTTTTTAAAACTATTATTTGGAACACTAGGTTTAGAAATATTTCTGGTGAATAATTTCCAATTTTTAAATTCACTAATTGATATTTGTTTAAAAGATTGCATCATTGGGTAATTATTTTTTGAATGCATAAAATTGGTGGGTGAGATAATTTTTTTTACAATATGTATATTATATCTAAATTTTGAAATAATGAAGGCAATATATGATGATGATTTATCATGAGATTTTGTGCAAGATGTATGTTGTCCAGGGGTGGGTAAGAGCTAGTAAAGCTTACTATATGTAATTTTAGGGTAGAAAAAATCAATTAAAAATTCATAATAAACCAAATGGTTGGAATGAATGTAATCATACCATCATATTTTTTTGGAAAATGTGGTATAATTTTTGTGTCCTTGATGTTGTCAACAAGAATCCAAATGGATTCATCATTATAATGATTAGGATATGTTGGACTTGATTACAATGTTGAATTGGATGTAATTATTTGTGAGTGGTAGTGTTGTATTAATTATGGAAGATTTATATTTAATTCATTGAAGAATTACAATTTTAGAAAAATTATTTTAATGAATGGTTAAAATTTTGAAGAATATACTGTGTCTAAGAATTTTATTTCTTTCTTGGAGTGTCCTAAAAAATAATCGGTTGATAGTATGGATGTTGAAAGTGGATGTATGATACTATTAATGGTTGTTATTGAATTTCTTATGTAAATATATTAATTTCTGTGAGGAATTGAAGAGGTCTTAATGATATATCATGTTCATGTTTGAGAAATTTGATTAAAGGATTTGAACATAGAAGGGAATTTTCATATAAATAATTAATGTATGTAATCTTGTTAATGGAAATTCTCTCAAGAGTTTTCCATATTGTTCATATTAAATATTGTGAAATTATTTGAAGATAAATGGAAATATTTCGGTGAATGATAAATTCACAATGGATTTTACTATACCATGGAGACTCTGTTGATGCAGATATGAATTTGAAAATTATTGGAATAAAGATGCTATGCGTGATTGAATTTAAATTTCAATTGAATATTTAAACTATAAAAATAATAAAAGTGGGTTCTGTTGTGTCCTTGGTCATGGTGGACTCATGTGAAGATAATTTTTTTTATAGGGGATGTAACCCATAGTAGTGGTTCCCATGGTGCTTTTATAGAGCACGTGTGTAAAATAGTGATGCCAAAACACATGTATTTTTTTGATGTGGATGGAATAATTATAGGAATAGTGGGATTTTGATGACAAACTAATGTGACCAAAAAGGGAATTTCACCATGAATTTTGAAACAATGAGAAATGGTGAGCCACAAATGATCATATTGGTTCCTATGGTGTTGGATTTTAGTATAGACAGTGGAACAATTTCCTATTCATCATATAAAAGAATCAAAAGTTACTAAAAAGACATGGTGTTGATCATTTAAAGGTGTGTTTCAAATTTATAGTTATCAAACATAATCATGGTGTTAATGAGAGAGTTCCATTGAAGGGTGTGTTTTTTTAATATATAAAAATATTGAGGTCACATGTAGTCAGCTATGGTTTGGGGATACAATAAACATATTTTAGTTATAATTCATGTTTTCAAAGACAAAATTGAATCTAATTATGTTGATTAACTTGTATATGATCCTTATGATGTGATTTGTTACATAGGAACTCCTAGTAGATACATTCTAGGGTTTTATGTCAAAATTCATATATATCTCTATAAAAAAGATGTCGCATTTATGAAATATAAAAACCTTGGAAGGCTATTTATAAAATATAGAGAATGTGTATATAAGAACAAAAAATTTATATTCTAGGAGAAGTGTTTGTAATTGTTTCATCCAATAGAAATATTATAGGAACATTTAATATCATAATTCATGTTTAATATAGATATATTGTTGTTATAAAATTAGAAGATCTACATTGGATGTTTAAAGGAATATATTACAACTTCATATTTTAAAGGATTGAAGATTATTTTTTTTACATATATGGGAATATCATCTTTTGAGTAATATCAATAAAGCATCATGTTTAATATGGTATTAAATAGAAAACACCAAATAATAATTCCATTTCTTGAATTATTTTCTAGAAGTTTTGTTTTTTGATGAACGAAGTCCAATTAGTGATCAATGACGAAAATCTTCTTATAAGAGCTGTTTATCCTAGGAAGATGAATTGAGAGTAGAATTTGGTTATCAGTAAAACATAACAATCTGAAAGTTTTTAATAGATATTTCAAATATAAATCTTAGAGGGCCATTCATGTAATTAAACAGAGAAGAGACCTGATTGTTTATAAATTGAAGACATCGCAAAAATTAATGTATATATGATAAGAAGAGGGGTGAAAAATAGTAAGTAGTGTTTCATCCTGAGAATTTTAATCCTATTGGAATTAGTGAGTGGAAGAGAGGAATAATGGGTAACCCTTTATGAGGTGTTCTGTTACTAAAATGTTTTATCCACACATAAAATTCATTATAGTGGATTACAGTACACCAATAATATTCTGAGTGTATTCTCTTTGGAGTAGCCTATTATCGGTGAACCAAGTATGATATATGAATAACATGATGTATATTTATGAATTTGTGTATTTTTTTTGATTATGGAATAAAAAGTTGAATAGTTTTTACTCTAATGAGGTAACATGATCTTGAGGTAAATAATACAGAGGGATAATATTAAAAGTAGTTTTTAATTATACTAACTCCCGGATTCACCCCATTGATAATTTTTGTCTCATACTATCTCATAGGAAGAACATAATTTAAAAACAGCTGATTAAACACTAAATTTATGTTCACTATGGCATGTCTTAATAATTCTAATACACCCGCAAAAATACCTTACACTTCAAAAATGATTAGTAATGTCCAACAGTGTTCCACATAGATTCTCCAAAAAAACACCATGTGCCCCATTATAGCATGGTATATCAAATATGGTCATTTTCTTACTTCACCTGAGTCCACTATATCCACTAACATGGTGAATACCTCTTCACCTTTTCATACAGTTGAAATATTAAATTCAAACAAACACAAAAATACTAACCGCAACTTCCTCCCATTAGATTATAAATTTAAAACTGCTTTTCCAGAATCACCATAGCATAGTATAAAACATCATAATGGTCTCAAATAGTTTAATATACTCATTTATATTGGAATAATTCTTCTAATATTTAGAAAACATAAATTTTATAACTCTATAAAATTTAACATTAAAACAATTACTAAACATAAATTATTTTAACATGAATTATCTACCATGGGAGCTTCCATAAAATACCACTCTTTAATATGAAAATTCTACTTCATTTAATCTTATTATATTCCAAAAAGGGATGAATATATTTGCATACACCTTTCAGTTTCCAAATTCAATAGTATCAAATATCCACCGTCAGTATCCATACTATAAACCACATAATTTATACATGTATCTAATCCTAACATCCTATACTTATTATGTAATATCACATTTATAATTTCAACCATTGATTATGATATATTGACATCCATTATAATTCATACAAGAATTTCACTAATTGCTTCCCCAACCCTGCCAACACATCCATTCAAAAATCATGAATACTAATTCCATATTATCAATAAATCCAACATAGACTTATGGTTGTAACAATTTTATTGGTTATATGAAATCATAACTACAAATATAATTCAAAATACGTGTCTTTTAAGATCAAATTTAGAAAATAATCCATGTGAAATTTTATTCCATGTAAGTCAAATTGTTGAACACATCCACATGTTTGGGTGCCAATGATTTTTTATTAATATGTGAATAAATGGAGTAATGTTTGATAAGGAAGGAAAATATTGAATTTTTCAATGATATACACCAAATTTGGGTTCTTATAGATACTATAATAATAAATATTAAATAATTTTTTAGAGTGATGGTATATTTGTTCATGAAAAGTAAAAAATAAATCAAGTGAAATATTTTATAGATGTTGATGGTAATGTTGGTATATCTGATCCTATTATTGGATTAGTTTAAATTATATAAGTTCATGAAAAGGAAGCATATTTGGATGACTGGCATAAATACGATTAGACTCAAAACCCATAATAGGTCAATACTAGTGATTAAATGAAAAATTTGATATCTATAGGGTAATCACACTATCAAAATGGACATGTATGATAGTTTTATTATCCATAAGTGGTAGTTTACACCATCACTGATTAATTTCCAATATATTTTAAAAGCACTGCATTTAGTGATGTTGAAAAGTAAACCATGTGATTTTTTTAAAGCAATGAGTTTTTTTTAGAAATTTTTTGAATCCCTAATTTGGAAGTGGATTAAACACATATATATCCTTTTTTGATTATATAATTAAGATGTCTAATTTCAATATATTGTGGTAATTAGAATCACCAATGATTCTTTTCACAATGGTTTTACACATTTATGTTTTTTAAACAATATTGGTTGTGGTTGAAATCATGATATAACCTATCTATTTTAGTTACAATTAAGATATCTAATTTTCCTTATATATTGATGGTTAGAACCATCAATTATTTTTTCACAAGGTTGTTACATATATAAATTTTTAACAGGGGTAAATCAGTTCTTAAAGCTTGTTTAAAACACTACTAAGGGATACAAAGAGTTTATACATGATTAGTGTCTATTTAATCCTTCAATGACAACAAAATATTTTCTGAATTTTGAATATTCAATTCAAACTCGTATATAAAAAATTAAAAACAAAAAATTACCAAAACAAATATTTTAGAAGAAAATGAAATAAATATTATATAAAAACTTCAACTATATTGTAGTATTTTCATACACATAAAACATACTTCATAAGTAATATAGGCATTATAACTACAAATAAATTCTTTCAAATTTAATATAAACAAATGTTTTAATTTGCATATCGCATCATAAACCATAATTCATGTCACGTCCTCATCCCAGAAGCCGCTAAACTGGTGCCCCAAATCAAGTCGTTACATGAACTCAATCATGCCACCCCATATGCCAGCAGTTTCTGAATTTAAGCGAGGGTCAACTGAGTCACGTGGGGAGAATTTACCCTCTTTACTAGAGTATGCCACAACAGAAAACAATATCAATAAAAGAATTATATGAATACCTATTGAACATTAATCACCAAATGATTCCCAAAAGGGATAAAAACACAAATCAAATACATTAATATCATTTCATACTAGTTGTGAAAAGTGAATGAAACACACAATTAAACAAATGCACGAACTCCAAACGGGTCCAGACTCTATGTATGTATCCTTCTAGACATACATATCAAGCCCAACTCAGCATATATGTTTTGGGCCTCTGCCCATGTCTTGACCTACAACGAAGAGATCTACTCGGGTACCCAATGGTGGCCCGAGCAGGGTGTGAGTACAAATCTTAGTAGGCCACAACCAATAGTTTCTACAAAATACCCAGTCTAATAGATAGATAACTCAAGTACAATATAAATTGTATGTATACAAAGGAAAAACTCAAGTTCCATTTGATATATAAGGTTCACTTAATTAAATCCTATAATTTATCCAAATTACGTTTATTATACTATCTTCAGTTCTTAAACAATTTTTCTTACATGTTCCATGGGTTATGAATAATTATCATCCACAAAAGCATCTAAGGAAATCAATCAAACTACATAGGGGAAATAAATTATGTCCCAATCTCACTAGGGATACACATATCACATCAAAACATAATCCTCACCTTGAATCCTTAGTCCGATTGGAATGCAATTGTTAGGGGAATAGAGCATTCGTCCACTTTACTAACTCGTGCATTTTTTGGTGGAGTTTAGAGCCTCAGTCTAACTCGACCTATTGGATTAGAACCTCAATTTAATACCCCACTCTACCAAGCCATGTTCACATGATTTTTTATCAAATCACCACAACCTTACCATAACATAACATAACATAACCTATGCCATTGGAAATCATAAATCACAAATCATAACAATGAACAAGGGAATTAATATTATGCCATAACCCATTAACACATTTACCAATTACAATTCATAGTAATTTAGCCAAATTCCATTTCTCATGCCTTAAGCCTTTATGTTTATTCAACAAGACCTGTCCCTTAGTCAACTCATCAATGGTCATACATTGACCAATTTAGTGCATTTGTCATTCAAGTTAATTTCTCATGTATTAACTCATTCAACATTTATCAATTCCCTCATGCAACACATTACATGTTCTCAATTAATAAGTCATTTCCAATTTACAATGCTCATATTTTCGTATGTACTAGTCCTAATTTTAATTTCAACATAATTCATATATCATTCAGCACAATCCCATTTAACCCAATTAACTCATTAATAATCAATGACAAACAATTGGTTAATTCATTATTAAATGTAGGAAAAACATATAAATTCCATATTTACTCCAACTAAACCTACTAACATTTTCAATATGGTCTCTCTGTTATTACACATCAATTCCCCACGTGACCTTATAAATTTCTGGGATCAGAAAGGTCAGCAAACCCCATGGGTGGCCCCAAATTGGTCAAATAATCCTCGATGCAACCCACATGGGTCATGAGGGTTTTGAATAATTATTTATATGATCATTCTACCAAATCCCACCAAAGGAATCTAAAACACAATAAGAGAAAAGAAAGGACAGAAAATAATAAGCACAAATCTTCTTAATACTATGGGATATAAATTGTAGACAACCAACCTCAAATTCGATGATGAACACACACCTAATTGAATCCAAAGACCCGGATTCAACCACCCATTGAATCCTCAACCTAATTGACTTTGAAAAAGAAAGGTTTTAGAATTTTTGAAAGATAGAAGGAATATATTCAATGTCTAATCCTAAATGAGAATAAAAAGTGGGATTAACCTTACCCAAATCTTCGATCTACAATGGACTACACTCTAAACGACCGAGAAATAAGGGAGATTGATCCTTATCTCCTCATGAAGGATTTGGTTCATCATTAGTATTTTGAGGGGAAGAATGGAAGAAAATCCTATGTTGGTGTATAAAATTACATAGAGGAAATTTTTTAAAATTTCCAACATTTCTGGGCCAGATGGTTTACCCAAATGGTTTTCCAAATTGTGTATAAACTATGTGCAATACACTATCTGAATAACACACCATTCACACGGTTTCTTGGGAATTCCACATGATTTTGTTAATTGTGTGCCATCTGTGCGTAATCCTCGATCAATGGCTACACAGTTACATGGGATGCTCTGGATTCTATTCACTAACCATGCACAAAACGTGAAACAAGCCCAGAAATTTCTTTTTCTTCCTCCTTCACGTCCCAAACTCCTATAACACCCCCGTGCCTTCATATAAATGTGGGAAACACTTATTTAGATCCAAAACATGGGACTCAAACTTAAACATAAAAAAGAACACACCTTGTGGAGAAATTGGTATCTTACAAACTCCCCACCTTATAAATGCTTGTCCTCGAGCCGCTCTTCTGAGCATCACTGACATTCGTAAAAAAAGATCAAGCCACATGGTCGACCAATCCATTCCTACAGTCCATGTTTCTAGTTGTGCATCACAGGGCCACCGAACACATGTCAAGGGCACATACATTCCCCACAATTCATCCTCACCACAACAGCAACACAAAACGAAAGCTCTTGAAGGATGTATCAACATCAACCATTCCCACCACATTAAATTCATGGGGGAATCTTATGAAAAAAAACTAAAATCACAACAAATGGAAACTAATCACACAACATCACATCATATTGGTGGAACCAATCAGCACCTCATTGTAACAACCTGATACTTTATGAGAATTATTCTTTTTAATATCATTGATTTCATGTTTTATACGCTACATAAAAATTAACTTGTTCTATATAAACACCTTATTAGGTTTCAGTATACGCAACACTATTCTTGGATCATGTTACGCACAATTTCAACTTCGGTTGATAGTAGTTATTCTACGAAAAATGAGTGTATATATATATATATATATTCAATGTATAAATGAAATATGGTTGGATTCTATTATACGGAAAAACAAAGGGATCTTGCACAACATGCATCTCTGACTTGGCTTGCATTACACGCCATCACAACCTTCCTCGATAGCTTGTGTTGTACGCAATACCGGGATTCACTAAACTACGATATATTGTTATAATATTATTATGGACTAGCCATTATGAATAGTATTAAATAAATTTTTAATTTTATAACATTATTATTCATCTTACACATTTTATAGAACATGGTATGAGAAGAAAATAAATTTTTCGGGTAAAATAAGTATTTTTCATAAAATGCTGTTTTTCCACCTATTGATGCCACTCCCACACTAAATAAAGTTTTTGACATGTTTATAAGTAAAATTTGACAAAATAAAATTCTTATTTGGAATCATGATATAATAATTTACTTTGGATAAATTTTTCATATTATTCCGATAACGCTCCTATTTTAATGAATAGTAAAAACACGCCATATTAAATTAAAAACAACTTTTTTCATCGTAATAATTTATATGGTTAAATAATAATATTGAATGGTTCAAAAGTATAAATATAGTAAATATTTACCATTTAATATAATTTATGGCATTATCATTGATTTTACATTGAATTCATAAGTAAAATAGTTTCAATCTATTGAAATGTTTTAACTTTTAAAAATCGTTTTCTTAACAACGGGATTAATTTTAAATTAATTTCTGAAACTTCTGTGTTTTGAATTCGGAAAAATGGATTCCATATTTGGAATCAGTAGGTCCAAATTATGTTAATAAGCTACTTATTATTTTTATGCATTATGAATAGTAACTACGGTATTTTTTTTTACTAGAGTTAAAGGTAAATCGGGTAATTAAGGGTAAAAATAAGATTATAAAATTACCCTAACACTTGACAAAATACTATTGGATGAATAAAATTACACCCATATCACCTAAGGGTCTTACTAGATTCATTTCATGTACTTTTGAACATGAAATAATATAATTATTATTAGGACCAAATAAAGTGACAACATGTCACTCTCTTAAATATTAGAAGTGTAATAATTTTACTTTAGTGATTATCATCATAAAACATCGGATATAAATAGTCCCTATAAATCTAATAAAATTATCTACATAATATGAATTTATTTATAATTTTTAGGGGTTAAATAATTATCATTAATTATGACACAATAGTGATGTTGAAATAATTTTATTCATTAAAATATCAAACAAATTATTTTAAAAGTATTAAAATAAATATTATATGAAATATTTAAAGTTCTCCACTAATTTTATAGACAAAAATGACATGTTAGTAATTAATTAAATCTTTTAGTTAGAACATATCTTCTATATATATTTTATTTAAATTCAAATAAATGAATAGTGTCAAAATTGACACTATTGTTATTTTATAAGAATTACCTATTATAAAATTGTTTGAAAATCAAAAAAATATTTAAAAATTATAATATAAAATTTATATGGTCTAAAATGTAATAAAAAATAAAATTATGGACAATTCACAATATATAAGTAATTATTTATAATGGTTTAAAATTTAGAATGTTATTACCACAAATAAAATTAAATAGATTATATATGGATAAATCAAGTTGATAATCTTTAAAATAAGTTTCCAACTTGTCTAAATTTTATTTTATGATGATATTTCAACCCTATATCATCTAATATTTGTATTGGAGTCATTTTGGAGGTTTCTATGTGGGGTTAGAGTTTATTAAAAATTAATATTACTTATAATTCCAAAGGTGCCCCTCTCCTCCCTTATAAAAGGGCACCTCCTCCCTCTCCTCATCACACCTTTTTGAGCCATCAAGCTCATCAAAACCCTACCCATTTTCCTTCTAAACATCATTAGAAACATACTAGAGATCTTGGTCTTCTTTAGAGGCCAATTTACATGCCTTAAGAGGAGGTTTTTAAGAGTCGTGTCAAAGAAGAGGTAATATCTGTTACGGATTATTTCAAAATTATTTCTTCTTATACTTCATCTTCTTTAGTTGTTTCATTATGAATTAATAACATCAGTATCAATAATATAGTTATCATTTATTATAAATATTAAGCAACCCTATTTCACCTTCTATCTATCCTATGGAAAATGAAATCACCGCGCGTGCGTACGTACGGAATACCGTCTCCACGCTATTGTGTAATCTGTTTTTCCACCACCACCTTACTTGGATCGATATAATGGTGTAAAGAATAACTAAATTTCATTATTATAACATCATACTGATGCTATTATATTATATCATTCACTCCAATTCCATTCAATAAATATGGGAACGATATCATCGCTGGTGCGTACGTACGGATTACCGTCTCCACGACGCGATGAGATTCATTTTCCATGTTAACAATTCAAGAATGATTATAAAGTATATATAATATGTAATCATGATATATATGACATAATAATGATACTGGATTTATGTATATATTTATGTATGTCATCTACTTATTTCCATTCAATTCCATAAGGAATCGAAAACAACATTCATGCGTACGTACGGCCTACCGTCTCCATGAACACTGTATTTTATTCCATTTATTGATCTATTATATATATGTATATTCTGAATATATATTATATATAAATCCTGTTTTATATTATGTAATTAAGTAATCATGATCTAATTAATCGTATTAATAATTACAATTCAAAACACGGACGATAAATTAAACGATTTTACCCAAAATGCTACTTTAACATAAATTTACCAAAGAACGGGTAATATAAAGTCATACATGATCCATATATTATATAATAACAATGAATATGATTCTATAATAATTCAATGAAATTATTTAAAACATTATACTGGGGGTTCGGATACGTACGAAGCATATCAGACCTAAGGTACGGGAAAATCATGCAATCTCATTTTTATCCGAGATTGTTTATACTGCAGTATTTACTGGGGAATATTTATCATCCACATCCATGTTTCCTCAAAATGTAATATTTATATCCTCCTATAGTTTTCTTAATCTAATTTTAACCATTGGTGAGTTTTTAGTAAAAGATACGAAAGGAATCTTTTGTCATTTTTTGTATGAGGTACATTTTGACTTTTCTAGAAAAAGTACGAGAATAATGTTTGTTTAACTTATACGGCATGAATGGATTCATAGAACATTATTTCCATGAAGCTTAATTTACATGATTTCATGTTCATTTTGATCAACTTTTTTTAGTTTAAAATTTTATGACATGTTAAGAAAGGAAACATGTCTATGATGTAGAAAGTATATTTTCTTCAAGATTATGGTTCAAGTATTTTATAAAAATTATATTCCATCTAAGATAATATAGGGTTCTGTTTCTATCCCTATTTTTACATTAATTTTATTATGTTATGATGGAATTATTTTTATGATGTCCTTTAATCTTATTTGGATTATGTTATGATGGAATGATGTTTAAGAATCCCGTTTTTATTACTTGGGTTATGTTATGATTTATAATTTTTTGGAATACATAATAATAGATTCATTATGAGATGGGTGTGACCTATATCTCCCTCCAATGCATTGGGTAAAGATTTATATCTCATGAGATATAAATGGATGGAACAGAATGTTAATCTGGTTCAGTGTTACAGGACTGAAACGAGGAGTGAACTTGATTCAGAAAGGGACTTTGTTCACTAAGATGGTCTTGGAAAAAATGCCTTGAATACTATGGTAAACATATCATGTTCTTAATTATTTTACACAATTAAATGTTTTATTCCCATTCTATTTTATCATGATTGATGTTCCATTATGATCTATGCCTTACGTACTACCTTGTTTTATTTCATTGCTCATGATTTTAATGATTAATCATTATGTTCATGCTTTTGAGTTAAAATGTATATGGTTTGTTTTATTTTCTCCATGATTACCCTTACTGTTCATTTGAGCTCACCCTTTATATGTTTTATTTTCCCCAGGATATAATGAAAGGTTTTAGGTAAGAAAAAATGGTAAGATCTTTATGGGATATGTTGGATATCTTTCACCAAGAGTAGAATATTTTGTACTTGTTTCCAAAGACACTAAACTATTACAGTCCTTGTGTGTCTATTTTTGTAATGTATTAAGTATTCCGCAAAAGTAATGTAATTTCCATGTACATCATGATTTGGGTCTCTACAGTTGGTATAAAAGGAATGGTTTAGTAAACCTTTGGAAACTAGGATGCGAAAAATTTAGTGAAATCCATAGATATAGTTCTAAGGTATGTCTAGGGATGTCTCTAAATATAATTATAAGTTTAGGTTATAGTTCTATAATTATGGTAAAAATCATAGAATTGACCCTAAGATGTTATATATTGAAGGTAATCCCCCTTTATTATGTTGTTTTCCCTAGCATGATTTTTGCCTCTCACACTATTCTTTTTGGGTTTTAGACGACGGCTAGAACCCGAAGGAATAGTTTTGATCAATGTAATGGAAAATTCAATGATTGTTCTCCTGAAAAAACCAATGTTACGGGCGATGGAGTGAAGAATCTTGTTGCTATACTTACACAAGCTGTGAATCATTATGGTCTTCCGAATGAGCAGAGAAGGGAACAATATTCTATTGAGTCCTTCATGAAGCAACGTACAACTTCTTTCAGTGGGTCTTCTAATCCAGTTGTTAATGAATAATGGATCAGTATAATTGAAAAGATATTTTCCATACATCGATGATCAAAAAAAGAAAAAGTAATTCCTTCTGTTTACCGTTAAGAAGGTGAAGCAGACCAGTGGTGGACTCTAATTAAGAATACAATGCCCAAAAATGAAATTGAATCTATGGAATGGGATGAGTTCAAGAACTTATTTTTCAAAAAGTATTTCCCTCATATTATTAAAGAAATTATGTAAAAGGAGTTCATTGAGCTTAATAAAAATGATGATGAATCTGCTGATATATATAAAGAGAATTTTACAAGGCTTTCAAGGGGTGCATCTGGCATTATCACCCAACCTGAAAGTAAAGATGATCGATTCTTCAGTGGCTTAAAACCAAGTCATAGAAGGGAATTATCTACAAGAGACTTTAGATGCTATGATAAAATTGTGTGTTGTGTTATCATGGTAGAAATGGAAGTTAGTGTTACATATCCATCTCATGGTTTTGACAAGAAACGAAAGATGGAGTTCAAGGAAAAATCTCAGAACAATGGTGAAAAGATGGTGAATGTTTCTTTATGCTCAAAGTGTGGAAAGAATCATGGTGGAGATTGTCTAAAAGGTACTAGAAAATGTTTCACGTGTGTAAAAGAAGGTCATCGAGCAGGTGAGTGCCAAATTAATGGGAAATAGGTTTCTAATGACGTGAATAAAGAAAAGACTACAAAGAACGCACCACCAATGCTTCACTACTTCAAGTGTAAGGAAATGGGGCATTATGCTAATCAATGCCCTAATACAAGGGTTAATAATGATAAACAAGAGCATCATATTAAGGAAAAGGATAAATGGAAGTCACATGCAATCACTATTTGTGATTTTGAGTATGAAAATGATGTTGTGTAGTGATTAAGTTTTTATGTAATGGGATTTCAAAATTTTATTATGGAATCTAATTTATGGTATTGTGGAATTTTGGAATATCTATGTATTGGTTTTAAATAATTATATGGTACCACTAACAATGAAAAGAGATTGAAATATTTTTTGGAAAGTAGATGATATGCGCATAATGAAGGGATAAGGAGAAAATAATATGTATGATAGTATTCATGAGCTCATGAATGATATAAGGACAAAGTTATATCATGGTTTTAGTATATAAAATTTTTTGGATTTTGGTATGTGGAAAGAGTTGACTTTTGATAGCATTCATGTTTTCACTAAGGTTTTATGGTAATTCAGGTTTCAAGAAAATACATGATTGAGGTATTCACATGTTTGGAATGTGATCAACAAGATATATCTTATAAAATATAAATGATGGTACTCACGTGCTTGTTATATGACCTTTACAGTAATCATTTTCTTTATACTATGATATTGGACATATGGATAAGTATAATGATTTTAATGGATTATGTTAGGCATCAGATAGTATTGTTTAAGGCTAGAACTCTTTTTTCGATATTATTTCTATAATGTAATAATAGTGTAGTTTTAGAAAAAGGACAACCCGTAGGACGAGAGACAACCCAACGCGTCGGACAAGGTTGTGGGAATCGAACCCACAACCAATGTGTGACAAGCATTTATCTCTTACCACAGACCTACAGGAAGTCCCTTGTTAGTAGAAATAAGTTTTAATTTCTTAACTCTTATGATAGATGAAGTATAAGTCCATTTTTGGAACCATATACGATTAATATCACCATAAGATGGACTTATGTATATAAATTTTGATAACCATATGTTTGGAATAGATGGAATGACTTATAATACTTTTGCATGATCTGATAACACTTCATGAATGATAAATTCAACATCATTTCATTAAGAGATGAAGTGGAAATTGTTCAAGGCATGAACAACGGTGAGATTATACCAAAATCAAGTAAGTATTTCAATTAATTAATCAAATTTAGGGAAATGATCTTGAAAACCAAAAATCTGGTCCTAGTACTCTCATATCCGACGAATCAGATGGTACCTTAGATCATCACAAATTTATGGATTTGTGACTGTTGGCTTTTTCATAGCCATGTTCTCTACCACTCTCCATCAGAATTTGATGGTTATATTTTTCTTCTATATCCATATTTTCACCTGTGTTCTCCTATGTAGAAACCCAGTGATGAGTTACATTGGGTAATCATTATGTTTCATACCTTATTTTTTAAAATTATGTTTTAGTATTCCTTTTTACGATGTGGGTTTCTATTAATAATAAACGATTTATACCCCTGAAAACTTTCGAGGGAAAAATACATTTTATGCGGGGTATAATGTAACAACCCTAGATTTAATGAGAATTATTCTTTTTAATTTCATTGATGTATTATGTTATATGCTACACCAAAATTATCTTGTTCTATACGCAACACTGTATTAGCTTGAAGCATACACAACACTATTCTTGGATCGTGTTACACACAATTTCAAGTTCGTTTGATAGTAGTTATTCTATGAAACATTGACTGTATATATATATATATATTAATTGTAGATGGATTATATTATACAAAACAACAAAGGGATCTTGCACTTCCCGCATCATTGACTTGGCTTGCATTACACGCCCTTGCGAACTTCTTCGATAGCGTGTGTTGTACGCAATACCGGGTTTCACTAAACTACGATATATTGTTATAATATTATTATGGATGAGCTTTTATTAATAGTATTAACTGAATTTTGAATTTTATTACATTATTATTCATCTTAAACATTTTCTAGAACATTGTATGAGAATAAAATAATTTTTTCCGGTAAAATAAGTATTTTTAAAAAAAATCAGTTTTGCCTCCTTTTGATGGCACACCAACTTTAAATCTAGTTTTTGACATGATTATAAGTTCAATTTGACAAAATAAAATTCTTCTTCGGAATCAGGATATAAAAATTTACATTGGATAAATGTTTCATATTATTCTGATAACTTTCATATTTTAATGAATAGTAAAAACACGCTATATTTTAATTAAAAACAACATTTTTCATCATAATAATTTATATGGTCAAATTATAATATTTAATGGTTTTAAAGTATAAATATAATATATTTCTACCATTTAATATAATTTATTCCATTAACATTGATTTTACATTGAATTTATATGTAAAATAATTTCAATATTTTTCAATGTTTTAACTTTTAAAACTTTTTTTCTTAACAGCGGGATTTATTTTAAATTAATTTCTATATCTTCTATGTTTTGAATTCAGAAAAATGGATTGCATATTGGAATCAGTAGGTCCAAATTATGTTAATAAGATACTTTTTATTTTTAGGCATTATGAATAGTAACTAAGGTAATTTTTATTTACTACAGTTAATGGTAAATCAGGTAATTAAGGGTAAAAATAAGATTATAAAATTACCATAACACTTGCCAAAAAACTATTGGATGAATAAAATTCTGCCCATATCATCTAATGGTCGGACTGGATTCATTTCAAGGACTTTTGATGATGAAATAAAATAATTATTATTAAAACCAAAGAAAGAGACAACATGTCACTCTCTTAAATCTTATAAGTGTAATAATTTTAATTTTGTGATAAACATCATAAAACATCCGATATAAATAGTCCCTAGAAATATAATAAAATTATATACATAATATTAATTTATTTGAAATATCTAGGGATTAAATTATTATCATTAATTATGACACAATAGTTATATTGAAATTATTTTATTGATTGAAATATCAAATAAATGATTTTAAAATTATTAAAATTAATAATATATGAACTATTTAATGTTCTCCACTAATTTTATAGATACAAATGTCATGTTAAGAATCTATTAAAGCTTTTATTTTGAACATATCTTTTTTATATATTTTATTTAAAATCAAATAAATGAATAGTGTCAAAACTGACACTATTGTTATTTTATAAAAATTACGTATTATAAAATTGTTTAAAAATAAAATAAAATATTTAAAAATAATAAAATAAATTTTATATGGTCTAAAATGAAATAAATCATACAATTTTGGTCAATTCAAAACATATAAGTAACTATTTATAATTATTTAAAATTATTAATATTATTACCTCAAATAAAATTAAATAGATTATATAATGATAAATCAAGTTGATAATGATTAAAATTAATTCCCAACTTGTCTAAATTTTATTCATTGATGAGATTACAATACTATCTCATTAAATATTCGTATTAGAGTCATTTTGGAGGTTTTTATGTGGGTTTAGAATTTATTATAAATTAATATTTCTTATAATTCTATAGGTGCCCCTCTCCTCCCTTATAAAAGGGAACCTCCTCCCTCTCCTCCTCACACCTTTTCGAGCCTTAAAACTCGGATAAACCCTGACCATTTGCCTTATAAACCTCTTTAGGAACATAATAGAGGTCTTGGTATTCTTCAAAGAACAAATTTTGTTCCCTGAGAGTAGGTTTCAAAGAGGTGTGTCGAAGAAGAGGTAATATTCATTACCGATTCTTTCAAATTTATTTCTTCTTCTACTTCTTCTAATTTTGTTTTTTCATTATGAATTAATAGAATCTGTATCACTAATATACTTATATGTTATTATAAATATTAAAAAACCCTATTTCACCTTATATCCATCATAAGGAAAATGAAATCACCGTGCGTGCGTACGTACGGAATACCGTCTCCATGCCGTGGGGTAATCTGTTTTTCCACCACCACCTTACTTGTATGGGTATAATGTTGTAAATAATAACTACATATGATTGTTATAACATCATACGGATTATATTATATTATATCATTCACTCTAATTCCATTCAATAAATACGGGAACTATATCATCGCTTGTGCGTACGTACGGATTACCGTCTTCACGAAGTGATGAGATTCATTTTCCATGTTAACAATTCAAGAATGATTATAAAGTATATATAATATGTAATCATGAAATATATGACATAATAATGCTATTGGATTTATGTATATATTTATGTATGTCAACTACTTAATTCCATTCAATTCAATAAGAAACGAAAATAGCGTTAATGCGTACGTACGGCCTACCGTCTCCATGAACGATGTATTTCCTTCCATTTATCGATCTATTATATATATTTATATTCTGAATATATATTATATATAGATCATGTTTTATATTCTGGAATTATTTAATCATGATCTATGTAATCATATTAATAATTACAAGTCAAAACACTGAAGATAAATGAAACAATTTTACCCAAAACGCAACTTTAACATGAATTTACCAAAGAACGGGTTATATAACATCATAATAGAACCATATATGATATCATAACAATGAAGATGATCCTATAATAATTATATGACATTATTTAAATAATTATGTAGGATTTTCAGATACGTACGATGCATATCGGACCTAAGGTAAGGGAAAATCTCGCAATCTCATTTTTATCCGAGATTGTTTAAACGTCAGAATTTACTAGGGGATATTTATCATCCACATCCATGTTTCCACAAAATGTAATATTTCTATCCTCCGACAGTTGTTTAAATCAAATTTTAACCATTTTTGAGTATTTAGTAAATGATATGAAAGGATTATTTTGTCTTTTTTAGTACGAGGTACATTTTGACTTTTCCGGCCAAAGTACGAGAATAATGTTTTTTTAACATATATGGCATGAATGGGTTCATAGAACATTATTTCCATGAATATTCCTTTACATGTTTTCATCTTTATTTTTAATCAACTTTTTTTAGTTTAAAATTTTATGACATGTTAAGAAAGGAAAAATATTTTTTAAGTAGAAAAGATATTTTCCTCAAGAATGGAGTTCAAGTGTTTTATCAAAATTATTTTCCATCTATGATAATATAGGGTTCTGTTTCTATCCCTATTTTTGCATTAATTTGATTATGTTATAATGGAATTATTTTTTTGATGTCCTTTTATCTTATATGTATTATTTTATGATGGCATGATGTTTAAGAATCCCATTTTTATTACATGGGTTATGCTATGATTTATGATTTTCTGGCACACATAAGAATAGTTTCATTATAAGATGGGTGGGACCTATATCTCCCTCCAATGCATTGGGTAACTATTTTTATCTCATCAGATAGAAATGGCTGGAATGGTACGTTAATCCTGTTTAGTGTTACAGGACTGAAACAAAGAGTGAACTCGATTCATAAAGGGACTTTCTCCACTATGATGGTCTTGGAAGCACTGCCTTGGCTACTATGGAAATAATATATTGTGCTTAATTGTTTTCCACAATTAAATGTTTTATTCCCATGATATTTTATCATGATTGATGTTCCATTATGATCTATGCCTTACGTAGTGCCTTGTTTTATTTCATTGCTCACGATTTTGATGTTTAAACATTATTATCAAGTTGTTGAGTTCAAATGTATATGGTTTGTTTTATTTTCTCCATGCATACCCTTAATGAGAATTTGAGCTCACCCTTTATATGTTTTATTTTCCCCAGGATACAAAGAAAGGTTTTCGGTAAGAATAAAAGGGATGATCTTTATGGGAGATGTTGAAGATCTTTCACCAAGATTAGAATATTTTTTTCCATGTTTCCAAAGACACTAAACTATTACGGTCCTTGTGTGTCTATTTTTGTTATGTATTAAGTATTCTACAAATGTAATGTAATGTCCATGTATGTAAAGTTTTGGGTCTCTACACTCAGTGGTTTGATCCTCTGCACAACTCATGACCAAAATCTCTTTGTGTCATTTTCCTCTGTGTTGAAAACTATAATTGTGACCAAACCAGTTATCACCTGAAGGAAAATACACGATCCTTACAATGACATTTCATGATGATATCACTCCACAACTATAAATCTAAATGCAGCCAAAAACTCTAAGGTACTCAACCAATTATACCCATTCCAAAGCTCTCAATCTGGGATAACTCACATAAGTAGTGACCACTCATGTCATTCCAACCTGAAACCCTGGTCACATTTTCAAAAAACAATTATTCTAGTATGGTTTTCTCTACCATATTCAGTAAATTGGTACCCCCACTTTAGAGAAACGATTACTTGAACCTTAACCTGACTTTCACATCACCTGACATGTTCCAACTAACTGCGCACCAACATCCATAGGAGAATTACTCTACGTTGTCATTATTCTACACCATTAAAACCAATTAAATGTATATTCCCATGTATCCATTCATGGACTAAGATCACAATGACCTCCCCAGATACAAATTAATTTCAAAAGGCACATGCGGCCACAACACCAACCTGGTAGTGGGTCACTATAACCACAACCATTCATGCTTACCATATCTCATCAGACCACCCCCCAATTAGAATAATTGGGGAAAAATATTAAGTTTATGTCTTAGTTGATGATTACACTAGATTTACATTGGTCTATTTTCTAGCAAAGAAATCTAAATTATTTTCTTATTTAAAAAATTTTAGATCCCATGTTAAAAATGAAAAAACCATCCATTGATAACTATTCATAGTGATCATGTTGGAGAATTTCAAAATTCTGATTTTGAAAAAATTTGTAGTAGAAAAGGCATTACTCATAACATCTCAGCACCAGGAACTCATCTACAGAATAGTGTTTTTGAAGGAAGAAATAGAATTTTTCAAGAGATAAAAAGAACTATGTTGAGTGAATATTCGATAGCCAAACATTTATGGGCTGAAGCTGCACGTACTTCTTGTTATACAATAAATTGAGTTTTGATTAAACCTTTTATTAATATAACTTTTTATGAGTTATAAAATGGTAGAAAACCTAGACATCCCTACTTCATGGTTTTCGGTTGAAAGGTATTCATTCTGAATACTAAAGATAATTTACATAAATTTTCACCAAGATCCAATGTAGGAATTTTCTTAGTCTACTCCACTGCTTCTAAGGCTTATAGTGTTTTTAATAAAAACACTTGTACTGTTGAAGAAATAGTACATATGAAATTTGATGAAACTGATCCCTTTTTTTAAACAACAACATCCTACATCCCCGGATGTGTTTTTAAAAACTGATTTTCTACCCTTGATAGATGGTCCTTCTGATATTGAAAATGTTTAAGAAATCTTTTCTAAGACAATTACCCTAGATGATTTCCTACCATATGTTGATGAAAAGGTTTTACAAACCCCAAATTTGTTGTTTCTAAAGAATCATCCTTGTGATAGTATAATCGGTGATGTAAATGAAACTATAAGGACTAGAAGTTCCTTAAGAAATGTAGTAGAACATATAGAATTTATTTCTCAATTAGAATAAAAAAGCACTTATGATTCGTTAGGTGATTATGATTGGCTCAAATCCATGAAAATTATCTAAATAAACTCAAAATGAATAAATTCGGGACCTTTGATGAAAGACCTAAGGAAAATTCTATTATTGCAGTCAAATGGGTCTTCAGAAATAAGTGTGATAAAAATAGAGTCATTATAAGAAATAAAGATATATTAGTTTCTATAATCAACAAGAATGAATATATTATGAAAAACCTATGTTCCAGTAGCAAGACTTGAATCTATTCATATTTTACTTTCCTTTGCAGCATTCTTTAATTTCAATCTTTTTGAAATGGATGTGAAATGTTCTTTAATTAATGGTTTTGTACAGGAGGAAGTTTTTGTTGAACAGAGTCCCAGTTTTGAAGATAAAAAACATCCTGACTATGTTTAAAAACTTACCAATGTTTGGTGTTGACATAAACAAGCCCCTAGAGCTTGGTATGATAGAATTACATGATTTTTTCTTCAAAATAATCATGTTAAGGGAAATGCAGATCCAATACTTTTTATAAAGAAGGATATGAAATATGTTTGGATTGTTCAAATTTATTTTGATGACATTATATTTGGTTCAACATAGAAATATTTAACCGGTTCCTTTGCAGATCTAATGAAATATGATTTTGAAATTAGTATTATGGGTGAGTTAACATTTTTCATGGGTTTTAAAATTTCTCAAAAACCATAAGGAACCTATATATCTCAGCATATGTATATTAATGATCTTCTTAAAATGTATGGATATTAAAACTCTATGAGTATTAGTACACCCATTGGTACCTCATGTTCACATGATCTTGATGAAGCTAAGAAAACAGTAGATCAAACATATTTTAGAGGAATGATAGGATGTTTTCTATACATGATAGCTAGTCATCCAGAATTATTGTTTTGATTGTTCTTATGTGCTAGAAATCATTCCAATCCTAAGGAATCTCATTTAAAGGTAGTGAAAATAATTTTTCGCTACTTAAATGGAACCATGGATTTAGGAAACTTTTATACTTCTGGAAATGATTTTATTCTAAAATTTTTTCAAATGCTGACTTTGGTGGATGTAGAATGGATATGAAAAGTACATACGGAACTTTTCATGTCCTATGATATTCATTTGATTCATGGTCATGAAAAAAACTACACTTAGTAGCACATTCCACTACTGAAGCTGAATATGTAGCAGCTGGAAGTTGTTATACTCAAGTGTTGTGGATGCAACACTAAGTCACCGACTATGGTATGCGTTTTACCATATCAAAAATTTTGTGTGATAATACTAGTGCCATTTCCTTATGTAAAAGTCATTCACATCACTCTCATTCAAAGCACATAGATATTAGGTATCACTTTCTTATGGATCACACACAAAAAGGATATATCATTTTTCAATTTATCAAAACACAAGACCAACTTACTGATATTTTCACAAAATCATTACCATCTGATAGATTTGACTACATTAAAATTAAGTTATAAATGATAACCATAAGGTAATCCTCTTTATTAACTTCCTTTTCAAACCAATATCCTTATAATAAGAAACTCCTTTTCATAGGGGGTGTACATTTGTTTGTATCTTTTTCAAAATTATCGTAGTCTATAAATCTTTCAAAATTATTCATTTTTTAAATTTTCGTAATGATGATTTTTCCAAATTTTCATAATAAATATTTTCTAAATTTTCATAATAAAGAATTATCAAAATTTTCTTGTTGAATATTTGTCTAAATTTTCGAAATGGAAAATTTCTACAATTTCGTAATGATGCTTTTTTCTAAAATTTCGTAATTGAATGTTTTCTTAGTCAGTTTTTCGAAAATATTTCCGTTATAGAAATTTTCGTAGTTCTTTTTAGTATTGAATATTTTCGTAGTATGATTTTCAAAATCTTCATGATGATAATTTTCGTACTCCAAATTTTTGGAATGAATCTTTCCGTAGTCAATGTTTTTTTCGTAATAAAATTTTTGGATTCTAATGGTCTTCATGAATAATTTTTCCTCATTACAAATAATCCTCCATGATATCTGAAAGGTATGTTTTTATTTTATAAATTTTCGTAATCATCTTTTTGTTGTTGGTATTCTCATTATCTTTTATATTTTTCGTATCCTATTTTCCTTAAATCCATTTTTTAAAAACCTCAAAAGATCATATTCTACCAAATTCTCCTTTGTGGCTAAAATCTCAACCATCAGATCTGATCAGAAAGCTTCTAAACCATTGGATTGAGTTTGGAAGATGAATCGTCATCTCTATTGCCTATATAAGGTCCCCCTGATGGTAATCCCACATCGAAACTCAAGCCTTCACGTGCTGATGTGCTGCCCTTCTAAATAATCCCATGCAGAACATCAGAGTTTTTGCTCGAATCCAAATGTTTGTCAAAAAATCTTCTCAGAAAAACATGTCAACTGCTAATCCAATATCGAAGTGTAAGGTTTAGAGAGAATGTTTAGTGTATACAAAATTCTTTTCCACGTATGATTCTGTCATCTCAATGAACATCAAGATGAATGGATGGGAGAGTGTCTGTGTATCGAAGCCAGGGGCTCAAGATTCTGTATATCGAGATTTTCTAGTTGAATTTAATGAGGCAGTGAGTTTTTTCATGGAAGAAGGTAGAGATAAGTTTTCATTCAAAAGTTATGGGAAGCCTTATGCTCATTCATATACCAAGGCTGCAATCTTCGATGGTATTTCATATGAAAGAGAAGATGAGTTTCGTTCTCATAAATTTCCTGATGTTCAAGTAGTTTCAATAAGGTGAAGCCTATGGCGTGTCTAGGACACTCTAAAGTAATGACTCCGAAGATCTCTCATATGTCTACAAATTATCGGATTCTGAAATTATGGGTTCAAGGATTCATCATTCTGAGAAAATGTGACAATGATACAATGAAGAAGAGTGACATGTATATTTTGGATTTTTTGGTGAACCTGAGAATGTTCAACATGGATAAGCATATTATGATTACAATCGAGAATATAAAGAATGGAAATGTGAAGGCTCAAATCATCATTTATACAGTCATTCTTCAACAGCTAATTGTTATGTGCTTAGAATCATTTAAAATTCCTTGCAGTTTAAATCCAAGGAATTGCAATGTCAGGCTGGTTAGTGATGACACCTTCAAAAGGATGAAATTCGGGTTTTTCTACGGAATCTGAGGAATTTTATGACCCTTCCTGAAGAAGTGGTTGAAGCCATACTAATGAAATAGGAGGATTCTGAACCTTCAAAAAAATCTCGAAGAAAGAGGAAGTTGAAGGAAGTAGAAGAGGAAGGAAAAACACCAAAGCCTAAAGAAATCAAATCTGTAACTCCAAAGCCTAATAAAAAAAAAGCATATCCCAAAGACGTAGTATCTAAATGTAGGGAAGACAATCAGAATAAGAAATCCGGGGATCCAAGTTTTGGTTTGGATCCTACTGAAGAAAAGGCCTTAAAATATAAGACTGCAGATGAGATTGAGAAAAAAGAAAAAGAAAAGAAACAAAAGAAGAAGATGACTGAAGCTGAGATAGTGAAATCGCTTCTGAAGGCTGCTGAGAAATCTTCTGAAAATATTCTAGTACCAAATTATTTCTTGGTAGAAGCCTTACCAGTGACCCCGGGAAAGAAATTCATAAATCTGAAAAAATATCTCCATAAACGTGTTGATGAAAAATAAGTAGTGCAATAATTAGAAGAACAAAGAAGTAGTGACAGTGAAGATTTGATTAAGAAAGTTGAATATTTTCATGAGAAGGAAAGTCCATCCGAGAAGATCTTAATCCGAACTTCTGAAGAAGTGTCTTCAAATCATGCTACTCCTGGAAAGGAAGAGAAAGGAGAGGATAAGAAGGGTGAAGATGAAGTGAATAAGCTATCTGAGGAAGAATGTTCTAATCATGAATGCATTCAACCAGAGTATGTTGAGGCCCGAGATGAGAAGGAAGAGGTTGATGAAGATAAAATCGTTCAGCTATCTGATAATGAATATGTATCTCTTAACTAAGAGGAATCCATTTTGAATACTGAAAAAGGAAAATGGGTGGTTTTTGATACACCTAGTAATGTTTTTGTAAAGAAGAAGGAAGTTGGTGGATCATCAAAGAAAAAAGTTGATGAGTTAGAGAAAGAGCTATCACCAAGAAAAGTCTCAAATTCAGAATCATCATACATAGGACATGATTTTGTTTTCTAATCTTTGAAAAAGCCTGTTGGGACTATTCTGACTTTAACATGTATTGAATCGAGATGCCGGATGCTCCAACACACATTAAATAAAATGTAAGATTTGTTACCGATGGTGGTGGATAAATGTGTTAAACTGGAGTCAGACGTCAATAATTTTATCATTGGCTATGAAGCTCATAAGAGATCTTGGATGCAGATAACAAGTTGGTCAAAGAAAACAGTTCAAGATATGAAAAATCATGATGACTTTCAAAAAAAATTCAAAGATTAGTTTGAAATAGAATAAGGCAAGATCAAGGATATCTCTAATAGGTTTGAGGAAAAGCGAGCCCTTGAGAAAAATAATCATATTCAAGAACTGAATGATCTAATTCTAAATCTGTATTCAATAGATCAGAGTTGGAAGAGAGAAAGAGATATCCACGTTGAAATTGAAGAGAATCTTCTTAAGGAAGATGATGTGTTAAAGGATCAAGGAATGGCTCTAAAGGTTCGGGAAGATAAAATCAAATCCTTTGGGAATAAATCATAATGTCAGGATCATCTTTTCAAGTGATCAGAGGAAGATCATAAGGATCTCAAGAAGTGGAAAACAATAGTGAAGAAGTTGATCTCCAAGGAGAATGAAGGACAATTTCTAATCAGTTCTTTTGTTGTACTTTCATTCTTGTACAAATTTTTCCAACCTTAAAGAAATTTTTGGTTTCCTATATTTTTCTTTCTTGTACTAATCATTTAGGTACCATAATTTCTTTTCAATTCTCTTTAATCCTTTTTGAAAATCACAAAGGGGGAGAATGGTATGAAAAATAAATAATACTATGTGACAGAAGAAATTTCCCTAAGGGGGAGTTAATCTAAGGGGGAGTCTACATCATAATGATTTTTATATGTAAGATAATGGAAAATATCTTTCAGGAAATCAAAATATGATCCTTAGTATTTCCAAAAACTAAGGGGGGCTAGTTTTATTCATCATTACAATGTTTTATGGGAGATAAGTTCTATTATTCAAGTCAATATTTTCTATTTTGTAACGATGATTGTGCTTTCCAAAAAAGGGGAAGATTATTGAGTAAATAAGGTTTCCTTATGAATTTTCCATTCCTTCATGTTTTGAAAGTCACAAACACTCTATATTAAGGTAAAATGTATTTTATCTTTATAAGAAAAATTTCCCTTCCTTATGGAAATTCTCCTTCCTCAAGATATTTTTTTTCTCTTTACCATGTTTTGATTTCATAAGGAAATTTATCCTTCCCCAATGAAAATTTATCCTTACCGTGTTTTCATTTTTCATGTCATAAATTTATAAGTATTAAAATTTTGTTTCATATTCAATACATCTGAATCCTATAATTACATAGATATGAAGCATTCTATTTTTAGGATCTGATTTCTGTAAATTTAGGTTACGGACTTTTTGAGTTTAGACTCTAAATTCTGATTATGAATTCTTTTGAATTCAGACATTGAATTCTGATTACTAATTCTTATAAATTGAGACTCCAAATTCTGATTAGGAATTTCTATGAATTCAATCTCAGAATTCTGATTACGAATTCATATGAATTCAGACTCTGAATTCTGATTAAGAATTCTTATGAATTTTGACGCTGAATTTGGAATATAAATTCTTATGAATTCATATTCTGAATTCTGATTATGAATTCATATGAATTCAGACACCGAATTCTGGTTACAAATTCTTATGAGTTCAGACTACAAATTTCATGATAAATAGAATTTTAATATACTGTAATATAGACTCTGATTGGTTGTTTTCATAGACTCCAAACTTTTCATTTTTCTTAGACTCTAAAAAATTGGTTTTGGTTAAGAAACCATTATTTTTTCTATCATTGATATAATTAGGAACCGAGGTCAATCATTCTGTTTCTAACCAACCATTGTTTGAGTGACACGTGTATAGGTCCCTCCAATATTCAAGGAAAAATATGACCATTGGAAGATGGAGCCAACTGTTGGAGATGTGCCTATAAATAGGAGCTCATTTGAATGAGCTCAACACTATTCTATGAATCTAGATATTGCATGATGTGGAAGTGATTTATAGAGAGATACTGTCATGATTTGTGCATACTGAACATCTTGTTCATAATCTCTTCATGTGACTCCAAATGTTGCTGAGTACATTTGAGAGCTTCCAGGGAGAGGAAGACATAGGTGTCGATTACCTTAATGTTCGAGGACTTCCTTGTTGAGGAATACAGAGGTTCCGACTATATTGACATTGAGGGTTTGCAGGTATAACAAGACAGATTTCAATATTCCTATCAAGGGATTACCCTGGTGTGGGTAAGATATAATATCTTTAAAGTATAAATCAAGGGACATTTATCCATGGTTGTTGGATACCCTACTCTTTGGGTTGAAAGATTTCATACTTTTTATTTGTATTGTTTCAATTTTTTTCCACTGCATTTTGATTTATATGGAAGGTAAAACTACCTTATACATCCTAGTTCTTTTATACTCTGATCAGTGTGATTCTATACGCTTAAGGTAGAATATTTTCCTTTTTCACCTTTCTTATGTTTCATTTCCGGAACCACATTTTCGGAATCAATCAAGTTTATAGAACTAAGAGGATTAGTGAATTTACCTTGTTTAACTTTTTTAAACAGTACCATCTTTAAAAGATCAAAAGAATTATTAAATTATACAATTCACCCCCCATTTTTATATTGAGCATCTACATTGACTATTTCAATCCTATAGTAGTTCTCCCAAACTATACTCTAACCATGAAACATGACTAAAAATTTCGTTTTATTCCTCTTTCACGTACCAAACCCCCAGAACACCCTTGAGTCTTCACATGAATTTGGGAAACACATATTTAGACAAAAAATAAGGGACTTAAACTAAAAGAACAACAATAACACACCTTATAGAGAAATCAGGATCATACATTGAATTTCACATACATCACTACGGACACCTCCATAATATACACATTCATTGCCCAAATCACATCCAAACTCTTGTGCCTATGATTATTATACTTAAGAACAGAACTTATATTATGCTAAATAATAATATAGGGATAAACTTTTATTGGATGATACTATCATATCATATATTTAATGGCCTCAATAATACTCCTAGTTATGTCCCAATATGAATTAGATAAATTGTCCCCCACCATATCAAAATGCTCACATAGATCCCCAATTTGGGAATCCTCAACCTATAATTAATTCTCTAATATCACAATTCATTATGATGTTGGATCATCACTACTACTAAAAAACGGGGTAGTATAAGGTTTCATAATGAATGATGTCGAGGACCTCCCAAATACCTGTGATGGGGATTGTCTAGAACCCTTCATTTACACATAACCTGGATGACCATTTCCTATAACCTGATGAATAGAATCACTCTGGGAGTTCAATTATGAATGTGGGGGATTTTAATCCAATGCATCATATATTTTGAAATATATATATATTAATATGTATTGATAGAGATATAGGAAAATAAAAGATTAGTTAAACTAGATTACTGTTTTTATGTGATTCATTCACCTAAATCCCCTATAACATTTCATGCACATCAAAGCACACCTCAGTCCTCCTAAAATGATGAAAATAATTAATAAGATATATAATTACAACATAAAGTCCACAACTATAAAATCATAATAATGTACAATTGAACACACACACACATAAAAATAGATATTATTAAAATTCAAATATTACCTTTCTAATTTTTATCCTTGCAAAACTCATTGACCCTATTATGTGTTGGATTACCTAAATCTCTCTATTCATGTAAATTTTCTTATAAATTTCCTAAAAAAATGTAGATATAGTAGAATGAATAAAAATTGTGGCTAAAAAATATAATAATTTTAAAAAATTCATATAATATAATATAACAGTATAAAATACCTTATATTAATCAGAAAATAACCTATCTAAAATAGATTTCCACTACTCTCTATGCATCCCTTCCGGTACATTTTTATACAACTATTAAATACATAATTCTTTATACCTAATCTCACACCATAATCTATACATTAAATATTTCAATATTTTACCAAAACTTCCAAATTCCACTGATGCATAAATGAATTATCCATATCAAACTAAAAAAGGAAGGTAACTAATATTAGGAAGAAATATTACACCAAAAATAATTATAAAAAATCACATTCTTACATTTTATTAGAAGATACGACCAGTCAAGATATATAATAGCGATGGTCATTGGGTTATATTTCACATCACCTAAAAATTTCCCATTCAATCCTCTAACATCATTCATGGGTACACTAAAATTTTCAAATGCCAAAAAACCCTTTATATTTTATATCATCCAAACATAATTATTTCCTATATTTTTTTATATTTTTTAATTTATATTATTTAATGAAAACATTCAAATTGTTAGTATAACTGTGAAATAAAAAATATATTCACCTATGACATACATACTAATAACTATAACCCACAAATATGCTTATTTTGGTATAGGTGACTAAATATAAGAAGTTGATTCATGATTCGATACTAGGTGAGATTATTTTCAAACAGAAAAATCCATTTTCCATTTATTAGAGGGAAATATACCTATATTAGTGGGTGATGTACCAAATAGAGTTGAGTCCTTCTCTAAATGTTTGGATTGTTGAGGATGTGTACATGGAACAAATTTAGTTATTTATAGTTGATACTCATGGGTGAAAAGTGTGTATGATAAAGAATATTTTTTATTTATTAAAAAATGCTACAATGTGATGGTATCAAATGATATATGAATATTGGAATAATATGAGTTATTTAATGGATAAGTATGAATAATTTGGTATGTGAATTAAATCATCACCATAATACACTTTATGGTTTGGTATGTTTATAACATCATTTTTTTTGGAAATAGAGAAATCATATATAGGTTGTTATCAAATCACATTAAAAAAATATCTGAGACGTCAATGCCTAATAAATTGAATGTTTTATTTGGATTAATATTCACAAATGTTTTTTAATATGACAATATTTCATGTGAAAATTATGAAATATAGATCTTAATGATGTTTGTAATATCGTAATCCAATTCTATGTCCACAAAAAAATATGTTGGCACAACATTAATAAAGATGTTGGGGAAAAACAATTAATGATAATTATTTCAAAATATTGATTGGATGCCTCATTTATTTGATAGCCACCTTACCTCATATTACACATTGGGCCAGGTCTGAATTAGATACTATAGAATAAAATTTTTTATCATCATTGAGGATCTTAATATATATCTATAATATTATCCTCCATGGGATAATTTTCATGAATAAATGTGATCTAAATATAAGAGTGTTTACAGATTTTGGTTAGTAATGATCTTTAGATATAGAAAATACAGACATGGGGGGTGTTTTTTTAATGTAGAAAAGTTGTTTTAAAAGAATTAAAATCAAAATTACATTGAGAAAAAATGAATATGAGGTTGCGGTTTCATCATAGATTGTAACATAGATATTATGAATAAAGAATATAATTTATGTTATGAGTGTTGAAATAGAGTATCCTATAGTTTTAGTTCATGAAAACCAATGTTCCATATATAATTATAAAAAATATATGCATCATTCTATGTTCAAAAATGATCTTATCATGTATCATTTTATAAATGAAAATTTATAAAATGGAATCTTAAAATCGAAGTTTGTTCCTTCCAAGGAATATCTAGATATTATTTTAAAAAACTCTTAGTTTTTAGAACATGGGGAAGATGAGGATATAATTGAGAGTGTTGAAAAATATCAATAATTTTGGTTTGTAATTACATGAGTTCCCTACTCTATATCTTTTCTAATTTAATGAGTGTTAACTACAAGGGAGAGAAGTGTTATTTTTGAAAGTGATTTGTTTATTATGTGTGTTTTTTGTTATGCAAATTTGAGACCTTCATTATCAGTTTCAGTTTACTTTCATGAATGAGAATGAAGAATAAAATATTTAAGGTGGGGTATTTCAAGGAAATCAATTATGAATGATATAATCACTCTTATTCCCTATAGTGACCATCATGACTCCTCTATTTAGAATGCTGAATTTTCTCCAATCCTTTATTATCGTTGGTTTGATCTCCAATAATGTATAGATAAATGATAAAAATAACAAAAATTATAAAGGGGAGATTATAAAATAATATAAGAAATGATATTGTGTTTTTCATCAACACTAGTTTATGTTTGATGTTTTATGAACTATAATTTTAATTTTTAAGAAAAATAGTGAAGTTGGATGGTTGTTTACAATAATTAACTGACATTGTCATCTTCTAGATGTGTATATGTCTTCAAAAGATGTCATACTTCATAAGGTATCTATTAAATAATGTTGGAATAACCTTCCCAAGATATTGATGTTTAAAAGGTTCTTTGTGTGATGTATAGAAATTATTTGAGTTTATTAATAAGGGATATAGGATAGTATAATGAGATAATGAATTTATGAGAATTATTATTCATGATTTTAGTGGACGAGAATGTATGAAACTTAATTCTATGATATATTAATTTATTTGAATTAAATATGGAAATACTGTGCTAAGATCATAAAAATTATAAACTCATGAACATATAGTTCATCTAAAACTAGGGTTGATAGATTGATAAAAATGTGAAAGGAATGTATAGTTACCTATAACCCATGAAGATTTTTCATCAAGAGTTGAGTAAATACCTATAAGATGAACAAATTAGGAAAAATCATAAGCGTGGAGTCTATCTGCATATTGTTCCATTTGAATGCTGATATGGTAGATGTATATATTATTAAAGGAATGAGAATAGAGTACATGTGTGTATAATTAATTTGGAATGTGAATAAGCTTTAAAATTTTATTAAAATATAGTACATTATATTTCTATGTAGAGTTTCAAATATATAAAAATGGAAAAAAATATGAGTGTATAGTTCAATTGACATAAACATAGATTTTTTCATACAAATGTACAATATGTTATACTCCATATAGAGTAGATAAATTATGTAAAATATCAAAGCTATGAACATACAATTGGTTTTTCCTTCATAGGTTTGAAACATGTGGTAAACATATAGATTAGTGTAAATATAGTGTTTATGATTTCAACATATTGTTTATGTTGCATAAGTTGAGTTTTCCAATTATTTGTAAAATTTTAAGAATATTGTCTCTAATTAATTACCGTTTCTAATATCTATAATATTATAAATGATAAAAAATGAGATGATGTTATTCATATTATATTCATGGATAAAACATAATGATCATTTACATTGATCATTACACATGTTGAAACTAAAAGAACTAATAGAAGGAAATTTATAATTTTTGGGATCATAATATTGCAATGATATTTTCCATTTAATAGAGGATGAATGAGATCATACATACTTATGTTAATAATAAAAATTAGTTAGAATGTTTTGGATTTTGAGGAATATGATGAAGCGTTATTCAAATGTCACACCAGGAAACAATTCTGGCTCTTCTATAATTTAAAAGGAAAATTTTGATCTGTAATTTGAATAATTTAAATCCTAATGAAATTCATAGAGATTTTCTATAAGTATTATAGAAATATTAAGAAAAAATAATAGAAAATCAGAATTAAGAAATAGAGAAGGTGAGAATGATTTGGGAATTTTTAGATAGTGAAACTATTACACTATTGTATCAAACAAGAGTAATAGAAAACATCTATATGATATTTTTTGTGATGAACATAAAGAAGATCGTCATTTTTAGAGAACATATAGTGACTGAATCAATACTATTTTTCATTTATAACTGAGAATAAATAATTTATAATATATTATAATTGGTTCATGCCATCATCATTATAAGTTCAACTACATTCTCTTTCTTGAGTTCCATTTTATAAGGATAAGGTAACAGAGTGTGTGGGATACTAACTATGGCATATTAGGGATGTAGTCATCCTTAAAGGAGGTGAATATCATTAAAAAGTTTGTTCTATCCATTTTTATTTTTGATTTTTTTGGTATATTGAGAGTGTATTTGAATAATAATGTCTCATTAAATGGATGTAGATATATATACACAATGATAGACCCCACCTCCTACTAATGTGTATCACCCTTCGTGTGACAAAAAATATATGTTTCTCATTGAGATGTTATCGAAATTCCCTAATATGATGATACACTTGAGGAGCTATAATGATATTATTATATACAATTTTTATATCCAAATGAAATCATCAAATTAGATACACATAATACATGCTATTACGGGTCGAATACTTATACAACATTGAAACCACATCTCATGAATTTTTTCTATTAGTAATATCCATGAGATGATTTTTTGGGAACTAACCCACAAACTGTAAATTAGAATGTTATATGAGTCATATGATGTTACTATCTACAGAAATGTGTAATGATGTTTAGACATTAATAATATTATTAATGAATATCATGAGTCACATACTTTATGTATATCATAAACTGGGATTTCATATTTTCAAGGCTAAGTTGGATATATTTGGTGTATCACAAATGATGTAACATTTATGAATATGTTAGGGAAGAATTGTTCCCAACAATAGTTGTTGATATCTATATCCATTTGACAAAAATAGAACTATATGATAATTGTTTGGACATGCAGGTAACATCAATGATTTTATTTTTAGAATTTAAAAGTAATACCCTTTGAAAATATTGTTTTCTTACACATGTGATGAAACCTCCATGAATGAGATTTGGAGAAAATATATTGTAATATATTTCAAGACTTCACAGGTGGTAATTATAACTACGACTTACCCTTTTACATTTATGGGTGAATATGCGTTTCTTTATAGTATTCTTGGTCTATGATTTTGTCACACTACTACCACGAATAGGGATGAGAGGGTCACATAAAAAGTCTATCCATTAGTTCTTCCAATTCAATGAAATTGGTGTTTTGGACTGAGTGGGAACCCTATGAAAGGATAATAAATCTACTATATGAATAATCACACTTAATTAAGTCAATTATATTATTACAATATAGAATAATTGTAATTTAATTTATTTTTTAATGTATTCAACAGATGATTTAATTATTGAATAAAATACAAGAATATATAATTTATTATAAAAAATCCAAATCATTAATGTTTTATTATATAATTATAGGTTGAACTAGTTGATTTTACATCTTGTGGTTCATCACATGAAATTTAATAATTTCATCCTTGATTTATGAAAATATTTATGATTGGATGAACATGATTGCGATTTATTCATATCATTTCATGATGATTTAGAATATTTAAATTTACAAAGGTCTTAATAGAAATTTTGGAATGTTAAACATTACCAATTATGATCATTTTTTGATCCATTAATTTTAAGTGTTTCAATGTTAAAAAATTTGGATATTTTCTCCTCCTCATATCAATTCCTATTATATTTTAGATTGATAATTTTTTGAGATGGATCACTCTATGATTGGGGATTGATCATGCAATTTTATTTTGATCAAATGAGTGTGGTAATGTGTTCATAATTCACTATAGCACTATAAAACCAATGAATTATGTCCATGGAAATACAATACATTTTCAGAAGGTTTATAGGGAATCTACATAAGTTTCTTTGAGATATGGTTATATAAGGAAGAGTGGATATCACTAGAATTATGGTGTTCTATAAATAAATTTGTTTTTATTTCATTTTCATACATAAATTAAATTACATGAGGTCTTTCACATGAATCAGTTATATCTATAATGATTCAAATATCTTATGAGATATTATATGAATAAAATTTTAAATCAAAACTATATTTATACTTCTTCTGCATGAATTTTTTCTCTATTATGTTAGCTCATCTCCATAATTAAGAACTCCATAGTTAAAGGAATTATAGAAAAAATCATTTACACGATTGGATTTTATTTATTAGAAAAATTATCTTTTTTAAAATTAATAAATTTCATATATATATATATATATATATATATGTAATAAATATCATGTTATATTTAAAATTAATACAACAACAAGGTTTAAAAATGATTCTTTATTTTACTCTCCAAAACCGATGTAGATTATTAATGGTATAATAAATTATAACTACCGGGATTGTAAACATTAAAATACAGATTATATTAATTAATTGAAAATTTTACGGAAACCAAATTTTGACCATATTATTTATCTATTAACATATAAAAATAATTTATCATTATAAAACATTATAAAACTATCAAATAAATCAGAAGTATGTCATATCTCATAAATATGAAAAACCTAAAACATGGATTCTAGACCCTTCTCCATCAGTATTACAGATATTGTCCTGTACATATTCTAGGTTATAGTTCCTATATGTTCATATAGTTTCATAAAAACTTCTGGTAATTCTAATTTAATATGATTTATTAATTGAATAAAAATATTTATCTTCACGCATTCTTAACAGTCTCTGAATGGAATACTTCATTTAACGATTTTTCATACACTTGGCCTCTATATCATTTACAACATGAAACCTCCTTTCATATTTAAAATTATTCACATTGGGAAATGGATAATTCAATCCTTCCATCCATCATCAATGACCTGTTGAGGCACAATTCATCCCCAAATATTTCCAAACTTAAACCACTACCAACATTTTTTATAGATTCTGACTCTATGTAATGATCTATAAATTTATCACTCCATCTTCCACAGGATAATAAAGGAAGTGAACCTTCATAAAAATGTGTATTCCAATGATTGATAAACTATATTTATCAAAATATGGATAACCCTTTTACTATCACATATTAATGATTCATTTTTATACATCCTTTTGAGTCCCCCAATAAACCACTTAGCCAGATAAACTCCATTAAAGATTTTATTTCTATAATTTCACTCAAAATCCATGGTTGATAGTTTAACTACTATTTATATTTGGGGCATCCTACTCATAATAATTCCTACATGAATAAAAAATTTGTTTGACACATCCATGTGTCTTAATATCCTCCCATGCATGTGTTATAAAAAATATGTAACAATTCAAATACTCCGAAACATAAGTATAGATATTAAAAACCATTTAGAATACAAAAATATATTCTTTTTAGATTAATAGTTCTCATTTACCAGATTTTTTTAGTAATGTAACATCTTTATAAAAGATATTGATGATAAAAATTACATCAACAAATAGCATCTGATGTAAAAAATGACCCACATTTTACCAATTGAACGACCAGTGTAAATTAAAGTCTATGAAGTCATGGTTCCATTATCTGCATTCTTTGTTCAGCCAATAAATAATTTTCTGAGCATGAACACTATACTGCATTTTAATTCATTGAATCTAGAGTATTATTCTATGAATATTTACTCCTCCAAATCTCCATAAAAAAATTTTAGTTTCACATCTAATTGTTCATGATGTGTCAATTTTACATAACAATTACAAGAACAGTCAATATTTCTATATACAAAAAAACTGAACAAATTATTTCACTAAAAATTAATATTTTCATTTATAAAAAACCTTTCAAAGATAACTATTACATGAATCATTTAATATCATGTAATTCATCCATAAATATATAGACATAATTATTCTATAGTGCCCCATCCCCATTGGATATTTCATTAGCTCCCCTCACACATTTATATATAAGGAGTCTATATCCTTTATAATTTCTAAATAAAACAATTCCAAATCATTATGTTTTTCCACCTCTTTCAGGATCATGGATTATCAAACATTCATTCAATTCAAGTAATGAAAAATGATTTTGAACCATTACATTAGTCTTCTAATTTGGGTAGTCATCATTAAACCAACTCCAACATCCAATTATTTATTGTTTTATCTTTTCTATCAAAGGAATCCTCCCCCTATACCCCAAGGATTTATTCTTGACCTGTTCAATATAACATCTCATTGTGGATTAGAATTCCTTTTATAATTTGTTATTTTATCTTTTTCTATCCATTGGTCCATGATGATCATACCACGACTTTACTATTTCTGAAATTGCTTCCCCAAAAAGTATTATTCCTTCTAAACATCCAATAAGGTAGATTATTCCATATCTCCAACATTTTTAAGTCACCATTTAACACCATTTTATCTTACACACAACATAGTAAAAGATATTATTGAAACCTACATCATCTAGTTTTTAATGACCGGCCATTTCTTGTTTGATTGAGAGAATAACGAGTCATTACATGGCCTTAAGAAAAATCCCCAAGACAACCAAAGGCTGGAAATAAATGCCGAAGGGTTTCCCACACATGTGGGGGATGATTTACCCTTTAATAAATAAACCAATTAACCAAAAAACAATAATCAAAATATTTACTAAATGATTCATGAACCATTGAAATTCAACTAAGAAACTTCATGTATCTGAAAACCACATCCAAGTGTGATATAGAAGAAGACAAACCCAGTATCAAAGTACACAGCAGTTAAACAAATAATGACTCAAAATACCACAAGACTCTATGATCTACAAGCTCCAAGATCCACCATCATTGAACAGCTCAAACATCACAAGGTGGTGCTAAAAACATGGGAAACATTACCTTTGCACCAGTCCTAGAAGATAGCATATGCAAAAGAAAAAATGTTCCAAAGCAGGAGTGAGTATAAAACTGAGTGGGTTTTTCCAATGACTTCCCAACTCATGACACTTGGATTGAAAAGTTATCCACATTTATACAAAAGAGTTTATATAAAACAGTTTACCAAAAGAGTTTATAATCTATTTTGACAAGTTCCAAAAACCATTTTCATCCAAGTGAAAAAAAACAAAAGAAACCAATTTATATCAAGTTTTTTTCCATGAAAATAACAGATTAAATTATTTAAAAAACCTATTCTTATTATCATTTGGCATAATCATTCCATAGTTCACAACAGAACCCCACATACATTCTTTGTTTTATTGTTCCATACTCATGAGAGGTCTCTCATCCAATCACCTTGCGTCCCAATGACACATGCCCCCATTCCAGGTTCACATCCTTTGTAACTCAATGGCACTCGTCCCTTAATAAATTTCTGTTAAGCATAAACTCACACCAACCCCATTTATGGATGATGGTCCTATTTCCACAAAAAACAATTTCAATAAAACTGAACTTTTATTGAAAACCAAAGAATATACAATTTCAAAGAAAAAAATAAATTACATAAAAAATCATTTTTATTGAAAACAGCAACCCCAATAATGTGCCAAAAATAATGGAAAATTCTCGTTTTAAAATCCACATTTTAAAACCATGAACCAGCAAATTCAATAAAAATCTCCAATTTTCCATATTTCTCAACCATCACTCCGGAAGGTTGACAATAAGTGTTAATAAACCAAATAATAATGAATTCACACCACATATTAAATTTTAAAGCATCCCATTCAGTTATACTCTGTGGAGTCGGGAAATAATCCTCCTACCTCAAAGGTTTTGATGAAAACCCCAATGAATGAAGAATGTAGAAGAAAACTTGGTCGATTCTCAAAGAACCCACCTTAGATCATTTCTCATAGAAATATCAAGAACAAATCTCAATATATTTTGCATCCACACACATAGATATAGACAAAATGGGTGTAGATATAAGAATCCAATAGAATAATATAAGTATATCTATGTATATCTATGAAACCGATCAAGAACGATGAAGAAAAATCACATACCTCAAGAATCCGACTTCGATTCTCCAATGGAAGCTTTCAGATCACCTCTAGATCAGTTAGAGAACCTCCTTTGGCCTTAGGGGAATAAAAATCTGATGTTATGGCTACTTAGGATAAAAAATGACCCACTTAAAGGCAAACACATGTGAGATCCTCTTATTTAGGATCTCACTTAAACCATCTGCACGGTTAGTTCACACGGTTAGAAAAACCATGCGCTAACCGTGAATTAACTACTGCCTAGGTAGACCCTCACATGACCTCCTCACACAGTTTCCCTAACCGTCTGCAAACCATGTTGAAGCTCACTACCTCAAACTTACCATTTCACATGGTTTGGCCGCATAGTTAGGCAAACTGTGATCCTCCCATGCGCCTTCTCTTTAGCTCCAAAAAATATTTAAAAAGTTCTCCCAAATCTCCCAACTATCACCCTTACATTTTATAACCATAAAAATCATTATTTAATGGTTACATACCTAAAACCAGGGGTACTAATCTCCCCAAAATTGGTCTTAACATCCTCAGAAAGTAGAAAACCCCCAACATTCTGAAAGAGTTCTAGCCACTGCTATTTCATCTCCTTATCACATTCCCATGTCTCTTCCTAAATCATACCTTTCTACCATAAAAACTGCACTAGGCAGATCCTTTTTCTATTCAAGACATTCTACTGCTTATCCACAATCCTCACCAAGATATTTATCAATGAAGCATCTGCCTCTAGGTCGACTTGACCCCATCTGATCATAGAGTCAGGATCAAGATGGTACTTTTTTAACTGAGATACATGGAACACATTATGCACTAAACTAAACTATTGTGGTAATTAAAAATGATATTCCACCTCTCTAAAGTGTTCCAGTATCTCGAAAGGTCCTATGTATCTCGGAGATAGCATTCCTTGCTTCGCAAAATGATGATATCCGTTTCATGGAGAGATCCTTATGAAAAGATGATCACTCACAGAAAATGAAAATGGTCTTCTAAAATGATATTCAGAAGATTTATGAGGACTCTGAGCTATCTCCATTCTCTTTCTAATAAATTGGATCTTCTCCATTGTTTCTTGTATGAGGATCGGCCCAACTATTGACTTTTTTACCATTTCCACTTATCATAGTGGAGAACGAAAAGGATGATCATAAAATGCTTCAAAAAGAGCCATGTGTATCGAGGCTTGATAGCTATTATAGTATGATAAATCCACTAAGGGTATATGCTCTTCCCATGAACCACCAAAGTCTATTACACAATTCTGCAACATGTCTTCCAACGTTTGTACCGTCCTCTCAAACTTTCTATCTGTCTGAGGATGATATGTCATGCTCATAGTCAGATGAGTCCCAAGGGATTGCTATATGGATTTCAACAAAGGAGATGTAAACCTTAGATATCTATCTGAGACGATTGAGACTAGTACACCATGCCTCTTTACCACTTATTGGATATATATTTTTCACAGATCATCTACCATATGTGATTCATGAATTGGAACAAAATGGTCCGACTTGGTAAGAAAATCCATTATCACCCAAATGGAATCATGATTTCAGACCATTCTTGAAGGACCTGTAACAAAATCCATCACTATATTCTCCCATTTCAAAACTGGGATATGTAAATACTGCAATATTCTCGCATGTCTCATATTCACTTCTTTAACATGCTAACAAGTTAAGTATCGTCAGACCAACTCGAACACTTTCCTTTTCGTGCCTCTCCCCCAAAACTATTCCTTCAACACCTTATACATATTTTGTGTACCTGGATGTACATCCCATCTCGAATAAGGGTATGCATAAAGGAGTTGTTCCTGACTATCTACAGGTATAACTATCCAATCTCTGAAACACAAAACTGATCTCCCATGAAGTTCCCACCACTCAATGGTCTCCCCACCCTTGAGTTTTGAGCTCATAACTAGACATTTTGAATCAGTTGTTTGTGAAAATTTGACTAGATTTATTAAATCAGAAAGTAGAATAACTGAGAAAAAAACTACAACATAACCTCATTCTTCACATTCTTCATGCATGGCGTCTAGGACATACATCAACTGTCATTCATATAATGCTTCTTTTTCCAAATTAGAATATGAATTTCTACTCAATGCATCCACCACTGAATACCATTTTCCTGGTGTATACATCAATTAAATGTCAAACATTTGGAGGTACTCCATCCATCTATTTTTTTTATATTTAAATATCTCTATGAGAAAATGTGTTTCATGATTTTTTGGTTCATGAACATAGTGAATTTCTCACAAAAGATATAGTGTCTCTTTTTTTCAAGGCATCGATGACTACAACTAACTCCAAATTGAGTGTTGGGTAATTCTTCTCATGCACCCTCAACTGACTTGAACTATAGGTAACCACGTGGTCTCCATACAATAGAACAGAACACAACCCTGATCCCGAACCATCACAGTACACTACATACCCCTATCCTGATTGTGGAAAAATCAAGATAGTTGTCGATTTAAGATGAACTTTTAGTTCCTGGAAATACTTCTGGCATTCTTATATCAATTGGAATGAAGCATTTTTCTTTTTTAGAGCTTTCATTAGTGAATCTAGTTTTGATAAATCACACACAAAGTGTCTATAGTAAACATCTTGACCAAGATAACATCGTATCTCAAAGACATTATTTATTGGTTATCATGGTATAATAAAATCTATCTTTTCGGGATCCATATAAATGCCTTTTTCCAAAATGAAATGGGCATGAAAACATACCTCTTGTATCCAAAAATCTCACATTGATAATTTGGCATAAAAATTGTGGTCTCTCATGATTTGTAACACTGTTTGTAGGTGCACCTCATGGTCAGTCCTTGTCTTTGAATAAACCAAAATTTCATCCACAAACACCAGAACAAAATAATCCAGATATCACTGAAATATCCAATTCATAAAATCTATGAAGACTTTTGGTGCATTTGTTAGACCAAAAGTTATGACTACATATTTGTAGTGTCCATATCTATCATTGAATGCTATATTTGGAATATCCTCCTCCCGAACATGAAATTGGTGATATGCATATCGCATGTAAATTTTTGAGAATCATTGAGATCCATTAAAATGATCAAACAGATCATCAATGCGTGGAAGTGGATATGTTATCTTTATAATATCTTTGTTAAGATTACAATAATCAACACACAGCTGAAGAGTTACATCTACATTCTTTATGAACAAAACCATTGTAGCCCACAGAGAAGTACTTGGATGAATGAAACCATTGCTTTCCATCTCCTCAAACTGCACCTTCAATTCCGATAACTCTGTTGGTTCCATCCAATATGACATAAGGTAAATAAGACTGTTCCCCAGATGAAGATCAATCGTAAACTCTACATCCCTTATAAGTGGTATCCCTGAGATGTTCTTGGGAAATACAAATAGAAATTGATCCAAAACATTGGGAAAATTAATTTCCTTAGTCTATTACATTTATTCCAAAGTCAACGCTGCCAACTGATATGGGATCGTTCCCATCATTTGTGCCAACACGATCTTTTTCCCATTCTTTACCATCCTATCTCCTCTGAAGAGATTCTCGATGACATCCATAGTTGTGAAACTGACTGTTCTCCTATAATAGTCAATGTGAACCATAAATGTTATCAACCAATACATACCTATGATTACATCATAGACATCCATTTCCAACATAATGATGTTCAATTTCATCATAGCTTCATCAATAGTTATAACACATGATAGACACACAAAGGCTTGAAATTCGATTTCACGAAGAATATTTTTCATTTTTAAAATAGAAGGCATGAATTTGAACTTTAAACATATCAATTCAACAACACGAGTTGTAATATAAGAATGTGATGCACCAATATCGAAGAGCACTTTCACAAGGGAAGAATTGAAAATAATCATACCTCTCACCATAGATGGTCCATCCTGATCATTGATAATAATCTACTCATCTCCATACAATGGTATCATCATTGCACTTTTCTCTTTACTTCCATGCTGAGATTTTCTTAGTCGAGGAGTCATGTTATTTCTAGAATTACCATGTCTAGCTCTGCTCTACGGATGAGAGTGATTCTACTGACCTCGCCATGTCGAAGCATGCAATGCTTGCGACGCCTGAGAATTTTCTAAAGCACCTGAGCATGGAGAACTGCGACAATAGATCTGAATATTCCCCATCCTGTTTCAATTATGACATGTTATATGTTGTCTTGTACACTCTAGAATTATGTGGTCGAGCGAACCACATGGAAATTAATCGTCATTGATCTAGGGTTATGGAGGAAGGTTCACTGATCTAGCCATATGATGTCCACTTCCACCTTGGAAATAGGTTTCCATTTTCATATTTCTTACAACATTTGAGATCCCACTATTCCTTGTGGGTATAATCATACCTCATTCTATCGTTCCCGAGATATCAAGTTCAACCACAATCGCTTTTTTCACCATCTCTGTAAAATACGAAATACATAGTACTGCAATATTCAAGAAAATATCCTCTCGTATCCCTGATTCTATGATTTATGCCTTCAAGGATACACTCTCCACAACATCAGGTGCAAAGAGCACTAAATTCATGAATATAGCCTCATACTCTATGACAGAGAGACACTCTTGTTTCAGGATGAAACATTCCTTCATTTTCTTTTCCTTGAATATTTGGGGATTGAATTTTTTGTCGAACAATTCTTCAAAATCCTTCCATCTAAGGCCTTCATCAAATTTATTCTACACTACTGAATCCCACCACAGTCATGAAAGATCCTCAAGAATATACGTCGCCAGCATGACCTTTAGCACCATCGGTGTGCCGATGAAGTTGGAGATACGATTCATTCTACTGAGTCACACCTCCTCCTTCTCGAGTTCAATATCACCCCAGATGTTTGGTGGATTCTGCTTCATGAACAAGATGATATGATCCACATGCCTTGGCTCATTCCTACGGTTACCAGTATCCACAACATGATAATCTAGGATGATACTATAAAGCAGTTGTAGGTTCACATGTGGTTCAGGTTAAACCCCATTTTCCTTATCTTAATTGGGTTGGTTTCGACGATGCCTGTAGGGTTCCATTTTCTAAACCAACAAAAAACCCAGTCAATATCGCTCTCTAGCAAATAATGACCTAGCATTTAAAATTCTATCACATCAACTATCACAACATTGTTTTCCAAAAATAACCATTTTCCATGTTCAACTATTTATGAAAAAATTCAACATGATTTTTGAACATCAAACCATTTTCAAAATACCATATATTCTTATTTCAAGGACTTTCATTTGAAAACAAAATTTTTATTTTTAAAAATTTTACACCTAGAAAAAAATCATAAATCATTACTCCAAATGAAATATGAAATCCTAGTGGGAGTTCATTCCTCTACAATGATTTTCATGCTCATCTCATTGGAAAAACTGTGAAAATTATATTTTTTAAATTAGGAATGTTTCTCAAAACCTTTTTGTACCCAACCCCTAGCAACATGATGTTCAACATAAAATAGTTAGCTTTGTCTGTTTATTCTACACATTTTAAGTTACAAAATTCATACTCCTGTATAAGATTTCACTCCAAGGAATCGACAAGAAAAAGTTCAAATCCAAGATCAAGAACACTGAGGAACACTTGTTATGTAATGAATAAAGAAGATAATAATATTGTTACCGCAACGGAAGGAACAAACTGATACCATTTTTAATGACCCTACAATTATCATTATCTTGAAATAATAACGAGTCTTTACTTGGCCTTAAGAGAAATCCCCAAGACACCAAAGGGTGGAAATAAATGCTGAAGGGTTTCACATACAAGTGGGGGAAGATTTAACCTTTATGAAATAAAATAAAGACCCAAACACCATAACCAATCCATTTAATAAATGATGCCTAAACCAAGGAAATACAACTACATAACTACGAGTATCTCAAAACCACATCAAAGTGTGAAACTGTAGAAGACCAACCAAGTATCAATGTACACAGTGGATAAATAGCTAAAGTCTCCAAAAATACAACAAGAATTCCTGATCCACGATCTCTAAGCTCCAGAATCAACGAACAACCCAAAACAACATGAGTTAGTGCTAAAAACATGGGAAACATTACCTTTTCCATGGTCCTGGAAGATAACAACTGTAAAATCACCAAAGTGCCAAAGCTCGGGTGAGTATACAACTCAGTAGTATTTCCCCAATGACTTCCCTACTCATACCACTAGGATATAAAAGTTCGCCACATTTATATTAAATAGTTTATATAAAACATTTACCAATATAATTTATAACCAATACCGACATGATCAAAAAACCATTTAAAACCAAGTGAAAAAAACAAAACAAAAAACCAAATTCTAGCAAGTTATTTTCCCTTAAAAATAACTAATTCAAAGATTTAAAAACAAATCTTATTATCATTTTGAATACACATTCCATAGTTCACAACACACCCACACATGCATGATTCGTTTGAAAATTACATACTCATGAGCGGGTATGGCTATTCCATAGGTACCAGCCTGTGCTTGCATGGGAAGCCTAGATAGACGGCCAAGCAAAGGTGGAGAGCTACTATAACAATGCAGATGCTGGGGAGGGGCAGATCCATGTAGATTGTCTTGTTGAATTTCCAAATACCTTCATGTTAGGTAATCTCCTAAGCCTACGTTCCATGTAATCTATGAGCCTATGGGCCTTCTAAGGGTTCCCCGTAATCATTTGAAATAAGGGTTATAAAAAATCAATAAAAATGAAGGCCTTCTGGCCATTCGGGCTTACTCATGAGCTACCTCTCGTCCAATCACCTTATGTCCCAATGAAACATGCCCCCGATCCAGGATCATGTACCTTATACCCCAATGGTACTAATTCATTATTAAGGTCCCTTTAAGCATGAAATCACTCCAACACCATTTTGTCCAAATGTCTCCATTTCCACAATAAATAATTTTAATAAAACTGAACATTTATTGAAAACCAAAGCACAAACAATTTCAAAGAAACATTTAATTTCCATAAAAAATTACTTTTTATTTCAAAAATCTATCCAAATCATGTGAAAACATTCTAGGATATCCCCTTTTTAAAATCCACATTTTAAAACCAAGAACCCAAGCATTCATTTAAAATCCCCAATTTTCTAGATTTCACAACCATCACTCAAGAAGGATTCCAACAAGTTTTTAACAACAAAATCACAATGAAAACACACCAAAAATCCAATTTGAATACATTCCAATAATTTCTACTTATTGGAGTCGAGAAATAATCTTTATTCCTCAGTGGTTTTGATGAAAACCCCAACGAATGAAGAACGCACAAGAAAACCAAGTCGATTCTCCAAGAACCATCCTTAGATCTCTTCTCCTAGAAATATGAAGAACAAATCTGAAAATATTTGGAATCCACACACATATATCTACCTATAATAGGGTTAGATCAATGAAATCGGGAGAAGAGGTTAGGTAGATCTATGTAGATCTATGAAACAGATCAAGAACACTGAATAACGATCTCATACCTCAAGAATCCGACTTCGATTCTCCAAGGGAAGCCTTAATATTGCCTTTGGATATATGGGATAAACCCTTATTTCCTTAAGAGAAGATGAATCCAGAGTTATGGAGGCTTAAGAGAAAAAATGAACCACTTAAAGGGAAAAAATCTGAGATCCACTTTTATTGGATCTCACATAAACCATCTGCACGGTTAGACAGACTATGCATTAGCTGTGCATTATCTACTTCCTAGAAAGACCCTCTCACAACTTCCTCACACGGTTTCCCTAACCACTCACACACCATACTGAAGCTCACTACCTCAACAAACTATTTCTCATGGATTGGAATCATGCTTAGTCAAACCGTGCGTCTCCCGTGCGGCTTCCCTTTAGCTCCAAAAACATTACCAAAGTTCTTTAAAATCTCCCAAATATAACCCTTACACTTTATAACAATACTAATCATTAGGTATGGGTTACATCCCTAAAACTAGGGGTACTACATAGTTGGCCTTATAAAATTATTTTCCTCCATAATGTCGATACGTTTCTCAACCCTTGAAATCCCAACAAGCATATTCTTGATTTTAGGATATATACATTACCCTCTCCCATAAACATAAGAGATTAAATTTATTAAAGATAAACATTATTGGAAACTCATAAAGAATTATTTTTCATGAATCCACTATCAAATTATTGTTGAAATAAATCCTCTAAATAATTGATTTAGGACTCCAATGGACTAAAAAACATGGAGATAATGTGATCTCCTTATATGTGGTATGATTTGTAAAACATCCTAAAGTATATATTTTAGATTTTAACTAATATCCCAAAAATCATTTTGAGATGAATTTTTTCCCACAATACCAATATATTGGTTCAGTCGAAGATGACTTCCCATGGATGGCTTCTCTTATCTCTGAACTCTTCTTCTAGATTTTCTTTTCAGAATAACATAGTCTACCTTATGCGCTTAGAATAGTTATTGTAATTTTACACACTAACTATAACCAAATATAATTGCATTTTACATGATCATGAATGTCCTAAAACATTATTTCTATCTTACTACTTCAATTTCTCAATATAATTTTAATTTCACCCCATTATTTTAGAATTAATTAAAGAAGAATCAATTCCCGCATTGACCCTATTTACAACACACCTACCGATTGTAGTTGGATATGGGTGTATGTGAATTCATCTACCTAGTTAACTCCTATTATATTCAAGATAAAGTGTATCCACATAAAAAACTATGCTTATTGGTGTTGGATTCTCATAAATTTATGTGATCATTGACATAAGCATAACTATTTTATTATCCTCCTTGATATTGAGAACCACATTCCAGATCAACTACATCCATATAACTCTAAATTATTTTTATTCAAGAATTTTATATTAATATTTTTACATTGAATCTTGTTGAACTCCATTAAATGAATTCTCTTCATCCATTCGGTTCAAATGATCCATAATATTCATCCACCAAAAACTAAAATATATTCCATCAATATTTCAATAAGATCCTTTAATTATTCTAACTCCTTCATCCAAAATATAATTTTAACAAAATAATGTGTAAAAGAAAATAAACCCATATAAATTAAATGAAACCACTCTGATTCCACTTGTTGTGATGAACCAACCATGATTTGTAATATCCTTTAGGTTCCTCAACATACAAAACATGACAGGTTGTTTTGAGACTAGTGACACCAAATTACAATGTATGGAAATAAAAACAATGGTGTGAGGCCTCACAATGAATCACATTGATCACCAGAGTACAAAATCCAAAATGAAACACATAAAAATTGAAGAAAAAAATCAATGAAACATAGAAAAACAACAAGGTAAAGTAAATGGTTTAGGCATATTATTACTCCATGAGATGAAAAACTACATTAATTATTATGGATAAAAGAATAAAGAAAAAATTTGTTAAGAATAACAATATTACAAAATCATGAAAAATTAACACCACCTATTTAAATATAAATTCATTCTTATGGTCTAATAGGTTCCACCAATATATGATCCTTAAATTACACCAACCACATTATGTAAGAATCTATCAATAGAAAACAATATTAAAAAATAAAATTTATTCATATAAAAACTCATAGCTTGGATTTTTGACCCTTCTCCATCTAGATGATTGAGCTATGGATTATTAATCCACAATGTACCAATGATTTCAGTTTTATCTGGTTTATTAATGGATTTTGAGACTACTCCTTCAATAAGTAAGACTAGGAGAAGAAAAAAATCATATATTATTAATATCTAATTTCTACTTGACATATTCCTAAGTTTATGAGATTCTTTAACAAAAATCATTTGAGTTACTTTAGCAATGAAAATAATTTTATATCATACCTAAAAATATGTAATTAGAAATAAATATAATGATTCTCATAGCATAAAAATTAATAATTGTCATGGAATTAGATATCACATAGTATATCAAGATCATATATCAAAATTTTATATTTCGAACCACTCCTTGACTAAGCCACTCATGAAGGATAAATTGTTTAATCTCATATGTCTCATTCTTCAGAAACAATATTAACAACCAATATCAAGCGTCATGTGTCCATTTGGGGTGGGTGGGAGAATAAATCATTACTCCTCATTTATTTGGGTATAAAAAAATTATGTGTCTATGAAACTATAACACCAAATTTTTTTAAACACTTCAATAATCTAAATATATAAAAAATATGATAATAGGGTAATATTCGATTCTACGATCATATCAAATAATTACAAACTATTAGATAATACATGAGTATAAAATAATAATAATAATAATAATAATAATAATAATATGGTTAGTAATAGATGTTTCAATGAAAAAACAAAAACATACACCCACCCAAAACAATTGAGTCTAATTAAAAGGGAACTCACCCCACCCTTTTTTCAAAATTTCATTACTAAAATTTTTAAGGACCGTTATTAATGAATGTTTTTTTCAATAAAATATGTATGATTAATATATTTAAAATCAAAATAAATTTTATACATCATTAATACGTGGCGTCTAATCCATTTGTAGTCTCCCATGTCTACAATTAAAGATAAAATTTTTCCCACCTATTGAACGACCACCCACACCAATTAAAATTTCTATCATTAGTAAGTTATAATTCCAGCAACGAACTCCTAATGAATAAATTAGGATTTATAATCCTTCACTCCTCCATGATTCCACCAAAAAACTCATATATCATTGAAAGCATTATCACCATGCATGAAATTCCAGAAGTCGACACCTATAAAATAAGAAAAATATTCATAAAATCACAAAAATGGGGTTTCCAAGGGTTTTTAATCCCAGATGTGGTGGTGTTGTACATAACTCCAATCAATTAATATACTGTTTGGATTGATCAATGGTAATAATGAAAAAAATTAAAATATTATTATTAAAAATATTTTTATTAGTAATATTATTAAATTATATTTTAGATAATTATTCAGTAAATACATTTCTATATATGTCGCATTCAATTTATGTATATAAATTTATTAATAATATTATATTTAATTCATTAAATCTCTCGACACAAATCAAGAGACTTTTGGAGAAAAATATAAATTCATATTAAATTTTTAGACAAAACACAATAAAAATTATAATTTGATAATCATGCTAATCGATTTCTTATTGATATTGGCTAAGCACCTTATATTTCATGATTTCTTTATTGTTTGTAGAAAACATTCTATAATATTTAGATATAAAAATAAATATTTTTAATAATGGTATAATATATCATTCTTGGTACTTTATATTATATAGAAAGTAGGTGAACAAGATCTTTCTCTGTAGACATAGTGAAATGAACATCCATTGGTCCGTTCTTGAATTTTGGTTATATTTTCTAAATTTCTATTTTATCTATTAACGTAAAATATATAATTTCAATAAATTATATATTTTCTTCACAAGGTCACATGTCACAGATTTTATGGGAGATAATAATTTGTTGTTAACAATCACATAAATTGAATTTTTTATTTCTTTTACTTAAGAAGGTCCATACATTCCAAATAAAAATACCACATTCTTTAAAATATAATAATTTCACCACTATACTATTACCTTGGGTCATCGGTTACCATTTTAAATATTGGATTCTAAAACATATAAATTGGATCATAAAATGATCAAAAATTAAATATTATTTAAATAATTATTAATACGGTTTTTGGATGTGAAAAGTGAAAATAGATCGTTTTATGTTCTAAACATATACCATTGAGTTTCTTAAATTATAAATTAATGCAACTTAATTATTGATTAATTATAAATCATTCCAACTAAAAAAAATTTAAAATTTTAATGTATGATCATAAAATAAATTATGTCTACATTTTAGTGTTTTCATTTAATATAAATTTATTAACATTAATGTTATAACATAATAAATGCATAGGATAAATATAAATTAATATGTAATAAGTGAATTCTTGTTCGCCTTTGTTTATTACCCATGAATATCATTCTCTATATCATCCCGTTATTTTATTCAATGACGTTTTTAGCCACTCGAATCATTCATAGAAAAAAATTTCAAATCAACAATTGTGGCATGGTTCCCCTAATCCTATAGTTTTTTCTCATATTTATATTTCATATTATATCATGGGGTAATTTTTTATTATATTTAAAAAAATTATTTCTAAAAAGTAACAGAGTTGGTGGTATTTTGAAAATAGGGTCCTCAGAACCATGATACATTTTCAAACGTCTAATGTAAAACACAAGTAAAATATGTGAACATTGTACATACCCCCAACCATCGAAATCAAGAAAATCCCCCACCCCTTATTTTTTTCATTCCCACCACTCATGTTTTTTAGTAAATCTATAGAATAGTGAAATTTAATTTTTAATTAAAATATTTGTCCATTGAGATGGTATAAATTTCTTTTAAAAATATTAGTCACTTAAGGGATTTATTAATATTTTTTGGATGATTTATTCATTTGTATTTTTATTTCATAATTGGATCATTTAAATAATTGGATGCTTCAATGAAATAAATTATGTTGAATAATATTTTAAATTTAAATATGATGTTGTCATGATTTAAATATTTTTTAAGTATTTAAAATATTTATATACATTGTTATGTGTAAAAATGAATTATTATAGAGATTTAGTGAATTATAACACAGAAGTTATCAAAAGATGTAATTAATATTTAATTATCATTACTTATAAAAAAAGTATTTTTGGTTTTTTATTTATAATTTCAATATTTAATATCTATTCATTTTTAATTTTTTATGATTTGTTTATTACTAATCCCATTATTTTTTGGACCTTATTGTCCATGATATAATTAATATATCACAACATTTTTAACCTTAACTTTTATATGAGTAATGTTTTAAAAAAATAAGGAGGTTTGTAATGAGATTATGATGTTCGATGATACATCAATACATAGCGGTCAAGCGCACTGACTGCTTTTTGGTGTCTAATTTAATGATCATCATGATGATTTACCCTTTTGGTGTGGGTTTTCTATCATTATTTTTATATACAAATTCCACTTCATATAGATCATTATTGGAACATATTAATATTGTAAATGGAAATATTATATTTGATAACATACAAGTTATGAAAAACCAAGCTTAAACCGACAAAAAAATATTATAATATAAATTTGACCATTATAACGTACCATTTAGATTGTAAAGCATGAATAATATTAATTTTTTTTGAAATATATAATTCTACTACTAATTTACCATTTTTAATTAATTATTTTTAAATAATTACTATATTTTTATTAAAATCATTTTATTATTAAAAAAATAATTTGTCTTCAAAATTGTTTTTTATTTATTTTTATTACTAATTTTTATAATTAATTTCAATATATTTTAGAAAATATAATAGTGAAACAAAATTCCATTTTTTAATTCATCATTTAAAAATTATCTTAGGATTCATTTTTTAGAATTTTATGAAAATGAATATTTTTTAAGTAATAGTGAAAAATTCAGATTTTTATTTAAGAAAATATTTTATATTAAAGTATTTACATTGTAAAAAAAATTATTATTATTTAATTTTAATTAGTCCATTTTTTATATAATATTTGAATTAGGTTTTTTTAAATTGATGTTATGCTTGAATATAGTATAAAATTTAATATTTTAAAAGGAATTTTTCTCCAAAAAATGTTTTCTTTTTGTTTTATAGGTTTAATTTTAAATTAAATTATAAAACATCTTTATTTTTAATTTTAAAAAATAGATTCCTTATTTTTAATATGTAGTTAAAAATTTATTAAATTTTACCCTTTTATTTCTGAACAATATGAAAAGTAAAATCAGTAATTTTTGTTGATAGAGTAAAGATTATATTAATAAATTAAAGGTTAAATAAATGAAAAGGACTGTAAAAATGTCTTAAGAGTTTATAAAATCTTATTTCATGAGTATATCTCATTTATAATAATCCCAGGATTTCATTTGTGAAAACTTTGGGCCACATTGATAAGATTATGAAAATTATATTATTTTTGTTAATGAACAATCAAACATGTCACACTCTCATTTTAAATAAGTATAATATTTTTAATATTGTTTTATATAGAGGATATATTAGACTAAAAGTAGTATTAATAATTCTAAAATATTTAACTTTATCTTGTTAATTTATTTTAAATATTAATATAATAAATATTTACCTTAAATGATTGCAGAAATCTGTTACAATAATATTTTCTTTAGTGTAAAATTAAAATAAATAATATGAAAAATATTCAAAAACGTAAAACATAAGATAATTTAGGAAGTCAGTTAATTATTAATATTACCATGAAATTTTTTTGTTAAAATAAAAAGGATTGTTCTAATTTGACTTTTTTCCTTGATGATTTTAAATTCAACGTTATTAATATTAGCAAAATTGAAAATATTTATATTTTATAGAATAACAATTTATTAAATAATTTAAGAATAATAAAATTATTAAATAAGAAAAAATGGATAATATATGGTCAAAAATTTCATCCTATAAGAATATATAGGCCATTTTGAATCATTTCACTCAAGAATAGTCTTATTATATTACAATATTTTCAGAATGCAAATAGTGTTCCAACCCTCTCTTATAAAAGGTAAGCCCTTATTCTCATTTCATCACACATAAAAACCCTTTTTTATCATAACATCCCTATCAAAATACTATTATATAATCTATCCCCAAATTCTAGAGGTCTTTCTTTATTTATAATACCAATCTTATATGATTTAACGTGTTTTGAAAAGGAGGGTTTTCAATAATGATGTATAGTTTTGTCTACATGTTTTTTGTTCTTCCTTATCCCTAAAACATTATTAAAATATGATAAAATAATAAATAAACTTTAATTCATATACTAGGATGTTATTATGTTAGTTTAATGATGTATATCCATCACCTATTCCATAAAATGGGAAAATAATTCGTCATTCGTGTGTAATGAGGACTACTGAATAAAAAATGATGTAATTTTTTTCAATAATTTTATGTAAAGTATTGATTATCATGATCAAATTAAGGTTAATATAATATATTAAAGAAATATTTACCATTCTAAAAGGATAATTTATCAATTACCTTCTTATATTTAAATTCACTAAAAAATTATAACACCATTCTTTTGTACGTTTGGACTACCACCTCCATTAAGCAATGTGATTCAATTTTGATCACCACATCACATGGATGATAGTAATTAAACCATATTTAGAAAACTAAAATTATATTTATACTACTACGATCAGTTTTTTATAATTATATTTAACTTATTTCCATAATGATCCTTGACAAATGGAAATGTTACTAATGTGTATGTATGACCAACCAGCTCCATCATTGTAACTTAGTTCATTTTTTATAACAATATTTAATGTATGGATATAAAAGTATAATAAAAATATTAAAATAATACATTTTTCATAAATATTACACTGTATATAATGTAATAATGACCTCATAAAAAATAAGTCAATAAACAAAGTCATTTTGAATATATCTAACAAATATCATCAAAATATATGAAGTGAACGTATTTAATCATGTAATATCATATAATAATAAAATAAGTGTTATAAAAAAGGAAAATTGAATTTATAAATATTCTTAATATAGTAAATAATTTAACTAATTTATCATCCAGGAAGATAAATAACATAGGTGAGAAATCAGAATCAATGTAACAGAAATTATTTAAAAAATCATATTTTAAAAATTTCCCTTACAAATCTATTTTTCTTTCATATTGATATGATTATTATTCTATAAATTTATTAAAGAATATTTTTATTATTCATATATGATTTTTTCAATTAATTTTTTCCTATACTTTAATTTTTGATAAATGGATTGAAATGAATCTTTTTATCATTTCCTAGATGAGGTACTCTGTAACTTTTCTAAAAAAATAAATAATGAATATTTTTTAACATATAAAACATGAGATGATTTTTCTATCATCATAAAGACATATTTGGTTTAAAATTATGTTAAATTTTTACATGGTTATCTCCAAACCATTTATTTTGTATATGCATAATTTTTCATAAAATAAGTGACTTCAAAATGGAATGGTTATTTTCCTTATGAATATTTTTATAATGCAAGTTATTATGATTTATGTTTATTTTATGGTTCCTGAATATTTTTATGATGAAAAATGATTAAATTATTGACTAGTGATGGGTGTTTCTGAGATAAAACAAGGATGAATGTTATATTATAATCTCCAATTCAATGGGTATGAAGCCGAATATATAGTTATTCAATATATGAGATGGAGATAACTGATCAGGGTTATCTTAATAGATAAGGGTAATATATTATGTTGGTTATTAGATGAATATCTATGATTGTTAATCCATGTTAAGATATGATGGTTACCTTAAGTTAATATTAAATGTTTAGCATGAAGTCCATCCATGAGTAGCTACAGTGGTTACTCTAATGATTCTATAAGATTCCAACAATTTTTTATCAAAGTTTTTTTGAGTTCTGAATGTTTTCATTGAGAAAAAAAAGTTTTTTCTATTATTATAGATGTTATTTATTCCATAAATAACATTGTGATAAAGTTATGTATATATATTTTTTCTTTTTTTTCACTATACTAATTCATTTATTTTTTCTGTCCCTTACTGATCATTTTGTTCTCATCCAATATTTTCAATAACTTTCATAGTGTTTTAAGGGATGTAATGGGAAACGATATGGTAATGGTGAAAATAGAAAAATTATTCTTGAAAAAAACTATGTTTTAATATAAATGGTTTTTGGTTTGTGGAAAAATGGTTAATAATAATAAGTGTCCACTTGTAATGTAATTTTTTACTATGTAATAAATTTTAATAAATCTTTAATATTGCAAACCAAAAAGACCCTCACGATTGTAAGGATGTCAATTATAGTTCAATGACACTAGAAGACGTAATGTTGAAGGTAGGTTTCTCATATCTGGTACCAGATTATGGAATATATAACATTAGAGATTATGGTGTTTTTAGGTTTGGTAATCTGAAGAGTTATTAAATCCATCATTGTAATAAAAAATTATAGTTGATCCTAAGTTCAATGTCTTATACACACCTTTTGAGGCTTATATTGGTGTATGAATTTGATGATTAAGAGTATTTTGAGATAAATATACTATAATAATACCATTAGGTTTAGTATATTTTTCATTGAAATTATTTTTTGAAAAAGAATTCCTTTAATTATTGTGGACATAACTATAAAGGTATGGTTATCCTTTATGGTTTATATGATATTTTATTTTTAGTTAAATATGGGTTATTACATTTGTGAAGATGATATTCGTTTTTTGGAATGTTATTAGAATTATATTAATATATTTTTAGTTAAAGGAAAACCCATAGGCTGGGTGACAATCTGTCATGTTCGATAATGTTGAATCAGTTAAACCCACAAACTAAGGTAAATAAGGGTTTGTCCCCTACCACTACACTATGAGATGAATTATTTTATATGTTTTTTTTCCAATATTTCAATTTTTTGAAGAAAAAAAATTATTATGTTATTTTTGGGGAATAAAATTTTCATCATATAGATAACCATTGTATTGGAATTTGATTTGTTGATTAAGTGATCAATTTTATATAGAAATATGTTCACTATTTTGGAAATGAAATATAGATAAGTTAAATATAATTATGTTTTATTTTTTAAAGAAAACATGTTGAATTATATATTTGAAGAATATAATATTTTATTGTGGATTTATAGCGATTCATGTTATTTTTTAAAACGGTTAGAATATCATTGAGATTATGTGATATACACCATGAATTTTTTTTATGATTTATTAATCTTTATTGATGTTATTTTGAGATAAATGTTAATTTTATAGTTGAGGATTATGTGATCAAATAAATCTGATTTTTGGGTTTCAATATTAGTCTAGAATAATTTTTTATGAATGTTAATTATAGTTATTTTAGAATGATCTATACTTAATATTGGGTATTACTATTAAATTTGGGAATTTAAATTAGTTTATGATAAAATAAATGTTTATTATTTTTGGGGAATTATAAAATCATGAAATAACCATTTTTATTTTGGTTAATTTATATAAATATATGGAATATATTTTTATCTTCTTATTTATTTTGGGTTCTGTTTAATATGATTCAAATGTTTCACTAATAAAAAATTCATCTTGAATATTCATAATTTTGAGAAAAATATAAGTTTTTTTAGTGATTAATTTTTGAATGAAACACTAAATTTCAAGTAAGTTTGTTTTAAATTTTTTATATTAAAGGTACTAAAGAAATTAAATAAATGTAGCTAAATTATTTTGAATAAAAAATTATCAATTAACATTTCTTACCAATAACTCAATAGCCTTTTAACCCATCACAAATTTAGAAAAAAAAAATTGTTATCATTCTTATGACCATGTTCTTTATCAATCACTACAAACCCTTTAGAGTTAGTTTTCTCTCCCATAATATTTATTTTACATAATAGAAGATTTCTCCTATAATGAATCCATTATATCTTATTCTATAGGACCATCATACTTCTGTTTCATTTTTTTCAAGTTGATGGTTTATTGACTCTTTTTACGATATAGGACTTTAAAAATGATATTTTGAATAGTTGAACCATATTTAATGAGGCTGATTTTATAATATGAGGATGAAGTTTATTAAAGGGGGGAGAATATAACATCAAGATATTTTAAAATTAAATTATATATTTGATAACATACAATATATGCGACACCTACCTTAAACGATCAACATAAACTTATTATTTAATTGTGATTGTTATAACCTTTCTATTAAATTTGTAGGAAATAATAGTATTGTCAAAATTATGAAATATATATTAGTCCTACTCATTTATAATTTATTAATTTATTCTTCTAAAATAATTAATATATTTTTAGTAAAGTCATTTTATTCATCAAAATCTACATTTTCATATAAAAAGTTTATTTATTTTTTAATAAGTGGTTTTCATAAATAATTTTATAATGTTTTCAAAAAGTTATTTTTAAAAATAAACTCAATTGCTAATTTCAACATTTAAAATTTATCTTTTTATATATTTTTAGTCATTTTTGAAAATTTATATTTCTTTAGGAGTAGTAAAGATACTGATATTTATTGAAAACTATTTTTTATTTTAAAGTATTTTTTTAAAAAAAATTAGATTTTTAATAGTTTTTAAATTAAATTAATTGATTAATTTTTATAATAACCCAATTATGGTTTCTTAAATATATGTTATAATTTAATTTTGTATAAAAATTTATTTAAAATGGCATTTTTCTGAAACAAAAGTTTTCATTGCATTTTTCTAGGTTAATTTTAAATTAAATTATGACACTTTTATTATTGAAATTTTGAAAAAAATATTTCATATTTTTAATAATATGAAACATATTAATGAAATAGATCACTTTTATTTTTAGGAAATATGAATAGTAAACTTAGTAATTTTTTTTCACAGTAAAGGGTAAATCTGGTAAATAAATGTTAATAATAAAATTATAAGGAATATACAAATATAATAAAACATACATTAATATTATGTTATTTTTATATCAGGACCATATTTATCCATGTTTATAATTTATAACCTTTTGGGTACAGTTGTATGATATTATGAACATTATTGTATTTTATTTGTATTAGAGTTATATATCTCACACACTTTTCTAAATAAGTATTATACCTTTAATATAGATTTATATAGAGGGAATATTAGATTAAAAATTGTATTAACAAATATTAAATATTTATCTTCAACATTTTAATTTATTTATTCTTTTTTCATAAAAAATAATTACCGTAAATTATTACATAATGTTAATGTTGTAATTATTTAATTAATGAAAAAAATCAAATAATTTATTTTAATAATATTCAAAAAGTATATTTTGATATAATTAATAAAATATAAAAATTCTATAAATTAACATGACATATTAAGGATAAAATAATATATATTTTTAAAATTTTACATTTTCCCATGGTATTTTTAAAGTCAAAGTGATGAATTGTATCAATATTGAGAATAATGGTATTTTATAGGATTATTATATTATTAAATTTGATTATCATTATAAATATATTGATTTCGAAAAAAGGGAATATAGAATGGTTGAAAATGTCACACCATATGAATTTATATTCCATTTAGAAACATTTGGATCTAGAATTGTTTTATTGTATTATAATATTTCGTGAAATTCCATGAGTGTACCTCCACATTCTTATAAAAGGTGATATCTCCTTCTGATTTATTCACACATAAAAACAAATTAGGATCATAGAATACCCACTAAAATAAAATGATATAATTCATTCAAACATTTTATTGGTGTTTTTTATGCATAATACCAATCGTAGATGCCTTAAGGTGTTAAGAATACGACGTTTTTTCAAAGAAGATGTATAGTTTTATCTACATGTTTTAATTTGTTTCTACTTAATAACCCATAAAAATTTATAATAAATGATTAAATAATAAATATATTTTTATTTATATAAATATAAGTTAATATGTTAGTGGAATGACCTATATCCATCTCACCATCTATCAATTTTCAATGGAATCTATCATCGTGTGTATGGCAGACTACCGCCTCGCAAAATAATGGAATTTGTTTTCCCTAACTATCACTAATGGATGGATTATAATGTTTAAATTAATCCATATATATGATATTCATTAAATATTTATAATTTCAAACTATAATATATCATTTACATTAATACCTCTTCATTAATGTAAAAACTGTTAATATCGTTCGTGCATACGTTTGGACGACCACCTCTAAGAAGTGATGAGATTCATTTTTCTTCATCTCATAAAATGGATTATATATATATATAATTTTATTTCTAGAGTTAATATTATATTTATTATATTATGATAATTATGGATTGTAAAAATGATATGTAACTTATTCCCAAATTGATCAGAAAAAATAGAAATGTTACCGATATGTACGTACAACCAAACATCACCATGATTCTAATGTAGTTCATTTTTCCTAACCATATTTCAGTGATATATTTAAAAGTATAATTATAATATAAAAATGATCCTTATTTTATAAATATTATTCTGAAGATTATTTAATAATGACCCCTTTGACCATAAGTCAACTTGTCAATGTCATTCTGGACTTATGAACCAAATATCATCAAAATATACTAAGTAGATTTAATTAATTAAGTAAATACATAAAACAATGAAATATGTAATGATAGAAGAATAATAAAATTTGAAATGGTTTTTAAATTAGTAAATAATTAAACTATTTTTACACTTACGTAATGTATATAATGAAAAATATTAATAGTTAAGGAAAGAGATTTTTTCGAAAAAAAATTATCTTTTTAAGGCTTACCATAAAACTCTATTTTCCCTCCATATCAATATGATTAAATAAAGAAAATGATTTTACAAAGGTTTAATAATTATTCTATGATGTTTTAATTTCATTTTCTTAGATGTTTTAATTTTTAAAAAATGGTTTGAAGGGATTATTTTTTCCATTTTCCAAACAAGGTAAATTGTGACTTTTCTGAAAAAAGTATGTAATGAATGTTTTTATAACATATATGTCATGAGGGAATTTTCCGATCATCATGAATTCTTAATGATTTAAAGAATTGGTAGCAATTTCACATGGATATTTCAAAATAAATTTATTTGTATTCTATATGTGCATATTTTTTAATTATTAGTGATTTCAAATTGAAAAGGTTATTTTCATTAAAATGTTTTTATAATGAAATATTTCACAATTTATTTTTATAAAAAAATTTCTATGAATTATTTTTATGAATTGTGGTAACATTATTATTCAATGATGGGAGGTAATGTTGTAGCCTTAAATTCATTGGGTATGTGTGTATGAGATGTATATAACTGATTAAGTTTATCCTAAGTGATAATGGGAATATGTAATGATGGTTGTTATAAGATTAAGTAACATTGTTAATATATTAGTATCTATTTTGGAAAATATAATGTAATTTCAGGATGTTAACCATTAAGGTCATCAATGAGTAGTTTTGGGGGTTACTCAAATGATTCATCAAGATTCATATATATTTTATCGTTGTTTTCTATGAGTTTTAAATGTTTTATTTGATAAAAAAGTGTTTTTTATGAAATTATTTACTTATTCCAATTATAATATTTTTTAAAGGAATGTATATTATTTATTTTAATTTTTTCACTAGAATAATAATTTTCTTTTATTATATGTCCCTTAATCATATTATTGTTATCATCCTACAATTTAATGTGTCTTTAACTAGATTTTAGGGAATACTAGGGACAAGGATGGGGAAAAGACTAAAATTTTGAATATTATTGATTAAACTGAATCATTTATTATTTATAAAGAGTGTTTTTTGGTTTTAAAAATGGATATTGAGAATAATATTCCACTTTTAATGTATGGGTTAACTATTTAAGTGTTCTTCATAATTCCCTAAAACACTATACTGAAAAGATCCCTAGGATTGAAATAATGTGAATTATAGTTCAACATAACTAGAATTTGTAATTTTTCTAGATGGGTCCTTAAAATTGGTATTAGGAGAGGGTTTACAAATAATATAGATTATGAGGTTTTCAAGTGAGGTAATCGGAAGAGTAATGAATACCATCATGGGTATACAAGTTTATAGTTGATCTTACATTTTAAATATTAGAAAACCCATTTTATGTTTTTGGTTGTGGATTAATAAGATTAATAAAAATATTTTGAGATACATTTTTGGTAGTACATACCTATGGATTTCAATAAACTTTATTGAAACTTTTATTTTAGGATTAATTCCATTAATTTTTGTGGATAAAAGTTAAAAATTATAGTTAAAAATTATGGTGTATATGATTTTTATTTTGAGTAAATTATTGGTAATTATGTTTTTAATATGTTCATAATATTTTTGTAATTTTATAGAAGTTATATTATTATATTTTTTGTAAAAGGACAACTCACAATGGTGAGGTGATGACTTTTCATGTCTCGAATGGTCGTAATGATTGAACCGGAAAATGATGGGTGAAAATGGTGCATCTCCTATCATTATCATATGAGATAACCTAGTTATTATGAAATTGTTTTTCAATATTTAAACGATATTAAAAATAAAGGTTAGTTTCATGTTGGGGGAACATGTATTTTATCATATAAATAACCATTATATTGGAAACTGACCTGGTGGTTTAGTGATTAATTTTATTTCAATGGATGTTAACTATTTAGGGAACACTATATGATTACAGTTAATAGAATAATATAATATTTTTTGAGGAATAAATGTTGAAATATATTCTTCAATGATTTATGATTTTATGGTGTATTTTTGGTGATTTAGGTAATTTATGTAAATTGGTAGCATTTCTGGGAGATTATGTGATTTATGAATGTTCATTTATTGTAGGAGACATTAAGAGTGATTAGTATTATTTTTATATAAATATTAAATTTTACTACATACCCTATGTGATCACATCTTTCTTATCCATTTACTAGTATTATCATTAAATCAATTACCTTTTATACTACCAAATGTTTTTTAATTTTGTGATTGTTAGCATTCTCATGATCATGTTCTCTTTCACTCTCCACCATTCCTTCAATGTTAGATTTCTCTTTCATATCCATGTTTTATCTTCCAACTAAATTTATCCTATTTGGAATCAATGTATGTTATCTTTTATATGACCATCATAATTCTCATTAACTATTTTGATGTTGATGTTTTATTGACATTTTTTACATTGTAGGATTTAAACGAAGGTATTTTGAGTAGTCATACCCTAGGTAATGAGCCCGATAATAATATTCGAGGATGAAACTTATTAAATTTGGAGAATGAATCGTATTATAATTTTAAAATGAATGACTATGTTCAATAGAATATGATATACGAAAAACCGAGCTTTGACGAACCACTATGTCTTATTAGTTACATGTGACTATTATAACATAGAAGTTAAATTGGAGATATTGAATAGTATTAACTAAATTATGATATATATAATGTTCTTATTCACTTATTATGTATTGAATAATTTTTTTAATTAATGACAAGGTTTTTAGTGAAGTCATTTTATTCTTTAAAAAATTCATCTTTTTCAAAAATGGTTTTTATTTTTTTTCTGAGTGATTATTATAAATAATATATAGAATTCATAGAAAATTTATTTCAAAATTAAAATATTATTTTGAATTAATAGTATTAAAATTATAATTGGATTCATTTTTAAGAATATTTTAAAAATATTCATTTTCCAAGGAATAGTGAAAAGTACGGATTATTATTCTAAAATATATTTTATTTTAAAGTATTTCTAATATAAAGTAAATTTTTTGAGTATTAATAAATTTTTATTTAGTTACTTTTTATTTAAAATAATATAATTTTGGGTTTTTAAATGTAATTTATAAATTTATTTTATAATTGAATTTAGTATCAAAACATTTTATATTTAAAAAGGGAATTTCTTTTAAAAAATAGTCTTTTGTTTCATTTTTCTGGTTTTTTTTAAAATAAAATTCTCATAATTCTGTGATTTGAATTTTTAAAAATGGAATAATTATTCTTAATCAAATTTTCCATATTTAGTTTGTGTTTTAATTTTATTTATTTAAATGATGAATTCTAAACATAATTATTATTATTACCATTGTAAATGGTAAATTGGGTAATTAATGGTTATAAAATGATAAGGATTATAAAATTAACATTACACATTATTAAATACTATTTTACGAGTATATATTTACCATAATAATCCATGTGTTGAATTTTTGACCTTTTGAAGCCACTTGCATGACATTATGAATATTGTATTATTTTATTTAATGAAAAGTTAAATACTTCTCACTCATGTTTTTAATATATGAATCATTTAATATATGGTGTTATATATAGGGTATTTTCAAAAATAAATATTTTTATGAAAGATACAATATTTATCTAAGTCATGGTAATTTATTTTTAATTTTTTAGAAATAAATAATTACCTTAAAGATTTACACAACATTGAAACAGTAATTATTTAATTATTGAAATAATCAAATAAATGATATTAAAAATATTTAGAGAAATATAATTGGTACAATTAATAAAATAAAAAATTATCTATAACACCACGTCATTTTTAGGGTAAAATATAATTTTTCATTCAACGTTGACATGTTGTGTTGATGTTTTTAATGTCCAAGTGATGAATAATATCAAAATTGAAAATAATGATAATCTAAAAATATCATTAAAATTCATTAAAATATTAAATAATAATACATGTGAAAATATATGTTATACTATTTCACCACCATGTTCACTTATATTCCATTTACAAGCATTTGTCTCTTGAATAGTCTTATTATATTTTTATATTTTGAGAAATTCTAAGAGTGCCCCTCCCCTCTCTTATAAAAGGGCATCTCCTCTTCTAATTTCATCACACTACAAAATACTTTTGTTATTTCCAACACCTAACCAAATACCATCATAAAATCCATCCCCACATTATATATATTATTATTGAGACATAATACCAATCTTGAAGGCCTTAAGATGTTAAGAAAAGGAGGATTTCCAAATAAGAGGTGTAGTTTTATTTTCATGATTCATTTTTGTTTCTTATTACTTATCGCTTAAAAAATATTCAATGATGTTAAAATATTAAAACTAATATAATTCATATATATTTATATTAAATATTTTTGTGGAATGGCCTATATCTATTTTATATCCCATCAAATGTGTAACGACCCAACCCAAGTTACCAAGAGTCGGTGTATCATTACATAACATTGGCTTGATCACAAAACATCAAGTCTCGAAAGACCGATTAATTTAGTAGGCTTAGAAACACTAGATATATTCATAATAATTATATTAAATCCTGGGGAAAATAAAACATTTAAAGGGTGAGCTCAAATGCTCAGTAAGGGTAACCATAGGGAACATAAAACAATCCATAATCATTTGAATGCAAAAGCTTGAACATAAAATCTAAAAATCAAAATCTTGAGCAAAGACATAAATCATGGAAGTACGTAAGGAATATATCATAAAGTAACATCAATATTGATAAAATAGCATGGGAATAAATCATGTAATTGTGGAAACCATTCAACACTTGTTATGATTTCCATAGTGGCCAAGGCATTACTGCCCAGACCATCTTAGTGGACAAAGTCCCTTTCTGAATCCATCTCACTCCACTTTTCAGTCCTGTAACACTAAACCAGATTAACTTACCATTCCGGCCATGTCAATATTATGAGATATAAATCTTTACCCAATGCATTGGAGGGAGATATAGGTCCCACCAATCTCAAAATTAAATCATTCTTACTTGTGCCACAACATAAAAAAAATCATTCATCATAACCCAAATAATAAAATGGGTATCATAAACATCATCCCATCATAACATAATCCATAAAAAACAAATGGATATCTTTTCATCATAAGAACAGTGAAACCATGTAAATTATAGAGACATTATACTTGAAACATACACATATGAAATAATGTCATCTTAGATGGAAAAATGGTTTTGATAAAATACTTGAAATGAATTCTTGAGGAAAATATCCATTCTTCTTCAAAATCAATTTCTTTTCACAAAAAATCATGCAATTTTAAAATAAAGAGATTTTGTTGAAAATTTTTATGAAATATTTTTAATGATGCTTCATGAAAATATATCTTTATAAAACCGTAAAAATCCTTTCATGCCGTATAAGTTAAAAAAACATTCTTCTCGTACTTTTGCCGGAAAAGTCAAAAAAGTACCTCATAACGTGAAAAAAAGAAAGATTCCATACATACCATGTAGTAAAAGTCAAAAATGGGTAAAATAGACTTTAAAAATAAATGAAAAAAGTTTATAAAACATGGACATGGATGATAATAATAACCCCAGTAAATACTTACGAATATGCAATCTCGGATAAAAATGAGATTGCAAAATTACCTCTTACCTTAGGTCCGATATACTTCGTATGTATCCGAACCTCTGGTATAATAATTAAAATAATGTCATTGACTTATTATAGAATCATATTCATTTTTATGATATCAAATATGGTTCACTTATTACTTTATATTACCCATTCTTTTGTAAATTCTATGTTAAAGGTGTTTTGGGTAAACTCGTTTTATTTATCGTACTTGTTTGGACTTGTTGTTCTTGATATTATTACTTATAAACTGATTTAATTAATTCCAGAATTTGAAACATGATTTATATGTAATATATATTCAGAATATACATATATATATATATAAGAGATTAATAAATGGAATGAAATACACCGTTCATGGAGACGGTAGGTCGTACGTATGCATGAACGTTGTTTTTATTTTCTTATTGAATTGAATGGAATTAAGTAGATGACATAGATATATATATAAATAAATCCCGTATCATTATAATGTCATATATTTCATGATTAATTATTATATATACTTTATAATCATTAATGAATGGTTAACATGGAGAATGAATCTCATCGCGTCGTGGAGACGGTAGTCCGCATGTACGCACGAGCGATGATATCAATCCCATAATTATTGAATTGAATTGGAGTGGATGATACAATTTATCAGAATCAATATTATGTTATAATAAATATGTATAGTTATTATTTACACCATTATACTCATCCAAGTAAGGTGGTGTTGGAAAAACAGATTACACCACGGCGTGGAGACGGTATTCCGTACGTACGCACGTGCGGTGATTTCATTTTCCATAGGATAGATAGAAGGTGAAATAGAGTTGTATCATATTTATAATAACAGATAATTATATGAGTGATACTTATTTTTTTACTTAATTCTGAATCAACTAAAGAATAAGAATTAGAAGAGGAAATAAAGTTGAAAGAATCAGTAACAGACATTACCTCTTCTTTGAAGCGCCTCTTTGAGACCTCCTCTTAGGGAACTAAAATTGGACTTTAAAGAAAGACCAGGACCTCTAGGATGTTTCTAGGGAAGTGGAGAAAATAATTTTTCAGCGTTTGGCTGAGCTTGAAGGCTCAAAGTGGTGTGAGGAAGAGAGGGAGGAGATGCCCTTTTATAAGGGAGGAGAGGGGCACCTTTGGAAATATAATAAATATTAGTTTATATTAAATCCCAAACCTAGTTAAAAACTTCCAAAATGACTCATATACAAATATTAGATGATATAGGGTGGTAATATCATCATCCAATAAAATTTAGAAATGTTAGGAATTTATTGTAAACATTATCAACTTGATTTATCCTTATTTATCAATTTAATTTTATTTGTGGTAATAATATTCTAAAATTTAAATTATTAAAAATAATTAGATATGTTTTGTTGAAGTTTGATAATTTGACTCTTTATGACATTTTAGACCATATAAATTTTAATTTATAATTTTTAAATATTTTTGTGATTTTTTAAACAATTTTATAATATGTGATTTTTAAAAAATAACAATAGTGTCAATTTTGACACTATTCGTTTATTTGAATTTAAATAAACAATATTCAGAAGATATGTTCGAAATAAAAGATTTAAAAGATTTATAACATTTCATATGTTTCTAGAAAATTATTGGACAACATTAAATAGTTCATATAATATTTATTTTAATATTTTTAAAACCATTTATTTGATATTTCTCTTAAAACAATAATTTCAACATCACTATTATGTCACCTTTAATGATAATTATATAATCCGTAAATATTCTAAATAAATTCATATGATGTAGATAATTTTATTAGCTTTCTAGAGACTATTTATATCTGAAGTTTCATTAAGTGTATCACTAAACTAAAATTATTATACTTGTAAGATATAAGAAAGTGACATGTTGTCACTTTCTTTGGTTTTAATAATAATTAAATTATATTCGTGGAAAAAAGTGCACTAAATGAATCTAATATGACCCTTAGGTGATATGGGTCTACTTTTAGTCAACCAAGAAGATTTTGGTAGGTGTTGGGGTAATTTTATAATCTTATATTTACCCTTAATTACCTGATTTACCGTCAACTATGGTAAATAAAATTTAACGTAGTTACTATTCATAATGCCCGAAAAATAAAAAGTAGCTTATTAACATAATTTGGACCCACTGATTCCAAATATGGAATCCATTTTTCCAAATTCAATACACAATAGTTTCAGAAATTAAATTAAAATTAATCCCGTTGTCGAAAGAAAACGGGTTTTTGTTTAAAACATTGTATAAGATTGAATTGATTTAACCTATGAATTCAAGGTAAAATCGATGCTAATGACATACATTATATTAAATGATAAAAATAGATTCTATTTATACTTTAAAACAATTCAATATTATAATTTAACCATATAAATCTTTACGATGAAAAAAGTTGTTTTTAATTAAAAAATAGCGTGTTTTTACTATTCATTAAAATATGAAAGTTATCAGAAAAATATCAAAATTGTATCCAATGTATATTTTTATATCATGATTCAAAAGAAGAAGTTTAATTTTTAAAATTGAACTTATAAACATGTCAAAAATTTGATTTAATGTGGGTGTTCCATTTAAAGGCGACAAAACTGCGTTTTTTGAAAAATACTTATTTTACCCGAAAAATTTATTTTGTTCTCTTACCATGTTCTAGAAAATGTGTAAGATGAATAATATTTTTATAAAATTCAAAATTTATTTAATACAATTCATAACATCTAGTTCGTGATAATATTATAACAATGTATCGTTGTTAAGTGAAACCCGGTATTGCGAACAACACACGGTATCGAGGAAGGTCGTGATTGCGTGTAATGCAAGACAAGTTAGGGTTTCATGTAGGGAAAGACTCCATTGTTGTTGTGTATAACAGAATCAAACCATATTTAATTTATTCATTGAATATAAATATATATATATATATATATATTTACACTAAATGTTGCGTAGAATATCTATTATCAAAAAAACGTGAAATTGTGTTTAACACAATCAAAGATTAGTGTTGCGTATATGGCAAGATAATACGGTGTTTCGTATAGCACAAGATAATCTTGGTTTAGCCTAAAACACAGGACATCAAATAAATTAAAAAGAATACTTATCATAAAATCCCAGGGAGTTACATTCTACCCCCCTTAAAATGAATTTCGCCCTCGAAATTCGTCGGGGTTATAAATGGTTTGTTACTTGAGCATTTATTTCATTAAAACCCACATCATAAAAAGGAATGCTAAAACGTAATTTTAAAAAGTGACGTATGAAACATAACGGTTACCCAAATTAACTTATCACTAGTTTTCCACATAGGAGATCATAAGTGAAAATATGGATATGGAGGAGAAATCTAACCATCATGTTCTGATGGTGAGTGGTAGAGAATAGGGCTATGAAAAAGCCAACAATCAAAAAGCCATAGATTTGTGATGATATAAGGTACCATCTGATTCATCGGATATAAGGGCACTATGACAACATTTTTGGTTTTCAGGATCATTTCTCTATTGTTGAATAATTTTCGAATCAAAATAAATACATACTTGATTTTGATACAATCTCATCGTTGTTCATGATTTGAACGATTTCCACTTCATCTATTAAAGAAATAAAGTTGAATTTGTTATTCGTGAAGTGTTAACAGATCATGTGATAGAATGTTGGGTCATTCCATCTGTTTCAAAAAAAAGGTTAGCAAAAGTTATCAAATATACATAAGTCCATCTATGGTGAGGTTAATCATATAGTATTCAAAAAATGAACTTATACTTCATATATCATACCGCTTAATAAAATAAAACTAGTTTATACTAACCAGGGACTTCCTGTAGGCCAGTGGTAGGCGATAAAGGCCAGTCGCACATCGGTTGTGGGTTCGATTCCCACAGCCTTGCCCGACGCGACGGGTTTTCGTCCATCATGCAGGTTATCCTTTTTCTAAAACAATAATATCATAACATTTCAGAAAGAAAAATTTATATCCTTAACCAATACTATATGAAGTCCATTCCAACCATTAGGCTTATCGAAAATACTTCTGTCTGATTATTATAAATTTCATCTACCAAGCATGTGAATTCCTTCATTTGTCCCCCATATATCATAAGATATATCATTTTGGTCACATTACAAAAATGTGAATACCTTAATCTGTATTCTTTTGAAACATGAATTACTATAGAACCTTAGCGAAAACATTAATTCTGTCAAAAGTTAACACATTCCACATACGAAAATCCCAAATAAAATCTATATACTCAAATCATGATATCAATTTTTTTTATCAGCCATGAGCTCGTGAATACTATCAAACATATTATTTTCTCGGTGTCCCTTAATTATGCGCATATCATCTTCTTTCCAAAAATATCTGAATAACCTTTCATGGTTACCAGTACCATTCAACATATATTTTCAAATAATTTTGGAAAAACAATATTGTAACAATCTTTAGATGATTCTTTATTCCATAGTACCATACATTATTCTTGATAAACAAACAATCATTCCACTAACTTCTTAAACCACTAGTTCAGCTTCATCATTTCTTTCATCTCATATTTAATTTGTATTCTCTTCATCATCATCCACATAAATACTGCCCATATGACCATGCTGAATCTCTTGATGAGATTTTCCCTTAGGGCATTGGTTTGAATAATTCCCATACATTCCATATTTAAACATCTAATCATTGTTGATGTCGTAGAAATACCATTATCCTTGACCATGATGTTAACTGAACCTTTTCCTTTGCACTTACTGGATTTGTGTCCTTCTTTTCCACACCCAAAGCATCTTCCAGTTCCTTTGAAACAATATCCATGATGCCTCTTCCTACATGATTTACCTGAGGGATATTGAACATTCTTTCCTCTATGATCATCATGAAACTCCATCTTTCTCTTATTATCTGAGTCAGGAAACTTACCAAAGTTGAGATTATTAATCATATTATGATATTGCTGATTAGTCATAATAACGATGTTTGGACTTCCAAATCCCATTTCATTTGGTTGGTCATGAAGAATATCATTCCATTGTCCGTCATATCCTCCATTATCGTGAATCTTCCTATTTATATCCAATTTCTAAAAACTAAAAAGAATAGTGTGGGAGGTAAAAATCATGCTATTGAAAACAACCTAGTAAAGGGGGAGTACACTCAATATCTAACATCATAGGTTAAATTCTATGATCGTTACTGTAGTTCTAGGACTATATCTTATACGTAAACTTATCCTTAGGGACATCCCTAGACATACCTTAGAAATATCTCTAGGGATCTCACTAATTTTTTCACAACATAGTTTCGAAAGTTTAACTAAACCTTTCCTATGATACCAACTATAGAGACCCAAAGCTTGACTTATATGGCCATTACATTATTTTTGCAGAATACTTAATAAATAACAAAAACAGACACACAAGGACCGTAATAGTTTAGTTTCTTTGGAAACTCGGAAAATAATCTTATAATCGTGGTGAAAGATCTTCAACATCTCCTATAATGATCTTCCCCTTTTTCTTAACTAAAATATTTCTTGAAATCCTAGGGAAAAGAAAACATATAAAGGGTGAGATAAAATGCTCAGTAAGGGTAAGTATAGGGAACATTAAACAATATATTATCATTTGAATGAAAAATATTGAACAAAAAATATAATCATCAAAATCATGAGAAAAGACATAAATCTTGTAAGTATGTATGGCATATATCATAAAGTAACATCAATCTTGATAAAATAGCATCAGAATAAATCATGTAATTGTGGAAACCATTCAGCACTTGTTATGATTTCCATAGTTGCCAAGGCATTGCTGCAAAGACCATCTTAGTAGACAATGTCCCTTTCTAAATCGAGCTCACTCCTCTTTTCATTCCTATAACACTGAACCGGATTAATATACCGTTCCATCCATGTCTATCTCATGAGATATAAATCTTTACCCAATGAATTTGAGGGAGATATAGGTCCCACCCATCTCATAATGAAATCATTCTTACTTTTTCCACAACATAATCATAAATCATTCATCATAACCCAAAGAATAAAATGGGTATCATAAACATCATCTCATGATAACATAATCCATATAAAACAAATGGATATCATTTCATCATAAGAATAGTGAAACTGTAACACCCCAAGATTTCATAGTGTGTTATTTCTTCAAAATAATTCAATAACTTTCACTACATGCAACACCATGTTCAAGCACACCATGACTTACCAAACAAGCCGTTCAAAAGAGGTTATGAATAGTATTAGATAAATTTTAATGTTTATATAATCCTTATAATTTTAGAATCCATATTATGAGTTTCTTAGATATAATGCAAAAAACAAATTCATTTTCAGTATTGCACTTTTATCAACTTTAATAGTGAACCCTTTTTAGATACAATATTTTAAACCTTTTGACTAAATGGGGACATCAAAAAATTTAAAATAAAACATCCCAAGCTTCCACGGTACGCTTTCTTTGAATAATACAGTAGCGTGTGTTGTACGCAACCTTGAGTTTTAACACACACCACAACCAATCAAACTAGCCGTTATGAATAGTAATACCTAATTTTTGAAATTATATATATTTTATATTTAAAATGGACTTCATTTTTGGATTCGGAATATCGAAATTATCCTAGGGTGAAATTTTGGTACTTTTCGGATAACTTTTATATTTTGATGAATAGTGAAAATTACTAAATTTTAATTAAAAACAACTTTTTTAATCAAAATAATTAATAGTGATAAATTATGAATTTGAGTGGTTTTAAAGTATATTTAGAATATATTTTTACCATTTAATATAATGTTGGTCATTGGACATAATTTTACAATTAAACCGAACATAAACGAGTGTCAATCTTTTGATAGTTATTATCTCTTAAAAACACGCTTTTTGTTTTGACAGCGGGATTTAATTTTAAATTAATTTCTGCCACTTCTGTGTTTTGAATTTAGGAAAATGGATTCCATATTTGGAATCAGGATGTTAAAATTGTGTAAATAGGTAACTTTTATTTTTAGACATTTTGAATAATTACTGCGGTAAATATTTTATTTACCATGGTTAAGGGTAAATCCGGTAAATAAGGGTTAAAAAAATATAATATTATAATAATACTAAATTACCCTAAAACGTGTCTTAACCCTATTGGTTGATACATGGTCGACCATGGGAATCTTTGGGTCTATTTTGGGATCCCATGGATCCACTTGTAAGTGATAATGACACTTTATTTTAATTTAGTTAAAATGAATACAAAAATGACACAAGCATATATCTTTTAGAACAACAATTGTTACATAGGGTTATATATGTTGGATTTTAGATTATAAATATTCATTAGAAAGCTAAAAAGATTTTCTACATAATGATATTTTATTTATAATTTTTAGACATTAAATAATTTATTTTATTTATGACACAATGATGATGCAGTAATTACTATAATAGTGAAAAATTAAAATAATTGATATTATAAACACCCAAATAAATATAATATGAAACTTTTAATGAATTAAACTAATTTTCTAGGATAATATGATATATTAGGATTGATTTAATTGACTTTGTTCGAAGTAATAAATCTGTTATGAGTTTCACAAAAATCAACTATTGAATAGTGTCAAAATTGACATAAAAGAGTTCTTAAAACAAATATTATATTATTAATTGATATTAAATTCCTAAAAATCTAAGGTTCGGCCAAGAGACTTATATTATGATAGGTTAATCATTAATGGACCACTTGGGGGTCGCTTGGATGTATATAGTAAGTTTATTAACCATATTATATAAAAATACAAAGAGACATTGTAAAAGTGAAACTAATTAACTTAGAGTTAATACTTAAAGATAAGGTTAATATAAGTACCCAAACCTGTCTAAATTCTATTGGATGAGTTGTTTTCGACCTATCCCCACCTCATCCTTTGAATAGTCAACTTTTGAGCCTTTGGAAACCGAATATGAATTTATTATAAATTAATATTTCTAGCTTTTCCAAAGGTGCCCCTCACCCCTCTTATAAAAGGGCACTCCTCCTTCTCATTTCCTCACACCTCTCAAGCCACTTGGCTCGTCCAAACTCTGCCCAACTAAGCTCCCCACATCCCTCTCCTCCTCCTTGAAGCTTCCCCTTAGGCAGAAAGCATTTCAAGAAGTCCTTTGGTTCCAACCAAAGTGAGTTACCTAAATTAAAGGTAACAATTTCTCTTAAAGTATTTTCATTTATTTTGCTTCTCCAACCCCCAAAATCTTTTTATTTCCTTTATTTTATAACAACACCAGTATCCTCAATATACTAGGATGTTGTTATAAGAAGGATTCAAACTACACATTCACACAACTCCATCTAATGGATGATGAACATAATGTTTCTGTGGATGGCAAACTAACGCCTCACGAAACGATGATTGTTCAAATACATCTTACCGCCTCTAATGGTGGCCATTAGGATGGAACTGTAATTAAATATGATATTAATGATATATATTTTATATATAAGCTTCTGTAATTCCATTTTATTTCATACCATTATTCGTTTCATGTTGTAAATACATACGATAATTTCATTTGAGGAAGTGCGGACTACCGCCCCCTTAAAATGATATGACTCGTTCATACCACACATGGAACGTATAAAGGATGGTGTAAATGAACTTAAGTAACATATATAAAATATTATATTATACTGTAATAGTAATATACCTATGTATCATTTGGATTCGATTCTTTTAAAATAAAAATTAAATGGAAGTAGCGTTCGTGCGTACGTACGGACTACCGTCTCCACGAACGCGATGAGATTCATTATCCATCGTATAATTTGATGATTTAAAAATGATGTTTAAGAACTTGATACCATTCTGGATATGAATAATATACATCCCATTAATAACGAATATGGCTCACATAACAAAGAATATAAAGTAAAATGAACCCGTTAACACCCGAAATGACGATAATTCTAAAATATTATTAACAAATCAATGATAAAAGATCATATATGATATCATATTAAAGTAAATGATTCTTTTATTATTCAATAACAATTATTTCACCATTATACAGGAGGTAAACCTACCATCGACCAAGGAAAAAGTACAATGTAAGGGTTTTCTTATCTCACTTTTAATTCCGTGAGAATTCCATTGATCACCACTTAATTATTGCATGTGGTGTATGTGTACTGCCCATGATCGTATTCATTGTGTAATATAATTTAATTTATGGGTATTTACATCATCATGGTATGATACTTCTTTCATGGGTGTATGTTTCGTAAGTTACCTAATCGATAAGGGAATTTGAGATTTCAATTTCCACTCATTTGGCTTTACACATATTTCATTGATTATATTACCCCAAGATTATGTGTGGAATCACTATTCATTTGATTATGTCATAATTTCCACTCCCCTTCCTGTGGATAGAAGTTTGATACACATAATCCCTCCATTGGTAATTCTCAAGTCATTGATATGAATTTGATAAGAGTAATTTTAACTCATTCTCCATTTGTTGAGTTAAACATCCAATTCGTTGGTATTGTTTTTACAAGAATATGTGTGAATGTCCTTTGATTGTTTTACACTGAATATCCAATCATATTTAGTGTATTTATATTTGTCACACATAATTATGTCATTGATTTATCCTTAACCTAAGGATACAACCTTTTTGAGAAATTTCATCTCAATTTACATTCCATTGAGACTTCTTTGATGATATACACCAAATCACTTTTATGTGGTGTATATAATGTACTTTGACATAGTATATCATGAATTACTTTATTCTCATGATATTACAATGTTTTGATTACCTCAATTATTTGTATTCAAGTGTCTCTCTTTTGGTTAGGAACTCTAACCAAAATACCATTTTAAAATGTTTTAAAGAATTATTCTTCTAAATCATGCTCATTAATGTCCATATTTTAAAAATGGTTTTAAGGATTTATTTATATGGACATTAAAGTTTTGAAATTAAAACTCCTTTTAAAAGTTTCAAAGTGGTATGGGACACTTTGATTCAAAAATATACTTTTAAACGGCTTCTTGACAAATAGTGTGATTTTTAAATGTTTTCAAGAAAAGGGGGATATTTCTCTCAAATAGTTTTGATGATTATTTTCATCTATGTCAACATCCTTCATTATTATTTGAGGTTAATGTGATACAATACAATCTTCCATATTGTATCGAATGAATTATGTTTGACTGTGGATGTGCTATTTTTATACCATTCATGGTTTGTGGTGAAAGTATTGACATTTCGTATGCTAGTTTAATACGAATGTTTACGTTATGTTTAAACCTTTTCATATGGGAATGCATTGGACTTAATAAGTGACGGGTGGAGCCCGCTATAGCTCCTCGATGCATCGGTAGGTCTCATGAGACAAACTAGTGTCTTGGCACAAGGCCTTGGCAAAATCTTATTTGTAGTCTTGGCACGAGGCCTTGGCTATGTGGTTATGATAGTCTGGCATTATGCTTTCCATCATTATGAAAGTGGTTATTGATATTGCATGTGATCATTCGACTAGTAGAATATCCATGTGAGTAAGTAAATGGCATTATTTCATTTTACCTTTGCCATTTTATGCTGAAGTTCAAGTTTAAAAGGCTTTTGTTTTAGTTATAAATTGCCTTAAGTGTTTATGCTTATTTATGAAAGCTTCTGCTATAATGTTATCCTTACTGAGCATCCGAGCTCACCCCTTTCAATGTTTTATTTTTTTTTCCCAGGATTATGAAGAAGTAATTTATGAATGACCTGCAGGGATAGTATGAGGGTATATGAAGACAAGATGTTTTTTTTTATGATATAATGTAAAAATTTATGTATGTATCTAGTTATTCCAAGGCTACTAAACTAATCGGTCTTTCGAGACTTGATCTTTCTCATGATCATGCCAATGTTATGTAATTAATGCACCGACTCTGGGTAGCTGGGGTCGGGGCGCTACAGTTGGTATCAGAGGAAGTTTAGTACAAACCTTGGAAGCTAGATTTAGATAAACTCTGATTAGAGCACGTAGACCTAAGATGAACTTTGAGGATTAGTATAAAAGAACTTCCTAGAATTTTGGTATTGTAGAGATTTTGTGAGTTTTCCGAGCAATACATCCATGTCTGGATACGAGCAGGTAGAGGCGGCTCTGGCACAGATGTACCTAGGGGTAAAACCCGAAAACACCGCTTTGAGCTAGACTCGAACGGGAACTGGTGCACGACAACGGGCCTTGCTGCACTCTTGGTTACGACACTCCCGGGGGATATGCTTAGGATAATTTACATTTTCTTTACAAACCGATTTAAGTAATATATACATAAGATGAGAGAAAATGACCTTGGTTAATCCTAATATGTTTCAAATTGAGAATATGGTGACATTTTAATCTCTAAATGATTTTACGACTACTATTACTCACACAATGCCTTCTGGTTTTAGTCAATGGCTTGATTCCAAGGAAGTCATAGTGACTTTGAGAATGATGTACAAGTTGGGAACAGTGGTGGCAATGAGCAACAAAATGGAATGTTGATAGGCGTGAAAGATATCGTCTTTATGCCAAATCATTTTTCCAAAAATATGATCAACAACATATATATTAACCAACTCCCAGACTCAACAAGGAAGAGAAAGGTGATAAATGATAAGATCTACAGCAATGGAGACCATGGAGAAAAGAAACCTCAATTTTCATCATGCAGGAATTGTGGAAAGAGACACCCAGGAAAGTGTCTCAATGGGACAACGAAATGTTTTACGTGCGGGAAGGAAGGACATAAAGTGAAGAATTGCCGAAGAAAAATGAAGAGTACTATGGAAGAAGATAAAAATGATCCCAAGAGTCCATTTACAGTCATTTGTCGTAAATGTAGGGGACCTGGCCATTACCCGAGTGAATGTCCTATTTTATAGGATATTTTCTTGGTCAAAGAAGAAGCTATGTGGAAATAAATGGCTGGAGAAAAATTTAAAAAGTATTAGCACTCCTTGTTGATGGGTTTGCTTTGGAATAATTTTCTCTTGTATTTGTAACCCCGCAGTTTGCCATGTGAGAATGATATTTGAGGAAGAATTGTCTCTTCTCTTGTGGATATAGGTATAAATAACCATTTGGTTTTATATGATCATTGGGGTTTGAGAAAATGATAAGTTATTATAATTTGGGATGAAAATGCAAAGTATGATATAACATTTGTGGTTAAATTATGTTATTTTGAGGAATTTATCTCATTTTGGTAATATTATAAAATATAGTTTTTGAAAAAGGACAACACGTAGACCGTGTGACAACCCATCGCGTCGGACAAAGCCGTGGGAATCGAACCCACAACCAAAGTGCGATTGGGATTTATCGCCTACCACTGGACTACGTGAAGTCCCTGGTTAGTGTGACTATTTTTTTTTGTTAAATGATTTTATTGATCAATAATAAGATGATTTGGGTTCTTATGTCTTATCAAATGAATACCCTTGGTATAGGAAAATGATTTGGTGATTAAGTGATAAATGTTATTTTGGAAGATGTTCGTTTTGTTAGGAACACTATATGCCCAAGGAAAATAGAATACAATGAGGTTTCATTTGTAGAGTAATGGTGGATTTTTATCTACATTTTTATTGTTGATTTATAGTGATTTGGGTTATTTATGGAAATGATTAACCTATAACAGAGAATATGTGATGATTACTTTTAAGTATGTGACTTTAAGAGTATTTGATGTAATTTGGAGATACAATGTAACATGGGAGACTACATAATCAAATTCTTCTATGTTTTGGGTTTCAATATTAGTTTGGATTATATTAAAGGATTTTAAGGACAATTGGTTTTTGAATGGTATCTATTTAACTTTGGGGTATTGTTGGTTTAATTTTAGAAAATTAAGATTAGTGCATATTCATCTCAATGAATATCCTTTTGGGGGATCATTAGATCATTCACTAACCATTTTGGTTTTGATTAATATATGTTTTATCCTGCATGGATCATGTGATTCTATAGAAGTTTATTCTAGCTCTTCCAGTGTGACCAAGTTTTCTTGAATACTCATCGTTTTAAAAAAATTGAGTTAGTGGTGGAAATTTATTAAAGAATGAAAATCTACTTAAAATTTAAGTATATCTCATAATGTTCTTAGACAATCTCATAAATAAATTCCCCAACATTAATAAAAGAAACATAGAACAAAAATGTTGTCCTAGATGGTACCTTAAATCATCACAAATTTATGGCTTTGGGATTTTTGGCCTTTTCATAGCCATGTTCTCTACCACTCTCCATCAGATAATTGATGGTTAGATTTCTCCTCCATATCCATATTTTCCTTCATGGAACCCTAGTATGTGTTATTTTCGGTAATCTTCATACTTTCGACTCTTTATTTTAAATAGAGGCCTCATTAATTCATTTTTTCGATGTGGGATTTCAACTAAGATATTTTGAAACGTCAAAAATGTGTTATCCTAATACCCTATGTTTTGTTGAACCGATGGTATTTCAAATCATCATAGATTGATGATTATAAGGACCTCAATTTTACACTTGTTTGTGATTGATGACCTCAATCACCACCTATAAATATTTACGTTTTTCCTCCAATTATATGTCTCTAGTTGCCACAAATGTTCTCCTAATCGAGATCATAATTTGGTGGTGACCCTTTGATTTCTCTTTTTCTCATATTAAGACTAAATTTTAGTAACCCAATTTCCGATGTGGGTTTTCCCACAAATATATTATCTATTTTCAACCTTTTTTTTCGAAGAACAATTTCAAATTGCGAGGACGCAATTTATTGAAGGAGGGGAGAATGTAACACCCCAAGATTTCATAGTGTGTTATTTCTTCAAAATAATTCAATAACTTTCACTACATGCAACACCATGTTCAAGCACACCATGACTTACCAAACAAGCCGTTCAAAAGAGGTTATGAATAGTATTAGATAAATTTTAATGTTTATATAATCCTTATAATTTTAGAATCCATATTATGAGTTTCTTAGATATAATGCAAGAACAAATTCATTTTCAGTATTGCACTTTTATCAACTTTAATAGTGAACCCTTTTTAGATACAATATTTTAAACCTTTTGACTAAATGGGGACATCAAAAAATTTAAAATAAAACATCCCAAGCTTCCATGGTACGCTTTCTTTGAATAATACAGTAGCGTGTGTTGTACGCAACCTTGAGTTTTAACACACACCACAACCAATCAAACTAGCCGTTATGAATAGTAATACCTAATTTTTGAAATTATATATATTTTATATTTAAAATGGACTTCATTTTTGGATTCGGAATATCGAAATTATCCTAGGGTGAAATTTTGGTACTTTTCGGATAACTTTTATATTTTGATGAATAGTGAAAATTACTAATTTTTAATTAAAAACAACTTTTTTAATCAAAATAATTAATAGTGATAAATTATGAATTTGAGTGGTTTTAAAGTATATTTAGAATATATTTTTACCATTTAATATAATTTTGGTCATTGGACATAATTTTACAATTAAACCGAACATAAACGAGTGTCAATCTTTTGATAGTTATTATCTCTTAAAAACACGCTTTTTGTTTTGACAGCGGGATTTAATTTTAAATTAATTTCTGCCACTTCTGTGTTTTGAATTTAGGAAAATGGATTCCATATTTGGAATCAGGATGTTAAAATTGTGTAAATAGGTAACTTTTATTTTTAGACATTTTGAATAATTACTGCGGTAAATATTTTATTTACCATGGTTAAGGGTAAATCCGGTAAATAAGGGTTAAAAAAATATAATATTATAATAATACTAAATTACCCTAAAACGTGTCTTAACCCTATTGGTTGATACATGGTCGACCATGGGAATCTTTGGGTCTATTTTGGGACCCCATGGATCCACTTGTAAGTGATAATGACACTTTATTTTAATTTAGTTAAAATGAATACAAAAATGACACAAGCATATATCTTTTAGAACAACAATTGTTACATAGGGTTATATATGTTGGATTTTAGATTATAAATATTCATTAGAAAGATAAAAAGATTTTCTACATAATGATATTTTATTTATAATTTTTAGACATTAAATAATTTATTTTATTTATGACACAATGATGATGCAGTAATTACTATAATAGTGAAAAATTAAAATAATTGATATTATAAACACCCAAATAAATATAATATGAAACTTTTAATGAATTAAACTAATTTTCTAGGATAATATGATATATTAGGATTGATATAATTGACTTTTTTCGAAGTAATAAATCTGTTATGAGTTTCACAAAAATCAACTATTGAATAGTGTCAAAATTGACATAAAAGAGTTCTTAAAACAAATATTATATTATTAATTGATATTAAATTCCTAAAAATCTAAGGTTCGGCCAAGAGACTTATATTATGATAGGTTAATCATTAATGGACCACTTGGGGGTCGCTTGGATGTATATAGTAAGTTTATTAACCATATTATATAAAAATACAAAGAGACATTGTAAAAGTGAAACTAATTAACTTAGAGTTAATACTTAAAGATAAGGTTAATATAAGTACCCAAACCTGTCTAAATTCTATTGGATGAGTTGTTTTCGACCTATCCCCACCTCATCCTTTGAATAGTCAACTTTTGAGCCTTTGGAAACCGAATATGAATTTATTATAAATTAATATTTCTAGCTTTTCCAAAGGTGCCCCTCACCCCTCTTATAAAAGGGCACTCCTCCTTCTCATTTCCTCACACCTCTCAAGCCACTTGGCTCGTCCAAACTCTGCCCAACTAAGCTCCCCACATCCCTCTCCTCCTCCTTGAAGCTTCCCCTTAGGCAGAAAGCATTTCAAGAAGTCCTTTGGTTCCAACCAAAGTGAGTTACCTAAATTAAAGGTAACAATTTCTCTTAAAGTATTTTCATTTATTTTGCTTCTCCAACCCCCAAAATCTTTTTATTTCCTTTATTTTATAACAACACCAGTATCCTCAATATACTAGGATGTTGTTATAAGAAGGATTCAAACTACACATTCACACAACTCCATCTAATGGATGATGAACATAATGTTTCTGTGGATGGCAAACTAACGCCTCACGAAACGATGATTGTTCAAATACATCTTACCGCCTCTAATGGTGTCCATTAGGATGGCACTGTAATTAAATATGATATTAATGATATATATTTTATATATAAGCTTCTGTAATTCCATTTTATTTCATACCATTATTCGTTTCATGTTGTAAATACATACGATAATTTCATTTGAGGAAGTGCGGACTACCGCCCCCTTAAAATGATATGACTCGTTCATACCACACATGGAACGTATAAAGGATGGTGTAAATGAACTTAAGTAACATATATAAAATATTATATTATACTGTAATAGTAATATACCTATGTATCATTTGGATTCGATTCTTTTAAAATAAAAATTAAATGGAAGTAGCGTTCGTGCGTACGTACGGACTACCGTCTCCACGAACGCGATGAGATTCATTATCCATCGTATAATTTGTTGATTTAAAAATGATGTTTAAGAACTTGATACCATTCTGGATATGAATAATATACATCCCATTAATAACGAATATGGCTCACATAACAAAGAATATAAAGTAAAATGAACCCGTTAACACCCGAAATGACGATAATTCTAAAATATTATTAACAAATCAATGATAAAAGATCATATATGATATCATATTAAAGTAAATGATTCTTTTATTATTCAATAACAATTATTTCACCATTATACAGGAGGTAAACCTACCATCGACCAAGGAAAAAGTACAATGTAAGGGTTTTCTTATCTCACTTTTAATTCCGTGAGAATTCCATTGATCACCACTTAATTATTGCATGTGGTGTATGTGTACTGCCCATGATCGTATTCATTGTGTAATATAATTTAATTTATGGGTATTTACAACATCATGGTATGATACTTCTTTCATGGGTGTATGTTTCGTAAGTTACCTAATCGATAAGGGAATTTGAGATTTCAATTTCCACTCATTTGGCTTTACACATATTTCATTGATTATATTACCCCAAGATTATGTGTGGAATCACTATTCATTTGATTATGTCATAATTTCCACTCCCCTTCCTGTGGATAGAAGTTTGATACACATAATCACTCCATTGGTAATTCTCAAGTCATTGATATGAATTTGATAAGAGTAATTTTAACTCATTCTCCATTTGTTGAGTTAAACATCCAATTCGTTGGTATTGTTTTTACAAGAATATGTGTGAATGTCCTTTGATTGTTTTACACTGAATATCCAATCATATTTAGTGTATTTATATTTGTCACACATAATTATGTCATTGATTTATCCTTAACCTAAGGATACAACCTTTTTGAGAAATTTCATCTCAATTTACATTCCATTGAGACTTCTTTGATGATATACACCAAATCACTTTTATGTGGTGTATATAATGTACTTTGACATAGTATATCATGAATTCCTTTATTCTCATGATATTACAATGTTTTTATTACCTCAATTATTTGTATTCAAGTGTCTCTCTTTTGGTTAGGAACTCTAACCAAAATACCATTTTAAAATGTTTTAAAGAATTATTCTTCTAAATCATGCTCATTAATGTCCATATTTTAAAAATGGTTTTAAGGATTTATTTATATGGACATTAAAGTTTTGAAATTAAAACTCCTTTTAAAAGTTTCAAAGTGGTATGGGACACTTTTATTCAAAAATATACTTTTAAACGGCTTCTTGAAAAATAGTGTGATTTTTAAATGTTTTCAAGAAAAGGGGGATATTTCTCTCAAATAGTTTTGATGATTATTTTCATCTATGTCAACATCCTTCATTATTATTTGAGGTTAATGTGATACAATACAATCTTCCATATTGTATCGAATGAATTATGTTTGACTATGGATGTGCTATTTTTATACCATTCATGGTTTGTGGTGAAAGTATTGACATTTCGTATGCTAGTTTAATACGAATGTTTACGTTATGTTTAAACCTTTTCATATGGGAATGCATTGGACTTAATAAGTGACGGGTGGAGCCCGCTATAGCTCCTCGATGCATCGGTAGGTCTCATGAGACAAACTAGTGTCTTGGCACAAGGCCTTGGCAAAATCTTATTTGTAGTCTTGGCACGAGGCCTTGGCTATGTGGTTATGATAGTCTGGCATTATGCATTCCATCATTATGAAAGTGGTTATTGATATTGCATGTGATCATTCGACTAGTAGAATATCCATGTGAGTAAGTAAATGGCATTATTTCATTTTACCTTTGCCATTTTATGCTGAAGTTCATGTTTAAAAGGCTTTTGTTTTAGTTATAAATTGCCTTAAGTGTTTATGCTTATTTATGAAAGCTTCTGCTATAATGTTATCCTTACTGAGCATCCGAGCTCACCCCTTTCAATGTTTTATTTTTTTTTTCCCAGGATTATGAAGAAGTAATTTATGAATGACCTGCAGGGATAGTATGAGGGGATATGAAGACAAGATGTTTTTTTTTATGATATAATGTAAAAATTTATGGATGTATCTAGTTATTCCAAGGCTACTAAACTAATCGGTCTTTCGAGACTTGATCTTTCTCATGATCATGCCAATGTTATGTAATTAATGCACCGACTCGGGGTAGCTGGGGTCGGGGCGCTACAGAAACCATGTAAATCATATAGAAATTATTCTTTAAACATACACATATGAAATAATGTCATCTTAGATGAAAAAATGGTTTTGTTAAAACACTTGAAATGAATTCTTGAGGAAAATATCCTTTCTTCTTCAAAATCATTTTATTTTCACAAAACGTAATACAATTTTAAAAGAAAGATATTTTTTTGAAAATAGTCATGAAATATTTTGGAGGAAGCTTCATGAAAATAAGTCTTTATAAAACCGTAAAAATCCTTTCATGCGGTATAAGTTAAAAAAAATATTTTTCTAGTACTTTTGCCAAAAAAGTCAAAAAAGTACCTCGTAATGTAAACAAATGAAAGATTCCTTACATACCATGTAGTAAAAGTGAAAAATTGGTAAAAAGGACTTTAAACATACATGAAAAGAAATTTATAAAACATAGACATGGATGATAACAATAACCCCAGTAAATACTTACGAATATGCAATCTCAGATAAAAATGAGATTGAAAAATTATCCCTTACCTTAGGTCTGATATGCTTCGTACGTATCCGAACCTCCTGTATAATGATATAAATAATGTCATTGACTTATTACGGAATCATATTCAATGTTAGGATATCAAATATTGTTCACATATGACTTTATATTACCCGTTCTTTTGTAAGTTCCATGTTAAAGTAGTGTTTTGGGTAAAATCGTTTTATTTATAGCACATGTTTGAACTTTTTGCTCTTGATATTATTACTTATTACCTGATTTACTTAATTAAATAATGTAAAACATGTTTTATATGTAATATATATTCATCATATACATATATATATATAATAGATAGATAAATGGAATGAAATACACTGTTCATGGAGACGGTAGGCCGTACGTACGCATGAACGCTGTTTTCGTTTCCTTGTTGGATAGAATGGAATTAAGTAGATGAAAAACATAGATATATATACATAAATCCAGTATCATTATTATTTCATATATTTCATGATTAATTACTTTATATACTTTATAATCATTAATGTATGGTTAACATGGAGAATGAATCTCATCGCATCGTGGAGACGGTAGTCCGTACACCCGCACGAGTGATGATATCAATCCCTTAATTATTGAATTGAATAGGAGTGGATGATAATATATATCAGAATCAGTATGATGTTATAATAACTATGTATATTTATTCTTTACACCATTATACCCATCCAAGTAAGGTGGTGTTTGAAAAACAGATTACACCACGGCGTGGAGACGGTATTCCATACGTACGCACGCGTGGTGATTTCATTTTTTGTAGGATGGATAGAAGGTGAAATAGAGTTGTTTCATATTTATAATAACATATCAGTATATTAGTGATACTTATGTTATTACTTCATAAGGAAATAACTAAAGAAGAAGATGTAGAAGAAAAAATAACGTTGAATGAATCGGTAACAGACATTACCTCTTTTTTGAAGCGCCTCTTTGAGACCTCCTCTTAGGGCACTAAAATTGGACTTTGAAGAAGACCAGGACCTATAGGATGTTTCTAGAGAAGTGGATAAGAGAATTTGGTAGGGTTTGTCCAATCTTGAAGGCTCAGAGTGGTGTGAGGAAGAGAGGGAGGAGATGCCCTTTTATAATGGAGGAGAGGGGCACCTTTGGAAATATAATAAATATTATTTTATATTAAATCCCAACCCCACATTAAAACTTCCAAAAAGACTCATATCAGAATATTAGATGATATAGAGCTGTAATATCATCAACCAATAAAATTTTTACTTGTTAGGAATTTATTTTAAACATTATCAACTTGATTTATCCTTATTTATCAATTTAATTTTATTTGTGGTAATAATATTCTAAATTTTAAATTATTATAAATAATTACATATGTGTTCTGAATTTTCCATAATTTGACACTTTATGACATTTTAGACTACATAAATTTTAATTTATATTTTTTAAATATTTTTATGATTTTTTAAACAATTTTATAATATGTTATTTTTATAAAATAACAATATTGTCAATTTTGACACTATTCATTTGTTTGAATTTAAATAAACAATATACAAAAGTTATGTTGGAACTAAAATATTTAATAGATTCATAACATGTCATATTTATCTATAAAATTAGTGGAGTACGTTAAATAGTTCATATAATATTTATTTTAATATTTTTATAACCATTTATTTGATATTTCTTTTAAAAAAATAATTTCAACATCACTATTATGTTACCTTTAATGGTAAATATATAATAATTAAAAATTCAAAATAAATTCATATGATGTAGATAATTTTATTATAATTCTAGAGACTATTCATATCCAACGATTCATAAAGTTTATCACTAAACTAAAATTATTATACTTATAAGATTTAAGAAAGTGACATGTTGTTACTTTCTTTGGTTTTAATAATAATTAAATCATTTTCGTGGAACAAAATCTATTAAATGAATCAAATCCTACCCTTATGTGATATGGGTCGACTTTTAGTCATCCAATAGGATTTTGGAAGGTGGTAGGGTAATTTTATAATCTTATATTTACCCTTAATTACCCGATTTACCTTTAAATACAGTAAATAAAATTTACCGTTGTTACTATTCATAATGCCCAAAAAATAAAAAGTAGATTATTAACATAATTTGGAACCACTGATTCCAAATATGGAATCAATTTTTCAAAATTCAATAAAAAAAAATTTGCAGAAATTAAATTAAAATTAATCACGTTGTCGAAAGAAAATGGGTTTTTGTTTAAAACATTGCAAAAGATTGAATTGATTTAACCTTCGAATTCAAGGTAAAATAAATTCTAATAACATACATTATATTAAATGGTAAAATATATTTTATTTATACTTTAACACCATTAAATATTATATTTTTACCATATATATTATTACGATGAAAAAAGTTGTTTTTATTTCAAATATAGCATGTTTTTACAATTCATTATAATATGAAAGTAATCCGAAAAATATCAAAACTTTATCCAATGTAAATTTTTATGTCCTGATTGAAAATAAAAAGTTTATTTTGTAAAACTAAACTTATAAACATGTCGAAAACTAGATTTAATGTGGGTGCGCCATTAAATGGCATCAAAACTGCATTTTTTTAAAAATACTTATTTTTCCCGAAAAAATTATTTTGTTCTCTTACCATGTTCTAGAAAATGTGTTAGATGAATAATAATGTTATAAAATTAAAAATATAGTTAATAATATTCATAACATCTAGTTTGTGATAATATTATAGCAATGTATCGTTGTTTAGTGAAACCTAGTATTGCGTACAACACACGCTCTCGAGGAAGGTCGCGACAGCGTGTAATGCATGCCAATTCAGTGTTGCGTGTAGTGTAAGACTCCATTGTTGTTGCGTATAACAGAATACAACCATCTTACATTTATACATTGAATATATATATATATATATATTTACACTCAATGTTGCGTAGAATAACTATTATCAAACAAACATGAAATTGTGTTTAACACGATCCAAGATTAGTGTTGCATATACTGCAAGATAATACGGTGTTGAGTATAGCACAAGATAATCTTAGTGTAGCAGAAAACACATGACTTCAAATAAATTAAAAAGAATACTTATCATAAAATCTCAAGGTGTTACTTTATACCCCCCTTAAAATGAATTTCGCCCTCGAAATTCATCGGGGTTATAAATGGTTTGCTACTTGAGAATTTCTTTCATAAAAACCCTCATCATAAAAAGGAATGATAAAACATAATTTTAAACAGTGAAGTATGAAACATAACGGTTACCCAAATTAACTCATCACTAGTTTTCCACATAGGAGATTATAAGTGAAAATATAGATATGGAGGAGAAATCTAACAATCAAGTTCTGATGGAGAGTGGTAGAGAACAGGGCTATGAAAATTCCAACAATCAAAAAGCCATAGATTTGTGATGATATTAGGTAACATCTATTTCATCGGATATAATTGAACTATGACAAAATTTTTGGTTTTCAGGATCATTTCTCTAATGTTGAAGAATTTTTGAATCAAATGAAATACTTACTTGATTTTGGTACAATCTCACCGTTGTTCGTGCTTTGAAAAATTTCCACTTCATCTCTTAAATAAATGAAGTTGAATTTGTTATTCGTGAAGTGCTAACAGATCATGTGATAGAATGATGGGTCATTCCATCTGTTTCAAACAAAAGGCTGTAAAAAGTTATCAAATATACATAAGTCCATCTATGGTGAGGTTAATAATATATGATTCCAAAAATGAACTTATACTTCATATATCATACCGCTTATTAAAATAAAACTAGTTTCTACTAATCAGGGACTTCATATAGGCCAGTGGTAGGCAATAAAGGCCAGTCGCACATCGGTTGTGGGTTCGATTCCCATAGCCTTGTCCGACGCGACGGGTTGTCATCCTTCCCGCAGGTTATCCTTTTTCTAAAACAATACTATCATAACATTTCAGAAATAAGAAGTTATATCCTTAACCAATACACTATGATGTCCATTCCAACCATTAGGCTTATCGAAAATACTTCTGTCTGATTATTAGAAATTTCATCTACCAATCATGTGAATTCCTTCATTTTCCCCAATATATCATAAGATATATCTTTTTGGTGACATTACAAACATGTGAATACCTTAATCATTTATTATTTTGAAACATGAATTACCATAGAACCTTAGCGAAAACATGAATTTTGTCAAAATTTAACTCTTTCCACATACAAAAATCCCAAATAAAATCTATATACTCAAATAATGATATCACTTTGTCCTTTTATCATCCATGAGCTCATGAATACTATCAAACATTTTATTTTCTCCTTATCCCTTCATTATGTGCATATCATCTTCTTTCCAAAAATATCTGAATAACCTTTCATGGTTACCAGTACCATTCAACATATAATTTCAAATACATTAGGAAAAACAGTAGTTTAACAATCATTAGATGATTCTTTATTCCATAGTACCATACATTATTCTTGATAAACATACAATCATTCCACTAACTTCTTAAACCACTAGCTGAGCTTCATCATTTCTTTCATCTCATATTTCATTTGTAGTCTCTACATCATCATCCACATAAATAATACCCATATGACCATGTTGAATCTCTTCATGAGAAATTCCCTTAGGTAATTGGTTTTCATAATGCCCCTACATTCCACATTTAAAGCATCTAATCATTTTCGATGTCGTAGAAATACCATTATCCTTGTCCATGCTATTAACTGATCCTTTTCCTTTGCACTTACTAGCTTTGTGTGCTTCTTTTCCACACCTAAAGCATCTTCCAGATCCTTTGAAACAATCTCCCCGATTCTTGTTCCCACATGATTTACATGAGGGAAATTGAACTTTCTTTCCTCTATGATCATCATGAAACTCAATCATTCTCTTATTATCTGAGTTGGGAAACATACCAAAGTTGAGATTATTGATCATATTATGAGATTGCTGATTAGGAATAATAACAATGTTTGGACTTCCAAATCCCGTTTCATTTGGTTGGTCATGTAGAATATCATTCCATTGTCCTTAATATCCTCCATTGTCATGAATCTTCCTATTTCCAGCCATTTTCTAAAACCCAAAAAGAATAGTGTGAGAGGAAAAAATCATGCTAGGGAAAACAACTTAGTAAAGGGGGAGTACCCTCAATATCTATCTTCTTATGTTAAATTCTAAGATTTTTACCGTAATTCTAGGACTATATCTTATACGTATACTTATCCTTATAGACATCCCTAGATATACCTTAGAAATATCTCTAGGGATCTCACTAAAGTTTTCGCAACCTATTTTCAAAAGGTTAACTAAACCTTTCCTCTGATACCAACTATAGAGACCCAAAGCTTGTTGTACATGGACATTACATTAATTTTTCAGAATACTTAATACACAATGAAAACAAACACACAAGGACCGTAATAGTTTAGTGTCTTTTGAAACTCAGAAAATAATCTTCTAATAGTGGTGAAAGATCTTCAACATCTCCCATAAAGATCTTCCCTTTTGTTTTCTTACCTAAAATCATTCTTTAAATCCTGGGGAAAATAAAACATATAAAGGCTGAGCTCAAATGCTCAGTAAGGGTAAGCATATGGAACATAAAACAATCTATAATCATTTGAATGAAAAAGCTTGAACATAAAATCTAAACATCAAAATATTCAGCAAATACATAAATCATGGAATTACGTAAGGCATATATCATAAAGGAACATCAATCTTGATAAAATATCATCGGAATAAATCATGTAATTGTTGCAACCATTCAGCACTTGTTATGATTTCCATAGTAGCCAAGGCATTGCTGTCAAGACCATCTTAGTGGACAAAGTCCCTTTCTGAGTCGAGTTCACTCCTCTTTTCAGTCTTGTAACACTGAACCGGATTAACCTACCCTTCCAGCCATGTATATCTAATGAGATATAAATCATTACCCAATGCATTGGAGGGAGATATAGGTCCCACCCATCTCATAATGAAATCATTATTACTTGGGTCACAACATAAACAAAAATCATTCATCATAACCCAAAGAATAAAATGGGTATCATAAACATCATCCCATCATAACATAATCCATATAAAACAAATGGATATCATTTCATCATAAGAACAGTGAATCCATGTAAATCATAGAGACATTATACTTGAAACATACACATATGAAATAATGTCATCTTAGATGGAAAAATGGTTTTGATAAAACACTTGAAATGAAATCTTGAGTAAAATATCCTTTCTTCTTAAAAATCAATTTCTTTTCACATAAAATCATGCTATTTTAAAAGAAAGATATTTTTTTGAAAATATTCATGAAATATTTTGGAAGATTCTTCATGAAAATAAGTCTTTATAAAACTGTAAAAATCCTTTCCTGTCGTATAAGTTTAAAAAAATATTCTTCTTGTACTTTTGCCAAAAAAGTCAAAAAAGTACCTCGTAACGTAAAAAAAGAAAGATTCCTTACATACCATGTAGTAAAAGTAAAAAATGGGTAAAAAGGACTTTAAAAATACATGAAAACACTTTTATAAAACATGGACATGGATGATAATAATAACCCCAGTAAATACTTACGAATAAGCAATCTCGGATAAAAATGAGATTGCAAAATTATCCCTTACCTTAGGTCTGATATGCTTCGTACATATCCCAAACTCCTATATAATGATTTAAATAATGTCATTAACTTATTACAGAATCATATTCATTGTTATGATATCAAATATGGTTCACTTATGACTTTATATTACCCATTATTTTGTAAGTTCCATGTTAAGGCAGCGTTTAGGGTAAAATCATTTTATTTATCGTACATGTTTGGACTTGTTGTTCTTGATATTATTACTTATAACCTGATTTAATTAATTACAGAATTTAAAACATGATTTATATGTAATATATATTCAGAATATACATATATATATATATATCAATAAATGGAATTAAATACACCGTTCATGGAGACGGTAGGCCGTACGTACTTATGAACGCTGTTTTTGTTTCCTTATTGAATTGAATGAAATTAAGTAGAGGACATACATATATATATATATATAAATCCAGTATCATTATTATGTCATATATTTCATGATTAATTATTATATATACTTTATAATCATTAATTAATTGCTAACATGGAGAATGAATCTCATCGCGTCGTGGAGAAGATAGTCCGTACGTACGCACGAGCGATGATATCAATCCCATAATTATTGAATTGAATTGGATTGGATGATACAATATATAAGATTCAGTATGATGTTATAATAACTATGTATAGTTATTCTTTACACCATTATACCCATCCAAGTAAGGTGTTGTTGGAAAAACAGATTACACCACGGCGTGGAGACGGTATTCCGTATGTATGCACGCACGGTGATTTCGTTTTTTGTAGGATGGATAGAAGATGAAATAGAGTTGTTTCATATTTATAATAAAATATCTTTATATGAGTGATAATTATTTTATTACTTCATAATGATACAACTAAAGAAGAAGTAGTAGAAGAAGAAATAAAGTTGAAAGAATCATTAACGGACATTACCTCTTCTTTCAATTGACTCTTTGAGACCTCCTCTTAGGGCACTAAAATTGGACATTGAAGAAGACCAGGACCTCTAGGATGTTTCCAGGGAAGATCATAAGATAATTTTTCAGGGTTTTGTTGAGAATTAAGGATAAATGTGGTGTGAGGAAGAGAGGGAGGAGATGCCCTTTTATAAAGGAGGAGAGGGGCACCTTTGGAAATATAAGAAATATTAGTTTATATTAAATCCCACCCCCACATAAAAACTTTAAAAATGACTCATATCCTAATATTAGATGAGATAGGGTTGTAATATCATCAACCAATAAAATTTATACATGTTAGGAATTTATTTTTAACATTATCAACTTGATTTATCCTTATTTATCAATTTAATTTTATATGTGGTAATAATATTCTAAATTATAAATTATTATAAATAATTACATATGTGTTGTGAATTTTATATAATTTGACACTTTATGACATTTTAGACCATATAAAATTTAATTTATAATTTTTAAATATTTTTGTGATTTTTTAAACAATTTTATAATATGTTATTTAGTGTCAATTTTGACACTATTCATTTATTTTAATTTAAATAAACAATATACAGCAGATATGTTAGAAATAAAATATTTAATAGATTCATAACATGTCATATTTATCTATAAAATTAGTGTAGAACATTAAATAGTTCATATAATATTTATTTTAATATTTTTAAAACCATTTATTTGATATTTCTCTTAAAAAAATAATTTCAACATCACTATTATGTCACCTTTAATGATAATTATTTAATACATAAAAATTCTAAATAAATTATTATGATATAGATAATTTAATTATATTGTCGGAGACTATTTATATCCGATGTTTCATGATTTTTATCACTAAAATAAATTTATTATACTTATAAGATTTAACAAAGTGACATGTTGTCACTTTCTTTTTTTTAATAATAATTAAATTATTTTCATGTAAAAAAGTCTGTTAAATGAATCTAATAATACCCTTAGGTGATATGGGTCGACTTTTAGTCATCCAATTGGATTTTGGTAGGTGTTAGGGTAATTTTTAATCTTATATTTACCCTTAATTAACTGATTTATCGTTAACTATGGTAAATAAAATTTATCGTAGTTACTATTCATAATGCCCATAAAATAAAAAGTAGCTTATTAACATAATTTGGACCCACTTATTCCAAATATGGAATCCATTTTTCAAAACTCAATACACAAAAGTTGCCTAAATTAAATTAATATTAATCCCGTTGTCGAAAGAAAACGGGTTTTTGTTTAAAACATTGCAAAAGATTGAATTCATTTAACCTACGAATTCTAGGTAAAATCAATGCTAATGACATAAATTATATTAAATGGTAAAAATATACTATATTTATACTTTAAAACAATTCAATATTATAATTTAACTATATAAATTATTATGATGAAAAAAGATGTTTTAAATTAAAATATAGTGTGTTTTTACTATTCATTAAAATATGAAAGTTATCAGAAAAATATCAAAACATTATCCAATGTAAATTTTTATATCCTGATTCAAAATAAGATGTTTATTTTGTAAAATTTAACTTATAAAAATTTCAAGAACTAGATTTATTGTGGGTGCGCCATTAAAAGGTGGAAAACTGCATTTTTCAAAAATACTTATTTTACCCGAAAAATTTATTTTGTTCTCTTACCATGTTCTAGAAAATTTTTAAGTTGAATAATAATGTTATAGAATTAAAAATGTAGTTAATACTATTCATAACATCTAGTTTGTGAAAATATTATAACCATGAATCATTGTTTAGTGAAACCCGACATTGCGTAAAACACACGCTATCGAGGAAGGTCGCGAGTGCGTGTAATGCAAGCCAAGTCAGGGTTTCATGTAGTTAAAGACTCATTTTTTTCTGTGTATAACAGAATCCAACCATATTTAATTTATACCTTGAATATATATGTATATATTTACACTCAATGTTGAGTAGAATAACTGTTATCAAACAAACATGAAATTGTGTTTAACACGATCCAAGATTAGTGTTGTGTATACTGCAAGCTAATACGGTGTTGTGTATATCTCAATATAATATTGGTCTAGCGTAAAACACATGACATCAAATAAATTAAAAATAATACTTATCATAAAATCACGGGGTGTTACAATAATAAAGTAAAAAAACTACAAAAACGTCTTTTCTTCATGTCTCCTCATACTATCCCTGCAAGTCATTCATAAAATAATTCTTCACATCCTGGGAGAAGTAAAACAATGAATGGGGTGAGCTCATATTCCCAGTAAGGATAACAATATAGCAGAAACATTCATAAATGAACATAAACATTTAAGGCAATGTATAACTATAAAAAAGCTTTTTAAACTTGAACATCAGCATAATATGACAAATATAACATGAGATAATTCCATTTACTTATTCACATGAAAATTATACTAGTCGAATAATCACATGTAATATCAGAAACCAATTTCATAATAAGGGAATTCATAATGCTAGACTATCATAACCACATAGTCAAGGCCCTATTCCATGACTACAAATACGATTTTGTCAAGGCCTTGTGGCAAGACACTAGTTTGTCTCATTAGACCTACCGATGCATCGAGGAACTATAGCGGGGTCCACCCATCACATACTAAGTCCAATTCATTTATCATATGGAAAGTTTTAAACATAACATAATCATTCGTATTAAAACTAGCATACGAAATGTCAATACTTTTTCCATTAACCATAAATGGTATAAAAATAACCAATCCATAGTCAAACATATCAAAAAACCATTAATATAATATGGATGTTTTGTATCGTAATAAATCAACTTCAAATAAGCTTAAAATCCATCAAAGGATTTTGACAAGGATGCAATCAAAACTATTTGAGAGAAATATCTCCTTATTTTTTTGAAATCATTTAAAGTCGCATAATTATAAAAGAAAAAATTTATCTTGAAAATATTCTTATAATATTCTAAGTGATTCTTCAATGATTTTATAATGGCAGAAAATTACTTCACCCTCCGTATAATTTAAAAAACATTCTTACCTTAATTTTGTCAAAAAGGTTAAAAATGGACTTGTTTGGAAAACGACCGAAATATTACTTTGAAAACAACTTATAAAAAGTCAAACAAGGTTATATATAACTTTAACCCATTGTCTATTAAATAGTAAAATGTTTTTATATATATTTTTAAGAAACATGGATGTGGATTATAAAGAGGTCCCAGTAGATACTTATGTAAAAATAACCTCGGATAATAATGAGATTGTGAATTAACCTTTAACTTGTACTTTTTTTTGGTCGAGGGTAGGTTAACCTCCTTTATAATGTTCAAATAATTGTTATTAAATTATAAAAGAATCATATAAATTAATATGATATCGTATATTATCTTTTAACATTGCTTTGTTAATAATATCTTAGTATTATCATTGTTTCGGGTGCTAACTATTTTGTTTTCCATTATATGATATGTTACATAAGCTGTGTTTGTCATGAATAGGTTGTATCATATTCATATCCAGAATTATATTAAGTCTTTAAACATTATTTTTAGCCATCAAATTAAAATTATTCTCGAATGGATACGATGGGGAATGAATCTCATCGCGTTCATGAAGACGGTAGTCTGTACGGACACACGAGCGACAATATCATTATTTTTATATTAAAATAATATATAATTGGATATTATATCATACATAACGAATAATAATAATGTTATCTTTATTATTTACATCAATTACGAATCATTATCATACCCATCCAAATATTAATGTTTTGAATAAGAATTACACCACGACGTAGAGAAGGTAAGTCGTACGTAATAACATATGGTGACATGTCATTAAAAGGCTGGATAGAATACTGAATATGGTTGTACCATATTTATAATAACTTCATAGTATATAGAAGATACTTTATTTATTATTTTAGAATGGAAATAACAATGAATGAAGAAGTGGAAGAAGAAAGGGACTTGAAAGAGGGTGGTGAAATTATTACCTCTTCTTCAGGTGTTTCCATTTGAGTTGATCAAAAGGGCTCCTTAGGTTTTCTTTATGAGAAAAGTAAGGCCTATAGTTGATGTGAGAGAAGTAGGGATGAAATTTGGGTTGGGTTTGGCCGATCCAAATTATTTTGAAGGTGTGGATTTTAGAGAAGGGGGTGCCCTTTTATAAGAGGGGTGAGGGGCACCTTAGGAAAAGAGTGAAATATTTTTTTATAATAAATTAATTTTCGGTTTCTAAGGGCTCAAAAGTTACTTAAATCGAGGATAAGGTAGGGATGGGTCGAAAAAATCTCAACCAGTAGGTTTCAGAAAGGTTTGGGTCACTATATTAACCTTATCTTTTAGTTTTAACTCTTAGTTAATTAGTTTGAAATTTAACATGTCTCTTTGAATTTTTATATTATATGGTTAATAAACATACTATATACTTCCAAGAGAACCCCAAGTTGTTCATTAATGATACACCTATCATTATTTAAGTCCTTTTGTGGTACCATATATTTTTAGGAATACTATATCAATTAATAATATAATATTTGTTTTAAATACTCTTTTATGTCAATTTTGGCACTATTTGGAATTTGATTTATGTGAAACTCATGAAAGCATGATTAATTCATAAAAAGTTAATTAAATAAATCCTAACAAGTCATATTAACCCATAAAATTAGTGTAATTCATAAAAAGTATCAAATTAAATTTATTTTGTTATTTATAATATCAATTATTTAAATATTTCATTAATACGGTAATTACTGCATCATTATTGTGTCATAAATAAATTAAATTATTTAATGTATAAAAATTATAACTACAGTACCATTATGTAGGAAATCGTTTTATCTTTCTAATGAATATTTATAATATATTTCATCTTATGTATAACCCTGTATTAAAAATCTTTTATTTATTATACATTGAATTTAACTCTTTTAACTCTTCTTTAATTAAATAATAATAAATGTCCTAATCTTATCCAAGTGGATCAAAGATATTAATATTTTATTCCTAAGGTTTTTTTGGCCTAATTATACATATCCAATATAATTAGGACATGTTTCGGGGTAAAAATAATATCATTTTTAATTATAAATACCCTATTCACTTTTAATCGTGGTAAATAAAAGTGAAAAGTTACTATTCACCAAAAATTATTTTCATCTCATTGAACCACATTTTACATACTGATATCAACCATGTCTCTCAAATTTTTGAAATTAAATTCACAGAAGCGGTAAAACTATGTTTAATGAGAATTTGCAAAAGCACCTAGAAGGTGGGTAAAAGACGGTAAAAAGTTCAAATAAAATTTTATATATCTAAAATTAATATAAAATGACTCCAATTAATTACATTGAACTTATATAGGTATTACATATCAATTTTGACCTAAAATAAATTTCAAATAAAATAAATAAATATTTAAATAAAAAGTCAGTTTTGACTAATAACTTATTGTTTTTCATTATTCATCAAAAATTGAAAGTTTTCAGAAAATACAAAAAATTCACCCTAGGATAATTTCGATATTTTGAATCCAAAAATGATGTCCATTTTGAAAAATAAAATTTATAAAATTTCAAAAAGTGGGTATCACTATTCATAACGGCTAGTTAGATTGGTTGTGGTGTGTTAGAACTCGAAGTTGTGTACACCACACGCTATTGTATTATTCAAAGAGAAGCGTACCGTGGAAGATTGGGGTGTTACATTATCCCCTCATTAAAATAATTAAGTTTTCGAAATTTCTTGAGTATTAATGCAAAAAAAGACTCGGGTGGTTCTTCATTATAAGATCCTCGGGTTCCCATGTTGCCACTTCCATCTTATGGTTTCTCCATATAACATTTACCAGAAGAGTCATCCGGTTCCTCAACACTTGTTCTTGGGTATCAAGAATCCAAACGGCCTCTTCTCAATAAGACAGATCAGGTTCCAATTATAATTACTCATAGGTGAGTACATGCGTTGGTTCAGGCATGTATTTTCTCAGCAGTGATATGTGGAACACATCGTGATCTTTGGAGAGACTTGGCGGCATTACCAAACGGTAAGCTACATCCCCAATTCATTCTAGAATTTGAAAATGTCCAATGTGCATGGGACTCAATTAACCATTCTTACCAAAATGTATAACTCCCTTCCATGGAGATACTTTCAAGAAAACATGATCACTGACTTGAAATTCCAAATCCTTCCTTTGATTATCGGCATAGATCTTCTGCCTGATTTGATTTGCTTTGCTGTGGGGTTGGATTACCTTCACCTTTTCCATCATTTCCTCAACATTTTCCAGGCCTATAAGTTTTCTTTCACAAACATCATCCCAGCAGTTTGGTGTGCGATATCTCTTTCCATATAATGTTTCATATAGTGCCATATGAGTACTTGAATGGAAGCTATTGTTATAAGAAAATTTACAAGAGGTAAATATTGATCCCACATACCCTGAAAGTCAAGTGATAAGGATCTCAACATGTCTTCTAAGGTTTGAAAATTTCATTCTAATAGTCCATTTGTTTGAGGGTGGTAGGCAGTGCTCAAACAAAGTTTAGTATCCAAGGCCTTCTAAAGACTTTTCGAGAATCATGATGTAAAATGGGGATCGCGATAAAAAACAATCTATAGGGGTACACCATGAAGTCTCACAACTTCATTAATATATAGTCTTGCTAGACGTTCAAGTGGTAGATCTTCTCTTATAGCAAGAAAATGTGCTGACTTGGTAAGACAATCAACAATGACCCATATTTTATCGTTCCTTCTAGGAGTCATTGGTAATCACATGACAAAGCCCATTGTAATATTATCTCATTTCCACTCATATTTGGGAAGAGGTTGCATTACTCCTCCACGTTGTTGCCTTCCATCTTTCACATTTTGACAGACTATACATCGTGACACAAAATCAGCAATCTCCCTCTACATGTTATCCCACAAAAAATGATTTTTCAAATCTCTATACACCTTAGTGCTACCAGGGTGTATAGAGAAATTGGAACTATGGGAATCATCCAAATTGCCTTTTTAGATCAGGTATATCAGGAACACAAAGTCTCTTCACAAATTTCAAAATTCCTTCTTCATAAACAAAGTCACTCAATCTCCCATCATTCACAGCTTTAATCTTCTTTTGAAACTCTTCATCATCGGTCTGAGAACTCTTTATCCTTTCTAGTAAATATTGTTTTGAAACCATTTGAAAAAGTATCAATGATTCACAATCCATGGTTATTCCTATATCCATCTTCACTAGATCCATGAAAATAGGATCCCTTTCAAATCTCATATTGTTCAAAACTCCATGATCCTTTCTGCTCAAATCATCTGCCACCTCATTTGACTTCCCCAGGTGGTATTGTATAGTGCAATCATATTCCTTGAGTAATTCAATCCGACTCCGCTACCTCATGTTGAGTTCCTTCTGAGAGAAAATATACTTCAAACTCTTGTGATTGGTATATATCTCACATTTTTCACCATAGATATAATGCCTCCATATCATCAAAGAAAATATTATAGCTGCTAACTCAATATCATGAGTAGGATAGTTTTTCTCATGAATTTTTAGTTGTCATGATGCATAGGCAATAACCCTATAATTCTACATAAGGACACAACCAAGTTGTTTCTTTGAGGCATCACTATAAATAACAAACCCATCATTCCCCGATGGTATATTCAAGATAGGTGCATTGTCTAATATTATCTTCAATTTATCAAAACATTCTTCACACTCTTTTGTCCAAATAAATTTAACCCCATAAAGTGTGAGCTTAGTTAATGGGTTAGCCAATCAGGAAAAATTCTAGAAGAAACAACGATAATAACCTACTAACCCAATAAAATTGTGTACCTCAGTTATATTCGTTGGTGCTGGCCATTTTTTGACTGCTCTTGTCTTGGAAGGATCAATGGAGATTCTATCCTTAGATAAAATATGGCCAATAAAAGAAATCTGCTGAATCCAGAATTCACACATTCTAAACATCCCGTATAATTCATTTCTTCTCAGGGTTTTCAAAATGGTGTGAAAGTGATTTTCATGATATTAGTTTCTTTTGGATTATACCATGATATCATCAATAAATACCACTACAAATTCATCATGATATTCCTTGAAAATTCTATTCATTAGATGCATGAAGACGGAGGGTGCATTAGTCAATCCAAAAGGAATTACTGTAAACTAGTAATGCACGTACGTGGTTTGAAATGCTATTTTTGGAATTTCTTCCTTCTTCCCACACAACTGATGATATCTAGATCGAGGGACAATCTTTGAAAATTATTGACCTCCATGATGTTTTTCGAATAAATCATCAATGAGAGGCAGGTGATACTTTTTCTTTATTGTTATAGCATTGATCTCCCTATAGTCAATGCACAACCTCATAGATCCATATTTCTTTTTAACAAAATGAATAGGGGATCCCCATGGAGAAACACTAGGGTGAACAAATCCTTTATTACTCAATTCCTCTTGTTATTTTTTCAGTTCCACTAATTCCACAATGGCCATTCTATCAGGGGTCTTTGATATGGCCCTTGAACCATGAATTAAATCAATGGAAAATTAAATTTCTCAATCTGGAGGATGTCCAGGTATATCTTTTTGAAACACATCTACATATTCTTGCACAATATGTACATCCTCTATTTTAACATTCCTTTCCTCATCCACAGTTATTTCATTCTATTCCTTCCCAATAATTTAATTTATTTGAGCTACTAGGGGGGATCTAGATAAGTATTAGGTGTTGATGTTTCTGCTCTAATGATAAGGTACTCCTTATCATCATAAAAAATTGTTACCTCCTTATTCTTATAATAAATCTTCACATCATGGTTCGAAGACAAATTAATACTGAGGATTATATCAAATTCAATCATGGGTATAATGATGAGATCAACATATAAAGAACATTTATATTCTCTATTGCGATCTGATTCATAAAATATTGTAGCAATGATACTTCCTTTAGGATTTCTGAATGAAAACTCCCTAGTTAAATGAAATTGAAAATATCTAATTTTCATAGAAAACTGGGATGATTTGAAACAATGCGATTATCCAGAATCCAATAAAGTATTGGCTAAACTTGAGGAAACCATTAAATTACCTGCCACTGCATCTTTATAAGCTTCAACCTCAGTAGTAGTGATAGAATACGCAAGGCCTTGATCCCTTGGACTCTTCTAAAGTAAGTTTACCTGATGCTTAGGACATTTATTTTCATAATGTCCCATCTCCCTGTAATTGTAGCACTGAACATCAGCAGCTTCTTTCTTTCCCTTGCAATCACAAGCTTGGTGGCTTTTTTCACCACACCTGTAACAGACTCTCATTCCATTCATGAAAGTACCAGGGTGTTTCTTACCACATTTACTACAGGATGGATAATCCACTTTTCCCTTCCTCCCATAATTTCTATTTCCAGAGTGGTCAACAGATCTCTTCTTCTCTTTCTTTGCTTTAAAGTCATAAGACTTAGAGAATTCCTTTTCTGCCATGATATCACATGAGACAATATACATGTACGACGAGAAGGATTGTGAGACTAATGCTCGACAGAGAAATGGCTTTAACCCGACAATGAAATGATCGATCTAACTTCTTGGGTTACATATATAATCTACAGCATGCCTTGATAACCATGTAAAGTTAGCCTCATACTTTGCAACATTGTCAACATCATTTTTACTCAGACTGAGAAATTTTCTTTCCATATCCGATCGATGGTCATGAGGAAAGTATTTTTCTACGAAAAAATCTTTAAACTCCCTCTGTTCCACACTTTATACGTCTTTATCTTCCATTGTATTTTGATTTAATGACCATCGTTGATCAGTATCTTCAGTGAGGAGGAATGCTTCCATGACAACTTTTTCCCATTCACTACTCCCCATGGTGTGGAATATTTTCTCTAAGGAATTGATCCACCACTCAGCTACTAGTGGATTTGTACCCCCATTAAATGTTGGTGGTTGTTTCCTCATGAGGCGATCTAACATTGATCCTCCCTGATGCGGAACATGGTGCTCCATGCGGGTAAGGTTATTATTCCTAACCTGAGTGAGTTGTCCCAATATAGTGATAAGCTGATCAGAACCAGTTGTACCACCAGCTCCACTATAATTATCTTGAGCAGGATTTCAATCTATAGATGGAGTGCGAGCATTGATACAGTTTCCATTCCCTCCACTAGGAACCATTTCTAAACAATGGCATAAACTAAATTAGTTTATGAATCGAAATATATAATTCCATTCTTGTACAACACTTAACCAAAATTGAACAGTTTGTGGATATAATCCATAATCATAAAAATGTATTCATTGAGGATGTATATACTCATAATCCCTTCATAATGGTTTATAAAGAAAATGGGAATTATCCTAAGCATAGCCCCCAGGAGTTTCATAACCAAGAGTGCAGCACGTCACGTTGTCATGCACCAGTTCCGGTTTGAGTCTAGCTCAAAGCGGTGTTTTCAGGTTTTACCCTTAGGTACATCTGTGCCAGAGCCAACTCTACCTGATCGTATCCAGACAGGGATGTATTTCATGGAAAACTCACAAAATATCTACAATACCAAAATTCTATGATGTTCTTCTATACTAATCCTCAATGTCCATCTTAAGGATCTATGCTCTAATCAGAGTTTACCTAAATCTAGATTCTATGGTTTATTACTAAACTTCATCTTATAACAAATGTAATGCCCCTACCCTAGTTACCCAGCGTCCGTGCATTGTTACGTATCATTTACATGATCAAAAAAGATCACTTATCGAATTACTGATTAGTTTAGTATCATTGGGAAAACTAGATATATTCATAAGTCTTACATTACATCATAAAGTAAAAAAACTACAACAACATATTTTCTTTATATCCCCTCATACTATCCCTGGAGGTCATTCCTAAAATACTACTTCACATCCTGGGAAAAATAAAACATTGAATAGGGTGAGCTCAGATTCTCAGTAAGGATAACAATATAGCGAAGACTTTCATAAATAAACCTTAACATTTAAGGGAATGTTTAACTAAAACAAAATCCAATTAAACTTGATCATAAGCATAATATGTCAATGATAAAATGAAATAATTCCATTTACTTATTTACATGGATATTATAGTAGTCGGATAATCAAATGAAATATCAATAACCAATTACTAAATAATGGAATGCATAATGACAGACTATCATAACCACATAGTCAAGGCCTGGTGCCAAGACTACAAATAATATCTTTTCAAGGCCTTGTTCCACGACACTAGTTTGTCTAATGAGACCTACCGATGCATCAAGGAGCTATAACAGGCTCCACCCGTCACTTACTATGTCCAATGCATTCCTCATATGAAAATTTTTAAACATAACATAATCATTCATAAAAAGGAATATTTTACCCATTTTATACTTTTGTAAAAATGCATTGAACAGAATATTTATTCATTTTCCTAATGAGGTACTTTCTGAAATTTTTGGAAAAACTATGGAAGGAATTCTCCGATAAATTATATTTAATAGGAGGCTTTCAATCATTATGATGCATTAATTCTTTGACAATTCCAATAAATGTATATACATATTTCTCAAATAAATTGTTTTATTTTGTATGTGTTTAGTTTTTCTAATAAATGATTTCAAAATTAAAAGGGTATTTTACTAATGAATGTTTTAATGATAGATGAATTCATGATTTAGGTATATATTATTATTATTTGGAATAATTATGATGATGGGTGGTTATTTTATTAACCAATAATGGGTAGTTTTGTGATCAACTAGGGATTTGTGGTTCAATCATAAACACTAATGCAATGTGTATTGAAGTCGATTGTATGGTTATTACATATATGTGATGGAGATTACCGATTGGATTTATCCTAAGAGATAATGGAAATAAACTATTTTGTAAATTATATGAATAAATTTAATAGTTAATGCAAGGGTAGATATTATGGTTACTCTATGGTAATTTTCAGAAGATAACTATGATGATCTTCAAAGAGTAGTTGTTGTGGTTACTCCAATGATGCCCTATGTTTTTAAAACGTTTTATCAATGTTCTATATGGTTTTTAAATGTTTCCATTGATAAAAGTGTTTTTTCTAATATAATTATTTTATTTTGAAAATATTAATGAGACAATGTTGTGTATATTAGGGATTTTCTTGTTTTTCACCGTACTAAAATTAATCTTTCTCGTTGTGTCCCTTTCTGATATTTTTGTGCTCATAAAATATTTTAAAATGTTTTTTACAGTTTTTTAACAATGAGTAACGACATGGATGTGTCAAAGATTAAAATTATAATTATTAATAAATAATATAATAATTTTCTACCTTAAAATACTATTGTTTTGTAGGAAAAATAGATACTGAGAATAAGCATACACTTGTAAAGTATGGGTTGAATATGTAAATGTTTAACCAAATTCCGTAAAAATATAGACCAAAAATATCATCATGAATTCAAGAATGTGAATTATTTTTCAAAGGATCTATAATATTTAATTTTTATCGTTGATGCATTACAGTTATCATTTTATATTTTAATAATCATTTCTAATTAGTTGTTAATTTAAATTTACGTTCTAAATTATATTATAAATATATAAAGAATTAAATTTATATTTCATTTATTAATTTTTTTAAAAAAATTAGTAAAATAGAAAAATGATTTATTTTATAAATAATATTAAATATTTAAATGGTCAGGAAATTTTCAAACAATTATTTTTCATCTTTCTTGTAGAAGTTAGAATTCATAGTTCGGAGTTTGTTTACTTTTATGAAATGTAATATATATATATATGTGTATATATATAAGTTACATTACTATGTATATTATTTTTTAATATATATATATTATTATAAGAACCATATGATAAAAAATGCTAATTGTGACATTAAAAATATATATTTCCTAAAAAATTAAAATCATTTAAAAATAGAAAACAAAACATATAACTGAAAAATTGAAGTCAAAACAGGTATTTAGATAAGAAAGATAAACAATGTTTTTTTAAAATAAATATAAAATTGGGTATTGGTTTTTTAATGCGAAAGAGTTCATAAGATTATGAATAATAATAAATAATAATAATAATAATAAATATTAATTTCTGAAATCATGTAAGGGGGAGTTAGTGAATATTTTAGTGGTGAATCCTAAATATTTATGTGAAATTAAATATAATAGTACATATTCTTACCATATATCAATTAAAAGGTAGATTCCCTAGATTATGCGCGCTTAAATGTATACATTCTATGCAATCATCCACTATATTTATATATCTGTCCGGGATGTATGAGCTCTTGTGATCATGCATTGTGTAGAGACTTCCATTATCTACGATTTAAATTTTTTAATCCTATGTTCCATTGATTCCTCTGGGTTTACCCTATCAATATAGACATATTGATAATAATCACATGACTGTTGTGAGTGACATTAAAAGTCCCATCTTTAAACACCTGATTGTTGATAAACCTTCTCTCTCCCCCCAAAACATGCCATGTCTCACAATAGGGGCATTGTAGAGAACCATCAAGGGACCTCAGCCAAATTTGGGATATATATACACTTCATTTATCTTATGTAATAATGTTGGCCAAGTTGTATGGAAGGGAATTATTACAAATTGAAATTAATTAACTAATTATAATAAAGGGTAAAATGTTGTGGTTTTGTGCATATATATTTTCTACACATCTCTATGTTATTTTATGTGATGTTGCTACTATTATTTATCTTAACTAAAAATTTATTGAATCTTAAAATAGAAATATTGTAGTAATGTAGATGAAAATTTTATGTGAATAATGGTTGGAGTCGAACATGTTATTCATTATTATATTTTTTCCCTCTTCATTTTTAAAACACTGGATGCACATTATACTTTCTGGTATGATCCCCCTTTAATGCCATTAAATTTTTCATTGGAATACATAATTGGATGCTTTGAATTTTCTTCATATATATATGTATAATTTCTACCTCAAAACATTTCTAAATTATTTTTAATAAATTGATTATTATCAACTAATACAAGAATAACTATAAAAATATGGTGATGAATAAAATATTTGGAAAACCATAAAATGGTAATGGTGTTTATACTGGATAAAAATTATTTCCATAAAGGGAGTAATTGAAAAGTGAACAACAATAATAATTTGTGTATTTTCATGAGAGATAATTTTCTTTAAATAAGGGTTAACAAATAAAACATTAAATCTAATTATGTTGGGAAAATAGATATTGTTGGGAATGGGTGAGATATCTAAATGTGAAATTTTTATATTGTAGTTTATTTTATAAGAATTAGTAGTTTTTATTTTTATTTTGATTATTGTATTTTAAAGTGTAGAATTATGTGTGGTTATAATTTTGATAATAAAATTATGAACTTGGTTGTAGGGGTGAGGGGGAATATCTCAGCATGCATGAATGTGGTCAAAAATGGACATGATAGGGCCTAATATTTATGCTAAAAACGTTCATGATACCCAAATGTGATTATTATTATGTGGTATAAGATGGTTGGTGAATTATTGTTTGTGGTGGTACCTTATAGTGTTAGTAAATGTTTGTGGTAGAAAATAATGTATCGTTACAGTGTTGTGCATATGGGTAGGTTTTTGTAATTGTGATGTGGTGGATTGTTCTAGAATGGGGAAATTATTTATTATATGTGGTTTGGTGATTTTATTATCACTTTATTATCAAATATAGATAGGTTCCTCCTACCGAATCACAACTAGTTCAAGGTGCAATAACCCTATTGATATGTAAGAGTAACGATAATTATAAGTGGCCAGCCAATGTACTGATATGGTTCTGAAAAAGTTAATTTTATTGATTTCAGTTGATGATTATAAAATAATATTTATAACCATGATGTTGAATGAGGATGTGTAAATTGTGAAAAGGGAAGAATTTTTGGGGACGTCATATAATTTTATCATGAAATAAATTATTTTAATTGTTTTTTGTTGAAGTCCTTTATTGATTATCACATTTCTATAATCTTGAATATTCAATTCACAAAGAAGATTATTTTTTAAAAAGTATGATCTTATTGATTACCCCTAAGTTCTCCACCCACCATAGTTTGAAATGTTTTTGCAGGATAAAACATTGACCCTTATATATTTTTTTCAAGTAGCTTAGATGGAAATTGATGGTGACTTGAAGTTCTCTAGGACTCTCTTTCATGTATAATCTTGGTTTTTTGAATTTCTAATATTAGTAACATTTATGTTTTCAGAACTCATTTTATATGAATTGAAATTATTTAGTTTTGACTAGGGTTTGTTCAATTGATCCTCATATTATATGAGGAAAATGCCTCTAATTTGAATGTTAAATAACCAATGTGATAGACACGAACCATGGGACTATTAGAGGTGGTGTTAAGGGTTCAATCTCATTTCCATAGCTGAACAATGAGGGGTATCAACAAGTTACTATTGTGAATAATTGGTATCAAACGTTTTTTTATTGTTATAGTAGATTTTGGAGATAGTAAGGGTGAGAGTTACATGGGATCGGTTGGTAAATAGGGAAAAAATGATCCTAACTTGTTATCCATACCAAGGATATCGGTTATGATGCAGATATTTCAAGGCCCCTCTGATATGATATAGATATATTGATATCCAATTGAAATTTTACGATGAATTTTTACCATTATAGAGTAGAAATGATAAGGAGGCCCATGAATCATTATAATTAGTTGCATAAGCAATTGCATTCCAACTCATATAAGTGTTTCTATAATTTTACATTGGTATAGTTTTTGTTAATGGTTTTTCATTCACTTCTAAAAAATTACATAACCTTGATCAAAATAGTAATATTGAAAATAAATTTAACTATGATGATAAATTAAATCCCCATTGGGACTTGATATATTATTCCCATTATAGCCATAATACGTTTTCTCTTATGTTAATTTTATTTTTTTATTAGGAACATAAACTTTTATCTATTTCAATGATTAATCATTACAAAATTATGTTTAATTTTCCCTTTTTATGTGTAACTTATGATTTGGGGACTCTATAAAATAGGATTTCATTAATAGATTCTATGTTAATAAATTGAAATGAATTGTTTTGATACCATTCATAGAGTTATTTTATGTTATGTAAGAGATTTTTGGATATTTGTCACCTACCATTAATAATATATTCTCTACATATGTTATTAATTCTCTAATGAAATTTATTTTGGTAATTCAGTATATAATTTTTTGAAGAAGATAATCCTATCTAGTTATAACCCATTGAAAACATTAAATCATTTACATGAATAAATCTATCTCTTATTTTCAAATAATAGATAATTTTTTATTCAACTAAAATATCATATTAAAATATAAATCAAGATTCCATTCCCTTTAAATTTCATGAAATATAAATGAACACTTGTGATTGTGTAAAATGTTTATTGTGGGTAACACATATAAAATTGAATTATATTTTATGATTTATAATCTAAACTCTAGTATGTGTTTACCAAATCTTGAATTGATCATTTCATCATTTTGGTAACCCAGAAGAATGATTCATTTGTAATAAAATGATAGATAAATCATGTCACATACATGTCATTATTTTTAAGTATTTTTCTATTTTATTATTGGCATATATTTTCCCATAGTATTCCCTTAGTATCACTCTGGAATTATGAAGAAAATGGGGGGTTTGGGGTTGACAAAACTAGCTACGCAATTTGGCCGTACCGATTACTAAACCGTGCAGACAAACCCTGCATAGTGACTCGGTGTTAAAAAGTGTATTTTGATAATTTTTTCATCTGAAAATAAAACTAGTGAGCCCATTTCTTTACCCACTTGACCATTTTCCCATATATTGGTTTAAATCTCCCTCAAACTCTCTTGGAACCCATTTTTTGAAGGAGGCTTGGTATGGAAGCATCAAGATTATTCATTTAAGAGAATTCATTTCATGTTTCTTTCTTCTCATTAGGGTTTCTTCCCTCCTTATAGAGATTCTAAATTTCAATAATCTAGGGTTTCTTCCCAAGTGTTTAATATTGAGTTTCATGGTTCATTCCTCTTGGTTAGGATTTTTCCCTACTTGCTTGTGTTGTGGATGTTTTGAAGATGATGTTTTTTCCCAATGATTTGGGTCTTTTTGATATTCAAGGTAGATAGATACATGTGTAAATTTTTTTAATGAATTTATCATGCTTGATTGTCCTATTTATCATCTAACTCAACCATTGTGGGTTGTGAGAAAACAAGTTTTGGTAGCATTGATTATGTTCTTAATTTTGATGTAGCATTTTGTATGACAATGATTTTTTTTCATGTGAAATCCATGTTGTATCATTTGAAGTGGTTTTTTTTATTTAGGGATTTTGTTTATTAAATGATAATAGGGCTTCCATTTCTTTTTTGGTATGGTATTTGTGTGAATTTTGTCTCAAAACATGGGGTTTTAATGGATTTTATGTGAAAAGCCTTATTATACTTCTTGAATTGTTTGTGAAAATCTTAAATGGTTTATTAAAATACAAAAAGGGTGTGAAACAATGTTTAGATTTTTTGTTTTGTTAATTATTTATAAATGTAATTTTATTTGAAAATGGTATTTTATAACATGTCGAACTGTTTTGAGCACAAAGATGAAAGCTCACTTATCTAGGTTGGTGGATAAGGACTAGTATGCTAGTGATCTAATAGTGGACACATCCCTATTTCACATAGCATGATAGAAGATGACAAAACTAACTAAAAATTTATGATGTTTGGTGACCACTAGTCCATTGCAGTCTCCCCTCCTAGTGGCTCATGCACAAAAAGTTTATTGGTCATGGTTACTTTTACACTGATACACGATGTACCTAGGTCCCCACAGCTATCTAGTTCCTTGGAGTTTTCCCATAACTACTGGTCATTGAACATATTGAAGGTATAATCAGAATACAATGTGTTTGGATGGTAATTACAACGTCATGTGTGTTTTATATAAAAAAATTCATTCTTTAATGTTTCCCTCTAGAGAACTCTTTTCATTTAAAGTTGCATCCCTTAGAAATTGTTAGTATAACTCACTGTTTATGAAAAAATTAACACTTTTTGACTTATAATGTTTATCACATGGAATATTTTTGGATGGAATTCTATTGGGATTAGTCTCACACCATACTTACACCTTCAAGAGTAAGTACACTTGGTAATGTTTGACATAGGTAACGGCAAGGTCCATAGAGATGGTGGTTGTGGTTGTTAGATTCCTTCCTTGTTGTGGTGTTGTGGAGATGGATTGAGGGCGTCGTCTGCTCGTTGTTTTCTGGTTTTCTAGTAGGAATTTTTTACCCTTTTTAGTTGTGTCTGTCTTGGTCTTTTTCTAAAACAATGTAATTCAATTCTGAATTTTTGTTAAGACTTGTTTGGTGAAACTTTTTAGATTCAGTTTATTTATTTATTTTGGTTGTTTTATGTTTCTAAACTCAGGTATATCATTCCAAAACCTTTTTAATGGTACCAATGAACTTTTTATATCCCGTGGGGATAGAGAACGACCTTTGGGTCTTTCCAGAGAGCAGGTCAGGTGCCAACTTGGATGGTGACCCAGCCTAGGAAATAAGGTCGATGGATCCCTCCTGCTGTGAATTTTGTACTGAAATCTGAATAAGGAAACTATAAAGAAAAAATATCATTTTTTCCAGAATAGATGACTGGTTTTATTAGTTGAACACGGAATAGTGGGTTTCCATGATAGCCTTGCTTTTGGGTTATCACCATGTCAAGGTGAGATAGGTGGATATCCTGAATATGGCTTTTTGAAGCATGTACAACCACATTGAGTATTTTTTCTTTCCGTTCATATTGAACAACTCTCCAATGGTTTTTATGGCACGCATTAATAGGAATTACAGAAATACCAAGATTCCATTGTTGTTGTATTCATGGATAAACTCCTAGATTACTCGGGATATGAGGAAAAGTATGAGCATCATGTACAGATCATTTTGGCCACTCTGCGGGATCATATCCTATGTGTATGGTTTTCCAAGTAAACTTTCTGGATAAAGGAAGTGACGTTTCTGGGTGATTTCATCTTGGAATAGTCGGTTTAGGTATACCCTGAGAAGATCATTGTAGTTAGGTCATGGGATAAGCTGAAAAATGTGTTCGATATAAGGATATTACTCATCTTGGAAGGTTATTATAGGCGGTTAGATAAATATTTCTCTTTTTTGGCTTCACCCATGACTACTCTCACCTATAAATGGGTAATGATTTAATGTCACCCATAATGTCATGAATCCTTCATGGAGTTAAAGCAGCGGTTTACTGATTCCCCCTTTTTGATCATTCCAGAATCAAGAATGGGATATGTGGTTTATTTTTTTTCTTTAGACATGGGTCTCTAGTATTTGATTATGTCATGTAATCACTTGATGGCATATGGCTCCCACCAACTCCAACCACATGAAAATAATTACCCAACCCACGACTAGTAGTTTGAAGTGGTGTTGCATGTTTTGATGAATTTTCATCAATAACTATATGGAGAGAAGGTTGTGGTCTACATTGATCATAATATATTATCCTACAAATTCTCATAAAAAGAACATAATTTGTGGTAGCACTGTTGGATAGAGTATTTGTATGGGATCGACATTGATATCTTTTATAAACTAGGAATGTGAAATGAGGTGGATGATTATTTGATTATTGAATTGACATTGTTGTCTTTGAGGAAGTCTAGTGACGAGTGGAATCTGATGGGACTCTTTTCATAGATTCACGTGGAGACTAATGAGAAATGTGGATGTTGTTTACTGGTGAGCGATCAATTGACTTCATATCTTTTAAGGTTGATTTTGTGGGACCATAACATTGATGAGATGTGTAAGTAGTCTATGCAGTTTTATAATGGGGGGGATATGTCTGTGGATTGTTCTTCATCTCTTGAAGGAATCCTGTGGTTCATGGTCCGTTCAGTGGTGTTGTTGTCTCTGAGGAAGTTGGTGGTGAATGATATCCACAAATCTTAGTGGTACATTAATCATGGAGCTACCAAAATCTTTTATGATGTTTGTTGGTAGATATGGTGGCCAGGTATGAGACAAGACATAGCCGAATTCGTGTCGAGATGCTATACATATAAACAAGTAAATGTATAGCATCAAAGACCCACTAGTTTTCTTTAACCATTACCCATTACAACCTATAAATGGAACGAGGGTTCGATGAATTTTATTATTGGATTTCCTCATAAACTCTGTTGTAAGATATTCATTTCGGTATTGATTGATCATCTGACCAAATCATCTCACTTTATTCTGATTATAAATAATAATAAAGTGGATGATCTTGGCCTATTATACATTCAACAAGTGGTACGGCATCAATGTGTTCCATCAACAGTTGTCTCATATAGAGATCCTTATTAGAACAATCAGTTTGGGGAAGTCCTTGGGGTTGAATATTAATATGGGAATGGCATACCAAACTCAAATGGATTGTCAGAAAGAGCGGGAAAACAAACTCTGGAGGAAATACTTCATTCCTTTTTTTGTATTTTGGAGGATCATTAGATAGACATTTGAGATTGGTTGAGTTTTATTATAACAACAGTTATCAATCCTTTATTAGAATGTCTCATTTTGAGGTTCTCTATGGTCGGCCTTCATAGCCCCCTCTATGTTGGGCTGAGGAAGGTGAGAAGACACTGTTGGGGTTGGGCCATGCATAAGAGATGAATTAGGAGGTCAAGATAATCATGCAGTAGTTATTAAATGCTCAAATATTCCACAAATCCTATGCTATGCAGAGGCATTTATATCTTCATTTCTATATGGGTGATCATGTATTCTTAGAGGTGGCCCCTCATTTGGACCATCATCATTTAGTAAATCAAGGAAAGCTAATGTCGAGGTCTATCATACCCTTTGAGATCACCGATTGGATTGGAAAGGTGGCATGGAGGATATCTTTTACTTATCTGTTAACATCATTTCACGATGTATTCCATGTCTACCAATTGAATAAGCACAATCCAGATTTGTCCCAGCTGTTGAATTTGTAAGAGTTTTAGATAGGGCCATGTGTATTAGTTTTTTATCGATGAATGAGAATAGAGGATTCCAAAGAGAAGGTGCTTTGGTGAAAGTCTATTCTACATTTCCGAGTTCTCTTCCATCTTGGGAAGGATGTGCACGATACTTTCGTGTGGAATTCATGGGTTGGGAAAGATCCCACATTCCTGTTATCTGATCAAGTTTTAGGTTGACATTTCGGGGTGGAAAGTTTTCATTGTGGGGAGGATTATCACATATTTTTCTTTCTTTTCATGTATTTGTTATTATAATCGTGTCCTATATTCCCCCTATGATTCCCCATTAATTTTGGAAGAAAATTAGAGTTTCTTGGAAGACAAAACTGATCACATGGTTTACTAAACTGTATAGACAAGAATTACACAGGGTTTGGGTGTAAGAAATGGATTTTTCCTATTTTCCCTTCAATAAATGAACCTAATTCACCCATTTGTTCCCCAATATGACCATTTCAATCATAGAAGGGTTCCAAGCTCTCTCAATATCTCTTGGAACTGAAATATTAAGTGGTTTTGGTTGGGAAACATCATGATTCTTCATATAATTGAATTCCTTCCTTCATCATTGTGTTTCTTCCCTAATTATGGTTATAAATATCTTATAGCAATATTTTATTCCCTATGGTTTGATATTGTGTTTCTTGGTTCAATAATTATGGTTAGGATTTGTTTTCAATCACTTTTTGTGTTTTTGTAGTATGGTTGAATTTTCAGATAATGATTTTGGGTTCTTGATATTTGAGGTAGGTTAACCCATGTTTAAACATTCATTGATGAATTTATCTTACTTAGTCGACCTATTTAGAGTTTCCCTCATCCATTTTGTGTGTTTAAAGACCCAATGTTCTTAGCACTGATTATGTACTTAATATTACAGTATCATTTTTGTATGAAAATGAGTGTTATCCATGTGAAATTCTTGTTGTATCATTTTAAGTACTTTTATGAATCATGGATTTGGTTTATTAAATGATTATAGGGCTTCCATTTATGGTTTGGTATTGTGTTTGTGTTCATTTTTTCTTAAAAGAGGGGTTTCGATTGGATTTTATGTGCAAATCGTTTTTATACTACTTGAAATTGTATTTATGGGAATTTTAAATTATTTATTGAAATACATAGAGGGTGTGAAACATGGTTAGGTGTTTTTTGGGGGATGTATGATTTAGAAATGTTATTTTTTATGTCAATATGGTATTTAATAATATGTTGAATGTTTGTAGCATAAAGAGGGAATATCATATATCTAGGTAGGCAGACTAGGACTAGTACGCCAGGGATCCATTAGTGGAATCATCCATCTTTCAATTAGAATTATTGACGATGACAACAATAACTAAACTATGATGTTGTTTAGGGACAACTAGTCCATTAGGGTCTCCCCTCCTAGTGTCTCGTGCATGAGAAGGTTGTTGGTTATGGTTACTTTCACATAGAGATACTATATAGATAGGACCCCATGACTAGCTGGTGTCTAGGGGAGTTCCCACGACTATTTCTCAATGATTATTGTTTACATATCATCGGTATACATTGTGTATGTATGGTAATTCAATATGAATTTGTTCTTTCTTTAAAATGTTTTATTCTTCAATGTTTCCTTTTGGAAACTATTTTCATTTAAATTTTCATCTGTTAGAAATCTTTACGAGCACTTCCTGTTTTAGAAAACATTCAAACTTCTATATTAAAATTTTTATCTCAAGGAATATATTTGGGTGGAATACTATTGGGATTATGATTACAACCTCATTACACCTTTGGGTGTATGTAGACTAGGTAATGTTTGACACAGGTAAAGAAAAGTTCCATAGAGATAGTGATTCAGGTTGTTAAGTTCCATACTTGTTGTGGTGTCATGGAGATTGTCGGAGGGTGCTACCCCATGCCATGTGGTAGCATTTGAGTAGTGATTGCTACTTATTCTTAGTTGTGTCCCTCTAGGTATTTTTTAAAACTATGTAATTTCTTTCTGAATTTTTTTAAGAATAGTTTTAGGGAAATTTTATAATTCATTTTATTTATTATTATTGGTTGTTCTATGTTTCTAAACTTGGGTAACTCATTCCCAAAGAATTATTCATGATACCTGAGCACTTGTGCTATTTGATGGGGATTGGAAATTCCCATAGGGTCTTTCCATGGACCGGGTCGTGTTCTGTCTTTGATGGTGAGCCGACAAGGTTCATGAAAAATTCATAATTCAAAGCATTATTAGTATATAATGATACTAAATAATGATATTTTTTATTTTGGTAATCTGAAATTATGTTGTTGTCATGACAGAATGGTCAGATAATATATAATTTTGAGTATGAAAATCATGATTCATGAAAACATAAGAATTTTTAAAATTTTTTATAATAGAAAAGGCAAGACCCATGAGAACATAACATATGTAGATTTTAACAATAGCTCAAGAGAATGTTAAATTTTTAGAAATAAAAAATATGATGAACTGTAACGAAAATAAATTGATTTTAATTTATGATGTTCTATTTAAATTATTAATTGTCAGGATTTGTTGATATATTGTACTGTAAATCTATTTTTTGTACCATTAATTAACATATTAACATGAGGTGTTTCCCCAATAAATTATTTTTACATGTTCTATTTTTTTATATTAATGTGATGTGATTATTTTTATTGTTTTATATATTATTTTTATTATGTTGAAACTATTATTGGGTTAATAAAATCAGCTTATAGAAAATATTAATAATTTAATGGAGGTAACAAGAAATGTTTTTGGAAAATATCAAAATTCATGATGAAGTTCATTCTCACAAAAAAATTCCTATGATAGAGATAATGAGAATTTTATTTATTATTTAGTTTGGTATTTTATATTTATTTTATTTGTTTTGTGACGTTTTTATGACTTTTATGACCTTGGTAGGGTGTCATTGTTCCATGTGTATATGTTGTGATGTTTTGGGTATCGAGTTTATGGTTGGTTTCCTTGGTTCTTTTAAATGTTGAGTTGTCTATGTAGAAGTTCTAGTATGTCATACAGTGTGGAATGAGAATGTGATATTTTTTCGTTGTAGTGATTTTTTTATCACGGGGGATGGGATTTTTTGTGGGTGTAATTAGGATAGGTTGGAATGTTATGTATAAGGGGATGGTTTCACGATTGTGTAAGATGATGTGGGAGAAAACAAATGGAGAACAGTAGTATATGGGATTATATGTTTTATAATGAAATGGTTGTTTTCTATGTGGTGTAATAAATTCTTTTTCCTTAATAAATGGTTGAATTTAATTTCCTAGAAGATATGATGGTTTCAAAAATTAGTATGGAAAAATGTTTTGAGAATTATTTAAAGGGATGATGTGGTGGCTAAATTATTATAAAAAATAATAATAAATGTTTTCATTTAATTTATTTGAAAAAGGTATCATTTGAAGTAAAAATGTGATTGATAGGAAAATATTTTTCATGGATTTGAATGAAATTTTTTCACATTGTTGACTATGAATATATAACATCATTCAATGACTTAATGAATAAAATGAAAATTTAAATATTATTGGAAATTTATTTTGACTATGTAATATTTACATAGATTACTCATTGAATTATGGTGATACCTAAACCGGTTATGGTAGAAAACATGTCCAATAAAATTAAATTCATTATGTTACTCACTATTCGAACATTTTAAAGAATGTTACTTATTAATTATAGTTTATTCATTATTGAGCATCATGAGTTCCACATGTGAAAACATGATTTAGATTTATTGCATGATTTATTAATCTATGTTTTGATTATTTATGAATCTTGAGTGGAAACTATGTGGAAATTAATTGAATGATTGATATGATGTTAATAAAATTTATTGTGCAGTAGATATTAAGATGTGATTATTATGAACACATTATAATTATGAAAATCATAACCAAGTTATAATACATGAGAATCCCCAATGAAAATCTACTTTATATTTTGACATCAGTTGTGGATTTTTGTATTCAGTAGTTAAATATTTATATTCCCTTTTGTGGATATGATTGCCTTAGCTTGAATTTTGTAAAATGAGTCCATTTATTTTATGTTTATGGGTGAATTTGTTCAGAATGAAGTATCATTTAATCATCAATAATATATTTGGTAATATTCTATATGATATTCATTGTACAACAAATATACTGATGGAAAAACTAATGGTTGGACCGGAAATGTGATATAAATTATATTGTGGTTAGTTGATAGAATATTATTTGTTAACTGTTATATGTTTTTTTGTTAACTAGTGTTTTTTATTTATTTTATTCATAATTTCATGATTTGATAAATTATCACATTATGTTTATTTATTAAGGGTTTTTCATTTTTATTTAGCTTAATTAAATTTTTTTATATAAATTCATTCCACTAAAACATTTTGTGATTTCTATTTCAAAAAAGTATTTTATTTTAAATGGTTTTTAATTTATATAATTTTTTTTAAATCTACCTTCCTTATTGTGTTCGACTATCCTCAATAAGTAGGTTTTTGTTTGAGAGGAATCTCCACACACCAAAAGGTTTTTATCTAACCTATTATTTTATGTTATTTTTAGATTCTCATGGGTGAGAATCATTTGAAGGGTTTTTAATGTGATGTTACAAGTTTCCCATTAATCTATTTGGGTTGGTATCCAATTTTTTGTTTTTATTTTGAATATAAGGATAATAATCATTTAGGTGGTATTTAATGTGGTTTGCTAGAGATTTTTAAAACATTATATTATATATTTCTTGTAGAACCTAAAATTAATAGATTTTGGTTTTTTGAATTTTAAGATGTTTAGTTTAATTAATTATTTTAGTAAATTCAATAAAAATGAGAATATAAATATGATGTTCAAAATAGTGGTTTAAAGAGATATATTACATATTGAATTAAAATATAATATATATGAGAATGATTTTTTTATACAAACGCTAAATAACACGTATTCCTTATATTTTCTTACATAATTAATATTGTACGATATGAAAGATCCTGAACAATGAAATTATAATCTGTATCTCTTATATTTTCATACACATAAAATATTTCCCAAAATTCCTTACATGTAGGAAGCATACATAAAACCTTCTAAATATATATATTATACTATAGATCATCTGTATATTCTTACACATTAAAATTTACAGATGTATGTTTATATAAATATATATATAATGTGTTACATTGTTATGTTCTATGCTGTTTTAAGGCACTGTGATATGTTTATATTATAAATTTAATATATATATATATATATATATATATATATATTATATATTTTATTTTGTAATATATATTTTTTATTTCAAATTGAGAGGTTAAATTGTACAATGTAAATAATCATGATATTAAGAAAAAAATTATTATAAAATAAGACAATAATATAAAAAACAAAACAAAGCATATGATATAAAATTAAAAGAAATCAAATCCTGGAATTAGGCCTGTGAGAAAAAACATGTTATTTGAAAAAACTAAATCATAACCCCTTATAGTGTGATAACATATCTAGGAATTGGAATGTATTTTCAATATTCAATTAATTCTCAAGTGTCTTAGGCCATTATATTTATTTAAATTTTATTTTTATTAAAGAGTAATAAAAGGTCACTAATGAATTAAATTGGGAAGGACCATGCTTTTCCCAACATCAACACATGCATTCCAGGAGTCTCTCTTCCACATTTATACATGTGTATATATGGTTTACCCTATAGTAATATTACATTATGTACAGGATAAAATCAAATATTTTTCAAATATATGAATCCTCATTCCAATTGATCTATTGTATTTTCCTCTCTCTACATGGATGCCCTAAAAATTATCCCTAGAGTATTCTAAATGGAATTTGAATTCTCTGATTTGAACACATAGATGTTGTGAATCCTTTATCTTCCTCTCCCTAAATGTGTGTAGTTTATAAAAAAAGGGGTATCATAGAAAAATGTCAAGGATCTAAATGAAGGTGGAAGATTTCAGAAATCTTCATAGTTTTTCTAGAATAACTTATTCCCCTTTTTATTATAGTGAATTATATCTATGAAAAATGAATTAAAGAAATATAATATCTTGTTAATAAGGTTAAATGTTTCAATTTTATTTTCTTCTAGAGTATTATGTGATATTTTATGTGATGAAACTATTTCTATTAATATGTAATAAAAATAGATTGAATAACCAAAAAGAAATATTTTAGTATAGAATATAAACAATTTATGTAAAAATGTGATGTATAAAAAGTCATATTCTAGATGATATTTAATCCCTACTAATTTAAAAAGATTTTATGTATGTTTTAATTATTGTTATAATCCTCCATGACTGTTTTTAGTAGATTACATTTAATGGATTGACTGTATTCTATGAATTTGTTTCAAAAATATGTGTCTAATTTCTACTAAAAAACATGTTTTAAACTATTTTGAATAAATTAATGATTATCCAAATACAGAAAAATATTTACATAAATACTGTAATGAGTATACTATTTGAAAAATATTTAATTCATAATTGTTTTTATACTTGTTAAAAATAATTTAATATGAAGGAATAATGGAATAATGAAGATAATGAATAATGTTAGTGTTTTCTTGTAAGTGGATTGTCCATAAATATATGAATATAAATTACATACTAAATATAATGAGTTTGGTAAAATAGTAATTTATGGGAACAAGAATAATATGGAAATGATAAATTGTTTTCTATGTGGTTTATTTAACATAAATCATTGGTTGTGATATTTATTTTGATGATTTATTTTGTGAAAGTGTTTCTTTGTGTGTGGCAGATATGTTATTATAGATATTGTAAAATTTATTGTGGGGGTGTTGTGGATGAAGTTAAATACCCGTATTTCCTATGTATTTTTTTAATTATATGAAATTATTACGAGTCTGTGAAAATTTATGGCGCATGATTCCGAGGCCCTGTGTGGTCGGAAAGAATTTCTGAACATTTTGTTAAGTACATTCAGAAAAAGCTCAAGCTTCATTTTTTTACTTTTGAACTGGTGTGAAGATTAGAAATCCGACATCACCGTTGAATCCACAGCGTAAAGATTCTCTTAAGAAATGCTTCACTTTGACCACAGTAGGTCGGGAGAAAAATATATATTTCGGACATTTAATTAATAATAAAATAACAACGTTATTTTAGTTCTATTTTTTCTACAATGGACGAGCGATGGTGGCAAGACCAATTACATGTCAAGCCATTAATTGGATTGACTCCTCAATTTTTGTAACCGTACCATTGATATTAAGAAGGTTCATTATTAAATAATCCTCATAAATTCCTAATGGTGTTACCCACCTCTTCTCCCTCCTATTTAAATGGAGTTTGGGGAGGGGTATTGGCATGGAATCACCAAGAGATGAAGTTCTGGTAATGTACCCTGACAGTAACCACATGAAGGACTATACTAGTTCTAGAAAGTGTTGACAAGCACAACTGAATCAAGAACGACAAACACCGACTCTTCCTCAAATGTGTACATTCTTCAATGATCTTTTGATAGGGTTTATATCTTATCTAATTCCAAGATTTATTGAATCATTATACTACCCTCTTAGTATCAAGCTAACACAGAGGGAGTAGGCCAAACAAACAAGGCCTAGACCCTCAACATTTTTTTTAAAATTTGATGTGTTATTCAAGAGAAATTTATTTGGGTTATATGAAACCTAGAACGGTGGGTTTTGTGACAAAAAGGGCATCCCAGGGAGTCCTGTGATATCTTCAAATGGAAAAATGGGCAACCGGAGCTCACCTAGTGAACCGTGGAAGAACACCAGTGCTGCACCAGCACAGCAGAACCTGCGACCGGCAGCCGCCAGCCGCGAAGGAGTTGGCAGCGCGCCATCACACGATGCCTGCGAAGATGGGAGCGTCTGTATCCGCAGTGGGTGAAGACGATGACCTACTTTTGTCGGCCGCGGAATTCAGAGCAGTGCATAACGACATGCCGCTGGAGAGAGGACCGCGACATATAGTCACAACGGACAGCGGCTACTGGCACTGGCTAGCTGCGGGTGGAGGCGAGTGACATAGCAACGCGTGCTGCTGAAAACGGCCACACCTTGGATGCCGCAACAGATGGCTGGGACCTGCTCCATGCGGGTCCCGCGGGCGACCTGTCGGCGCCCCGTGGTGGCGCCGCTTCGACTCCAAAAGGGGGGAAACACCCCAACACCCCCAACCCCCCATTCTAGATAGGGTGGGCCCCACTCCAGCGGGCCGCGCCCCTCCATGAACTAGGACACCTGAGCCCAGTGGGTCGCGCCCTCCGCAGGCTGGGCCGCACGAGCCCAGCGGGCCGCACCGCACGAGCACAGTGGGCCGCGCCCCTCAGTGGGTCAGGCCCCGAAAGTCCATCAGGCCGCACCACCCAGGTGGGTTGGGCGGGGTCAACCCGAATCGATTTGGGTCAGCCCAAACCAGTTCGGGTCATCCCAGACCGAGTCGGACCAGACTCGAGCCCTTCTAGGCCCAGTTTCGTTAAAAGAGTTTTAACTAGTGAATTGAGCATCCTTTTGAAGAACTGTCTATGACGCTGGGATTCTTTGAGCGAGATGGTCCATTTGGTATACTCCACATGAATTTTGGAGAAAGTTGGAGTACGACCGGGTTGGATCGAACCCGAATCCAACCGGGCCCTCGGTACTAAAATGCTTATAAGTCACACACCGGATGTCCGATTGATGCACCGTCTATCACTTTTGAACCATTATGACATGGCGATCCTTTGGGATACTTCTTCTTGGAATTTTGTGATATTTTATGTATGAATGAGGGATTTAAGATTGGATCCTCTTAGATTCATTCACTTTTTGTGCGGGAATCTAGTGGTAGGTTGTAACATGAATAAGGAACATAGATCATGTGTGGGTTAGTATCTATTAATCCTATGTCAGTCATCACTTAGTGATCCTGTGTGGGTCAGAATCTGTCAATCCTGTGTGGGTCATTGCCTAGCGATCCTATGTGTGTTAGCATCTATTAATCTAGTGTGGGTCCGTAGCAGATCCTCTCGACAGAATATGATGATATAGATTAATGACTAATCATCTGTACTTCTATACTTATGTTATATACCTGGTCTGAGCTGAGTCAATTACCTTCGTGGTGTTTCCTTCGATGTGTTACCTTTGTGGTACTTCTACCTTCGTGGGGCTACCTTTGTGGAGTATCCTTTTTTGTACTTTTACCTTCATGGTGTTACCTTCGTGGTGTTACCTTTGTGGTATTCTTTTCTAATGGATCATTTGTGAAAGCATATTAAAATTCGGAGCCTTATGTTTCCTCATGTATGAGACTAGTATATTTTGATAACTTAGGTATATGTATGGGAATATACCTAAGTAGAGTTGATGACTACTACATCATTCTTTGTGATTGAGGTCTTGGTTTATGGTTTTTCCTTTGTGGAACTTTGGGAGACCTTAAAGGGTCTCAGGGTCCCCAATGAGTATTTTTATACTCACCCCAGCATGGGCAATAAACGTACCTAGTTGTGTCTTGTGCAGACAATGTACACCGTTGATCAAGTATGAGGGAGGCAGGACGGGATGGTGGTTAGAGGTGGACCATTGAAGTTACTTGACATAGTGACTACTAATCGTGAGCTATACCTACCCTTCTTGTAGGATCCTCAGTGTATGCTCCAAGAGCTATTTTCTCTTTCAGTTATACTTGTACTTTCTAGTGGGGCTTGTATTCCACCCCCTTTAATTTAAGTATACTTTTTATGACAGTAGCTTACTTTGTGGATTTTTCTTATTGTGTTCATGGATTCTTTGTTTGTACAAGTTTAAAGGAAATGCCTTCCTGTTATATGGATACCCGTTTCCAGTTCTAGTCTCTAGCCCCTGGCCAATGAAAGGTAGGCTTGGGGTAGTTACGGCACGTGCCCCAAGAGATAGATAATGAAAAAGGTGTGTTAGAGGAGTCGGTTCTACCGAAGAACTATGACTCTGATATTCTCATTGTTCCAATAGTGTTAAGTGTTATGAGTGTGGTTTTTAGTTTGGGAAATCCAGTGTTGGTGGGGCAGCTGACATAATCCATCCACGAGGCCCTAAATTCTGATTTCCAACTCAGTGCACGAAAATGCTGATTACCTTTGTTTTAGAAAAGTTTTTTTGATCTCTTTGAGTCATCTCACCAGGTATAACTTTTTGACCATGGCACACATTTTTTCTATCTTAATGTCGCCACGTAGACAGCTATCCAAGATTCCCGAGAGAGTACACGATGATAGCCCACCTAGCGATGAGGCCTCGGTGCAAGGCCCTCTTATGGTGTTTATAGTTTCAGGTGGTGTAGCTGTAGCACCACTCCCCGTTGGGTAGCCATTGCCACCAGCCCCACTAGTAGATGATGCACACCGACTGACCACGTTTCATGAGTTTCAATGATAGAGGCCTCTAAGGATCCAAGGCAAGACAGATCTGCAGATGACTGAGGACTGGATGGAGGCTGTGGCCTGAGTTTTTCGCTTAGTTGGGACACTAGCTGATCTGATGGTGGTCATAGATTCCATTATCTTCCATGGAGCATCTTTGAGATGGAGGAGTCTAACACTCCAGTTACACGGTGAGGTGACCATCACCTGGGCAGAATTATAATGCCTTTGCGGGAAGAGTTCGTCCTAGTGACCCTACACTCAGTGCTTATACCGGCGTTGTTACCCTTATGGTAGGGCTACATGACCATGGCCCAGTAATCGGCGAGGTTCACTATTCTCTCCCACTACACGACCGACATGGTACGAGAAAATTTTTTTTAGGTCCCAGAACATTGATAAGGGTATATAATGGGATATCAGAGCATCGATGATATCCCTCATCATTCCAACAAAGTTCGGGGTGCTAGAGCGAGTGCTTTTGGTGGAGGGAATCTTAGTTGAGCAGGCATTGATAGCGAGAACTACCACCAGACGTCAGGTAGACGAGTCAACCACAACAGTTAGTATATGGATAACGTAGGGGCCCAAGTGGGCCAAACCTTTTGGTAGATGATCACGGGATACAAGGTCAGTGGTGAGGGGCTCACGGGAGAAAGGAAGACAGATTATGAGAAGGCAGTGCTACAAGTGCAGCGGGCAAGGTCACATGGCTCGTGACTGCCCAACCTGTAGTATGGACGACCATTAGATGGTCGAGGGACTACCGAGGCGGAGTAATATGTTTGATCGAGGACGTCTACTGGGCGGCAGATGTGGCAGAGGAGTTCACCCCACATCATGAAGTGGGATGCGATTCGAGGTTCTGCCACCACCTCCTCTAGGTGGTCCACCCCAACTACAGGGAGCATGAGGAAATGCAGGAGCTTTACTCGAGGTAGCTAATTCCTATCACCACGTTGCTCTATAGATTATTAGAGATATGGTATGTGTCTAATCCACCCTACCTATAGTTCTTATAGACATAGGTTTTAGTCAATCATTTATTTCCCAATCCTCATTTAAAGCTCAAATATTCTGCTAGAGTTGTTCTCTCGATCCTTGATTTTAAAGACTCCTATGGTGGATGATTTGATGATTACACATTGGTGATGGTAGTGTGAGCATACTCTATTAGGCGGGATCTTCGGCTAGGTTCTTCAGGTAGTGGTGTTGAGGCCTTACGATGTCATCTTGGATATGGACTTGTTATCCATAGTCTAGGATCAGATTGATATTATTATGTGCAATGTGCATTGTGTTAGTGAGGATGGGACAATGTTTTCCTTCACCGGCATGAAAGGAATCGTTTCACCATAGGACAGACTTACCCGGAGGAGGCTGAATCCGATCGGACATTAGTTTTCTAGCCTTACCCATGGAGCAGTTGATGTTGAGAGTCTGATATATCCAGTAGTGGTGGATTAGTTTGTTGATGTCATCCTTGATGTTGTTCCGGGACTACCTCCACGTGGAGAGGTAGAAAACTATATTGACATGTACCATGGGATGACACTGATATCTACACTAGCATATCTGATGGCTCACGCAGAGATTCGTGAGGTACATGTACTGCTAGAGTACTTTCAAATGAAGATATTCATAAGGCCTAGTGTTTCTTCATGGGTGTCCCCGATTTTATTTTCCAAGATGGCAGATGGGAGCTTGAGACATTTTGAGGAAAATCGGTGCCTGAACCAGGTGACTGTGAAGAACAAGTATCTACTTCTAATGATTTTTGATCATTTCGATTAGCTAAAGGGAGATCGTTGGTTTTTGAAGATAGACCTCAGATCAGGCTATCAGCAACTCATGGTACGAGATGAGGAAGTCTAGAACATGATATTTAGATGTCAATATGACCACAATGAGTGATTGGTTATGCTTTTTGGCATGACCAACAACCCAGCAGTGTTCATGGGACTCATGGACATGATCTTCCAGCAATACCTCGATCGATTCGTGGTGTTCTTCATTGATGACATCTTGATAATGACATCAGAGGAGGAGAATGGCTATCATCTGCAGATAGTTCTGGATACACTCCAAGGGAACCATCTTTATGGTAAGATCTCTTAGTTCCATTTGTGGATATAGTAGGTCCAATTTATGGGACATGTTATCTTAGAGGCTGGAGTTATGGTATATCTGGCGATGATAGAGGCAATCCTTTCTTGGGAGCCACCTAGGTGTGTGACCGAGGTTTGGAGTTTCCTGGGGTTGGCTGGGTACTAGCGGAGATTCATGCCGGAACTTTTTAGTGTTTTGGAACACTTATTATCATTGAAAAAGAATGGATAGTCCTTCATATGTACAAATATATTCCAGTGGAGGTTTCAGGAGCTGAAGAAAAGACAGACGAGTGCCCCCATCTTGAGGATACTATAAGAGGGCGCTGGGTATGAAGTCTACTATGATGAATCAAGGACCAGAATAGGATGTGTACTGATGCAAGAGCAAGCATTGATCACTTACGATTAACATTATCTAAGAAAACATGAGAAGAATGACACTACCCATGACATGGAGCTAGAAGCAGTAGTCTTCTCCTTGATGATGTAGTGACACAACTTGGTGGGTGAACAATTTACTATTTACACTGATCACAATAGTCTCAGGTATATATTCTAACAGAAGGACATGAATCGGAGGCAATGGATATGGATGGAGTTCTTCCAAGACTATGAAATCGTGATAGTATAAACTCATGGGAAAGGGAACATAGTGGCAGAGTCACTCAGCAGGAGGTCTGGTTTACTTCTGTTGAGTGAGGTGACAGAGTAGCTAGATGTGTTGCATCTATCCTTTGTGGGGATCACATCATCATGTGAATATGATGCACCATGGTACCGGTGGAGCCGCGAGAGGAGGTGTTGAAGGAGTTCGATACGTCCCCTATGACAGTACATCTTGGTCTGGCGAATATATTCTCTGACCTCCGGTATCAACACTGGAGGCCAGGGATAAAGAAAGAATTGGATGATTTTGTTTCATGATCCCTCACTTGTCACCATGTAAAGGCCGAGCATCAGGTTCCAGTAGGTTTAGTGCATCCACTAGAGGTGTCGGAGTGTAATTGAGATGGCATTTCCCGGGATTTTGTGACAGGACTACCACGTACGTCCAGGGGAAATGATTCTATCTGGGTGATCATTGACCGACTCATCAAGGCGGCCCACTTCCTACCCATCTGAGAGCAGGGATCAGTAGAGGGAATGTGATGCCTCTACATACAAGATATTGTACGACATCATTGGGTGACATTGACGATCGTCTCTAACCATGACACACATTTTACATCCTGGTTGTGTAAGGGATTAAAGGAGGTGTTCGGGACATAGCTATGTTTGAGCAATTCATTTTATCCATAGACGGATGGTCAGACAGAGCAGACAATTCAATCACTGGAGGACATGCTTCGTGCTTGTGTCCTAGTTTTTGTCCATAGTTGGGAAGATCGCTTTCCCTTGGTGGAGTTCACATACCAAAACATCTATCACTCCAGCATCGGTATGGAACCATTTCAGGAACTGTACGACACACCATGCAGATCACCTCTATACTTGACAGACCCAGGGGAATCTACACTTGTGGGTCTAGAGTTGGTAGTGGGTACCACCGAGAAGGTGAAAATCATCCAAGATCCAATGAAGACTACATAGAGAAAAAAGAAGTGATATGTTGAAAAGAGACGGAGACCTCTGGAGTTCCCTGAGGGGGACCACATAATATTTCCAGTCTCCCCTCAAAGGGGACTACAGAGATTTGGCCGAGGAGGAAAACTCTCACCGAGGTTTAACGAAACATTTATGATACATCGAAGGATTGGCGAGGTGCCATACCTCTTAGAACATCAACCTTAGTTAGAGAGGGTACGCGACCTATTCCACGTATCCCAGCTGAGGGGATTATTGCATGACTTATATCACCTCATCAGCCATGGAATGTTTGACATTGATGATGGGGTGACATTTAAAGAGGATCCATTAGTGATTGAGGATCGACATGAGTAGGTTCTTTGTGGATTATCGATACCACTGTTGTGCGTTTGCTGGCTGCACAAGACAATAAAGAGAGCACATTGGAGTGAGAGACTATGATTCTTGCTTAGTACCCCCATTTGTTTCTTTGTTCTATGTTGTGGCTTTCAGGGTCAAAAATACCTATGGTGGGGAGATTGTAAATACTTGGATTTTCCATTTAATTTTTTTAAATTATATGGGATTATTATGAGTCTGTGAAAATCGACGGCGTGGGATTCTGAGGCATAGTGTTCTCGGAAGGAATTATGGAATTTTCTTATGTATGTTCAGTAAACGAACGAGTGGCATTTTCTAACTTTTGAACCGGTACATGGATTAGAAATCTGAGAGCATCGTTGAATCTGTAGCATCGGGATTCACATAATGAAGGCTTCACATAGACCACAGTAGGTCGGAGAAAAAAATAGATTTTGGACATTTAAAGAATAATAAAATAACAAAGATATTTTATTTATTTTTTTCTTTTCCTCGAACGGATGAGCGATGGTGGCGGGACCAACGACATGTCAATCCATTAATTTGCCTGACTCCTCAATTTTTTGTAATTGTACCATTATAATTAAGAAGGTTCATTATTAAATGAACCTCATAAATTCTCAATGGTTTACCCACCTCTTCCCCATCCTATTTATATGGATCTTGGGGAGGGGTATTGGAACGACTTCACCTAGAGATGAAGTTATGGTAAAGTACCACGATGCCAACCACATGGAGGGCGAGACCAATTCCCGGGAGCGGTGATGAATGTCGCCGAATCATGAACGACGAACATCGTCTCTTCCTCAAATACGATGATCTTGAGGTAGGGTTTATTTCTTGTCTAATTTCAAGAGTTTTTGAATCATTATACTACCCTATTTCTATCATGATAACATGGAGGCCTTGGGCCAAATGAGCAAGGCCTGAAACCTCAATGTTTTTTTGAAATTTGATGTGTTCTTCGGATGCAAATTATTGGGGTTGGACGAAACCCGAAACGGTTGGTTTAGCGATGAAGAGGGAATCTAGGGGAGTCTATTGATACCTTACAATGAAAAAAATGACACTAAAGCTCACCTGGTGACCCGTAAAAGAAATCTGGTGTGACACCGGTGACTGGCGCCATCAGGTGATGGTGGAAGCCAGTAATGACCGGCCGTTGTGGAGATAGGGGCGCGCCTTCATGCACCACTGGTGAAAAAGGCCGTGACGGGTGAAGACAGGGCCTGGATATGTCTAGCCGCTGAAGGCAGAGTGGTGCTCAATGGTGCGCCGCTGGAGAGAGGGTTGTGTCATATATCCACAACAGGTAGGGCGATCGACACTGGCCGACCACGAGTTGAGGAAAGCGGCATGCCGTCGTGCACCATTGAAGAAATACATGGATCAGAAGCCGCAAATGAGACCCGGGACCCACTGCTTGTGCATCCTACGGGTGACCTGGTGGTGCCGCCACTCCGACCCCGAATGAAGACCACCCCCCCCCCCCCCCTCATACCAGAAAGGACAGGCCCAGATTCAGCGGGCTATGCCTCTAAGAGGTTGTGCCCCTTCGTTGGTCAGGCCCAGCGAGCTAGAGCAGCCCAGCATTCCGCACCGCCCAGGCAGGTCAGGCTGAGCCCACCATGGCCCCACCCAACTGGGTTGGCCCAGGCCGGTTCGGGCCGGGTTGGGTGGGCCAAGACCAAGTGATACTAGACTCAAACCCTTCGAGGCCCAATTTTGATAAAGGAGCCATTGTAACAGCCCAAGATTTTATAAAAAAATATTCTTTTTAATTTTATTAATGTCTTGTGTTGTACGCTACACCAAAAGGAGCTTGCACAACACGCATCCTTGACTTGCCTTGCATTACACGCAATCGCGACCTTCCTCGATAGCGTGTGTAATACGCAATACCGAGTTTCACTAAACAACGACATGCTATTAAAATATTATTAAAACTAGCCGTTATGAATAGTAATAACCACTTTTAAAAATTATGTAAATATTATATTTCAAAATGAACTTCATTTTTGGATTCGGAGTATCGAATTTAGCCTAAGGTGAAATTTTGGTACATTTCGGATAACTTTCATATTCTGATGAATAGTGAAAATTACTAAATTATAATTAAAAAACAACTTTTTTAATCGAAATAATTAATAGTGATAAATTATTAATTTGAGTAGTTTTAAAGCATATTTAGAAAATAGTTTTACAATTTAATACAATTTTGGTCATTGGACGTAATTTCACATTTAAACCAGACATAAACAAGTGTCAATCTTTTGATAGATATTGTTTCTTAAAAACACGCTATTTGTTTTAATAGCGGGATTTAATTATAAAATTAATTAATTCAACTTCTATGTTATGAATTTGGTAAAATAGACTTCATTTTTGAATTCGGAATATGAAATATAGCTTAGGATGAAATTTTGGCATTTTTCTGAAAACCTTCATTTTTTGATGAATAGTGAAACTACTAAGTGGTAGTTAAAAAAAACTGGATTTTTCATAAAACTTAATTTTACCGCTTCTGTGAATGGAATTTCAAAAATCCGAGAGACACGGTTGATGTCAGTAAGTAAAATGTGGTTCAATGAGATGAAAATAATTTTTGGTGAATAGTAACTTTTTACTTTTTTTTACCACGGTTAATAGTAAATAGGGTAACTAAGGGTAAATATGATATTACTATTACCCTAACACATGTACTAATTCAATTGGATAAGTGTAATTCGACCAAAAACAACCTTATGAATATAATATGACCATTTAGGCCCACTTGGATTAGATTAGGACATTTATTATTATTTAATTCAAAGAAGAGTTAAAAGAGTTAAAATCAAAGTTTATTTACTAAAACATTTTTAATATGGGGTTATACATAAGATAAATTCGACTATAAATATTAATTAGAAAGCTAAAAAGATTTCCTACATAATGATATTTTATTTATAATTTTTAGACTTTAAATAAATTAATTTATTGATGACACAACGATGATGCAGTAATTACCCTTTTAAGGAAATATTAACATAATTGATGTTATAAATGCTCAAATGAATGTAATTTGAGACTTTTTATTAATTCCACTAATTATCTAGGTTACTATGATATATTATGGTTGATCTAATCAACTTGGTTCGAACATATAATTCTGTTATAACTTTGACAAAAATCATATATCAAATAGTGTCAAAATTGACACAAAATAGTTTTTAAATCAAATATTATATTATTAATTGTTATTTTATTCCTAAAAATCTAACATTCGGCCAAATGACTTAGATAAGGATATATATATTAATAATAAACAATTTGGGGTTCGTTTGGCATGTTATAGTAAGTGTATTAACCATATAGTGAAAAAAAACAAAAAGACACGGTAAAAGTTAAATTATTTAACTTAGAGTTAAATCTAATTGATAAGGTTAAAACAATACCCTAAACTTGTCTAAATCTTATTGGTTGATAGGATTTCGACCCATCCCCACTTTATCTTCGAAATAAGACCCTTTGGAACCATTATAAACCGATTTTGACTTTAATATAAAATAATATTTTGAGATATTCCTAAGGTGCCCCTCTCCTCCCTTATAAAAGGACACCTCCTCCCCCTCCTCCTCACACCAATTTGAGCACTCAAGCTCGGACAACCCCTGCCAAAATCTCTTCTCCACTTCCCTAGAAACATACTAGAGGTTCTGGTCTTCCTCAAAGACCAATTTTAGTGCCCTAAGAGGAGGTCTCAAAGAGGCGCTTCAAAGAAGAGGTAATTACCGTTACCAATTCTTTCATCTTTATTTCTTCTTCCACTTCTTCTTATTAGGTTGTTTCATTATTAAGTAATAACATTAGTATCACTCATATACTGATATGTTATTATAAGTATGAAACAACCCTATTTCACCATCTATCCATCCTACGGAAAAAGAAATCACCGCGCGTGCGTACGTACGGAATACCGTCTCCACGCCGTGGTGTAATCTATTTTCCACCACCACCTTACATGGAAATGATATCATCGCTCGTGCATACGTACGGACTACCGTCTCCACGACGCGATGAGATTCATTCTCCATGTTAACCATTTAAGAATGATTATAAAGTATATATAAGAAATAATAATGAAATATATGACATTTTAAAGCTACTGGATTTATTTATATATATATATATGTATGTCATCTACTTACTTCCATTTCAAGACAATAAGGAAAGTAAAACAGCGTTCATGCGTACGTACGGACTACCGTCTCCATGAACGGTGTTTTTCATTTTATTTATCTATCTATTATATATATATATACTGAATATATATGATATATAAATCATATTTTATATTCTGGAAGTAAGTAAATCATGATATAAGTAATAATGATGTCAAGAACAACAAGTCAAAACACCTAAGATAAATGAAACGATTTTACCCAAAACGCTTCTTTAACATGGAATTTACAAAAGAACGGGTAATATAATGTCATAAGTGAACCATATATGATATCATAACAATGAATATGATTCTGGAATAAGTCAATAACATGATTTAAATCATTATACAGGAGGTTTGGACACTTACAAAGCAAGTCGGACATAAGGTAAGGGAAATATCACAATCTCATTTTTATTCGAGATTGTTTATACTTTGAAATTTACTGGGGTGTATTTTGTCATCCACATCCATGTTTCCTCAACATGTAATATTATTTTCATCCACCTACAATTGTTTAAAACCTATTTTACCCTTTGGTGAGTTTTTAGTAAAAGATATGAAAGGAATCTTTTATCGTTTTTCATACGAAGTACTTTTTGACTTTTCCGACAAAAGTACGAAGAATGTTTTTTTAACTTATACGGCATGAATGGATTTTTAAAACATTATTTCAAATAACCTTCTTTTAAAAGTTTTCATGTTTATTTTTAATCAACTTCTTTTATTTTAAAGTTGTATGACATGTTATGAAAGGAAAAATGTTTTTTTTGAAGAAGAAAGGATATTTTCCTCAAGAATGGAGGTCAAGTGTTTTATCAAAATTATTTTCCATCTAAGATAATAAAGGGTTCTGTTTTTATCCCTATTATTACATTGATTTGATCATGTTGTGATGGAATTATTTTTATAAATTCCTTTATCTTATATGAATTGATTTATGTTGTCATGATGTTTCACGAATCCCATTTTTATTACATGTGTTATGAGATGATGTATGTTTTATGATTATGTGGCACACATAAGAAAGGATTCATTATAAGATGGGTGGGACCTATATCTCCCTCCAATGCATTGGGTAAATATTTTATATCTCATGAGATAGACATGGCTGGAATGGTAGGTTATACCGGTTCAGTGAAACAGGACTGAAACGAGGGTTACTCGATTCAGAAAGGGACTTTGTCCACTATGATAGTCTTGGCAATGAGTCATGACTAACAAGAAATGATTTTCCATGATTATGTGTTCTTGCCACAAAGTTTCAAGTTTCATGTTATGATTATGGTGATCTCATTTTCACTTCTATGATTTGTTCCATGTTAAGATATTATGATCTCTTTTGCAGGTTATGATTTTCAAAAAGATATGATATGATTTTTATTTCTTTTGTATACCCTTACTGAGCATTTGAGCTCACCCTTTGATGTTTTCTTTTCCCCAGGATATAAAGAAAGGTTTTAGGTAAAAAAAAGGGGAAGATCTTTATGGGAGATATTGAAGATCTTTCACCAAGATTAGAAGATTACGCTCCGAGTTTCCAAAGACACTAAACTATTACGGTCCTTGTGTGTGTGTTTTGTTATGTACTAAGTATTCCGCAAAATTTAATGTAATGTACATGTACGTTAAGCTTCGGGTCTCTACAGTTGGTATCAGAGGAAAGGTTTAGTCAACCTTTGGAAACTAGGATGTGAAAATGTTAGTGAGATCCCTAGAGTTATTTCTAAGGTATGTCTAGGGATGTCCCTAAGGATAAGTATACGTATAGGATATATTCCTAGAACTATGGTAATGATATTAGATTAAACCTAAGAAGTTAGGTATTGAGGATACTTTCCCTTTACTATGTTGTTTTCTCTAGCATGATTTTTGATTCTCACAAAATTATTTTTGTGTTTTAGTTAATGGAGGGAATCAAAAGGAATTCAGTTAACATTGAATCCAATGGACAAATTGGTGACTATGAGCAACAAAATTGTGTAATGCCTAGAGAGAAAGATGTTGTGATTATGCCGAATCAATCATCGCGATATATGATTAACAAGGTGAAATTTAGTGGTATGCCTAATTCATCAAAGAAGAGGAAGATAGACTATTATGCATGTTCGCATTTTGAGGAGCATAAAGAAAGGAAGATTGAGATTTCTAAAGAAGGGAAGAAGAACCTTGAGGAATACCTCAAATGGAGGGACCGATGTTATCTGTGTGGAGAAAAGGGTCATAGAGTGACAGACTGCTATGGAGTTCAATGTCTTATTTGTGGAGAACATGGGCATTACCCAACTCAATGCCCTGACCTAAAAAGTTACTTCTAAATCAAGGAAGGACGTATTCCCGGATAATCATTGATGTGGATGGACTTAAGTGTTTTGGTATTCAAGAATAATGTTGTTGAGGTACTTTTATGGTGTATTGAAATATTTATGTATTGGTCTAATGTGGAATTCAAAGTGATTGAGATATTTTTAATAAGATGATATGCGCATAATGAAGGGAAAACGAGAAAATGAAATGTTTAACAGTATTCATGAGCTCATGATTGATATAAGGACTAAGTGATATCATGGTTTGAGTATATAGAATTTTGAGGATTTTGGTATGTGGAAAGTATTAACTTTTAACTGCATTAAAGTTTTCACTAAGGTTCAATGGGTATTCAAGAGAATACATGATTAAGGACTTTGAATAACAAAACATATCTTATGATATATGGGGTTCAACGATGGTATTAAATCTCTGGTAATTATTTTCACTATGTTATGAAAGTGGACTGCAGTATTGTGGATAAGCCTAAAGACTAGAATGGATTATGTTGGACATAAAATAGTATTGTTTAAGGATAGAAGTTCTTTTTTCGATATTATTGATGGGATGTTATAGTAATGTAGTTTTAGAAAAAGGACAACCTGCAGGACGGGCGACAGCCCATCGCTTCGGACAAGGCTGTGGGAATCGAACCCACAACCGAAGTGCGACTGGCCTTTATCGCCTACCACTGGCTTACAGGAAGTCCTTGTTTAGTAGAAACTAGTTTTATTATATTAAGCAGTATGATATATGAAGTATAAGTCCATTTTAGGAACCATATATGATTAATCTCACTATAGATCGACTTATGCATATAATTTTTACTAACCTTTTGTTTGAGACAGATGGAATGACCCGTCATTCTATCACATGATCTGCTAACACTTCACGAATAACAAATTCAACTTCATTTATTTAAGAGATGAAGTGGAAATTGTTCAAGGCACGAACAATAGTGAGATTGTACCAAAATCAAGTAAGTATTTATTCTAATTCAAATTTTCAACTTTAGGGAAATGATCTTGAAAACCAAAAATGTTGTCCTAGTGATCTTATACCTGATGAATCAGATGGTACCTTATATCATCGCAAATCTATGGATTTGTGATTATTGGATTTTCCATAGCCATGTTCTCTACCACTCTCCATCAGAACATGATGGTTAGATTTCTCTTCCATATCCATATTTTCACCTATGTGGAAAACCAATGATTTGTTTATTTGGGTAACCATTACGTTTCATACTTTTGTTTTTAAAGATTGGTTTTGATATTCCTTTTTACGATGTGGGTTTCTATTAATGAAACTTTCGAATAGTAAACCATTTATAACCCCGACGAATTTCGAGGGCGAAATTCATTTTAAGGGGGGTAGAATGTAACAGCCCAAGATTTTATAAAAAAATATTCTTTTTAATTTTATTAATGTCTGGTGTTGTACGCTACACCAAAAGGAGCTTGCACAACACGCATCCTTGACTTGCCTTGCATTACACGCAATCGCGGCCTTCCTCGATAGCGTGTGTAATACGCAATACCGAGTTTCACTAAACAACGATATGCTATTAAAATATTATTAAAACTAGCCGTTATGAATAGTAATAACCACTTTTTAAAATTCTGTAAATCTTATATTTCAAAATGAACTTCATTTTTGGATTCGGAGTATCTAATTTATCCTAAGGTGAAATTTTGGTACATTTCGGATAACTTTCATATTCTGATGAATAGTGAAAATTACTAAATTATAATTAAAAAACAACTTTTTTAATCGAAATAATTAATAGTGATAAATTATTAATTTTAGTAGTTTTAAAGAATATTTAGAATATATTTTTACAATTTAATACAATGTTGGTCATTGGACGTAATTTCACATTTAAACCAGACATAAACAAGTGTCAATCTTTTGATAGATATTGTTTCTTAAAAACACGCTATTTGTTTTAATAGCGGGATTTAATTATAAAATTAATTAATTCAACTTCTATGTTATGAATTTGGTAAAATAGAATTCATTTTTGAATTCGGAATATGAAATATAGCTTAGGATGAAATTTTGGCATTTTTCTGAAAACCTTCATTTTTTGATGAATAGTGAAACTACTAAGTGGTAGTTAAAAAAAACTGGATTTTTCATAAAACTTAATTTTACCGCTTCTGTGAATGGAATTTCAAAAATCCGAGAGACACAGTTGATGTCAGTAAGTAAAATGTGGTTCAATGAGATGAAAATAATTTTTGGTGAATAGTAACTTTTTACTTTTTTACCACGGTTAATAGTAAATAGGGTAACTAAAGGTAAATATGATATTACTATTACCATAACACATGTACTAATTCAATTGGATAAGTGTAATTCGACCAAAAACAACCTTATGAATATAATATGACCATTTAGGCCCACTTGGATTATATTAGGACATTTATTTTTATTTAATTCAAAGAAGAGTTAAAAGAGTTAAAATCAAAGTTTATTTACTAAAACATTTTTAATATGGGGTTATACATAAGATAAATTCGACTATAAATATTCATTAGAAAGCTAAAACGATTTCCTACATAATGATATTTTATTTAAAAATTTTAGACTTTAAATAAATTAATTTATTGATGACACAACGATGATGCAGTAATTACCCTTTTAAGGAAATATTAACATAATTGATGTTATAAATGCTCAAATGAATGTAATTTGAGGCTTTTTATGAATTCCACTAATTTTCAAGGTTACTATGATATATTATTGTTGATCTAATCAACTTGGTTCGAACATATAATTCTGTTATGACTTTCACAAAAATCATATATCAAATAGTGTCAAAATTGACACAAAATAGTTTTTAAATCAAATATTATATTATTAATTGTTATTTTATTCCTAAAAATATAATGTTCGGCCAAATGACTTAGATAAGGATATATATATTAATAATAAACAATTTGGGGTTCGTTTGGCATGTTATAGTAAGTGTATTAACCATATAGTGAAAGAAAACAAAAAGACACGGTAAAAGTTAAATTATTTAACTTAGAGTTAAATTCTAATTGATAAGGTTAAAATAATACCCTAAACTTGTCTAAATCTTATTGGTTGACAGGATTTCGACCCATCCCCACTTTAGCTTCGAAATAATACCCTTTGGAACCATTATAAACCGATTTTGACTTTAATATAAAATAATATTTTGAGATATTCCTAAGGTGCCCCTCTCCTCCCTTATAAAAGGACACCTCCTCCCCCTCCTCCTCACACCAATTTGAGCACTCAAGCTCGGACAACCCCTGCCAAAATCTCTTCTCCACTTCCCTAGAAACATCCTAGAGGTTCTGGTCTTCCTAAAAGACCAATTTTAGTGCCCTAAGAGGAGGTCTCAAAGAGGCGCTTCAAAGAAGAGGTAATTACCGTTACCAATTCTTTCATCTTTATTTCTTCTTCCACTTCTTCTTCTTAGGTTGTTTCATTATGAAGTAATAACATCAGTATCACTCATATACTGATATGTTATTATAAGTATGAAACAACCCTATTTCACCATCTATCCATCCTACGGAAAAAGAAATCACCGCGCGTGCGTACGTACGGAATACCGTCTCCACGCCGTGGTGTAATCTATTTTCCACCACCACCTTACATGGATGGGTATAATGGTGTAAAGAATAACTATACATAGTTATTACAACATCATATTGATTCTGATATATTATATAATCCACTCCAATTCAGTTCAATATTTATGGAAATGATATCATCGCTCGTGCGTACGTACGGACTACCGTCTCCACGACGCGATGAGATTCATTCTCCATGTTAACCATTTAAGAATGATTATAAAGTATATATAAGAAATAATAATGAAATATATGACATTATAAAGCTACTGGATTTATGTATATATATATATGTATGTCATCTACTTACTTCCATTTCAAGACAATAAGGAAAGTAAAACAGCGTTCATGCGTACGTACGGACTACCGTCTCCATGAACGGTGTTTTTCATTTTATTTATCTATCTATTATATATATATATATATACTGAATATATATGATATATAAATCATATTTTATATTCTGGAAGTAAGTAAATCATGATATAAGTAATAATGATGTCAAGAACAACAAGTCAAAACACCTAAGATAAATGAAACGATTTTACCCAAAACGCTTCTTTAACATGGAATTTACAAAATAACGGGTAATATAATGTCATAAGTGAACCATATATTATATCATAACAATGAATATGATTCTGGAATAAGTCAAAAACATGATTTAAATCATTATACAGGAGGTTTGGACACTTAAAAAGCAAGTCGGACATAAGGTAAGGGAAATATCACAATCTCATTTTTATTCGAGATTGTTTATACTTTGAAATTTACTGGGGTGTATTTTGTCATCCACATCCATGTTTCCTCAACATGTAATATTATTTTCATCCACCTACAATTGATTAAAACCTATTTTACCCTTTGGTGAGTTTTTAGTAAAAGATATGAAAGGAATCTTTTATCGTTTTTCATACGAGGTACTTTTTGACTTTTCCGACAAAAGTACGAAGAATGTTTTTTTTAACTTATACGGCATGAATGGATTTTTAAAACATTATTTCAAATAACCTTCTTTTAAAAGTTTTCATGTTTATTTTTAATCAACTTCTTTTATTTTAAAGTTGTATTACATGTTATGAAAGGAAAAATGTTTTTTTGAAGAAGAAAGGATATTTTCCTCAAGAATGGAGTTCAAGTGTTTTATCAAAATTATTTTCCATCTAAGATAATAATGGGTTCTGTTTTTATCCCTATTATTACATTGATTTGATCATGTTGTGATGGAATTATTTTTATAAATTCCTTTATCTTATATGAATTGATTTATGTTGTCATGATGTTTCAAGAATCCCATTTTTATTACATGTGTTATGAGATGATGTATGTTTTATGATTATGTGGCACACATAAGAAAGGATTAATTATAAGATGGGTGAGACCTATATCTCCCTCCAATGCATTGGGTAAAGATTTTATATCTCATGAGATAGACATGGCTGGAATGGTTGGTTATACCGGTTCAGTGAAACAGGACTGAAACTAGGGTTACTCGATTCAGAAAAGGACTTTGTCCACTAAGATAGTCTTGGCAATGAGTCATGACTAACAAGAAATGATTTTCCATGATTATGTGTGCTTGCCACAAAGTTTCAAGTTTCATGTTATGATTATGGTGATCTCATTTTCACTTCTATGATTTGTTCCATGTTAAGATATTATGATCTCTTTTGCAGGTTATGATTTTCAAAAAGATATGATATGATTTTTATTTCTTTTGTATACCCTTACTGAGCATTTGAGCTCACCCTTTTATGTTTTCTTTTCCCCAGGATATAAAGAAAGGTTTTAGGTAAAAAAAAGGGGAAGATCTTTATGGGAGATATTGAAGATCTTTCACCACGATTAGAAGATTACGCTCCGAGTTTCCAAAGACACTAAACTATTACGGTCCTTGTGTGTGTGTTTTTGTTATGTACTAAGTATTCCGCAAAATTTAATGTAATGTACATGTACGTTAAGCTTCGGGTCTCTACAGCCATAACATGTGAACCATGCATCTGTTTGAAAATCCGTCTATGGGACTGGGATCCATGGAGTGAGACGATCCTTTTGGTATAATCAACTTGAATTTTGGAGAATGTTAGAGTACATCTGGGTCGGATCGAACCAGAATCCAACCAGGACCTCGGTACTAAAACGCTTATAAGTCACAGACCAGGCATCCAATTGACACGTCGTCTATCACGTTGGAACCCTTTTGACATGGCAGGACTTTTGGATACTATTTTGGGGAACTTCATGGAGGTTGAGGTATGACCGATGTCTTTATGAGCGTATCCTCTCAGAATGAAGTGTACTTAGTGTGTGAATATAGTGGCCGACTGTATTGTGAGGAAATTACATCAATCATGTGTGGGTCAGTATCTATTTATCCTATGTGGGTCAGCGCCTAGAGATCCACTATGGGTTAGTATCTATCGATCTTGTGTGGTTCTGCAGTAGAGCCTCTTGAAAAAAAAGATTATCTAGGTTTATGACTAATCATCTGTACTTATATAATTATGTTATGTACCTAGTGTGAGATGAGTCTTTTACCTTCGTGGTGTTACCTTCATTGTGTTACCTTTGTCGTACTTTTACCCTCGTGGTGTTACCTTCATTGTTTTATAGTTTTGGTACTTTTTTATTTCTTGGTGTTACCTCGGTGGTGTTACCTTTATGGTACTTTTACATTCGTGGTGTTACCTTTGTAGTACTCTTCTCTTGTGGATCAGTTGTGAAAATGGATTAAAATTTAGACCCTTTTGTTTCCTTATGTATGAGATGAGTATATTGTTATAACATAGGTATATGTGTTGTCATATACCTATGTGGAGTTGGTGACAACTGTTTTGTTCTTGGTGATTAAGGTCTTGATTTACGGTTTTTCCTTTGTAGAACACTAGGAGACCATTGGGGGTCTTGGGTCCCTACTAAGAATTGTTATAATCACCCTTTCATGGGATACACCTGCACCTTTTTGTGTCTTGTTCACACAATAGATGTAACACCCCAAGATTTCATAGTACATTATTTTTTCAAAGTAATCCAATAACTTGCGCTACACTCAACACCGAGTTCGAGCACACCATGAGTCACCTATAAAAACGAGGTTTAAATAGTATTAACTGAATTATGAATTTTATATACTCTTTAATATTTTATAATCCATATTATGTGTTTTTTAGACAATATATAAGAACAAATTTATTTTTTTCAGATAAAAGAAGTATTTTTAAAAAAAATTGCAATTTTACTTCCTTTTAATGGAGAAACCTTTTTAAAACCAATATTTGACACTTTTATACATTCAATTTAATGAAATTAAATTCTTCTTTTATAATCAGGACATAAAAATTTTGTTTTGATAAATTTTTGAGTTTTTATGATAACTTTCATATTTGGGTGAACAGTGAAAATTACTAAATTTAAACTGAAAACAACTTTTTTTAATCAAAATAATTTATAGTGTTCAATTATACATTTGAATGGTTTGAAATTATAATTTCATTATATTTTTACCATTTAATCCAATTATGGTCATTGGAAGTTATTTCACTTTGGAATTAGACATAAACAAGTGTCAATCTTTTGATAGTCATTATTTCTTAAAAATACGCTTTTTTGTTTTGACAACGGGAATTAATTTTATATTAATGAATGCATATTATATGTTTATAATTTGGTAAAATAGAAATTATTTTAGAATTTTTAATATCAAAATTATATTAGGGTGAATTTTTGGTATTTTTATGAAAACTTTCAAATTTTGATGAATAGTGAAAAACACTGTGTTATCGGTTAAAACTCACTTTTTTATTTAATTAATTTTTTAATTTTTTTTAATTTATTTTAGGTCAAAATAGATATATAATACTTATATAAGTTAAATTGTATTCATTGGAGTCATATTAAAATATTTTAGATTTATAAAAAAATTTATTGAACTTTTACCGTCTTTTACCCACCTCCTAGGAGCTTTTGCAAATTTGAATAAAAAATAATTTTACCGCTTCTGTGAGTTGAATTTCAGAAATCTGAGAGACATGGTTGATATCAGCAACTAAAATAGAGTTCAATAAGATAAAAATAATTTTTTGTGAATAGTAACATTTTAAATTTATTTACCATTGTTAAAAGTAAATAGGGTAATTAAAGAAAAACTGGTATTAATATTACCCTAAAACATATCATAATTTTATTGGATAAGTGTAACTCGACCAAAAACAACCATAGGAATAAAATATGATCCTTTAGGTCCACTTGGATTAGATTATGACATTTATTATTATTTTATTTAAAGAAGAGTTAAAAGAGTTAAGATAAATGTTTAATAACTAAACAATTTTTAATATAGTATTAAACTAAGATAAATTAGATTATAAATATTCTTTAGAAATATAAAAATATTTCTGAAATAATGGTATTTTATTTATAATTTTTAGACATTAAATAATTTAATTTATTTATGACACAATTATGATGCAGTAATTACCTTATCAATGAAAGATTGAAATAATTGATATTATAAATATCCAAATAATTATAATTTGAGACTTTTAATAAATTCCAAAAAAGAAATTAAGTTAATGTGACATCATAGAGTGGATTAAATAAATTTATTTCCAAGTAATAATGATGTTATGAATTTAACAAAAACAATGTACCAAATAGTGTTACAATTGACATAAAAGAGTTTTTAAAACAAATATTATATTATTAATTGATATTATATTCCTAAAAAATATATGGTTTGGCCCAAGGGATTAAATATTATTATATATGTCACTAATGAACCACTTGAGGTTCCCTTGGAAGTTTATAGTATGTTTATTGACCATATAATATAAAAATACAAAGAGACTTGGAAAATGTCAAACTAATTAACTAAGAGTTAAATCTAAATGATAAGGTTAATATAGTGACATGAACCTGTATAAAACCTATTGGTTGGGTATTTTTCGACCCATACCCACCATAGCGTCCAAATAAATCATTTTTGAGTCATTAGAAACCGAAAATAATTTTATTATAAAATAATATTTCAAGCTTTTCCTAAAGTGAACCTCACCCCTCTTATAAAAGGGAACTCTCTCTTCTCTCAATTTCACACCATAAAAGCCATTTGGATCAGCCAACCCCTGCCAAAATATCCTCTCAACTATCATCACATAATCTTAGAGGACATCTTTTAGTCAGAAATCTAACCTCTGGAGCCCTTTTGATCAAATCCAAAGTCAGAACCCGAAGGAGAGGTAAATATTTTATCACCTCTTTCAAGTTCCTTTCTTCTTCCACTTCTTCTTTCCTTGTTGTTCTAATTCTAAAATAATAATTCTGATATCTTCTATATACTGTGATGTTATTATAAATATGGTACAACCATATTCATTATTCTATCCATCCTTTTAATGACATGTCTCCATATGTGCGTACGTATGTCTTATCATCTCCACGTCGTGTTGTAGTTGTTATTCAATACATTATTATTTGGATGGATATAATATTGATGTATAATTTATTTAAATAATAAATTTATCTTGATAATGATTCTGTATATATGATATAGAATAAAATTATATCTGATTTTAATATCAAAAGAATGATATTATCGCTCATGTGTATGTACGGATTACCATCTCCACGAACGCGATGAGATTCATTCCCCATCGTATCCATTAAAGACTAATTTTCATTTCATGTTTAAAAATAATTTTTAAAGACATAATATTATTCTATATATAAATAAAATATATCCTATTCATAACAAACATCGCTTACATAACAAAACATAAAAAGGGGAACGAATCAGTTAACACCCGAAGCGACGATAAAATAAAACTTTTACTAACAAAGCCATATTTGAAGATCATATATGACATCATATTTATATATATGGTTATTGTATAATTTAATAACAATTATTTAACTGTTATATAGGAGTTAAATGTACCTTCTACCAAGGAAAAGTACAAGTTAAGGGTTATTTCCCTATTCTCATTATTATCTGAGATTGTTTATGTGTAAGTATTTACTGGGACATACTTATCATCAATACCCATATTTCATAAAATTGTTTTCAAAAGGAATATTTTAAGGTTTTATGGGAGGTTATATTTAACAATATCATCATTTTGAATGTTTTAAATATTTATCCATCTAAACCCTTTTAATTAATGTTCATGTTTTAAAAATTATTTTAGGAATTTATTTATATGGACATAAATGTGTTGAAATGATAAATATTTTTGAAAGTTTCAAATTATTATGAGACACTTTGATTAAAAAATATCTTTTAAATGAATTACTTTTTAAATTGTGAGTGTTTCAAATGATTTCATGAAAAATGGGTATTTATCTCAAAGAATTTTACTGATCATTTTCATCTATGTCAACATACTTTGATGGATTTTAAAAGTTTTTGAAATTGATTTATTATGATACAAATATTCCATATTGTATTGAAGGTTTTTTGATATGTTTGACTGTAGATGTGTTATTTTTATACCATTCATGGTTAATGGATAAAGTATTGACATTTCGTATACTATTTTTAATATGAATGTTTTTATTGTGTTTAAACATTTTCATTTTAAGAATGTATTGGACTTAGTAAATGATTGGTGGAGCTTGTTATAGCTCCATTGATGCATCTACAGGTCTCAAGAGACAATTAGACATATAATTGGCCGAGGCCTTTCCCAATTTGATATATGGTTTTGGAAGAGGCCTAAATAATTTTTAGATGTCTTGGCCGAGGCCTTGATAAAATGTTTCAGAATATCCAGCATTATACATTCCCTCATTATGAAAATAATATCGATTGTTTATGTTGTAATTCTACTAGTATAATAACCATTATTATTTTTTATCATGGATTGGTTTTCTCTCCTCATATTACTGCAATAAAAGTGTTCACATTTATTATTTATAAAGGCATGTGTTTTCATTTATTCACCATTATTAATAATTATGTTATCTTCCACAGTATTGTTTACCCTTACTGAGCGTTTGAGCTCACCCCTTTCTTATGTTTTATTTTCCCAGTATATGAAGAAGTTATATATGAGTGAAATTCATGAATAATATTGGAGGCTTGGATTTTCTAATGGAATATATTAGTGTTGTATTTATTTTAATGTTGTAAAGTTGAACTTATGTATGAATCTTATTTCCAATAATACTAAACTTATCAGTCTTTCGAGAAATGATTTCCTTGTGATCATTCCAATGTTATGTAATAATGCAACGACTCTGTGTAACTGTTTTCAGGGTGTTACAATTGGTATCAGATGAATTTTGGTACAAACAATTGAAACTAGATTTAGAAAAACATTGATAGGAGCATATTACTCTAAGATAGAATTTGAATATTAGTGTAGAATAATTTCCTAGAATTTTGGTATTGTAACAATTTTTGGAATTTTCCATGAAATACATCCCTGTCTAGATACGAGCAGGTAGAGGCATCTCAAGCATAGATGTACCTAGGGGTAAAACTCGAAAAAAACTGCTTTGAGCTAGACTCGAATGGGAACTGGTGCACAAAAATGGTTCTTTCTGCACTCTTGGATATGACACTCCCCTTGATATGTTTAGGAAAATTATCATTTTATTTACAAACCTTTATGAAGGTTTTATGAGAATATACTTCCTCAAAGAATTTTTTTATGATTATGGATTATATCCATAAACTGTTCAATTTATGTTAGGTTATTTTTCAAGTTTGGGATTATGTATTGTGATTCATAAACTAATCTAGTGTATGAAATTGTTTAGAAATATTTCCCAGTTGAAGGAACGAGATCTCCAGTAATACACATGATCCAAAGAGTAAGAAGGATCATATCTTTCATGGTCGTAAGCCAGTATTTAGAAGGGAAATAGTCTCCGACGTATTATGATCATATTAAGAAATAGTATCATGTGTAGATAAGATAAGTAAATAATTCTTGGAGTCCTACGGCTTTTTAGGGATTCCAGAGAAGAAAATGATGGTAGAGAGAAGGACAGATAAAGGGAATAAGGTAAAGAAGGATTTTCCCATATGTGATAACTTTGGAATGTATCACCTTGGAAAATGCTTGAAGGGAATGGGAGTATGTTATAAGTGTGGAGAAAAAGGACACCACATTTGTGAATGTGAGGGAATGAAAAAAGTTTTCAAATGTATAATGCATCATCTACAAGGAGTTGGGACACAACGTGAATCAATGTTCAAATCATCAAAGTATGATCCAAATGATGCTATTGGATAACAATAATGTTATGATACTAACAAAGATGAATAGGAATGACTAGTGTTCTAATTTTTTTTATTAAATATTTATTTAATTTGAGTGTTGTGTCAATGATGTACTGGTTATATGAATTATGGAAATAAATAATGATTGTACTGCAATACTATTTCATTGAGGATTTGAGATTATATGGTTCTATGAAAAGTGAATCAACAACAACTTAATCTTTTTGTAAAATACATGGTTGAAGGAAAAATAAATGTCAATATGGTCCTGATACTGAGGAAGTAATTTTGGAATAAGAGATGGTTGATCTGGAAAAATTATATTGGACATTCTTAACTACTTGGAACTGATTAATGGTTTGTTTATTCCATCATTTTTTGATTATTCAATGTTTTTGGATATAAAAAATATATCTAGTATTATATAAGGAATAAGTGATCCTGAATGTAACCTATAAGGTCTTATAGTAATTCTGGGTGTTACAATGTTTTAAGAGAGTACATGACGAAGGTATTCACATGTTATTATGTTGAAAAAAGAGATCTTCCTTATGTTTACCATCCTTATAACATTTTGGACTGTAAGTTTGGACACACGTATTTTGGATAAGTATAATGGTTGGAATGGATTAAGTTGGACATTGGACACTATGGTTTAAGGTCAAAAAATTTATTAAGGTCATTTTTTATTGTTATAAAATGGAAAACACAGAGGTCGGGTGACAACCCATCGCGTCCAGTAAGGCTACAAGACTTGAACCAACAACCTAAGGGCGAAAAGGGTGCATCTTCTACCACTGGCCTACGTGATGTCCTGGTTTGTGTAATGTAATTTTTTTAAAGTCTAAAAATGAATTTTAATTACATTATTTTTGTAACCCTATATGATTACGATTTATAGAATATTTTTAAATTCTATTATCTGTTGGAGTTGAAGATGAGTTTTTGGTAGGAATTAGTTGAAGAATGATACTCTTCTTGTCAAGTATATATAATTTTTTCCCTCTTATTCAATGAATAAATTAATTCATAAACTTTTGGGATGGGATCATAAAACCAAAAATGTGTTATCATAAAAACTTATGTTTTTTTGATCCGATGATATATTAAATCATCATATATTGATGGCTTTGAGGCCCTCAATTTTAAACTTTTTTGCGATTGATGACCTCAATCACTCCCTATAAATATTTACGTTTTCCCTCCAATTACGTGTTTATAATTTCAACCAATATTCTCTTATTCAAAATCCTAATTTGGTGGTGACTTTATAATTTCACATTCACTCTTATTCAGAGTAAATTATATTAACCATATTTTGTATTTGTGTTTACCACAAAGATATGTTCTTTTTTAAACAATTTATTTTCGAAGAACAATTTAAAATTGCAGGGATGAAATTTACTGAAGGAGGGAAGAATATAACATTGTAACATCCCCGGTAAATGATGAAATATTAAATAATCATATTTATTAATATTTTTGAATTAAATATTAATTTTACCTTAGTGGGGATTCTATGTCTGATGGCGTACTCGACACACAACAACAAGTTTCTTTGAAATCATACATTGCACGCTAATAATTTAATATTATTACTTTAAATGGTAGTTAACTCCTACACGTTGTATTGGTAAGAATGAACAGAACTTACTACAATATGATTTCACATGTTTGTTAAATGATTTTACATTTATCCTATAAAAGTTAGAGGGTTAAAATGTAAATGAATCTAATTTTAAGAATAATTTACTTTAAAAGGTCGATTTACCACCTTTTGATGGAGAACCAACATTAAATCTCGTTTTTGTCACTTATATATGTTTTATTTGACAAAATAGAATTGTTCTTTAGAATTTTGGCAACAAAATTTACTTTGGGTAAATTTTTGGTATTTTTCTGATAAAATTCATTTTTAATGAATAGTGAAAAATACTGTATTTTAATTCAAAATTAACTTTTAATATAATTTATTTATATGGATAGATTATCCTTTTAATTGGTTTTAAAGTTTAATTAGAATAAATTTTTACCATTTAATCTAATGTAGGACATTATAAGAAATTTCACTTTGAAATTGGGCACAATCAACTTTTAATCTTTTAATAGTTATTATTTCTTAAAAACACGCTTTTTGTTTCGATAGCGGGAATTAATTTTAAATTAATATCTTCCACTTCTACGTTTGGAATTTTGAGAAATGGATTTCATATTTTGAATCATGATGTCCAAATTGTGTAAATAGCTAAATTTTATTTTTAGAAATTTTAAATATTTACCTAAGTAAATATTTTATTTACCATGGTTAAAGGGTAAATAAGGTAAATAAGGGTAACCAAATAATATTTATATACCCTCAAATGTGTCCTAATCCTATTGGTTGAGTCATGGCCGACCATGGGCATCCTTGGGTCGATTTTGGGACCCCATGGTGCCACATAAAAGTGACTATGACACTTTATTTTAATTAACTTAAAGTAAATGCCAACATTAAATAAATAAATACCTTTTAGTAAATTAATTTTTGCATGGGGTTATTCAATTTATCTATTAGAATATAAATAAGAATTCGATAGATAAGATTATTTAATAAATAATGGTAATTTTTTTTGTTTTTTAGACATCATATAAATTAAATTATTAATGACACAACAATGATGTAATTTTTAACTCATTAATAAATGATTTAAATAAAGATTATTATAAAGACAAAAATAATATTCAAAACCAGTCCAATTATTATTGGATGATTGTATTATGAATATTATTCATCCTATCCGATACCTTAATGTGTTTTGGACCTTTTGAGACCGATGATATGTTTATAATAAAATAATGTTTTCACACTTTCTTAAAGAGCCCCTCCTCTCCCTTATAAAAGAAGACCACTTCTATCCAATTACTCACACCTATCAAGCCTTTTAGATCATCCTAACTCTACCCAATTAAGCTCCCTACATCCCTATACTCCTCCTATAAACATTACCTTAGGGATAAGGCATTTTAAGAAGTTCTTTTTGTTCAAACCAAAGGAAGTTTCCAAAATTAAAGGTAATGGTTTCTCTTAACTTCTTATCATTTTTTTTACATCTCAAACCACTAAAATCTTTTTATTCCTTTATTTTGTAAGAAAAAAAGTGTCCTATATATGCTAGGATGTTTTTATTAGAATTATTATAACTACACTAACACACACCTCCATCTAATCGGTGAACAACATAATGTTTCTGTGGATGGAAACCAAACACCTCACAAATCGATGATTGTTCAATTATCTCCTACTACCTCTCATGGTGGCCATTATGATAGAAATTTATTTATATATGATATATATTATCTTAATGTTTTCTTTATTATTCTTTATTTTCTATTTATAGAATTACTTTATGGTTTCCATAGTTGGTAAATACGATAATTGCATTTGAGGAAGTACAGACTACCACCCCCTCAAAGTGATATGAATCGTTAATGCCTTATGTGAGACGTATAAAGGATGGAGTTAATAATATTATATGTGATATTATACTTGATTTAAAATATAACTATGTATCAATATGATTTAATTCCATTAAAATTTCAAATAGAAATGGAATTAGCGTTCATGCGTACGTACGAGTTACCATCTCCATGAATAGTGCATTTTATTTCGATCCTCTAAATGTTATGTACTATTATAAATACATTTATATACTAGATATATATGATATATTTGATATCTAAATCATGAATATCATTATGGATATAATGGAATTTTGACCACAGTAACAACATGAAATTATAAGAAGTCGATTTTCGACTCAAGTACCAAATATCGACAAAACGACTATTATTAACATAAATGAAAATGTATTTTTTATAACATGGTAATAAGTGATATAAGAGGAATAATAATAATGAAAAAGGTTTTTATGCAATTATAAATTACTTTTTGTTTATTATTCAAGACGTTAAAGAATGAACAGGTCAAGTCAGACACGAGGTAAGGGACTTCGTCTCAATCTCCATCCATTAAGGAATATTTTGTTTTTTACATAAATTTATTTTATACGATATATAAACTACTTTGAATTTTACTTTTATTCAAAAGTAATCTTTTCCCTATGAAGAATTTTAATGAACGATAAAAAGTAATTTTTTTAACGTAAGTGGTGACAACGACTTTTCCACCTCCGTGAGTGTTATTTTATATTTGGATTCCTTAATAAGCCGTAAAATTTTTAAAAGGGAAATGAATACGATATACTCATTATGTATTTGGTTTTGAAAATGCCTTTGAAAATGGATTTATTATTTCAATATCTTGTTTTATAACTTGAAATGATATATTGTGATTTCAATGTAGAAATGTTATCTTTACTTTATGCTTTTGTTATGTGTTTTGACTATGTTATGATTCTTGGGTATTGTTTAGGTATACGGGTGGTTCCATGATAATCCTAGGATGGGTGAGCATGAGATAGATATCCTATGCATTGGGTAACGTGACAGAGGTAAATGTGAATGTTTATCCTAAGATATTTAGTAAATATACATTTATAGGTATTCCAAAGTAACTCCCTTTGTAGCTATGATAGCTACAATGTAATTATGTAATAGATGCCACAAGTTACCTTTATGATTTATTATTTATATGTGTTATTCATAAATCTTATTATTTCATGAGGTAAGTAAAAGGGTTTATGTTTTGTATGTATTGATGAACTACTGTTTTCTTTCTTTTTTATATAACCCTTACTGATCTTTTTATGATCATCCCATATTTTGAAATATTTATCAATGGAGTTAAAGAAGAATATGGTAATGGATGGGATCAAGGATAATTCATGCTATTGAAAAATGGAACTAGACATGGCTATTTTTTTCAAGAGTTTTTATTTTGTGAAAAAATGGAAACTGAGTAGAAGTGTCTAATTTGTAATATTTGGAGATGTAATATTTATGGCCTAATTTTCTAAAAATATAAACCTGAAAAGAACCTCAATGTGAATTATTCATTTAATTCATGATTATGTAATGTTTTAAGGCCATGTCCTTATAGTTTGTATTAGAGGTTGGTTTGGAAAACTTTAGGATTTAGTATATTGTTAAACTAATATTCATAAAATAATTTATGTTAATGATATAGAATTTACTGATTACCATGTTTCTTAGCCTATGATATTTCTGTGTTTAGAATGTTTTTCCATAGAGGAAACAAGGCATTTATGTTGGGATGACATCAGGAGGAAGACAACCTTCCCAATCAAAAACAGAAGATGGTCGGAATCGAAACTGAACAGTTTGTTGCAGTGATGGCACAATTGACTCTGGCTCTAAATGGTTGTGGTATCCATGAATGAGATCAGCTAGATCAACCACAGAGGAAGATGTCAGCAGTTGAGCATATTATGAGCAACATCCTCCATCATTCAGAGGATCATCTTACCCTTTGCTAATTGAAGGGTGGATTAAAGCACATGAGAAGATTTTTGTTGTTATTGGATGTGTAGAACATCAAAAGGGTAGTCTCATTGTTTACCATTTTGAAGGAGAAGATGATCAGTGGTGATCAATGGTGAAAAATATTAGGGATAGTGAGGAGATTGATTCTCTTGATTGGGATTAATTCAAAGGTATGTTTCTTGAGAAATATTTCCTTAAGGTGGTTTGTTTTAGGAAGAAAATTAAATTCATGGAATTGAGTTAGGAGGATGACTTAGTAGCTGCTTATGAAGAAAAAATCACTCGACTGGAAAAGTATGCTCCAAATTTTACTACGGGATCTAGATAGTCAAATCGACAATTTTTACTCAGGATTAATGCCAATGAATCGAAGGTATTTAGCTACTCATGAGTTCAAAAGTTATGAGAACCTTGTTCAATGTGCAGAGAAGGTGGAAATAGAGTTTTCTAATGATCAGTACTTCTTTGAAAAACAACAGAATAAGAGGTCGAGGTGGCAGACAAAAGGGAAGAACTCTTCAAAAAAAATCTGATGGTAAGAAATTTATGTTTACATTTTGTGAAAATTGTGGTAAAAAGAATGATTGGGAATGACTTTTGAATTTTGGTAAGTGCTATTGATGTGGTAAAATGGCACATAAGGCACATAATTGCACTGAAAAAGAACTGGGTAATATTAAGAAAAAATATGATTTACAGTCAGTAAATTTTTTTATGTGTAATTAAATGGGTAATTATGAAAATGAGTGTCCAACAAAGAACTAAACTGAGGGAAAGAAACCTGACTACAAGAATAAAGGAGTAGTGAAATACTTCGCAACTACTTCAGTAGATGTTGGGGAATAAAATGAAGTAGTATCAGGTATACATTTTGTTTGCTCAGATTATGCCAATGTGTTGTTTGATTCAGGGTCTACACACTCTTTCATTTTTGAGAAGTTTTCTAGTAAATTGGGAATTCCATCTCATGATATGAATATTGAACTTATGGTGAAATCACCTTATGGAAATGTTGAGACAAAAAGAAATTATATGAACCTTCCTGTCCTTGTGTGTGGAAATAATCTACCTGCAAACCTTATTGTTTTTCCTCTAGTAGAGTTTGATGTTATTTTGGGAATGGATTGGATGTTTGTTTATCATGCTAAGATTGACTGCAATGCTAAAGAGTTTTCATTTCAGAAATATTTACAGTTTTTGTAGAAGAATGAACCCTTTCCTTTGATAACATATCAAGAAGCTGAGAAACTAGTAAAAGATGGAAATGAATGTTACCTTGTACATACTGTTGAAAATAAAGGAACTATTCAGATTAATGATGTTCAAGTGGTAAATGAATACCTTGATATTTTTTCTAATGATTTTCCTAGTATTATACCTGATTTGGAAGTTGAATTTACCATGGACATAGTTCCTGATGCTAAGCCAATTTCCAAACCCCCTTATCGAATGGCTCAAATTGAACATTTAGAGTTAAAGAAGCAATTAAAGGAGTTATTAGATAAAGGTTTCATTCGACCTAGCACATCCCCATGTGGGTGATCATGTCTTGTTTGTTAAAAATAATGTTGGATCAATGATACTTTGCAATGATTATAGAGCATTAAATAACATAACTGTTAAGAACAAGTATCTTTTTCCTCATATCGATGATTTGTTTGATCATCTCCATGGAGCTCAGTAATTTTAGAAGATTGACTTGAGGTTGGGGTACCATCAGTTGAATGTAAAAGAAGTAGACATTCTAAAGACCTCGTTTCTTACTAGATATGTCCATTATGAATTTGTAGTTATGCCTTTCGGTTTAACCATTGCACCTACTATATTCATGGATCTTATGAATAGAATTTTCCGCGAGTTCTTGGATAATCTTGTTGTTGTGTTCATTGATGATATTTTGGTTTATTCAAAAAGTATAGAAGATCATGATAGTAATTTTATGGTTTTATTGAAAACCTAAAAAAAAGAAACTATTTTGTAAATTCAGCAAGTGTAAATTTTGGTTACAACAAATTTCTTTCCTTGGTCACAATTTTTTAAAAAATGACCTGAATATTGATCCTGCTAAAACAAAAGTTGTTGAAGAATGGCCAAGACCCACAAATATAATCGAAATACCTATATTTCTTGGTTTGGTAGGTTATTACTAGAGGTTTGTTGATAATATTTCATGGTTATCTAGTCTAATGACAAAGTTAACTCAATAAGGTGTTAAGTTTATTTGGATAAAAGAATGTGATGATTGTTTTCCGGAATTGAAAGAAAGATTATTGAATGCTCCAGTTTTGGCACTGAATTCCATAAATGGTGAGCTTGTTATCTACAATGATGCTTCGTTGAACGGAATTGGTTGTGTCCTAATGCAGAATGATCAGGTAATTGCTTATGCTTCACGTCAGTTGAAAACTCATGAGTTAAATTATCCTTCACATGATTTGGAATTATCTTCTATTTTTTGGTTTAAATATTTAGAGGCATCATTTCTATGGAGTAATGTGTGAAATATATATTCATCAAAAAATTTTAAAGTATATATTCACTCAAAAAAATTGAACATGAGACAGATGATATGGTTGGAATTAATCAAGGATTACGATTGCACGATCCTTTACCATCCGGGAAAAGAAAATAAATTGACTAATGCTTTGAGTTGAAAATGTAATGCTTCATTAACCATCATATGTTTTGAATGAGATCCATAGTTTTTTTTTCATAAACATTGGCATAGAAGTTGTTGGTGCAGGGAAATCTTCTGTTTTATTTCAGGTGTCAGTGAAATCATCTCTCTCAGATATAATTAAGAAAGCACATAAGGAAGACAATGAGTTTCAGAAAAAGGTAGAGCTGGTTTAGAAGGGTATGTTTCATGATTTTAACATTGATAATGATTGTGTTTTGAGGTTTGGGACACGGTTATGTGTACCCTGTGATTCACAGTTTAAGAATGAGTTGTTATGTGAATCTCATAGTTCTCCGTTTTCAGTTCATCCTGGTAGTAATAATATGTATAGAGATCATCAGGAGTATTACTGGTGGGATGGAATGAAAAGAAATATTGTTGATATTACTGTAAAGTGATTGACTTATCAACAGGTTAAATAAGAGAGGAAGTTATTGAAAGGGATGCTTCATCCTTTACCAGTTCCAGAGGGGAAATGGAAAAATATATCCATGGTCTTCATCGTGGGATTATCGAAGACATCTCTTAGTAACAATGCAATCTAGGTTATTGTTGATCGGTTGACTAAATCTACTAATTTCCTTCCTATTCGAGATACTATGTATCTAGATCAACTTTCACAGTTGTATGTTAATGAGATATTCAGGTTGCATGGTGTTCCCCTCTACATTGTATCTGATCGTGATCCCAGGTTTACTTATAACATTTAGAAGTGCCTTTAGAAGTCATTTGGTACTAAATTAAATTTTATTATAGATTTTCATCATCAATTTGATGGGAAGGCAGAATGAAAAATTCCGACCTTGGAGGATATGTTACGTGCTTGCTCGATAGATTACCAGGGTATTTGGGACTGAAATCTTTCTTTGGATGAATTTTCTTATAATAACAACATTCATTCCAGTATACAGATGGCTCTGTTTGAGGAATTTTATGGGAAGCGGTGTCGAACTCCATATTTTTGGGATGAATTAGGTGAATGGAAGCTGATGGGACTAGAATTGGTAGATGAGATGGTAGAAAAAGTTCAGTAGATTCAAGAAACACATGAGAACAAGTCAGAGCACACAAAAATGTTATGCGGATAACCGGAGGAAGGATCTCTCTTTTAAGGTAGGTGATCTTGTTTTACTCAAATTTTCTTCATGTAAAAGTGTGATGAGTTTTGGTAAGAAAGGAAATATGTGTCCGAGTTTCATTGGACCTTATTAGATCCTAGAGAAAGTTGGGCCAGTTGAATACAGAGTGACTTTCCCTCCAAGTTTGTCCCAGGTACACAATTTTTTTCATGTTTCAATATTGAGAAAGTATATGTCAGATCCATCTCATGTTTTGAGCCCATAGGTAGTTCAGTTGAAAGAGAATCTCTTTTATGAGGAACAACCAATCTAGATTTATGACCATAAAGAGCAAGTGTTGCGGAATAAGGTAATTCACCAGGTAAAGGTTTTGTGGAAAAACTATATGGTTGAAGAGGAAACGTGAAAATCTGAAAATTCTATGAAGGATAAATACCACCATTTATTTGATAAGTGAATAAAAATTGTGAGGAAGTTGTTTCCAAAATTGTGGAAGGATGTAACATCCCAGGTAAATGAATAAATATGAAATTTTCATATTTATTAATATTTTTGAATTAAATATTAATTTTACATTAATGGGGATGCTATGTTTGAGGGCATAACCGATACGCAAAAATGAGTTTCTTTGAAATCATACGTTGCACACTAATAATATAATATTATTATTTTAAATTGTAGTTAACTCATAGCAGTTTTATTGGAAAGATTGAAAAAAAATAACTACACTATGATTATACATGTTTTTTAGAAGTTTTTACATTTATCCAATAAAAGTTTGAGGCTTAAAATGTAAATGAATTAAATTTTAACCATAACTTACTTTAAAAAGTCGATTTACTGCATTTTGACGATGAACCATCTTTAAATATAGTTTTTTTCACTTTTATTTGTTCTATTTAGCAACTTAAAATTCTTCTATATAATTCGGACATCAAAATTTGCATTGGGTAAATTTTTGGTATTAATATGATAAAATTCATTTTTTCATGAATAGTGAAAAATTCTGTATTTTATATCAATATTTCCATTTAATATAATTTATTTATATGGTTATATTATCCTTTGAATTGTTATTAAAGTGTAATTATAATATATTTTTACCATTTAATCTAATGTTGGTCATTATAAGAAATTTCACTTGGAAATTGGACATAATGAACTGTCAATCTTTTGATAGTTATTATTTTCATAAAAACACGCATTTTGTTTTGATAGTGGGAATTAATTTTAAAATATTTTATACCAATTATTTTTTTTGAATTTGGAGAAATGGATTCCATATTTGGAATCAGGAGGTCCAAATTGTGTAAATAGGTAACTTTTAAATGTAGACATTTTAAATATTTACCTCAGTAAATATATTATTTGTCATGGTGAAAGGGTAAATCAGGTAAATAAGGGTAAAAATAATAATATTTTTTTACCCTAACATGTATATTAATCCTATTTTTTGAGTGATGGCTGACAATGGGCATCCTTAGGTCTATCTTGGGACCCCATGGAGGCACTTAAAAGTTATTATGACACTTTATTTTAATTAACTTAAAGTAAAGGCCAAAATGAAATAAAAAAATATCTTTTAGTAAATTAATTTTTTAAATTGGGTTATACAAGCTATCTTTTCAACTATAAATATTAATTCTAACTCTAATAATATTTCCTTCTACATGGTAAATTTTTTATGATTTTTAGACATCATATAAATAAAATTATTCATGAGACATTAGTGATGTAATTTTTACCTCATTAATAAATGATTTAAATAAATAAGATTATAAAGACTAAAAAAAATCAAAAACCTGTCCAATTCCTATTTTATGAATTTATTTAGAATACGAGTCATCTTATATTCTACCTTAATGTGTTTTGGATCTTTTTAAACCGAATATAAGTTTATTATAAAATAATTTTTTCACACTTTCCAAAAAAGCCCCTCCTCTCCCTTATAAAAGGATACCATTTATAACAAATTCCTCACACCTCTGAAGATTTTTACTCATCCAATCTCTCCCCAATAAAGCTCCCTACATCCCTATCCTCCTCCTATAATTCTTCCCTTAGGAATAAGGCACATGAAGAAGTCCTTTTGGTTCAAACCAATCTAAGTTACCCAAATTAAAGGTAATGGTTTCACTTAACTTCTTTTCTTTTATTTTAATCCTCCAACCACTAAACTCTTTCTATTCCATTATTTTATAAAAACACCAATATATTCAATATACTTGTATGTTTTTATGAGAAGTATTCTAACTACATTGTAGACACCTCCATCTGATGGTTGAAGAACATAATGTTTCTGTGGATGACAACCAAATGCCTCACGAAATGATGATTGTTTAATAATCTTCTACCACCTCTCATGGTGGTCATTATGATGACACTATATTTATATATGATATATATTATGTTTATGTTTTCTTTATTCTTCTGTATTTTACATTTATATAATTACTTTATGTTTTCCACAGTGTGTAAATATGATAATCTTATTAGAGGAAGTGCAGACTATAGCCCCCTCAAAGTGATATGACTCGTTAATGCGTTATGTGGGACATATAAAGGATGGAGTTAATAATATTATATATGATATTATACTGGAATTATAATATAACTATGTATAATTTTGTTTTAATTAAATTTAAACAATTAATAGAAACAGAAGTAGCGTTCATGCATAGGTACTGCTTACAGCCTCCGTGAACGGTGCATTTCATTTCATACCTCTAAATGTTATGTAATATTATAAATACATGTATATAATTAATATATATGATATATATGATATCTAAATCATGAATATAATTCTGGATATAAGGAACTTTTGACCACATTAAAAACATGAAATTATATGAAGTCCATTTTCGACTCAAGTTCCAAATATCGACAAAATGACTGTTATTAAAATAAATGACTATGTAATGTTTATAACAAGGTAATAAGTGATATAAGAGGAATAATAAAAATGATAAATGTTTTGAAGTAAGTAGAAATTTTCTTTATTTTATTATTATGGACGTTAAAGAACGAACGGGTCATGTCGAACATGAGGTAAGGGACATCGTCTCAATCTCCTTCCAATGAGGAATATTTTGTTTTTCACGAAACATTCTTTAATACGGTGTATAAAACACTTCGACTTTTAATTTTATTCGAAAGAAATATTTTCTCTACGAAGTGTTTTACGAAATGAAAAAAAGGAAGGTTTTTTTAATGTATGTAGTGACAATGCATTTTCCACCGCCTCGAGTATTATTTGATATTTGGCTTCCTTAACAAGCCGTAATGTTTTTAAAAGGAAAATGAATACCATATACTCTTTACGTATTTTCTATTGAGAATTGTTTTGAGAATGGGTTTATTATTTCAATATCTTGTTTGATATCTTGAAATGATATATTTTGATTACAATGTGGAAATTTTATCTTTCCTTTATGCTTGTGTTATGTGTTTTGACTATGTTATGATTCTTGGGAATTATTTACGTATACGGGTGGTTCCGTGATAAACCAAGGGCGGGTGAGCCCAAGAGAGCCCTCAAATGCATTGGGTAATGTGACAGAGGTAAACGTGAATGTTTTATCCTAAGAGATTTAGGGAATATACTGTGATGGGTGTTCAAAATTAACTCCATATGTAGTTGTGATAGATACAATATAATTATGTTATGGATGCCACAAGTTACCTTTATGATTTATGATTTCTATGTGTTATTCATAAATCATATGATTTCATGAGCTAAGTAAAAGTTTTTATGTTTTGTATGTATTGATGAACTAATGTTTTCATTCTTTGTTTTATAACCCTTTCTGAGGTTTTAATGCTCATCCCATGTCTCGAAAAAAATTTCACTGGACATAAAGAAGAATTGGGTCATGGATGGGATCAAGGAAAAGTCATTCTGTCTAAAAATGGAACTAGACATGGATATTTTTTCAAGAGTTTTTATTTTGTGAAAAAAAATGAAATTGAGTAGAACTGAATACTTTTTAATCTTTTGAGATGTAATAGTTAAGGCCTAATTGTCTAAAAATCTAAACCTGAAAAGATATTCAATTTGAATCATTCACTTAATTCATGATTATGTAATGTTTTATGGATGTTTTCCTATAAAAACCCCAATATTTCATTATACGTTAATTTTTTAATGTAATCGAACAACTTGCGCTACATGCAACACCGACTTCGAGCGCACCATGAGTCTCCTTTCAAAACACGGTTATGAATAGTATTAACTGAATTCTGTATTTTATATACTCTATAAAATTTTAGAATCCATATTATGTGTTTTTTAGACAAAATATAAGAACAAATTCATTTTTTCAGATTAGATAATTACTTTTCAAAAAATTCAATTTTACTGATTTTTAATAGAGGACCCATTTTAAAACCAATATTTTACACTTTTATATATATTCAATTTAATGAAATTAAATTCTTCTTTAGAATTGAGACCTATAAATTTTGTTTCGATAAAATTTTGGGGTTTTTCTGATAACTTTAATATTTGTGTGAATAGTGAGAAATACGAAATTTTAACTGAAAACAATTATTTTAATCGAAATAATTTATATGTTTCAATTATACATTTGAATGGGTTGTAAGTATAATTATATTATATTTTTTCATTTAATCCAATTTTGGTCATTGGATGTAATTTTACTTTGAAATTATACATAAACAAGTGACAATATTTTGATAGTTATTATTTCTTAAAAATACGTTTTTTGGTTTTGACAATGGGAATTAATTTTAAATTAATAAATGAAACATATATTTTTTGAATTTGGTAAAATATACTTTATTTTTGAATTTTTAATATCAAAATTTACTTAGGGTGAATTTTTGGTATTTTTCTGAAAACATTCATTTTTTGATTAATAGTGAAAAACACTGTGTTATCGGTTAAAATCGACTTTTTATTTAAATAATTATTTATTTTATTTAAATTTATTTTAGGTCAATATAGATACATAATACCTATATAAGTTCAATTTAATTCATTGGAGACATTTTATAATAGGTTTAGATATATAAAAATATTATTGAACTTTGATCGTCTTTTACCCACCTCCTTGGAGCTTTTTCAAATTTAATGAAACAGAATTTTACCTCTTCTGTGAGTTAAATTTGAAAAAACTGAGAGACATGGTTGATTTCAATAAGTAAAATGTGGTTCAATAAGATAAAAATAAGTTTTTGTGAATAGTAAAATTTGACTTTTATTTACCACGGTTAATAGTAAATTGGGCAATTAAAGGTAAAAATGATATTAATATTACCCTAACACGTGTCCTAATCCTATTTGATAAGTTTAATTTGACCATAAAAACATTAGGAATAAAAAATTATTCTTTAGGTACACATGGATTAGATTAGGACATTTATTATCATTTTATTTAAAGAAGAGTTAAAAGAGTTAAAATCAATGTTTAATAACTATACCATTTTTAATATAGGGTTACACATTAAATAAATTCGACTATAAAAAATAATTTGAAAGATAAATATATTTCCAACATAATGGTTAATTATTTAAAAATTTATAAATTAAATAATTTAATTTTTTTATCACACAATGATGATGCAGTAATTACCTTATTAATGAAACATTGAAATAATTGATATTATAAATATCCAAATAATTAAAATTTGAGACTTTTAATGAATTAAAATAATTTTATAGGTTAATATGACATGTTAGGGTTGATTAATTAAATTTTTTTCTATTTAATAATGCTATTATTAATTTAACAAAAACAAAGTACCAAATAGTGTCAAAATTGACATAAAAGAGTTTTTAAAAGAAATATTATATTATTAATTGATATTCTATTCCTAAAAATCTATGATTATCCAAAGGGATTAAATATTATTATATTTTTCATTAATGAAACACTTGTGGTTCGCTTGGAATATTATAGTATGATTATTAACCATATAATAAAAAATACAATGAGACTTAGTAAATGTCAAACTAATTAACTAAGAGTTTAATCTAAAAGATAATGTTAATATGGTGACCCAAACATGTCTAAAACCTTTGGGTTGGGTATTTTTCAACCTGTACCCACATTATCCTTGAAATAAATCATTTTGGAGTCATTATAAACCGAAAATAATTTTATTATAAAATAATTTTTCAAGATTTTCCTAAAGTGACCCTCACCCCTCTTATAAAAGTGCACTCCCCCATATCTCAATTTCACACCATCCAAACCATTTGGATTGTAAAACCCCTTCCAAATATACTCTTGACTACAATCCCTTCATCCTAGAGTCCTTCCTTTAGTCAGAAACTTAACCTAAGGAGCCTTTTCGATCAAATCAAAAGGAAGAACCCGAAGAAGAGATAAATATTTTATCACCTCTTTCAAGTTCCTTTCTTCTTCTAATTCTTATTTCCTTTTTGATTCCATTATTAAATAATAACTCAAGTATATTCTATATACAATGATTTTATTACAAATATGGTACAACCATACTCATTATTTTATCCATCCTTTTATTGACATGTCACCATACGTGTGTACGTACGACTTACTGTATCCACGATGTGGTGTATTTGTTATTCAATACATTATTATTTGGATGTGTATAATATTGATTCATAATTATAACACATCGCCCCAACATCATTTTCGTGAGGAGGCGGTTAGGGTTACTTGGCAATAAGCAACATCCCCAAGGCGCCAAAGGCTGGAAATAAATTCCGAAGGGCTTCAAAACAAAGTGGGGGACGATTTACCTTTTTTGAACATAGAACAAATCCAACAACCATAACCAAACTAGTCAACTAAAAGATGCATGATAAAATATTAAGACAAATCACCCATTTATTTTATCATAAACCATCCATTAGTACCACAATAGAAACCATCACTAAAACATTAGAGTAAAAAGAGGAAAGAAAAACTCAAAGTCCACAAGACAACAACCCAAATCCATGCTCCACAGGTTCCAAGCTCCAACATCATGAACCAGCCCAAGTATCATGAATCAGTGCTCTAAGCATGTGACACTTTACCTTTTCCAATGTCCTGGTAAATGGTATCTGCAAAAGCACCAACGTGCCAAAGAAAGGGGTGAGTAATGAAACACAGTAGGTTTTCCCTGATGACTTCCCAACCCATGCCTCTTGGATAAAACATTTTAGAATATTTATATAAAATAATTTATATAAAACAATTCCAAAACAGTTCACAATATAACAATCTCCATATCAAAACCACTTCCCACCAAAAACCATCTTTCTCAAGGAACGCAACCAAGCAATGTTTCCAATCAAATTCAGATTTCCATTTGGCACATTCATTCCATTCCACTGATCTTCACAACCAACCATGCATGCATCCTTGACCTCCCTCTACTCGCGAGTGGTGAGTTATCCTTCCACTGAGCTGTCACTTAGTGGACTACCGTGATGGGGGTACTTCACGACCATATCCATCCCAACCTTTTGATGGGGATACTTCTCGCCCTTATCCATACCAACCTTTTTGATGGGGGTAATTCTCGCCCTTAACTATCCCAATGCACATGAACACACACCAAAACCCATGAAAATCCTTGCCCAAAACCAAGTGTGTTCAAAACCTTTCAATAAATAATCAACACTTTTTTTTATTGAAAACCATTTCTTTCCAAAAAACCATATCCAATTTAAAATCACCATTTTAAATTTACTTTAACAACCACTTTCTGAAAACACACAATTTACCTCACCCATTACTAAAAAGGGGATTTAAACCATTATTTCATAAAAGATAAACAAATCATTTCAATCATGGGAAACAATTTGAAACTAATCCATCATGTTCTAAGAATGAGGAATCAGGAGTGAAGACACCTACGCTAATAAAATAGGCGAAACCAACCAATGGATGAATAGCACAAACAAAACTGAGTCAACAAATTCCCCAAAACCCCCTTAGATTCCTTCCCCTAGTACCAAAAAAATCAAAACCCGACATAAAAGTCATCCACTGCTTTAGATCTACCCACCTTTGGCATATATATAAGGATCCATCAAGACGGAAGAATGAGATCTAAGAAAACTAAAAGAAACAAGACTTACCTCGATCAACCGGCCTCTAAACGCCAAGGAAACCCTCCAGATCGCTTCCAAAACGCCTGTTAAGTGTTCTCCCACCTTCACCAGAGATAAATTTTGATTTAGGGCCATATAGGAGCAAAAAAGAGTTGGCTTAAAGATAACCCAGATTAAATCCTTAAAAATATGATCTAAGCTGACCATGCGCACGGTTAGTCTGCACGGTTTGGCAAACCGTGCGCTAACTGTGCAGTAGTCTCTGCTTGGAGGGGGTGCTCTGCACGGCCTCCTCGCATGGTTTGTCCATACCGTGTGCACACCATGCAGTCTCCTCTGTCCAAGTTACCATCACTTTCACGGCATCCACACGGTTTGGTAATCACGTGTGAAGCCCATGTGTCACCCTTTTTGCCCTTTTTACTCTTTAAAAGTCCCCAAACGTTCTCCAAGCTTCTCCCATATGCTTCATGTACATAGAAAGCATAAAAAAAGGGTTACATACCAGAAACTGGGGGTACTAAATTCTCCCCACCATTGGCCTTTCTGTCCTCAGAATGTAAAAAACCATAGCTCGGCTGAAAGTGGTCTAGCCACTACTAATTCATTTTCTTTTCATGTTCCGAAGTCTCTTCCTGAATCTGACCAAGTTTCCACAAAACCCACACTAGGACGATGCTTTTTCCATGCAAGTCTTTATCCTACCTATCAACAACCTGCACTGGGATATATATCAACGAATCATCCAACTCTAGTTCAACGTGATCCCCTCTGATCACATGGTTACAATCGGGATGATACTTCATCAACTGAGATACATGGAACACATTATGCACCGCACTGAAATGTGGTGGTAATTCCATATAATATGCCACCATGCCAACCCATTCCAGTATCTCCAAAGGGCCTATATATCGAGGAGATAATTTTCCCTTCTTCCCAAAATGACGATGTACAATCCTTGGAGAGATTCTAAAAAAGACATGATCTATCACCACAAATGACACTGGTCTTCGGCGATGATCTTCATAAGATTTATGACGACTCTATGTCGTCTCCATCCTCTTTTTTGTCAAATGAATCTTGTCCATTATTTTTTGGACAAGGCTTAGCCCAACTAGTGAAGTCTCACCTGTTTCCACCCAACAATGTGGAGAACGACATGGACTCCCATACAATGCTTCAAACGGAACCATGCGTATCGAGGCTTGATAACTGCTATTGTATGTGAACTTCACTAAGGTTAAATGATCCTCCCATGAGCCCCCAAAATCCATTACACAAGCCTGCAACATGTCTTCCAGCGTCTAAATCATCCATTTGGATTGTCCATCCGTCTGAAGATGATACGCCGCACTCATATTCAACTGAGTTCCCAGGGCTTTCTATAAGGATCGCCAGAAACGAGATATGATCCTTGGATCTCTATCTGAGACGATAGACATTGGTACACCATGCCTCTTTACCACATCTCGGATATATATTTTTGACAGATCTTCCACCGTATTGGTTTCATGAATAGGGATGAAATGGTCCGACTTTGTGAGACGATACACTCTCACCCAAATCGCATCATGTTTCCAGACCGTTCTTGGAAGACCTATAACAAAATCCATTTCTATCTCATCCCATTTCCACACTGGGATAGGAAAAGAATGCAACATACCAGCTGTTCTCTGAAGTTCTGTTATAACCTTCTGACAAGTTAAACAACGCGAGATGAACTCTACCACCTTCATTTTCATGCCGCTCCACCAAAACAGCACCTTCAATGCCTTGTACATCTTCTGTATACCTGGGTGTAAACCCCATAGTAAATGGTGGTATGTAAGAAGAAGTTGTTCCTAATAGACCATATGTACAACCATCCGAACTCTGAAACACAAAACTAAACCTGCTTCCAGCTTCCATCCCTAAATGGTCTCGCCACCATTGAGTTTTGAACTTATTGCAATACATTCTACATCAGATGCCTCTGCCTCCTTTACTATATCCACAAAATCAGGAAAAACGCAACTGGAAAGAAAACAGCAACATCACCTCAGTCTTCACATTCCAAATTCATGTCGGCTAATATTGACATCAATTGCCATTCATCTGATGCTTTTTTCACCAACTATGCATACCACTTTCTGCTTAACGCATCGGCCACCGAATTTCCATTAACCGATGTATACAAAATGTTAAAGTCAAAAATTTAGAGATACTCCAACCATCTCCTTTGCCTCAGATTCAAATCTCGCAATGATAAAATGTTTTTTATGCTTTTGTGATCCTTAAACACAGTAAATTTCTCACCAAATCGATAGTGTCCCCATGTTTTTAAAGCTTTGACATCTGCAGCTAACTCCAAATCATGTGTTCGGAAATTCTTCTCATGCACCCTCAACTGCCATGAACCATAAGCAACAACATGGTCTCTATTCATGAGAACACATCCAAACCATGATCATGAATCATCACAATACACCACGTACCCCTGTCCTGATTCTGGAAAAAACAAGATGGGTGCTGATGTAAGGCGAACTTTCAAATCCTGAAAAGATCTTTGACATTACTAAGTCCACTGAAATGAATTTTTCTTCTTTTTCAATGCTTTCATAGGCGAATCTAACCATGAGAACTCACGGAAAATGCATCGGTAATAACCATCTAGACCATGAAAACTTTCAATTTCAAAGATATTATTTGGCGGTTGCCAAGAAAGAAGAACTTATATCTTTTCTGGATCCATTGAAACACCTTTCTCAGAAAAAACATGGCCCAGAAAGCATAACTCTTGTATCCAAAAATCTTACATTGATAATTTGGCATACAACTGATGGTCTCTCAAAATTTACAACACTTTCTCCAAGTGTTTATCCTGCTCATCCCTTGTTCTTGAATAAATCAATATATCATCCACAAAAAACACAACAATAGAATCCAGATATTGCTGAAATATACGATTTATCAAAGAAATGAAGACCTCTGGTGCATTCGTAAGACCAGAAGGCATGACTACTTAATTGTAGTGGCCATATCTTCTTCTAAAGGATATCTTCAGAATATCCTCCTTATGAACTCACAATTGGTGATATCCTAATCATAAGTCAATTTTGGAGAACCACTGAGCTCCCCTCAATTGATCAAACAGATCATCAATGCATGGATGTGGATATCTATTCTTTATCGTAACATGGTTAAGCATACGATTATAGACACAAAAACGAAGAGTTTCATCTTCCTTCTTTATGAAAAAAAACCAATGTTTCCCAAAGAGATGTGCTTAGCTGAATGAAACCCTTTCTTTCCAGCTCATCTAACTACACTTTCATTTCCTATAACTCTGTGCATGACATCCTATAAGATGGAAGGGAAATAGTACTGGTCCCTAGAAGGAGATCAATCGTAAAATCCACTTCCCGTAGAGGTGGTAACCTTGAGAAGTTCATGGGAAAGTCATCTGGAAATCGATCCACCACAAATGAAAAACTATTTTCCTCGATCTCTTCCAATGATTCCAATGTCAACACTGCCAATTGGTAAGATATTCGTCCCACCATTGGTGCCAACATGCTCATTGATCCTTTCATTACTATCCTCTCTCCCATAAAGAGATGATCAATGCCGTCCTCGGTCATGAAACGAACTGTTAGCCCATAATAGACGATGTGAGCCTTAAACCTTGTCAACCAATCCATACACAAGATTACATCATATACATCCATTTCCAACATCGAGAAATCCCATTTCAGCTCAACACCATCAACAGTTATAGCAAATGCTCTACACACGAAGGCGTGACATTATCTTTCACCAAGAGGAGTTTGTTGTTTCAAGATAGATGGCAACATTTCATTTTTTAATCATACCAAGTCAACAACAAAAGAATAAATGATGGAATGTGATGAACCAGTATTAAAAAACACTTTCACAAAGGTATAATTCAAAAGAATCGTACCTCTTACTGTAGATGGTCTAACCTGATCATCAACAATCATCTTCTCAGCTCCATACAATTGGTTTTTTTCTGCACAGTTCTCCTTATTGTCGTGCTAATATTTCCCTGGTTGAGGATTCATGGTATTCCATGATTCACCATGGCTAGCTCTGTTATGCTGATGGGACTAATTCTGTTGTCCTCATTCTGTCAAAGCATACGATGCTTGCGATTCCTGAGAAGTGTCAAGTGCACCCGACCTTAGATAATTCCTACAATAGCATTGTAGATGCCCCATCTGATTGCAATGGTGACATTCTCTAGGTTTCCCCATACACTCTAGCTTTATGTGGCTAGTCAAACCACATTGAAAGTAACCTGCTCAACTTTGGGGTCATGGAGGAAGGTACACTGATCCAACCGTCTGGTTTTGATTCGCACTCCCACCTTGGAAGTAGGTGTCCCTCTTCTGCTTGTTCCCAACATTAGAGTACCCACCCATTCCTGTGGGTATCATCATAATTACTCCTCCCATAACTCCTGAGATGTCTCTTTCAGCTACTATTTCTCTGTTTACCATCTCTTTATAATCCGTAATACAGAGAAAAACTGTCTTCTAGTGAATCTCTTATCGCAACCCTGATTTAATGATGCGTTATTTCAGCGACGTACTTGCAGCAACATTCGGGGAAAAGCGTACTAAATTCAGGAATTTATCCGCATAATCAGTTACAGAGAGATTCTCATGATTCAGGCAGAAAAACTCGGTCTTCCTCTGGATCATGAGCATTTGAGGATATAATTCTTTATTGAACAATTCCTCAAATTCCTCCCAGCCAAGGCCTTGATCCACCTTGGCCTCCCCCCACTAGCTCCCACCCCTGTCGTGCAAGATCCTATAGCATATACGCCACCAAAATTACATTTAGTTCTGCTGGTGTGCCGATGAAATTGAAGATATGATTCATCCTAATGAGCCACACCTCCACCCTTTCTGTTTTTGAATCACCCTGAATGATGGGTGGATTCTGCTTCTTGAACTGGACGGAATGGTCTACATGCCTTGGCTCTTCCCTCTGATTCCCCGTGTCCACACCTCGGAATGCTTGAACGATACTATGAACCATCTCTTGGTTCACACGTGGTTCAGGTGAAACCACATTCTCTGCAGCTTCTTCAGGTTGGTTTCTACGACACCTAACGAGTGCCATTTTCTATACAAAGAATGCATGTTGTTAGTCTCACTTCCTAGAAACTGAAGGCTTAGCATTTCAATTCTATCTCATCATCTATAACTTCATTGTTTTCCAACCATCAAGCATTTCTAAATGTTTCACCATTTTTTAAAACATCCCACATGGTTTTTGAAAATCCACCAGTTTTCAAAACAATCCAAATAATCACTATCCAAAATCTTACATTTGAAACCAATTTTTTGCATTTTTCAAAAGTTTGCACATTTCCCAAAATCGTAAATCATTCTTCATAATGAGATATGCAATCCTAGTGGTATTTCATTCCTCTAATGCATTTCATGTTCATCTCATTGGCTAAACCCATGATAATGAGATTTCCAAGACTCTAGATGTGTATCCAAAACACTTATGTATACAAAGCACTTATGTACCCAAAAACCTGGTAACATGAATTTCAGCAGAAATGGGTTAGATGCGTCCTTTTATGCTATACATTTAATGTTCTGGCAATCCTACTCATGTCTAAGATTTCATCCCATGGAAGAGACGAAAAGTAATTTCAACTCCATGACCGAGAACATCGATGACCACATGGAAGGTAAGGACTGAACAAGCTGATACCATTTGTAACACCCCACCCCTACCTCATTGTCTTGAGGAGGCAGTGAGGGTTACTTGGCCATAAGAAACATCCCCGAGGTGCCAAAGGCTAGCAATAAATACCGAATGGTTTCAAAACAAGTGGTGGACGATTTGCCCTTTTTTAACATACCATAGAACAAAAAATTATAACCAAACTAATCAACTAAAAGATGCATGATAAAATCTTAAGACAACTCAACCATTTATTTTATTATAAACCAACCAAGAGTACCACAGCTGAAACCAACACTAAAAAATCAGAGTAAATAGCAGAAAGACTAACCCAAAGTCCACCTGACAACAACCCAACTCCATGCCTCACAATCTCTAAGCTCCAACATCATGAACCAGCCCAGGTATCACGAATCAATGCTCTAAACATGTGACACTTTACCTATTCCAACGTCCCAGTACATGATATCTGCAAAAGCAGCAACGTTCCAAAGCAGGTGGTGAGTAATGAAACTCAGCAGGTTTTCCCCGATGACTTCCCAACCCATGCATCTAGGATAAAACATGTTATAACATTTATATAAAACAATTTATATAAAATAATTCCAAAACGGTTCACAATATAACAACTTACATATCAAAACCACTTCCAAAAAAACCATCTTTCTCAAGGAATGAAACCAAGAAAATTTTCCAATCAAATTCACATTTACATTTGGCACATTAATTCCATTCCATGAATCCACACAACCAACCATGCATGCAAGATGGACCTCCCTATACTCACGAGTGGTGATTTATCCTTTCACTAATCCATCACATAGTGGACTACCTTGATGGGGGTACTTCATGACCTTATCTATCCCAACCTTTTGATGGGGGGACTACTCACCCTTATCCATCCCACCCTTTTTATGGGGGTACTTATCGCCCTTATCCATCCCAATGTACATGAACACAGACCACAACCCTTGCAAATCCATGCCCAAAATAAAGTATGTTCAAAACCTTTCAATAAGGCATCAACCATTTTTTTATTGAAAACCATTTATTTCAAACAAAAAAACCATATCCAATTTAAAATAACCATTTTATATTTACTTCAATCACCACTTTCCAAAAACACACAATTTCCATCACCCATTACTAAAAAGTGGTTTCAACCATTCTTTCACAACACATAAACAAATCATTTTAATCAAGGAAAACAATTTGAATCTTGGACTTCATGTTCTATGAAATACGTATCAGGAGTAAAGCCACTTACCTCAATAAAATAGGCGAAACCAACCAATGTACAAAGAAGGCCAACATAACCAAGTCAACAAATTCCACAAAACCTCTTTAGATGCCTTCCCCTAGTACCAGAAAAATCAAAACATGACTTAAAAGTCATCCACTACCTTAGATCTACCCACCTTTGGCATAGAACTAAGGATCCATCAATAAAGAAGATGGAGATCTAAGAAAACTAAAGCAATCAAGACTTACCTTGATCAATCGGCCTCTAAAAGCCAAGGCAACCCTCTGGATCGGATCCAAAATTCCTGGTAAGTGTTCCCCCACCTTTACTAGAGAGATATCACGAGTTAGGGCCAGCTAAGTGAAAAAAAGTTGGTTTAATGATAACCCATATTATATCCTTAAAAATAGGATCTATGTTGACCATGTGCACTGTTAGTCCACACAGTTAGGCAAACTATGCGCTAACCGTGTGGTAGTCTCTTCATGGAAGGGGTGCTCTACATGACCACCTCGCACGGTTTGTCCAAATTGTTTTCACACCGTGCGGTCTCCTCTTTCCAAGTCACCATCACCTGCATGGCTTCAACATGGTTTAGGAATCCTGTGCAAAGCCCGTGTGTCACCCCATTTTCCCTTTTCACTCTTTAAAAGTCTCCAAACATTCTCCAACCATCTCCCATATTCTCCATGTACATAAAAAGAATAAAATAAGTGTTACTTACCAGAAACTGGGGGTTCTACAATAATTGATATAAATAATAAATATAACACGATAATGATTCTATATATATGATATACCATCCAATTATATACTATTTGTATATCAAAAGAATGATATTGTCACTCGTGCGAACGTACGGATTACTTTCTCCGCGAACGCGATGAGATTCATTCCCCATCGTATCCATTTAAGACTAATTTTCATTTGATGGTTAAAAATAATGTTTGAAGACATAATATCATTCTGTATATAAATAATATATATCCTATTCATAACCAACATGGCTTAAGTAATCAAGCATATAAAGGAGAACGTATCAGTTCACACCTGAAGCGACGAAAATACAAAAATATTACTAACAAATCAATATTAGAAGATCATATATGATATCATATTTATGTATATGGTTCTTTTTAATTTAATATAAATTATTTATCTATTATACAGAAGTTTAATGTACCCTCGACCAAGGAAATGTACAAGGTAAGTGTTATTTCTTTAATCTCATGATTATCCGAGATTTTTCATGTGTATGTATATACTAGAACATACATATCATCAATACCCATATTTCATAAAAATGTTTTCAAAAGGAATATTTTAAGGTTTTATGGGATGGTCGTTTTAACTAGATCATCACTTTAAATGTTTTAAATAGTTATCTTTCTAAACCCTTTTAATTAATCTCAATGTTTTCAAAACGATTTTAAGAATTTATTTATATGGAAATGAATGTTTTGAAATGATAATTCATTATAATGTTTCAAAGTGGTATGGGACAATTTTATTCAAAAAAATCTTTTAAAAGACTTACTTTGTAAATTGTGAGACATTCAACAGATTTCATGAAAAAGGGGAATTTCTCTAAAAGCATTTTACTGATCATTTTCATTAATGTCAACATCCTTTGATGGATTTTAAACATGTCTGAAATTTATTTATTATGATAAAAATATTCCATATTGTATTGAATGTTTTGTGGTATGTTTAACTGTGGATGTGTTATTTTTATATCATTCAAGGTTTATGGATAAAGTATTGACATTTCATATACTAGTTTTAATAGGAATGTTTATGTTATGTTTCAACCTTTTCATATGAGGAATGTATTATACTTAGTAAGTGACGGGTGGAGCCCGATATAGCTCCTCGATGCATTATTAGGTCTAATGAGACAATTAGACATGGAATAGGCCGAGGCTTTTCCCAATTTGATATATGGTTTTGGTCAAGGCCTAAATAATTTTTATATGTCTTGGTTGAGGCCTTGATAAAATGTTTTAGAATGTATGGAATTATACATTCCCCCATTATGAAAATAATAATTATGGTTCATGTGGTCATTCTACTAGTAGAATACCCATGATTATGTTTTATTATGGCATTATTTACTCAGCTCATATTCCTGCCATAAAATTGTTCATATTTATTAGTTATAATGGTATGTGTCTTCAATTATTCACCATGATTAATATTTATGTTATCATCCGTTGTATTGTTTACACTTACATATCATTTGAGGACACCCCTTTCTTATGATTCATTTCCCAGGATATGAATAAGTTAGTTATGAGTGACTTGAAGGCATAATCTAGGAGGCTTGGATGTTCTAATGGAATAAATTATTATTGTATTTCTTTTCATGTTGTAAAGTTAAACTTATATATGAATCTTGTATCTAATAATACTAAACTTATCGGTCTTTCAGGACAATATTTCATTGTGATCATCCCAATGTTATGTGATAATGCACCGACTCTAGGTAACTGGGGTCGGGGTGTTACAACGGACAGCATTGATCGAGGCTGAGGGAGAAAGGACTAGATGGTGCTCAGAGGTCGACCATTGATGTGACTAAAGCAGTGACTACTTATTGTGATCTGTACCTACCCTTTCAAGTAGGATCCTCGGTGGATGTTCCAGGCGATGTGTTCTCTTTCAGTTATACTTTTAGTTTCCAGTTGGGCTTGTATTCCGGCCACCTTTACTTTCAGTAGAGTTTTTATAAAAACAATATACTTCGTAGTTGCTTCTTGTTGTGTTCTTGGATTGTGCATTTTTATAGGTTTAAAGGAAATTCCTTCCCGTTATAGGAATATGCATTTTCGGTGCTAGTCGCCGACCCCAATCCTATGGAAGGTAGGCTTTGGGTTTTTACAGCATGGCCCCTGGGGGACAGGTCATGAAAAAGAAAGGTGTGATGGATTTTTGGGGTAATTTATTGTATAGTGAGGGTAAGATAGTGATTCTATATCTGTTAATTAAACCCTAAAATGATTTTGATAATTTGATCATTATTGGTGGGGATGGATTAATATGTGGCTGTATCGGGTGATGGTAGTACTTCTGTGTGGAAATAAATGAATGGATTATTCATTGTTGTGAATATTCATCAGTTGTTATGGTGTGTGAAAATTTGGTGTAGTGGATGGTTTTGGTACGGAATAATGATTGATGATACATGTTTGTGGTCATTTCATTCTAACTCCCCGATCAAATTTGGATACTGGGATCCTGCTTAATATAAACTAGTTTTAGGTGAAAAGACCCTACTTATACATAAGAGGGGTGATAAATATATTGGTCTAGGGTATTTTGAGAAATGGTGATGGATATAATGTTATTTTTTGTCTTAATTTTTTATGATGGATTCTGTTTTTTGTATATGAGGTAAAATTTTTATGTTTATGTCATTGAAAATGATGGAGTTATCATAACCTCATGGAAATCATTGACAAAATATATATACTTGTTTTATTATGAATTATAATTATTTTATTTTTATTTTCTTGGATTATTATCGCTCACGTATACTATTGTATATTTATTTCAGATGATTCTTTATTTTTTTAAAGTGATCATCCTACATTGTTCTCACAGTTACTCACCACACCATAGTTTTCTAAGTGCTTGTATGATATACTATAGGAGAGTAAAGCTATTGTCTAATTATCATGGAATGTTATCATGGCTGAATTAATGTTTTAGAGAAAAGTATTTCACATATATTCTTAATTTCATCCATTTGAAACATTAATATCATTCACCTTGTGGGAAAGTAACTTATTGGAATGGAAATTAATTAGTTTTGACTAGTCAATTTTCAACATTTACATGGATTTTTTTACAGACAATACCTCCCTTTTGAATTTATAATACCCCCAGTACATGTCTCCAACTTGGGGCCTTTTGGAATTGAGATTCAAGAGTCACATGTTTCTCAATTTTTGAACCAGGAAGGGTCTCCTTGGGATTATGACATGATAAAGATAATCTTCAATAAAATAGTAATAGAAAATAGTCTATCTATAGAGGGGGAAAATCATGCATCAATTGACATGTTGTAAATTTGTTAACAAGAATAAAATTTAAATTTCATGTAAAATATTTAATTAATCATAAATTGATAGAGATATTTTAAATTAATATAGTGGCTTGAAACAAACTTTAAAACAAATATATTTTATAAATAGAAAAACAGAAATTTGTGGTTTTTAAAAAATATGTTAAAAAATGAATTTGTCACATATACAAATTTAATATATAGACCATTGACTAATATTTCTAAATTCTAATAAATAAAATATTCCAATTTCATTAATAAATTAAATAACTAAATATATATCTTGTAGAATATAAAAATAGAAATAAATTAATTAAATTAAGATATCATTGTACTTTAAAAAATATTTAAAAATAAAATTGATGAAATAAAAAATGATTTATTTTAAAAATAATAAAAAAATGTATTTTTCAATACAATACTAGTAAAAAATGGGAATTAATGGAATAAAAATTTCATGCACAGTCACACATGTCATGAAAGTTAAAAAAATGAAATTTTGATTCCACTGATAATATTTAATTAATCATAATTGAATAAGAATATATATTAATAAAACAATGGTTTAAAAAATAGGAATATATATAGATATATATTCTAAAGATTTTGAAAATATTAATTCAAATGGTTTAATAAATATTAAAATACTTCGATGATTTATATATATATATATGATCATGTTTTTATGTCAAAAAATTATGGGAACATATTTCTTAATAAAATATATGATTTTATATTTGAGGAAAAAATAAATTTAAAAAAATTATTCAATTTAATGTCTAGTGGCACGGTATGAAAATAAGATAAAATATATATCATTATTTTGGAATAAAATTAAAAACATTGAACTCACATTTATTTACATGGATGTATTTAAAAATGAAAATCATTTGATTATAGTGTATAAATATTGATAATTAAATATAAAAGTATAATTATTTCTAATTATCGAAAATTTATTAAATAACAGTATTTTATATATGTAATTACATTTGAAATTTATTGTAACACCCCAAACATCCACGGTACGTTTTCCTTTGAATAATGCAATGGTGTGCATTGTACGTAACTTCGAGATTCTAACACACCACAACCAATCAAACTAGCCGTTTTTAATATTAATAGCTACTTTTTAAAATTTTGGAAATTTTACCTCTCAAAATGGTCTTCATTTTTGGATTTGGAGTATCGATTTTAGCCTAAGATGAAATTTTGGTACTTTTCGGATAATATAAATATTTTGATTAAAAACAACTTTTTTAATCAAAATAATTAATAGTGATAAATTATGAATTTGAGTGGTTTTAAAGTATAATTAGAATATATTTTTACCTTTTTATCCAATGGTGTTCATTAGAATTAATTTCACTTGGAAATTGGATATAAACAATGGTCAATCATTTGATATATATTGTTTCTTAAAAACACGCAATTTGTTGTGACATCGGGAATTAATTATAAAATTAATTAATGCAACTTATATGTTTAGAATTTTGTAAAATAGACATCATTTTTGAATTCGGAATATCAATTATAGCTTAGGGTAAAATTTTGGCATTGTTCTGAAAAACTTCAATTTTTGACGAATAGTTAAACCACTAAGTGGTAGTTTAAAAACTAAACTTTTCATAAAACTTAATTTTACCACTTCTGTGAGTGGAATTTTGAAAATCCGAGAGACACGGTTAATATCAAGGAGTAAAATTTTGTTCAATGAGATGAAAATAATTTTTGGTGAATAGTAACTTTTTCCTTTTATTTACCATAGTTAAAAGTAAATAGGGTAATTAAGGGTAAAAATGATATTAATATTACCCTAACACATGTCCTAATTCTATTTGACAAGTGTATCTAGATCAAAAACAACCTTATGAATAACATATTATCATTTAGGTCCACTTGGATTAGATTAGGACATTTATTATTATTTAATTCAAAGAAGAGTTAAAAGAGTTAAAATCTAGGTTTATTTACTAAAACATTTTTAATATAGGGTTATACATAAGAGAAATTCTATTGTAAATATTAATTAGAAATATAATACGATTTCATACATAATGATATTTTATTTATTATTTTTAGACATTAAATATTTTAATTTATTTATGACACAATGATGATGCAGTAATTATCATATTAGTGAAAAATTAAAATAATTGATATTATAAATACCCAAATAAATATAATTTCAGACTTTTATTGAATTAAAATAATTTTCTAGAATAATATTACATGTTAGTATTTATTTAATTAACTTTTTTCAAAGTAATAAATCTGTTATGATTTTTACAAAAATCTATTATTGAATAGTGTCAAAATTGACATAAAAGAATTTTTAAAACAAATATTATATTATTAATTGATATTAAATTTAGAAAAATCTAAGGATTGGACAAGAGACTTATATCATGATATTTGTATCATTAATTAACCACTTGGGGGTATCTTGGATGTTTATAGTATGTTTATTAACTATATAATATAAAATACAAAGTGACATGGTACATGTCAAACTAATTAACTAAGAGTTAAAACTAAACGATAATGTTAATATAATGACCCAAACCTGTCTAATTTCTATTGGATGAATGTCTTTCGACCTATTCACACCATAACTTTTAAATAATCAACTTTGGAGACATTAGAAACTGAATATGAATTTATTATAAATTAATATTTCTAGATTTTCAAAGGGGCCCCTCACCCCTCTTATAAAAGGGCACTCCTCCTTCTCATTTATTCACACCTTAAAAGCCTTTTGGTTCGGACAAAACCAGCCCAAATACTCTCTCAACTTCCCTAAAAACAACCTAGAGACCTTAGTTTGATCAGAAATCCAATATAAGGAGCCCTTTTGATCAAATCAAAAGGAAGAACCCGAAAAAGAGGTAATGATTTCACCACCCTTTTTCAAGTTCCTTTATACTTACACTTATTCTTTATTTGTTATTTATATGATAAAATAATGAATATAGTATCTCTTATATACTGTAATATTATTATAAATATGGTACAACCATATTCAGTATTCTATCCACCCTTTGAATAACATTTCACTATACGTGCGTACGTACTGCTTACCGTCTCCACGTCGTGGTGTACTTGTTATTCAATAAATTATTAATTGGATGGGTATAATAATGATGTGTAATTCATGTAAATAATAAATTTAACATGATAATTATTCTGTATATATGATATACCATCCAATTATATATTATTTTAATATCAAAAGAATGATATTGTCGCTCGTGCGTACGTACTTACTACCGTCTCCACGAACGCGATGAGATTCATTCTCTATCGTATCCATTAAAGTATAATTATCATTTAATGATTTAAAAATAATGTTTATGGACTTGATATCATTCTGGATATGAATAAGATACAACCTAACCATGACATCCATGACTTACGTAACAAAACATATAAAAGAAAACGAGTAAGTTAACAGCCGAAACGACGATAAATCTATGATATTATTAACAAAGCAACGTTAAAAGATCATATATGATATCATATTAATGTATATGATTATTGAATAATTTAATAACAATTATTTCACCATTATACCAGAGGTTAAACTACCTTCGACCAAGGAAAAAGTACAAAGTAAGGGGTTTCTTATCTCACTTTTAATTCCGTGAGAATTCTATTATTCGCCACTTATTTATTGCATGTGGTGTGTGTACTACCCATGATTGTATTCATTGTGTAATATACTTTAATTTATGGATATTTACATCATCATGGTATGATCCTTCTTTCATGGGTGTATGTTTCTTAAGTTACCTAATCAATAAGGGAATTTGAAATTTCAATTTCCACTCACTTGGCATTACGCATATTTCATTGATTATATTACTCCAAGATTATGTGTGGAATCACTATTCATTTTCTTATGTCATAATTTCCACTCCCCTTCCTTTGGATATAATTTTGAAACACATAATCACTCCATTTATAATTTCTCAAGTCATCGATATGAATTTGATAAGAGTAATTTTAACTTATTCTCCATTTGTTGAGTTAAACATCCAATTCATTGGTGTTGTTTATACAAGATTATGTGTGAATTTCCTTTGATTATATTACACTAAATATCTAATAATATTTAGTGTATTTATATATTTCACACATAACTATGTCGTTGATTTATCCTTATCCTAAGGATAAGACCTTTATGAGAGATTTCATCTCAATTTACATTCCATTGAGACTTCTTTGTTGTTATACAGCAAATCACTTTTATGTGGTGTATATAATGTAATTTGACATATTATATCATGAATCCCTTTATTCTCATGATATTACAAGGTTTTGATTACCTCAATTATTTTTATTCAATTGTCTCTCTTTTGGTTATAATCTCTAAGTAAAATACAATTTTTAAATGTTTTAAAGACTTATTCATCTAAATCTTGCTCATTAATGTCCATGTTTTAAAAATGGTTTGAAGGATTTATTTATATGGACTTTAAAGTTTTAAAATTAATACTCCATTTAAAAAGTTTCAATGTGGTATGGGACACTTTGATTCAAAAATCTATTTTTAAATGGCTTCTTGACAAATAGTGTGACTTTTAAATAATTTCAAGAAAAAGGGGGATATTTCTCTCAAATAGTTTTGACGATTATTTTCATCTATGTCAACATCCTTCATTATTGTTGATTGAGGTTAATGTGATACAATAAAATCATCCATATTGTATCGAATGAGTTATGTTTGACTGTGGATGTGCTATTTTTATACCATTCATGGTTTGTGGTTAATGTATTGACATTTCGTATGCCAGTTTTAATAAGAATGCTTATGTTATGTTTAAACATGTTCATATGAGGAATGAATTGGACATAATTAGTGACGGGTGGAGCCCACTATAGCTCCTCGATGCATCTGTAGGTCTCATGAGACAAACTAGTGTCTTGGCACAAGGCCTTGACAGAATCTTATTTGTAGTCTTGGCACGAGGCCTTGTCTATGTGGTTATGATAGTCTGGCATTATGCATTCCATCATTATGAAAGTGGTTATTGATATTGCATGTGATTATTCGACTAGTATAATATCCATGTAACTAAGTAAATGGCATAATTTCATTTTATCTTTGCAATTTTATGTTGAAGATCAAGTTTAAAAGGCTTTTGTTTTAGTTATAAATTACCTTAAGTGTTTATGCTTATCTATGAAAGCTTCTGCTATAATGTTATCCTTACTGAGCATCTGAGCTCACCCCTTTCAATGTTTTATTTTTACCAGGATTATGAAGAAGTAATTTATGAATGACCTACAGGGATAGTATGAGGGGATATGAAGACAAGATGTTTTTTTATGATGTAATGTAAAATTTTATGAATGTATCTAGTGTTTCCAAGGCTACTAAACTAATAGGTCTTTCGAGACTTGATCTTTCCTGTGATCATGACAATGTTATGTAATAATGCACCGACTCTGGGTTACTGGAGTCAGGGCATTATAGTTGGTATCAGAGGAAGTTTAGCACAAAACCTGGAAGCTAGATTTAGATAAACTCTGATTAGAGCACGTAGACCTAAGATTAACATTGAGGATTAGTATAGAAGAAATTCCTAGAGTTTTGGTATTGTAGAGATTTTGTGAGTTTTCCGAGAAATACATCCATGTCTGAATATGAGCAGGTAGAGGCAGATCTGGCATAGATGTACCTAGGGGTAAAACCCGAAAACACCGCTTTGAGCTAGACTCGAATGGGAACTGGTGCACGACAACGGGCCTTGCTGCACTCTTGGTTACGACACTTCCGGGGGATATGCTTAGGATAACTTAAATTTTCTTTACAAACCAATTTTAGGTATTATATATATAAGATGAGAGTAAATGACCTCGATTAATCCTAATGTGTTTCAAATTGGGATTATGGTGACATGTTAGTCTCTAATTGATTTTATGACTACTATTACTCACACAATGCATTCTGGTTTTAGTCAATGGCTGGATTCCCAGGAAGTCATAGTGACTTTGAGAATGATGTACAAGGTGGGAACGGTGTTGGCAATAAGCAAAAAAATGGAATGTTGATAGGTGTAAAAGATATTGTCTTTATTCCAAATCAATTTTCCAAAAATATGATCAACAATATATATATTAACCAATTCCCAGACTCAAAAAAGAAGAGAAAGGTGATGAATTATAAGAGCTCTAGTAGTGGAGACCATGGAGAGAGGAATCCTCAATTTCCATCATGCAGGAAATGTGGAAGGAGACACCCAGGAAAGTGTCTCAATGGGACAAATAAATGATTTACATGCGGGAATGAAGGACATAAAGTGAGGAATTACCAAAGAAAAATGAAGAGTACTATGGAAGAAGATAAAAATTGTCTCAAGAATCAATTTATAGTCATTTGCCGTAAATGTAGGGGACCTGACCATTACCCAAGTGAATTCCCTATTCTATAGAATATTTTCTTGGTCAAAGAAGAAGCTATGTGGAAATAAATGGTTGGAGAAATGTTTAAAAAGTATTAGCGCTCCTTGTTGATGGGTTTACTTTAGAATAATTTTCTCTTGTATTTGTAACCCCATAGTTTTCCATGTGAGAATGATATTTGAGGAATAATTATCTCTTCTCTTGTGGGTATAGGTATAAATAACCATTTGGTTTTATATGATCATTGGGGTTTGAGAGAATTATAAGTTATTATAATTTGGGATGAAAATGAAAGGTATGACATAACATTTTGGGTTCAATTATGTTATGGTTATTTTGAGGAATTTATCTCATTTTGATAATGTTGTAAAATATAGTTTTTGAAAAGGGACAACATGCAGACCGTGTGACAACCCATCGCGTCGGAAAAAGCTATGGGAATCGAACCCACAACCAATGTGCGATTGGGATTTATCGCCTACCACTAGACTACGTGAATTCCCTGGTTAGTGTGACTATTACTTTTAGTTTAATGATTTTATTGATCAATAATAATTTTATTTGGGATCTTATGTCTTATCAAATGAATACCCTTAGTGTAGGAAAATGATTTGGTGATTAAGTGATAAATGTTATTTTGGAAGTTTTTCGCTTTGTTGTGAACACTATATGCCCAAGGAAAGTATAATAGTATGGGATTTCATTTGAGGTGTAATGGTGAATTTTTATCTATGTTTTTATTGTGGATTTATAATGATTTGGGTTATTTATGGAAATGATTAGGTTAATTACTTTTAGGTATGTGACTTTAAGAGTAATTAATGTCATTTGGAGATACAATTTAACGTGGAAGACTACATTCTTATATGTTTTGGGTTTCAATATTAGTTTGGAATATATTTAAGTATTTTAAGGACAATTGATTATTGAATGGTATTTATTTAACTAAGGGGTATTGATGGTTTAATTTTAGAAATTAAGATTAGTGTTTTTTTCTCTAATGGGATATCTATTTGGGGGATCATCAGATATTATACTAACCATTTTGGTTTTGATTAATCTTTAAATACAAGGTAAATATGTAGTTTATCCGACATAGATCATGTATTTCTATTGAAGTTTATTCTAGATCTTGCATTGTGACCAAGTCTTATTGAATACTCTTTGTTCAAAAAAAAATAAATTAGTGGTAAAAATTTATTAAAGAATGAAACTCTACTTAAAAAGTAAGTATATCTCTTTATGTTCTTATTCAATATCCTAAATGAATTCCTCATCCTTTTGTAATGTAACTTAAAACAAAAAATGTTGTCCATTTACTTTTCCTACTAGGAGACTAATGATCGTTTTCCCCAACACAAGTTTTTGATTTTCTTATCGTTAACTTTCTCCTGATCATGTTTTCTATCCCTCTCCATCAGAACATAACACTTAGTTTATTGTCCATATCCATGTTTTCCTACATGGAATCCTAGTATGGGTTATCTTTGGTGACCTTTGTACTTCTCTTTATTTCTTTTAAAGTGATAGTTTTATTGACTTTTTTTTGATGTGGGAATTTCCATTATATTCCCAAGCCCAATTTTAAAAATTTTGAGGACGAAATTATTTGAAGGAGGGGAGAATGTAACACCCCAAGCTTCCACGGTAATTTTTCCTTTGAATAATGTAATGGCGTGCATTATACGCAACTTCGAGATTCTAACACACCACAACCAATCAAACTAGCCTTTATGAATAGTAATACCGAATTTTTAAAATTTTAGAAATTTTATCTCTCAAAATGGACTTCATTTTTGGATTTGGAGTATCGAATTTAGCCTGTGGTGAAATTTTGGTACTTTTCGGATAACTTTAATATTTTGATTAAAAACAACTTTTTTAATCAAAATAATTAATAGTGATAAATTATGAATTTGAGTGGTTTTAACGTATAATTAGAATATATTATTATATTTTATCCAATGGTGTTCATTAGAATTAATTTCACTTTGAAATTGGACATAAACAATTGTCAATCATTTGATATATATTATTTCCTAAAAACATGCTATTTGTTGTGACAATGGGAATTAATTATCAAATTAATTAATGAAAGTTATATGTTTAGAATTTTGTAAAGTAGACATCATTCTTGAATTCCGAATATCAATTATAGCTTAGGGAAAAAATTTTGCATTGTTCTGAAAAACTTCAATTTTTGATGAATAGTGAAACCACTAAGTGGTAGTTTAAAAATTAATTTTTCATAAAACTTAATTTTACCCTTTCTGTGAGTGGAATTTCGAAAATCCGAGACACACGGTTAATATCAAGGAGTAAAATTTTGTTCAATGAGATGAAAATAATTTTTGGTGAATAGTAACTTCTTACTTTTATTTACCACAGTTAAAAGTAAATAGGGTAATTAAGGGTAAAAATGATATTAATATTACCCTAACACATGTCTTAATTCTATTGGACAAGTGTATATCGACCAAAACCAACCTTAGTAATAAAATATTATCATTTAGGTCCACTTGTATTAGATTAGGACATTTATTATTATTTAATTCAAAGTAGAGTTAAAAGAGTTAAAATCAAGGTTTATTTACTAAAACATTTTTAATATAGGGTTATACATAAGATAAAATAGATTGTAAATATTCATTAGAAATATAATAAGATTTTCTACATAATGATAGTTTATTTATAATTTTTAGACATTAAATAAGTTAATTTATTTATGACACAATGATGATAGAGTAATTACCATAATAGTGAGAAATTAAATTAATTGATATTATAAATACCAAATTAAATATAATTTCAGACTCTTTATGAATTACACTAATTTTATAGGATAACATGACATGTTAGGATTTATTTAATTAACATTTTTTGAAGTAATAATTCTGTTATGATTTTTAAAAAAATCAATTATTTAATAGTGTCAAAATTGATATAAAAGAATTTTTAAAACAAATATTAATATATTAATTGATATTAAATTCCTAAAAATTTAAGGTTCGGCCAAGAGACTTATATCATGATATTTGTATCATTAATGGACCACTTGGGGGTCTCTTGGATGTATATAGTAAGTTTATTTACTATATAATATAAAATACAAAGTGACGTGGTAAATGTCAAACTAATTAACTAAGAGTTAAAACTAAAAGATAAGGTTAATATAATGACCAAAACCTGTATAAATTATATTGGTTGAATGTATTTCGACATATTCCGACCATAAAATTTAAATATTCAACTTTGGAGCCATTAAAACCCGAATGTGAATATATTATAAATTAATATTTCTATCTTTTCCAGAGGTTCCCCTCACCCCTCTTATAAAAGGTCACTCCTCCTTCTCATTTCTTCACACCTTCAAAGCCTTTTGGTTTGTACAAACCCTACCCAAATACTCTCTCCACGTCCCTCACAACAACGTAGAGATCTAAGTTTGATCAGAATGCCAACCTAAGGAGCCCTTTTGATCAAATCAAAAGGAAGAACCCGAAGAAGAGGTAATGATTTCACCACCCTTTTTCAAGTTCCTTTCTTCTTCCACTTATTCTTTATTTGATATTTATATTCTAAAATAATGAATACAGTATCTCCTATATACTGTAATATTATTATAAATATGGTACAACCATATTCTGTATTCTATCCACCCTTTGAATAACATGTCACTATACGTGCATATGTATGGCTTACCGTCTCCACATCGTGGTGTAATTGTTATTCAATAAATTATTATTTGGATGGGTATAATAATGATATTAAATTTTTGTAAATAATAAATGTAACATGATAATGATTCTGTATATATGATATACCATCCAATTATATATTATTTAAATATCAAAAGAATGATATTGTCGCTCGTGCGTACGTACGGACTACCGTCTCCACGAACGTGATGAGATTCATTTTCTATCGTTTCCATTCAAGTATAATTATCTTTTGATGATTTAAAAATACTTATTAAGGACTTGATATCATTCTGGATATTAATAAGATACAACCTAACCATGACAACCACGACTTACGTAACAAAACATATAAAAGAAAATGAGTAAGTTAACACCCGAAATGACGATACTTCTATGATATTATTAACAAAGCAATGTTAAAAGATCATATATGATATCATATTAATGTATATGACTATTGAATAATTTAATAACCATAATATCACCATTATACAGGTGGTTAAACTACCGTTGACCAAGTAAAAATTACAAAGTAAGGGGTTTCTTATCTCACTTTTAATTCCCTGAAAATTCCATTATTCACCACTTATTTATTGCATGTGGTGTGTGTACTGCCCATGATTGTATTCATTGTGTAATATACATTAATTTATGGATATTTACATCATCATGGTATGATACTTATTTCATGGGTGTATGTTTCGTAAGTTACCTAATCGATAAGGGAATTTAAAATTTCAATTTCCACTCACTTGGCTTTCCGCATATTTCATTGATTATATTACTCCAAGATTATATGTGGAATCACTATTCATTTGATTATTTTATAATTTTCACTCCCCTTCCTGTGGATATACTTTTGATAAACATAATCACTCCATTGATAATTTCTCAAGTCATCGATATGAATTTGATAAGAGTAATTTTAACTTATACCCCATTTGTTGAGTTAAACATCCAATTCATTGGTGTTGTTTTTACAAGATTATATGTGAATGTCCTTTGATTATTTCACACTAAATATCCAATCATATTTAGTTTATTTATATTTGTCACACATAACTATGTCGTTTATTTGTCTTTAACCTAAGGATACGTCCTTTATGAGAGATTTCATCTCAATTTACATTCCATTGAGACTTCTTTGTTGTTATACACCAAATCCCTTTTATGTGGTGTAAAAATTTACTTTAACATAGTATATCATGAATTCATTTATTCTCATGATATTTCAATGTTTTGATTAACTCAATTATTTGTATTCAAGTGTCTCTCTTTTGGTTAGAATCTCTAAATAAAATACCATTTTTAAATGTTTTAAAGACATATTCATCTAAATCTTCCTCATTAATGTCCATGTTTTAAAAATGGTTTGAAGGATTTATTTATATAGACATTAAAGTTTTAAAATTAAAACTCCATTTAAAAAGTTTCAAAGTGGTATGGGACACTTTGATTCAAAAATCTATTTTTAAATGTCTTCTTGACAAATAGTGTGATTTTAAATGATATCATGAAAAGGGGGATATTTCTATCAAATAGTTTTGACGATTATTTTCATCTATGTCAACAACCTTCATTACTCTTGATTGAGGTTAATGTGATACAATAAAATATTTCATATTGTATCGAATGAGTTATGTTTGACTGTGGATGTGCGATTTTTATACCATTCATGGTTTGTGGTTAAAGTATTGACATTTCGTGTGCTAGTTTTAATATGATTGTTTATGTTATGTTTAAACATGTTCATGTGAGGAATGAATTGGACTTAATAAGTGATCGGTGGAGCCCGCTATAGCTCCTCGATGCATCGGTACGTCTCATGAGACCAAATAGTGTCTTGGCACAAGGCCTTTACAGAATCTTATTTGTAGTCTTGGCACGAGGCCTTGGCTATGTGGTTATGATAGTCTGGCATTATGCATTCCATCATTATGAAAGTGGTTATTGATATTGCATGTGATTATTAGACTAGTATAATATCCATGTAATTATGTAAATTGCATAATTTCATTTTATCATTGCTATTTTATGCTGAATTTCAAGTTTAAAAGGCTTTTGTTTTAGTTATAAATTGCCTTAAGTGTTTATGCTTATCTATGAATGCTTCTGCTATAATGTTATTCTTACTGAGCATCTGAGCTCACCCCTTTCAATGTTTTATTTTTACGAGGATTATAAAGAAGTAATTTATGAATGACCAATAGGTATAGTATGAGGGGATATGAAGACAAGATGTTTTTTTTGATGTAATGTAACATTTTATGAATGTATCTATTGTTTCTAAGGCTACTAAACTAATCGGTCTTTCGAGACTTGTTGTTTTTTGTGATCATGCCAATGATATGTAATAATGCACCGACTCTGGGTAACTGGAGTCGGGGCGTTAAATTTATATTATTATATATTTACTATAAGTATAAAATAATTACATTCCTTAAATAATTGTATGTTAAATTATTTGTGAATAATCATAAGCCGACCAGTCATTTTTTATTTTAATTGTATGTCATAATCATTTTCTATTTTGGTATATAATTTGTAATAATTACATTTCATTTAATTATTGATTTCCCATGTGTCATCCCAGTATATAAAAATGTATGTACCTACATGTCCATGGAAAATTATTATGTATTCCAAACCCCTTGGAGCCCTCAATTTCATGTGAGTAATATTGTAATAAACAGAGGTTTTTTCTAGAGATGTTGATGCTTGATGATGGATTTCAACACAAGGAATAAAAAGATAATGGGGTTTTTAAAATATGAATCAATGGAGGATCACAATGGTTCCCCTATATTATATATGGTTTATTGATTAATATTTAACCAAATCATAGAAAAAGTATCAATATCCATTTATTGATAATTAATTATAAATAATCTAAAATAAATCATAATTTTTTGATGCCATATAAATATATATAATCTTTTACTAAATTTACATTCTAGGTAATTATGTATTCTTCCATATACTACAAAATAGAATTATTTTATAATGATCACGGTCCTAACTAAAATTTACCACAAGATATAGTTTCTAATCACCGTGATTGTATGACTTGGAAAAATTTCATACAAAGATTCGTAGTCACTTAGGACCGAGCATTTATCAAATATTTAATTCAACAACATATCGACATCTTCAATTTTATGATCACATATAAAACATTGGTTATCATATTCTAAATGAAAAATATTTTGTGGGGTTATAATTTATGTTTAGTTAATAGTGTAGTCATGGTATAATGGAATTTTATATAAACACTTTTTTTCCGGAGGTGAAAACGGTTACTACAGAACCCTAAAATGGGAAATATTTTTAAGATGGTCCTTTAAGACATTATAATTCAATGTATTATCATATGAATCAAGTAATATAAACAAATTATGGTAATTGTGATCCAAATATGTGTAGATGTTTAGGAATAATCTATATCAATGCATTAGATTTAATGAATGTAATATTATCTAATGAGGAGGATTCTAATTAAATCATCCTAGGTACTTATAAATTATTATTATTTTCATTATGGAATTATGTAGTTAAATTCATTATAAATGGTATTTTGATAAATTAATGATTCTATAATAATATAATGGAAACTTCATATATGAGATCATTAATAAAATTTATGTATCTTATTAGTGAAAATATGATAAATTTATATTATAGAATAAGTAAATAAATGTTTTACAAATTTTAAATTAAGTGTTGGAAACTTTGTGGTGTATAAATATTATTTACAATGTTACAATTAATATAATTATTTAAAAAATTATCTTCTTAAAATATATTCATAAATTAATTATTTTTTCTTATGATTATAAGATAATTTTATGAGACCTTAATTAAGTTTTCAAAGTGTTAGAAAACCATTAAAAATTTTAATATTGGTATTCTTAAAATTAAGGATGATTATAATTAAAAATTAAATATATCATATTTATAAAAAAATCATTAAATGGGGTTTATTTTTAAATTCTACCCCTAAAATGGTCATGCTTAATTTTTGGGGTTTTTCAAAATTACATGAATTTTTGGTAAATAATTTAATATAGTAATTTACTATATATATGAAATATATGTTAAATACAGAATACATTGGGTCATTGTAGATGTAAGAACCATAATCTCCAACATTACTTAATTATTTTAATATATTTATGAATAATTCTCAAACTTTTCATTGTCTTAGGATAAAATAATAATACAATGTATAAAATATTCAAAAAACACCCTTCTCCCCAACAATAAAGACACCCCTAATCTCCTCTAATCATAAAACCTCAAAGCCTTTAAGATTGATTATTTTCTACTCAATCCAATTCTAAAGAATCTTACCCATATCAAACAACAATTTTTATCAACAAAAAGGCAAATCCATGTGCCTTAATGAGGTTATCAAAGGATATGAATTCATGATGTCAAAACCTCTTTCGTCTTCTTTTATTTTCCTTTCAATTAAATTTCTTTTCTTATTCAATACCCATCTCCCCATATCCAAGTTAAATTATAACTCTAGAATCTTAAATATTCTATAATTTTATTGTGTAAATTGATTATTAATCATCAAACCTATCCACTTCTCCTCTTTTTATTAAAAGTGAAACATTGTTCGTGATGTCTCGATTTATTGGCATCATGAAAGATATGATTTTTATTTTCCTTTATCTACTTCATGGACACTAATAAAATCATTATTATTGATAAATGATATTTTATTATAGATATTATATGTTATTAAATATTTTATAACAAATATATAAACATGTTATTCAAAAAAATTATATAAGTTCATGATGGTCATAAAGACCACAAAAATAAATTAAATCATTTTCATTAATGTGTTATCCAATAAATCATCCTTGTATCAGAAAAAATGATTAATTTTTTATTTTAAAATTATTAAAACATATTAATACAATTTATTTCCACTTTTTTATTTTTGATTCCTTTTGGCTAGAAAATCCTTCATAAACCAACCGTGGAAGCAATGTAATAAATGCACTTGAAACAATAAAAATAAAAACAATTATTAATAAATTTTTGGAAGTATGTAATAATAAGACCAAATAAAGAATTATAAATGATAATATGGGTTTTTAATATATTAATAACACTATTTAAACCATGTTATAGGAATTTTGAACACGTTTGATGTAAGACGAACTATAAGTAAGGGACGTTTCTTTAAAAATCCCCTTTTAAATTTCTATTCTAAATGAATATTTTTATAACTCTTGTCTTCATGATTTATTATTATATTAAATTTATTTAGAATAATTTATGATTATGGGTGGGTTCTATATCTCCCGCAAATTCATTCGGTTTGTTTTTATTGTAGGATGGTCATAATGGTTACTCTAAGTGTAACTACAATTCTTAGACCGTAAGGTAGCCATGAGGGTTACATTATAAATTAGTCATGACGGTTACAATTCATATTGTAGCTATGAGGGTTACAATCATAAGTAAGTAATTCCCAATGTTAAATATATTATATATTTATGTATTCTATGTCTTATCAAAATAGCATGATTTCACAAGTAGGTATTTCATATTTTAAAGGTGAGAAGTATTTCTTTGAAAGTTGATATCATATGATTATAGGTATTCATAGAATAATGGATTCATTCTGTATTTTTTTTGCACTTTAATGATATTTTATACTCATATAAATTTTTAATTTTTTTATCAAGGTTTATGTATGGGTTAAGGAAAGGAATGTTTTATGTTTATTGTCATTAATGTTTTTCACAGAAATAATGCATGTTTTCTTTTAAAATATTTATATTGTGAAAAAATTTATATTCATTCTATTAGTATCCACTTTGTATACTTTAGGTTTTTATATGTATGACCTAATTCACTACAACTGTATACTAAAAAGATATTTGGGAATGTATTATGTTTATTCTAGTATAATTGACATGATTATATATTGTTTTCATGATGAGTCCTTATTTTTTGTAACATAGAATGATTTAGATTATGATATGGGTTATGATGATATTAATAGAATAACATAAATGATATTTTAAAAAAAATTAAATAATTTTAAGATTACCATGTTTTTTATATATGATATGTATGTTCAGAATGGTTTTCCATATAAGAAAAGGGAAGATGATGTTGGAATGGACATAAGGGATAATATATTTCTGAAACCCCAACATGAAATGCTGGGAATTAGAAATGATATGTTTTTGAAAATAATATATCTGTGGAAACGTTATAAAAATGTTGGATGCATCCATGAAATATAATAGAAATATATACCTCAAATGATCATGAAAATAGTGGAACATTTTTTGATGTTTCACCCTTCTGCTTTCAGTGGATGTTCTAAACCAGTGGTTGTTGAAGGGTGGAGTAAATATCTTGGAAAGATATTTGATATCAAGGGGTGTTCATGTAATAAAAAATTTAGTCTTTTTATTTATACACTTAAATGTAAAGATTACTAGTGGTGGTAAATGGTCACAAATATTTGGGATAGTAAAGAGATTGATTCCTTGGAATTTGAAGAATTTAAGAATCGTTTCTTGTAATTTTTTTACTAAGGTGGATTGAAAAAGAATTCATAAGATATTAACTTTATTGAAATAAAAAATTGGATGATTCAGTGGTCATGAATGAAACAAACTTCACCCGATTGGCAGATTAGGCTCTAAATCTTATTCGGGATCTTTATTGTGAAATCAATCATTTTTAATCAGGATTGAAGCCAAGAAATCAAAGGGAATTTTGTTCCTGTGAAATTAAATTTTCGGATAATATTGTTCACTGAGATTAGAGGGTAGAAATGGTGTTATTTTATCATCATGTCTTATTTAAAAAAAAGAAAAAATAAATGATCTGGATGGAATAAAATGGGTAAAAATCTGTCAAACAAATCTAAAGGTAAGAATGTCCAGTTTCTAGTTTGTGAAAGGTGTAGTGAAAAGAAAATTGGGGAATTCCTTACAAATATAATAAATTTTTTTGACAGGGAAAGTTTATATATATGGCCCAAGACTTCAATGAAACTAATCCAATGATTAATTATGATAAGAAAGTTATAAATTGTTTTAAATGCGGTAAAATGGTGCATTATGAAAATACCATCCCAAAGAATTTTCTGAATGATTGAAAGAAGATAGATAATAAAAATTAAGGAAAAGTGATTTTTTTGACTACTTCAAAAAAATTTGGTCCATTCATTGAAGTGTAATCGTGTACCATTTTTACTTATATTTTGGTAATTTATGGTTTGATATAGGGTCTATATATTCCTTTATATTATATAAATTCTCTAGAAAATTTGAATTTTTACCTCATATAATTAAATTAGAACCTTTGGGAAAATTCCATGAGGGAATATTAATGAAAAATGGAATTATAATAAACTTCCTATAGTTTTCTGTGAATATGAATTATCTGAAAACCTTTTTCCCTTAGTAGAGTTTTATGTTATTATTGGTATTGATTGGATTTCTGGTTACCATGATAAGATTGTTTATAGTGGTAAATTAGTTTTTTTGAAAAAATTTAAATTTTATACAGGTATGAACTCATATTTCGGATAAAATATCATGAAGTTGGGAAACTATTATTATATAGAAATAAATGTTATCATTCATTTATTTTTAGAAACAAGGGAACTAATTTTATTTATAATTTTTCTATGGTAAATGACTACCAGGTTGTTTATTCTCGTGTGTATTCTTGTGTTATACCCAATAAGGCTATTGAATTTAATATTTAATTATATTTTAATTCTAATCCAATTAAAAAACTACATTATTTAATAACATAACTTAAACATCAAGATACCAAAAATTAGTTGTTTTATTTTATTGATTAAGGTTTCTTTAGACCTATAACTTCATAGGAGGTTCTTTAGTTTTGTTTGTTAAAAATAAATATGGTTCCATGAAGATTTTTATTGATTATATATCTTTGAATAACAATACTATTAAAAATAAGTATCCATTTCCTCATATTGATGAATTTTCTGATCATCTCCAAGAAGCTCTATATTTTTTCAAGACTGAATTCAGATTTGGTTACCATCTGCTAGATGAAGAGGTGGATGACATTCCAAAAATATCATGCCAAACTAGATATAATAATTTCCAGTTTGTTATTATAGCCATTGGTTTTAATACATCCCCTATTGTTATTATAGATCATATGAACAGAAAATTGCATGAATATTTGGATAAGTTTTATATTGATTTTATTGACGATATTTTTTTATATTAAAAATGTTATGAAGATCATGAAAATAATTTAGGGACGTCCCTACAAATTCACAATGAAAATTAGTTATGTTGGAAATTTAGAAGAAAAAAATTTTGGTTGCACCAATTTTTTTTCATTGGAACATTTTAAAGAAGTATGGAATAAAATTTTAACCTGTAATAATTTTTTTATTAATTTCCAAGACCTAGAAATGTTATTGATATTGGTTGTTTTCATAGATTACTAGGATATTACTGTTGTTTTGTTAAAAGAATCATGGTTATCTAGACCTCTAACAAAGTTAACTCAAAACGGGGTAAAATATATTTGTATTGAATAGTATATTGTTTGTTTTATAGAAATGAAACGAATATTGGTGAATGATTTAGTTTTTTCCGTTCTAGAAATGGTGATTTTTTAATCTATAGTGACGTTTCAGTAATGGGACATAGTCGTGTTCTGATCCACAATGATCATGTTATTTCTTATTCTTCAAGACAACTAAAACATCATGAGTTAAATTATTACACACATGATCTATAATTAATAGTCGTGGTTTCATTTTTAAAATTTCAATGCATCATTTATATGGATCCAACAATGAAATATATTCCAACCATAAATTTCTGAAGTATATATATACATGGATGGAATTGAACATGAAGCATAGAAGATGGCTCGAACTGATAATAGATTATGATTTCTTGATAAACTACCACCCTATAAAGGAATAAAATGTTGAAGATTCATTGAGTCAAAAATATTTTGTATTAACCATGTTTTGTTTGTAATTGTAACACTTATTTAATGATTTGATAAATTTAATCTTGTATGTTTTTTTTGAATGAAATTTCTCTATTTTATTTATTTTTTTAGTGTAACTGTATCTCTCAAAAATAATTATGTAAGGGTAGAAAGAAGATTGTGAGATACAGAAAAAGTTATTATTTTTTAATAAAGGTAAATTTTTTGAATTTAATGATGATAAATAGTGTATCTTTTTACATGGAAAGATATTATGTGTGCCTTTTGATTCCCAACTGATGAAATAATTCTTAATTGAAGCAGATAATTCTCTATTTATAGTTTATCCAGGAATCACTATGATGTATAGAGACATTCTAGAGTATTACTAGTGAGATTGGATGAAAAGAGATATTGTTGATTTTACAATTAAATGTTTGACTTGTCAGCATGTCAAAGCAGAGTGACAACAACCAAAGGGGATGCTTCAGCCACTTCTAGTACCAAAGTGGAAATGGGAAAATATATTAATGGAATCCATGGTGGTATTAAAAAATACATCTCGAGGTAACAATCTAATTTAGTTTATTCTTGTTCGACTGAATAAATCTATACATTTTCTTCCTATTCATGATACAATGTCATTAGACCATATTTCTCCACTATATCTAAGAGATATAGTCAGGTTATAAGAAGTTAATCTCTTTATTGTATCTGACCATGATCTGAGTTGCACTAATAACATATAAAAAGACATTCATAAGTAATTTGGAACTGAATTAAATTTAAACACAACATTTCATCCTCAATATGATAGATAGTCATAGTGAACTTTTCAAACATTGGAGGATTTTCTTTGAGGTTGGTCAATGGATTACCAGGGAATTAAGGATCAATAGATTTCATTATTTTTCTTTTCTAATTCAAAATTTTTTCATTAAAGCATAATAATAAGGAATGTTTAGCCATTATATAGAATACTGTTCCAAAATCTAGGATTTCAGGATAAATTCCGAGAAAGGAATTTGAAGGGACTAGAATTTGTAGAGGAAGTAGATAAGAAATTTAAGATGATCCAGCAACACTTGAGGATAGCTCTAAGAAGGAATAAAAGTAATGTAGATGATAAGAGGAAGGACTTTTCTTTCAATGTAGGTGATCATGTTTTTCTTAAGACATATCCATGGAAAGTGTTATGGGTTTTGGTAATAAAGGAATGTTATTTCCATGGATCATTCTACCATTTGAAATCATTGATAATGTAGGAATACTTTCCTACCAAATAGACTTACCTTTCAGTTTATCTCAAGAACACAAAGTTTTTCATATTTCGATATTATGAAAGGATGTGACAGATTCATTTCATGTTTTGAAAAAAAAATTATTTAAGTTGGAAGAGTTCCTTTCTTATGAAGATAAACCAGTTCAGATTCTTTATCATAGAGAGTTGTTATTGGAGAAGAAATTAATTCATCGTGTTAATGATTTGTGGAGGAACCACATGGTTGAAGAATATACATTGGAATATGAAAATACTATGATGGAAAGGTATCATCACAATTTAGTCAGATAATAAAAATTGTGATAACACAATTTTTAGAAGGAGGAGAGTATTTAACAACCCATGTACTTAGAAAATAATTTGTTTCCATTATGGAGTTAAATAGTTAAATTCATTATATGTGTATAAGGAAAAAATTGATATTTATAAAAATTAAGGAATATATAATAATCAAATAGTCACCACATCTATAAAGGTATTATTAAAATTTATGTATCCAATAAGTGAAAATATGATATATTAAAATCATGGAATAAGTACATAAATGTTTTGTAAATGACAAATTACGTGATGGTAATTTTGAGACACATAAATTTTTATTTTATATTTTATAAGTAATATAATTATTTAAAGGAAAATTTATCTTCATAAAATATATTTATAAATTAATATTTTGTTTTCTTATGATTATAAGATAATTTCTTGAGACCTCAATTAATTTCTAAAAGTTTTATACAATTAGTTAAAATTTTAAAATTGGTATTCTTTTAATAAATTATGATTTGTAATTAAAAATAAAATGCAACATACTTAAAAAATTGTTTTCATAAAAAGGATTTCATTTTTATATTCTACACAATGAGAATTATTTACGGTGTTGTTTTTTCCTTTTCAGAAACTATTAGTATTTATTTTAATAGTAAAATATGGTAATTTAATATATATATATATATATATATTATAAGTTAAATACAATTTTCCTTGAGCCATTGTTAATGAGAATTTTAGATTTTGTGTCCTAGAACCAAATGTTTGAACCTTTTTTACATGAATATTTGATAATTTAAATATAAAATTAAACATCTTATTACATATTGTTTATTGTTCTGTATGAAATTAATGTAATAATGTCCTAGAGTGTTTGCATCATTGATAATGTCATAGTAATTCTCTACTATGATAAGAACCTTGAAGTGATATGACAATAATTTTTATATAGTTCTGCAGTTGGATAACATACTATGACGGGACACTTTATATATACACCCACAATTGTGAGTACTCATAAGCATATGAGACATCACGTCAGGAAGTTCACACTTGGTAATCTCCAAGAAGGGAGATTATGTGAACCGAACCACCGTTGTTAATTCTTCATGTTTTTGTGTCATCAGATATTCCTATCTAATAGCATGTGTAGTGGTCCGTATACATTATGATTATCATTAATGCATGTCATGAATCATGTACATATATTTTTTGATGAAAAAAGTCATTCCATATATTTCCAAGAATTATAGTATGTTGGGAACATCATTACTGACATGTTATTAATTGGAAAGTCAAGTAATGACTTATACCTTCCATCTCTATGGAGGTTAATATCATTTCCCTTTGATTAAAATAGAACCATCACCCAAAATTTAAGGTAAATGGTATTACGGTGAGTTTATTTTAAATTTTCAATGAATGATGTATTGAGTGTATAGTTTCATGACATTCCATGGAACTTGCTTGATGGGTTATTGTTACAAAATGAATATTTTACACAGTGAGAATTCTTAGGTGGTTTTTATCGTTGTTAATTTATGTTATTTTTCATGGGTTCTTTTACCCGTTACTTGATAGTAATCATGGGAATTTATGCATTTCTACTTAATTCCAATGATAAATAATCCTAGAGGGTCACACAATAAGTTTTTATATTATTATAAATTATATCCTATTTGAATTTAATTAATGGAATTACTAATTTTCTCAATACTGATAGAAAATTTTATTTATGTTACATTGACCGCATAAATTAAAAAAATATTTATTCACCACAAAATAAAAATACTATAATTATTATTATGTTGCATTGTATTTCATTAATGGTTAAAATTATATTTAATGGTTTTTATGAAATTAAATTCTGTAACTGAAATCCCAGCTCTATAAATAGTGGCCTATGTCTATTTTGTAATACATTTGAAAAACATTCCATGTTTTGGAATAAAGAATTGTTGTGCACAATGAATTCTTTCTCGAATAATCCTCCTATATCCCCTTTAATAATGGAAAACAGATGAGATAGTTTCTTGAAAGCTGATGAATGAGTGATCAAGAATGAACCACATAAGACATTTGATTCACTCTTTCTAACACCCGAATAATTAGTGGCGTTTCTCAAAGACCATTGAATCATTTTTGGATCACCGATATAGGGATTATACCATTGGATACTCATTAACACAATGAAAAAAATATAAAATAGCCTTTTTGGATGATCAACCATCATCTACAAATAATTTTCCCAAGCCCATGTCTTTATTTTTTCATATATTAAATAAAGTAATTATACCTATTACATATAATATCCTCACTATTGGTTTCCAAAAACGATTATGAAATGAAATATTAATATGTCACCCACCACAACAACACTTATGATGCACCAAGAACCAACAAGTTATATGAAAGAGGTCGCGTTTAAATTTAAAATTATTTACTTGACTATTGATCTATGCACAATTGTGGTTAGATTTTCATTTCATGATATTCATTCTTTAATAAAATTTTAATTAACCTATTTTAAATATAACAATCATGTCTTTTTATTGTTTAATTTTCATAAAGGTTAAGAACAAATAATGAAATACTAGTTATTCCATTCTAGAACACGGAATGTGGATACATATTGTGTAGTCGGCATATTCACATCGTGTAATCAAGCCACGATAACACACCGAAGCCCCATGCGTGTGACATGGATATGCAAAAATGGAGGTACATGGCATATAGCAGCATGTAGATGTTGTACAGTCTCCCATTAATGGAAAAAATTAAAATTACATTAAATTTTAAAATTGCGACATTTAAACCTTGTTTTATTGATTGGAAAACTGTTGTGTGTTTTGAAATTTAATAACAGTTTAGAAAAATTAATCCTCAATTAATTTTCTATAATAAATATTTCATTAATAGTTCTTCTATTGATTTTACATGAATTCCAAATTGATGGTTATCTCCAATTATGTTCGTATGATAATTAAAATTAAACTTAGTTAATTAATACAAGCATGTTCATATTAATAATAAATAAATAATAATGAAATGAATGACATCTAGTTACTTTTTATGTATTTTGTTACATGTAAGACTGATCATGAGCATAATCAATACCTATTTAAATTTTCACATTTATTACATTAATCTAATTTCATGGTTTTTAAATTATTTAATATTAATTTAAAAGATGGCATGTGATTCATCCCTCCATCCTTTATTATGTAGGACCTCTATGTCCAAGGATATTTTTGTAATTCCCATTATCCAATCCATTTGTTCCCCTCACATGTGTGTGAGTAATATATATTTTTAACTAATAGAGAATCAAAGGGAATGTAGAGATGGTTCATGACAGAACCATAATGACACAAAATCATTGATACATAGGTGGTCATGTGGAATGTTATATCTCATGTGATGTTTAGAATAAGGTGTTATTTACCGTAGGTCATAGGGTGATTTAATGTATTCTAATTAAATCAACCATCAGATAATATATTGATCAAGTCATTTAATTAATTAATTATTTTTCATTCTAATGAATTAAAATTATATTTATCGATGAATTATTGTGGTCACATAAACGAATGAGTTAATATGAAATGATAGAATTTAAATAAAAATGATTATGCAGAAATGTAATATCAAAATATGGTTAATTAATTAAGTAAACATCCACTAAAATATTAACAAAACATGTTAAGTGAAAAGGAAGACAAATATTTATTCATAATAAAATAAAATCACCTAATATAATATTAAGCCAGACTAAGCCATTCGTTACTTGGTTGAGAACAAAACTCAATAGAACTATGTGTTTGACCAACCCTTGTTAGGATAATTACTTTTATAAGGGGAGTAATTATGAATGTTTTGGGCTGAATTACCCATTTTACATCAAGAGGAGTGTCACTTGTATGACTTGGTGTAATTCTGAGGAATGTGTTCAGAAAATAAAATTTAGGATCCCAGATTGGGGAGTCTACTCAACGGATCAAGGAGTAGAAATACTAGTGTTGGAAAAGACTTGACTACATAAATATCTTGAAAAAAGATTGGCTGGCCCTTTTTGTGTTATGTATAGGTAATATGGATCCTTTCCACTATATTTTCCTAGAAACTACGCATTTATTTTTCAATGGTGAGGGATACTGGGACATGATAAAATAGTGGGATAATTAATAAATTCAATTAATTTTCAATTTCTCAAAAAAAATTAATTAAGAAGTGTAATAATTATTTTCTCTTTTAAATATAGAATAAAATGGAAATCTCACTATCCCGGTGAGTTATATTTTAAAATGAAAATATCCTCACTGATGGTAACATTCAGGATTGTTTTGTATGCCTTTGGGTTGTTCTACACAATGAAAAAAATATTACATTCTAGAATCCCTAATGCATGATCCACTTGCTCAAGAGGTGGTTGGTGAATCGTTCTATGTAAAAAACATATGATTGATGCAGTCTACATTCAACTTATGATAGTTTCATCTATTTCTAGTGAAATAATGATGTCTCGTGGAAAAATAGATTCATATATCATGCTTGTAACCTCCATGGTTTTTTCCAGGAGAGAGCTAGATAAGAATAGTTTGATATTTCCATGGAACACTTTCATAGTAATCTTGGAGAGGGTTCCCAATTTGGGACTCAGGTAGTTAATCTCATAGGAAACATTGACCTCCTAGATGATCTAGGTTTTAAAATATGCGATGAACTAGGTGCTAATATATTTATGGAAACAATCCCACATATAATATCTATTTCTTTGTGAATTGTTATATGAATAACATTGATAAGTCTATTCAAGATGTTATTATCCTCCTTTTCCATATAGATAAATATATGATGTACATAAATCCTTATATCATTATGGTGAACAAAATTGTAAGGGAAATCAAATATCATTAAGCCTAAAGCCTATTCACACCCTTCTAAGAAGAAGAAGATGAAAGGGGAAGCACGGGAATATGATGTTGTCTGTTTCACATGTGGTAATAAGATATATTATAAGAAAAACTACACCATGATAATGAAGTAAGGGGAAACTTTAGGTGCATTTGTTTTCGAGTGCAATTTATATATTACCACAAATTATCTACTAGATACCTCTTGTAGAGCTCATTTATGTATTCAAATATAGAACCAAGTAGATTCAGAGAAATTGATTGAGGGGAGGTAGATCTAAGATCTTCCAATGGAGCTATACTAATTGTTTGAGCTGTTAGAATGTACCACATAACATTATAGACCAGAATGATATTTGTTTTAAAGGGTTTCTATTATGTGCCATCAGTTACCAAAAACATTATTTATATATCTAGACTAGATGAAAATGGATTGATTTTCATATTTTTAAATAAATGTTTCATCATTATTAAAGACATCATTTGTTATTGTAATGCACATTTACATAAAAAAATTCACATGTTGAATTACTTGAAAAGGTAATGGAAATCCATAATTAAGTTACATCACAAGACTCATACCACACCCAACTCTTCCACAACCTATTAGGTTATGAAATTAGAAATCTCCTGACAATATTACATCAAGATGTTTTTTAGATTCTTTCGAACTAAAACTATCTGGTGTTTGTCACACATATTTATAAGGGAAAATTTTCAAATCTACATTTAGTGGGAAAGGTGAAAGGGTTAATGAGGTTCTCAAAATAGTTCATACTATTGTCTGTGGACCATTTCTTGTTGAAGTAAGGGGTGGGTACTCATTACACATAATTTTTACTATCAAAATTTGTATATATTTATATATTTAATTAACAAGGTGTAAGTCCGATTATTTTGATAAATTCAAGGAAGAAAATAATGAATTTGGGAACCAGCATGATAAGAATATGAATAAACTCCACTCAGGACATGGTAAAAAATATATTAATCAAGAACTCATTGATTAATTATTGGATATTGAGATCATATCCTAACTCTTTCATCCTTACACACCATAGTTGAATGGTGTAAGAGAAATGAGGAACCACACCTTGTTGGACATGGTGAGATCAATGAAGACTCATGAAATTCATCCATTGTACTTTTAGGTATATGATTTACAAATATAATCACAGATACTAAACCATGTACTAACTAAATCGATAAATGGAATTTCATATGAATTATGGAGTAGAAGAAAAACCATGTTATCTAATTTACATGTGTGGAGAAGTGAAGCATTTACTAAGGCCACTTCAAGTAAAAAAAATTCTCCATGAGGATAGAAGTGTAATTTTATAAGATACCCTAAGGAAATAATGTGATATTACTTATATGAACCTCAAAAAAAAGGTTACAGTGTAAATAAAATCCATATTACATGATAGAGAGAACATATCCAAAAGAGATGGTGGGAGTACAATAATATTATATGAGTTCAAGGATCAAGGCACATAAGAGACGGTATATGATCTAATTCCACAAAGCCCCTTGGAAGAAGAAATTGTTCTAGAGAGAAAAGTATTACAACAGAGCAAAATAATGGTTATAGAACTATAATGGAATGGTTTTCTAGTTATCGAGTATTTTGACTCATTATTAGTTGATAAGAATAATCCCCTAACCATCAAGGAAGCATTACACTGCACATATGTTTCTAGGCAGAAAAATCCATGATTTCTAAAATTTTTTCCATGTACAAAAACCAAGTCGTCCTTTAAGTAGATCCTCTAGTGGATGTTAAGGCCGTTGGTTGAGAATTGGTATTCATGAAAAAATTGGATATGAATGAAAAGTCAGTACCTATAACTGGTGACTGATTGTTAATCATTTTAAAAATCACCAATGAAATGAATATGATGAAACCTTTTCACTAGATGCAATACTGAAATCCACCATAATTTTACTTTCCATTATGGCATTCTAGGATAATGGGATTTGGAAAATGGATGGAAAATTAACATTCCTTAAGGGGAACCTTCAGGAAGATGAATAAGTGACACAACCTGATTGGTTTGAGACTCCAAAGGTTTTCAATATGATATACGTGTTTCAAAAATAGATTAATTTATTAATGAAAGAATAGATGTCATAATATTTTTGATGAATCCATAATAGAATTTGGTTTTATAAATAATGAATGTGACTGTTGTTTCTAAAAGTTGTTTATTGTTAGTTCAATAAATTTATTAATAGTATATGTTGATGATATATTACTTATTGGAAATGAAATATTACTCTTACAGTCTATGAAGGAATAGTTGAATAAAATATTTCCCATAAAATTATTCGGTGAGACAACATATATTCTTAGGATCAAATCCATTTCAATAGATCCAAGAGGTTTCTCAGCCTATTCCAAAGTACATACACTGAAAATATTCTACTGATATTTAGTATGGAACAATCGAAGGGGTTAATTATTTCTAGTGTCTCATGGCATTCATCGTTTCAAGAAATTTTTGCCTCTGAACCATGAGGAACAGAATATAATGAAACAGATTCCATAAACATCAACAATTGGGTCAGTCATGTATGTTATTCTATGTACTATGTTTGATGTAGCCAACACATTATGTGTGGAAGGATGATATCAATCCAATCCATGTGACTGCCATTGGATGGTAGTCAAGAATATCCTTTAGTACCTATGGCTTACTAAGAATAATTTTTCTGGATTATGGAGGATATTAGGAACTAGTCATCCGGGGATATGCATATATTAGTTTCCAAACTGATCCAGGTGACATGAAGTCACAAAGGAGATACATATTGACTTTGAATGGAGGTATAGTGTGCTCGAAGAGCTCATAACAGGAAGTTGTTGTAGATTCTACACTATATTCCAAGTATATTGTTGCTTTTGAGAAATATAAAGAAGATATTTTGATGTGGAATTTTTTCCAAGGGCATGATGTGGTACCTAGAAGTAAAGATCCCATAAAACACAATTATTAAAATATTAGAGTGGTGGATCTCACAAAATAACCAAGGTCACATTAGCTGACAGAGCACATACATCGTAAGTATCATCTTGTGAGGTATTTTCCTCATAGAGGTGAGGTTTAATTGAGTAGTACTTCCATAGAAGACAATATGTTAGACCTTTTGTCTAATGATTTGACTCAACAAACACATGATTATCATGTGTGGTCTAGTATACTAAATGTCGTAGGTAGTTTTATCTAGTCATAGTTGAAGTTTTTTAGAGATTGTGTCCAAGAACCAATTGTTTGTATATTTATTACATGAATATTTGATATATTAAATATTAAATTTATCATATTATTAAATATTGTGAATTTTTATTCATTCCTTTAATATAATAATTTCCTAGAGTATTTATCCCATTGATAATGTCATAATAGTTCACCACTATGATGGGAACCATTAGGTTATATGAAAATATTATTAATATAGTTCTATCGTTAGATAAAATAATATGATGGGATACATAGTATATAATACATCAGGTGTGATTACGTGAATGAATATGAGACTTATTCTCATGATGTGTGCTTTTTGTAATCTCCAAGACGAGAGATTATGGGAATAAACCCGCCAGTAGGAATTATTCATGTTTTGTTGTCCTGGGATATTCATATCTATGAGGTTTTTTAATGGTACATAGAATTTAATATTACCATTAATGCGTGTCCTGAATCGCACACATAGATTTTCTAATGAAAATCATCATGCCATATACTGGTGGGATGTATGGTCCGTTGGGTACATCATGAATAAAATTTCATTTATGGATAAATCATGTAAGGATTTTTCCATTACATATTTTTGGACATTGTTATCTTGGCCTTTAGATTGAAATAAGAAATTAATCCTAAATTCTAAGGACACGGTGTAATAATGAGTTTAATTTAGATAGTCAAAGAATGATGTATCAAGTATACAGTTTGACGACATAGAAATGAATCCTTCTTGATGAGATATTGGAATAAAGGGATTATATTACATAGTGAGCCTTTGAATGTGGTTTTTCTCAAAGCGAATTTAATTTCATTATCTTTGGTTCCTTGAACAGTTTCTACAAATGATCTTCGGATTTAGGCATGCCCAACAAATTCCAATGATAAATAATCCAAGAGAGTAACACACTAAGTATTTATTTTGGTCTCAATTAAATTTTATTGGAATTTAATTAATGGAAGAAATATAATTCACATTACTGAGAAATAATTTTATATATGTTATATTGATGGCATATATTAAATATATGTTTATTAACTAGATTGTTAATAAAAATTACTTATTTCTTTTATTGAATATCTAATAAATATTTATTTACTTTGTTAGGAATAAAATATTTAGTTAAGACAATAAAAAATATATTAAGGTGTTCAATAAATCCTTGATAAGTTCTAATAGACTATGAATGTTACCAATGATAAAATAATTATTTATGAGTTGATAAAGATTATTTTTCCATTTTTCACAATTTGGAGGACTGAAAAATTACACTACTATTATTATTATGTGGAATGTGAATTCATTAATGGTTGTGAGTCTAGTTAATGGATATTATGAAATTAAATCTTTTAACTTAAATACCATCTCTATAAATTGATAGATATGTCTACTGTGTAATCCATTCGAAACCAATTCCATTTTTAGGAATAGAGAATTATTGTGAACAAAGAATTCTCTCTGGGATCCTCCTATTATCTCCCACTCAATAATGAAAAACTGAGGAGATAATTTTTCAAGACCAAACCTTGAGCGATCAAGATTGAATAATGAAAGACATTGGATTGACCATGCTATCACCCGGAGAAGGAGTGGTGTTGCTCAGAGACAATTGAAGCCCATGTGGATCACAACTAGAGGGATTTTACGCTTGATTCCTCACATGCTAATAGACTAACTGAAAATTAACTTTTAATTAATTATATCTCTTTTTAGAAAAAGATAGAAACTAGTCCCATAACCAATAGTAATAATTATTATCTCAAACATACCTTTGTTTTTTCAATATATTTATTGATATTTCACAAACTATTCATATTCATTGGCCAAAATAAATAATTAATGAATAAAATATTCAAAAAACGCCCCTCTCATCCTCTATAAATAACACCCCTTTACACCTATTCTCCTCACACCACAAATCATTTTAACATTTTTAATTTAAATCTCATTCCCTTTTAAATCCTCTTCCCTGCATCCATGACCTGAAGGTATCCCTCAATTGGAAAAACCAAGGGCCTTAAGGGGGTCCTTATTTAGAAGATATCAAGTGGTACAATCATCCTTCATTTTCTTTTATTTTATTTAAATGTTTTACATATTCTCTCACCACCACCCTTCATCCATGTTACATTATAACTCCATATTCATAAATATAATGAAATTTCATTATTTTAATTGAATATCCATCATCAAACATCTTCACTTCTCCGCTTATTCGAAAAAATGAAAACATTTTTCATGATGTGTCTATTAATATCCTTCATGAACGATATGTATTCATTTTACATTTATGACATCAGGGATGGTCACAAAACCATTATTATATTAAAATAAGATTTTATTATTAATATTATATGTTATATACTATTTTCCACCAATTTTTAAAAATACATAAAATAAAATGAAATAAGTTCGTGGTGATCTTTAAAACCACTATAATAAATTAATTCATTTCATTAATGTTTTATCTAATCAATAATTCTCATATAAAAAAATGATATATGGTATCATTTAGAATAATTGAAACATATAAGTATCATTTCAATCCCCTTCTATATATTTTATATAATAAAATCCATAATTAACATACCATGGAATCCATGAAATAAATGAATCGGAAACAATAAAAATTATAAAATATTATTAATAAATTTGTGAAAATATTTTTGAAGAAGATTATATAAGGAATTATAAATATGAATATGGTTCATTAATATATTTGTAACAATATTTAAGACATTATAAATTATGTTTGAACATGTTTTAATTATGAAGAACTTTAGGTTAGGGAATTTTCTTGGAAAATCATCTTTTCAATTTCTATTCAAAAGGAATGATTTCATGATTCAAGTATTAATTATTTATAATTATGTTATATTTCATGGTAATTGTTTATGATTAATTATGATACCTATATATATCTCTAATTAAAGGGTTATGTTTGTGTTTGATGTCAACTGTAATGGTTACTCCAAGTGCAATTGCGGCAGTTACACCACAAGGTAGCTATGAGGGTTTCATTGTAAGGTTGTCGTAAGGGTAAAAATCATTTGGTATCCATGAGGGTTATAATTTTATGTAAGTAATTTACCATGTAACTTAATGGTTTATTTATTTTCTATACATTATATATAAATCTCATGTTTTCACAACTATTTGATACATTAAGGACGATAAGTATATATTTGTTAACTAATTTAATATTATTATAAGTATTTGAGCAATAATGGTTACATTCATTCTTTTTATGTCCCTTACTATGATTTTTTCTCATCCAATGTTTTAAATTATTTATTCATAGTGTTTATGGAAGGGTAATGGAAAGGATGGATTCAATTATATTGTCATGATGTTTTCTCATTGAAATAATACATGTTTCTCTAAAAGATTCATACTCTGAAAAATAGATAATTTTTCTATTAGTATCCACTTTTTATGATTGTGGTTTTTCCAAGTATGAATATATTCTCTAAAACACTAAACCAACAAGATCTTTGGGAATGTATTATGTGTATTCTTGTTGAAATAACTAGATTGTGTAGTGGTTTTTGTTTGGATCGTTATAGATTTTATAAGATAATGATTTAGTTAACATTAGGGGTTAATATGATATTAATACAATAAAATATTATTTTAACATATGGTTTTATAGAATTTGAATATTACAATGTTTTTCCATCTATGATTTGTCTATTCATAATCGTTTTTGGTATAATAAATAGGGAAGATAATGTTAGAAGGCACAAAGTGGATGATATTTTTCAATATCTACAACCCATAATGATGGGAATTGGAACCAAGCAATTTGTGACAATAATGGCTCAATTGAATCATGATATATATGGTGGATGAATACATAGAAGGGATCATATGGAGATAACCCAAAGGAACAAGAAAATATTGAAACATTTTATGTGGAAACACCCTCTTTCATTCAGTGGATCTTATGACATAAATTTGGATTAAGGGTAGATGAAATACCATGAAACGATATTTGATTTTATGGGGTGTTTAAATAATCTAATGGTTAGTCTTTATATTTATCCTTTTGAAGTTGATTCTGGATAGTAGTGGTCAATGGTCAAGAATATTAGGGATAGTGAGCAGATTGATGCCTTGGAAATAGATGAATTAAAGAATATTTTCATTGAAAAATATTTTACTATGGTGGATTGACATAGAATGGTAAATCAATTTACTAAATTAAAATAAAATGAGGATAATTCAGTGGCTATGCATAAAGACAACTTCACTCGATTGGAATGGTAATCTCTAAATATTGTTCAGGATATTTATAGTAGTATAAATTGTTTTTACTAAGTATTGAAGATATGATATTCAAGGGCATTGACTTCCTATGAATTATAATGTTTTTGGAAAATTGTTGGATATGATGAGATCATAGAAATGGAGTTTTTTGATGATCACATGTACTATGAAAATATAAAATAAATTTTAATGATGGAAAGAAATGGGTATGAATTATTCAGATTAATCTAAATGTAATAAATTCTAGTTTCAAATTTGTTAAATGTGTGGTAAAAATAACACCGGGGAATTCTTTAAAAACATGGGCAATGTTTTCCATGTGGTATGTTTGGATATATGGCTCAATATTTCAAAGAAAATATTCATATGATTAATTCTGATAAGAATGTTCTAAATTGGTTCAAATGTGGTGAAATGGGGTGTTATGAAAAGTTCCACCCAAAGAAAGATATGAACGATTTAATGTAGCTAGATTATAAGCTGAAAGGTGTAATGAAATCCTTTTTAACTATATCAGTAGATATTGGGTCATCCAATGAATTTATATCAGGTAATTTGTTTTGTTTACTCATATTTTTATAATTTCATGCTTCATACAAGGTATACACAGTTCTTTATATTTTATAAATGTTCTTGTAGATAGGAAATTTCATCTCAAGAAATGAAATAAAAAAATTTGGTGAAATTTATTAGGGTAAGTATAATGGGAAAATGGAATTATAAGAATCATCCTTTAGTTATATATGTAACGAAATTACATAAAAATAATGTTATTTATCCCTATATAGAGTTTGATGTCATTCTGCGTATGAATTGTATTTCTGTTTACTACGTTGAGATTGATTTTAGATTAAAAGTAGTAATTTTTGAATGAGTTTTAGTGTTTATCAAAGAATTAACTCATACTATTGATAACATATTAGGAATATTAGAAACTTTTAAATGATGTAAATGAAAGTTATCTGAAATATATAGTTAAAAATAGGGGTACAATTTAAATTATTGATGCCCCTATGGTAAATGAATACATGGATGTTTCTCAATATGAGTTTTATTGTGTTTTACCTAATCAGGATGTTGAATTTACTACTGAATTTTTTCCTGATTCTAAGACAATTTCAAAAACCCTTTATCGAATGGAATAAGTGAAACACTAGTAATTAAAATGGAGGTTTCAAGTGTTTATGTTAAAGGTTTCATTTGAATTAGAACATTACCATCGGGTACTCTTGTTTTGTTTGTTAAAAATAAATATTCTTCCATGTGTATTTTTATTGATGATATATCATTAAATAAAACTACTGTAAAAAAATAAGTATCTATTTCCTCATATTTTTGACTTGTTTGATCAGCTCCTAGGAGATTTTTATTTTTCTTATACTGACATGCGATATGGGTACCATCAGTAGAAGGTTAAAGAGGATAACATCACAAAAATACTATTCTGAATTAGATATGGGGGTTATGAGTTTGTTTTTATGCCCTTTTGTATGAGAAATTCCCCTATTGTGTTTATAGATCTTATGAATGAAATCTTCTAAAAATAATTGGATAATTTTTTTGTTGTTTTTATTGATGATATTTTGTATTTTCCAAAATGTTATAAATATTATTAAAAACATTTAAGGATTTTCATACAAACTCTCAATGAAGATAAATTATATGGGATATTTAGAAAATTTGATTTTAGGTTGAAACAAATTTCTTTTCTTGGGAACATTGTAAATAAGGATGGAATAATGGTTTATATCTCTAAATAAAAAGTTGTTTATTAATGGACATGACCTATAAATATTATTATGATTTATATTTTTCCTATAGTAGAAGGTTATTACTAATGGTTTGTTAAAAACATTTCATGGTTATCTATCTTGATAACATAGTTAACATGAAAAGGGGATAAAAATATTTGGAAAAAGTACTATTATTTTGTTTTCAATGAACTAATAATAAGATTGTTAATGCTTCAGTTTTGGCCCTGACTTCAAAAATGGTCATATTGTCTTCTATAGTAATATTTATTTAACAGGAATTGGTTGTTTTCTAATGCTAAATGATCAGACTATTTCATATGAATCAAGAGAACCGAAACCTCCCGATTTAAATTATGTCACGCATGATATGGAAATTAGAAACTATAGTTCATGGTTTAAAAATTGTGAGTCATAATTTATTTAGAATAAAATGTGAAATATATTTGGACCATAAAAATTTAATATATATATTTACTGAGAAGGAATTGAACATGAGGAAAAGATGATGTCCTGAAAGGATAAGGGACTACGATTTCACAATCAAATAGCACCCTGGGAAAGAAAACAAAGAAGTGGATTCCTTGAGTTGAAAAAATAATTCTACATTAACCATGTTATGTTTGGATCATGAACCATTTTTTAATGACTTGATGAATGTTGTATTGCATGTTGGTCATGCAGAAAATTCCAATATTTTGTTTCTGGTGTCAGCGTAGTCGTTTCTCAGAGACAGAATTTAGGAAGTGAAGAAGGAATATCATGAGATACACAAAATTATAGAATTGGGTAAGAAAGATATTTTTTTATTTAAATGTTTATAGATAATTCTTCTTGATATTTGGAAAGTGATTTTATGTGATTCTTGATTCCTGGAAGAGTAAATAATTTTTTTGTGAGGATTACATTTATCGGTTTTTAGTTCATCCTAGTAAAAACAAGATGTACAGAGACCATCAAAAATATTAATGGATGGGTGGAATGAATATAGATATTATTGATTTTAACATTAAATGTTTGACTTGTTAGCTGGTTAAATTAGATAAACAACCACCAAAGGGGATGCTTTATCTTTTTCCTATAACAGAGATGAAATTGGAAAACATATCCATGGATTTCATGGTAGGAATAGAAAATACTTCTTGAGGTAACAATGTGATTAGGGTCATTGTAGATCGACTGACTAAAAATGTATGTTTTCTCCGTAGTCGAGATACTATGTCTCTAGATTATCTTTAACGAATGTAGCATAAAGATATAGTAAACTTAAATGGAGTTACTCTCTTCATTGTATCTAACAGTGAACCCATGTTCAAATCTAACTTTTGGAAAGGCGTTCATAATTCATTCTAAGCTGAATTAAATTTCAGAACAATCTTTCATCCTCAATTTGATGGAAAATCAGAGTGAAATATTCATATACTTGAGTATATTCCTTTAGGATGGATAAGGGAATAACATGGTGTTTGGGATCAACATATTTCTCTAGTTGAGTATTATTAGACAAATATTTTTCATTTGAGTGTATAGATGGAACCTTTTGTGGAATTGTATGAAAAAATGTGTCAGAATCTATCATCGTGTGATGAATCCATGGAATGGAAGTTTATGGGACCATAATTATGGGAGGAAGTTTCTATGAAAGTTAATATGGTATAGTAACACAAGAGGACTGCTTAGAGAAAGTATAAATCTTGGGCATATTTTAGGAGGAAGGAAATTTATTTCAAGGTTATTGATCATTTTCTCCCTTAAAATAGCTCCATGGAAAATTGTTATTCATTTTTTAATAAAATTAAATCTATGTCCATAGATCATTAGATGTTATGATATCTAGGAGAATGTTATATTGATTTCTTACTGAGTAACCTTGACTAAGATTTTATCTCAGTTATGAAATGTTTTTCATTTTTCGATGTTATAAAAGTATGTGCCAAATTCAATTAACATTTTGATTCAAAAATTAGTTCAGCTGTATGAGAAACATTCATATAAAAATAAGTACATTAATATTCATGATCGTAGAGAGAATTTATTGTTGAATAATGTAATTCAATAATTTTATGTATTGTGGAGAAACCACATGGTTGAAGAAGAAACATGGGAATTTGAAAATTATATGTGGGAAATGTATCATCAATTATTTAGTATGTAAATAAAAATTATTGAGATTCAATTTAATGATGTAGGGGTTAATGTAACAATCCAGGTACATATATAATAAATATTTTTTTCATTCAGTAATTAAATTGTTAAATTAATTATAAATGTATAATTAAATAAGTGGTATTTATAGAAATTAAGGAATATATGATAATAGAATAGTAACCTCATATATATGAGTATTAAAAAAATTTATATCCTGTAAGTGAAAATACGAAATATTTATATCACTTAAAAAGTAAAATAATGTTTTGAAAAAGTTAAATTATGTGTTGTTATTTATTGTGATGTATAAATTGTTTTTAAATTTTTATAATAAATATAATGATTTAAATAATATTTATCATCATAAAATTGATTAGTTATTTATTTTCTTATTTATTATTATTATAAGATAATTTTATGAGACCTTGTTTTATTTTTCAAAGTGGTATAAATTCAGTTATAATTTTAAAAGTTTTATTTTTAAAATAAATGATGAATTTAATTAAAATTTTAATTTCTAATATTTATAAAATTATTTTCGTAAAATGGCCTTCATTTTTTTATTTGATGCATTGAATCATGTTTGGGTTTAATTTTTGGTATTTTTCAATATTACATGACTTTTTGGTGAATAGTAAAATTTGGTTGATTACGATATATATAAATTAAAAGTTACATATAGTATTTCATGAGTAATTGATTGTCTAAGGACCATAATCTATAGCATAAAATCATTATTTTAATATATTTATTGATAATTATTCCACTATTCATAGTCTTTGGCCAAAAAAATAAACAAATGAATAAAAAATTCAAAAAACACCCCATTCCTCCACTATAAATACCACCCCTCACCATGAATTCTTATCACATCAAAATTCCAGGTATCATGTTTATTTTTGTTAAATTACCTTACCAATACAATTCCCCTAGTCTTGGACCTATTTGTATCACCAAAAAGTCAAAACCAAGGACTTTAGGGAGGTTGTTAAGGAGTCTAATTCAAGAGGTACAATCCTATTTCATTTACATTTATTTTCTTTTAACTTTTATTAATTTTTTTAATTTTTTTACACCTACCATAATCCATGTGAAATGATATATAATTAATCTTAAATATATGATAATTTTATTTTTTAAATATAATATCCATCTTCAAACATTTCCTCTTATCCTCTAATTCAGAATAATAAAAACATCATTTGTGATGTGTCACTTTATCGCCCTCATGAATGATATGTTTTCATATTCCATTAACAACTTTAAGGATTTATATAGAACAATTATTATGGTTAAAAAATAATTTATTATACATATTAAAAATTATATAATGTTCTCGAACCACTATAAAAAAAATTATTTTAAATAAAATTATATAAGTTCGTGATGGTCATAAAAACACCGAAAATAAATTAAATAATTTTTAGTAACATTTTATCTTATGAATCATCCTAATATTAGAAAAAATAAAATATTTTATTATTTAATATTATAGAAACATATTAATAACATTTCATTTGACTTGTGGAATTTTTCTTCCATTTGAAAGTAAAATTCATAATGAACAAACCATGGAAAACATGAAATAAATGCACATGAAACAATAAAAATAAATAAATATTATTGATAAATTGGTGGAAATATATTATAATAAGATAACATAAATAATTCTAAATAATATTATGTTTCACTAATATTTTAATAAAACTCTTTTATCCATTATATATGAAGTTTGAAGAAATTGTAAGTAATAAAATCCCGAGGTAAGGGCCTTTTACTTAAAAATTCTCTTATAAATTTATATTCAAAAGGAATGATTTTGTGATTCAAGTATTCATGAGATATATTTATGTTATGTTTCATGTGAATTTATTTTGTTAAATGTTAGTACCTATATCTCCAATCAATGTATTGGATATTTTTTGGATGGAGGTCGTCCGTAATGGTTTCTCCAAGTGTAACTGTGATGGCTATACCATAAGGTACCCATGAGGGTTACATTGTTTGGTAGCTAAGGTAGTTATTAATCATATTGTAGTTCTGATGGTTAGAATATTAATTAAGTAATTACCCATGTTACCTAAATTTTTTATTTATTTTTTCTATTTTTTATTGAAATTCTTCTTCTCAAAAGTATTTGATAATTTTACTGTGATAAGTATGTCTTTGTGAACTGATTTTATATACATATAAGTATTCATGGACTAACATTTTATTTACATTATTTTATATCTCATAGATATATTGTTTAATCATCTCATGTTTTAAAAAAATCATCAGGGTTTATGGATGGGTAATGGAGACAAAGGATCCATGTTTAAATTCATCATGGTTTGTCATAGAAACAATGCATGTTTTGTTTTAAAAGATATCTATTGTGAAAAAATTGATATTGTTTATATTAATATCCAATTTCTATAATAGAGGGGTTTATATGTATGGCGTAATTATTTAAATCTATAAACCTAAAATATAATTGGTAATATATTACGTATAATATTTTTTAACGAACTAAATTATTTAATGTCTTATAGTCCGGTCCTTATAATGATGATGTGATAAGAGATTATATAGGTGAGTAAGATGTGGTCAATATACCTTGTGAGGTTCCTTTGATGGATATGAAATAACTAGTGACTTGTAACCATCCTCTATTATAGAATTCCTTAGTATAGGTGATGTCACATGTACGATATATTCTTTAGGATTTCATTACACCAAGTATCGAGTTCATAAGAATTGAAGGTAATACATCTGCAAAACTGATAACCACTTATACAATAGGAATGATATTTAATATAAAAGTACATTGCAAAATGTTGTTATGTAATACCATATAGAGTGGTATTTTTTAATAATGTTCTATGATACAATAAAAATGGAAATATATCATTCTATGTGAATAATATGCTCTAGAATATAAATTTCACATGCATGAAATGTTTGAAAAAAATAGTATATTGGAAGATCATGATATTAGAAGGTTCGAATACATAGTTGATCCGAATAATGTACCAATATCATTCTACAAAATTTGTATAATATATATTGACTATTATTATAGAGATAATATGAATTTATTTGGATATTCCTATATTCCTTTTTAGAAGTGAGTGTAAAAGATATTCAAATTCAGGATATCACGTAAGAAAGCATGGATAGAAAAACAAAACGCAATTAAAAAATTATATCGTGATTGGGATAAATCATATAATTTATTTATAATATAATATTCTTTTTATCTCTTCAAAATAAAGTAATATATAATTTTAAAATTGTTGTGTATGTCTACCAATATAGTTTTTTTGATAGAACAAAGGAGAAGTTTCATAGGCTATTCTGATGATTGACATGTTTTATCATCATATTTCATTATTGCTAAAAAATCATTAATGTTAATGGAACATTTATTTGTAGAATTTTTAAATGTGTACTACTCATTATTTCTTTATAGTATGTAAAACATACCCTTTTCCCGCTAGTATATTATAATATTGAACAAGAGAAATTGAAATCCTACAGTTTGATATTATCTTGTATAAGCATCCATGTAATAAAAATCAAAGTATTTATATAGATATCTAATCACCATTGATTTATTATTAAGTATATTAATAATTCTGATATTTTATGGTGATAAAATAATTCTAATTATTAATATTATATCAGATATATTACCAATATAGTCCATAAAAATATTAATGATGAAGAAATAAAGAAGACGATCATCAAGTCGGGAATGTTTCTTTAAAATTATATTTAATTTAAAATTTTATCCTACAAATTTATATAAATTGATGTAATATATTTCAAACATATAATACTAACCATATAATGTTTTATGAGTATCTAGAATTAATTTGAGGAGATAAAGAAGTCATGTATGAATACATGATGTGGATTTTTATCGAGTTATAATCATTAGAATATGATGGTGCAAAATATAGAACCATGTTACAGAAAAAATCAAGAGTTAATAAATTGGTTCCTCAAGTTGACTAATAGAATATAGATCATAGGCTTAATATAATATACCTTTCATAAATTTGTGATATATTTTTCATATTCTACCATTAATCTTATGAGGGAATGAAATTGGGGATACACTTTGGTCAGAATTTATAGAGAGATATTGATAGGATATTTTAGGATGAGTTTTCATTTTATGATTGAATCATTGATAGGGTAGGGATTCACAATGAGGTAACATACTTTCATGACCCACTCAAAAGAATTATCAGTTGCGTGTTAATGGTATTACTATAGAACATCTATTATGACTGTAGTTCTTTCCCGAAATTGATTTATCTATGTGAAAATGTAATTTTATATTATTCATTAGTGAGGTTAACTAGGGGACCTTTGTGGAATGTCCCAAATTCATATTATCCCTTTCCTTGGACTGTTTGATGTGTTAGATGTGCCATGTAGTGTCATCAGATGGAAACATGGTTGCTAAGCTAAAAATACAAGATACATTAGATTCTATGCCATTGGTCCATAGTATGCATCATAAGTAATATCATTGCAGTCTAGTGAGCCTAGTTGTGGCACTGGGTTCCTACAGGAGGATTTTGGGGATAATAAAAATTTGGGGGTGTTTTTTCCATAGATCTAAGTTATGGTGTGGCCTCCCTTTATGGAAAATGTTTTACATGTCATTCTGGATTCAGTTGCATTACAGTCCCTTTTCAGGTTTAATGGATTTATTGTGTGGTTATCATTTTCGGTTTTGAAAATGATGGTTGAATCATTTTCTAGTGGGACTATTTCATGCAGTAATTGGATTTCCATGTGGTCTAAATGATTTTGTCCTGTTATTCTAAAATTATTTCTACCTATAAATACCCAAATCCCATTTGGACCATAATTTACCACAAATTTCCCTCTCGAACCATAGGCTCATAAGGGGAATTTCTAAAAGAAACTGAGTCCCATTTCAATTAGTTTCAACACTAATATTTTAGGAGTAAATCCTTGGTGATCCGGGTTGGTTCTTCGACTTTTCTTACGGGTTCTAATCCATTCGATCCATTTTCCACTCATTTATTCTTTCCATGTTATCGATTTTCACCTTCATCATTCTAATGGATTTTAATCGATGTATTTATTCATATTTGTGTCATGGAATTATTTGAATGATGTATAGTTCGTTGTGGGAGAAGTGATCAGATATTCATGTGGTGGTCTCCATCTCATTTGAATAAATTTTAAATCTTTATCTTAGTATCCATTAAATCACTTTTTTAATTTATGTTCTATCGTTAATTGACTATTCTTCAGCTTAATTAGGAAAAATTAGAATTAATCCTAAAGAATGATAAATCATTCACTTAAAATAATGGTTTAGGGTTGCCTGAATCAAATATATCCACCAAAATAATAGTTTAACTCTTGCTTTTATAGATACTTTTCTATCGATGTAAAGGATTATTTAGAATACTTTTTATTCTAGGGTAATGATGTTATTTTGGATGAATTTTGAAAATAATTTAAATTTATTAAATTTATTATTTGTATAAATAAATAAATTATGGTTTTTAAAAGAATTCATAGATACTTGTAATTTTATTGAAATAAAATTAATAATTAACGCATGTTAATTTCATTTTTTTATTCCATGTGTTAATAAATTTTCTGAAAAACATGAAGCTATAATTAAGGATGTTCATAAAAATTAATTTCATGAGAATTTTATGTTATTATTTAAAATTGTAATGAAACAGAATGATATTCATGAATGCATTTTTTTAAAAAATTTATTGCTTTTGTAATATTATTCCTTAGTTTTCTAGTAGTTATAGCTTGGGATAAATGAATAAGATAATTAAATATGTACTAAAACAAGTTAATTGTTAAATATATCTCTCTATAGTTGTGTGAAGTCATTTTCTTATATTGGATGGATTCCCTGTGCTTGGGGATGAGAGATCCTTGTTGCATATAAAGGATATATGCCTTTTTTAGGGCCTAGATTCCCCGTTGTTATAATTTTTTTCCATGATGCCTTATTTTTTTCATTGGTTATGATCCTTGATATGAAATGTGATGTTACCATGGGATTGATGATGAGATATCGATAGGGAGACCTAGGATTATAGTAGTAGTTGATGCTTGTGATGGCATTATACAAGGTTATATTCATGATGGGGCAAGGGATGGAACATAGTTTGATGGAAAAGGTTGAATATGGTCTTACACATTGATGTTATTGAAGTTGGGATTCTTGTTTGATAATTAATCTATTTAATGGTTATATGGTCAAAAATTTTTTATATACATTATTTTACACACTCTAAGTGGTAGTTTGATTTTCATGGTTCGGAATCACTTTCATGGTTGCTTATGATTATTCCTAGATTACCTTGTATTATAGAATGATAAAAATATGATAATAAATTTTTTATCCTAGGGGTTGATGCTTTTTGGAATAATAATTTTTAATCTTGAGAAACCATAGAGTTGGATTAATTACTCCCAGAGGCTATGACATCACCTTTATGGTTAATAAAATTTAATGGATCATTGATTACTATTTTCTAATTAATTTACAGAATAATTTTTAATTTTATAAATTATATAAGTAAATTAATTTAACTCCTTGAATTCTTATGTAGTAATAGGATATCTAGTCCTTAACAATTTCAGTTGGGTGTCCAGGAGAGGATTGCTAGAGTTTATCATAGTACTAAGATAATGTGCATAATGTTATTATTAAAAATATTATATAAAGTTTGTTTTGTGATTTCATACGATACTCTAGTGATGTTGATAGAGCGATTAATACCTAGTATAATCTTAGTGGGAGTTCTCCTTAACATCCAGTTTAGAGAGGAATAGATGGATGACTTCCCCCTATAGCTGTGCTCACTTCCTCTGGTAGTATTTTTTTGAAAAATAAATAGTTGTTATATTCCCCATATAAGATTGTAGAGAGTTTTAATGGAGTTTTCTTATTTCAAACACATTTATTACTACATATATTATCCTAATGGTCATTACAGATAAGAGTTATATGGGTTTTGATTGATTGAGGTTCACTACATGTTGTATAGGCTATGATGGATTGAGGTCTAATATCAGATGTACAATACAAGTCATACGGGTTACATGGGCTCCCAAATCTATATAGTTACTATACAGAGTGGTAAAATGGGATGATGATGTGATGAAATTCCTGGGATTCATTTTGTGATACTTTTCCGTTGTTCTATTCGATGTCTTATTTTATAAGGAGATAGTTCAATAAGTACAATGTTGTGGGGGAGTGAAAAGCCTATGCATATGTGGTAGAAAGGTACCCTTCATTTGTGTTATATTTTATGATTTATTATATGTGTTACAGGGTGAGATATATCCACAGTGAGGTGGAAAACATTCAATACTAGTTTATGTGATGAGTTTGATTCAATTTTTATTTACTATGTCATAGTAATCATTCTTTATCGTTTTCACATGAGGCTTTGGGGAGGATCAAACTGATCATTCTTTCTATTTTCATCCAATGTTTATATAACTTTTTCTGTTCAGCATGAGAAATTTGAAGATCCAGATTGATATTACTAGTTCATTATTGTTTGGGGAGATTTTTGGGATTCATGGTCACTAGTTTGTTTTACCTTTCTGCTATTTCTCAGTCCCATTCAATCAATCTTTTTTTTATGAAATTTCATGTATGTACTTGAGTTTTAATTTAATTTTATAAGAAATATATAATTTTTTCTATATTATCTCTATATTTCCTCAAATTCATTTATAGTGTAATTCACCCTATATATATATATGATATACCCTCGGTACTTGTCTCTAACCCATGACCTATTTGAGGAGTGATTTAGGAATTCACCATCTACTTCCTCTCATTTCTACTCTAAGAGGGATACAATATGGGCTTTGGGGTTGTAATTGAGTCCTGTGAAAGGGGGGTTGAGGGATATGATGGATTTTGGAGTTAGGAAAAGGTGAGGATGTGGGGGGTTGGTAGGGAAATGGTGTTAGATGAGTATATTATAAAATGTAACTATGGGATACCATCTAAGACACATTTATTCATGGACGCCTATGATTTAATTCATTGAAAATTTTGTTCACTGATGCTATTAAGAAAGGTAAGACCAATTAGGACTTAGATACCTATAAAAGGATCATGAATCGTGCTTCTTTCTACCTATGTTTGAAATGGGTTAATAGTGGGATTTGATTATAATTTTAAGAAATTAAATAATAAATTAATTATTATTAAATATTCCATATTTCATGTTTTGGAGTCTCTACATTTATTCATTTATAGGTATGGATCTAAGTCTATGTCGTTATCTAGTTCATGTTGAATATGTTTAGAAAGATGTTCCTGAATATCATTATAGAGTAGAGGTCAAAGATGACCACACTTGGAGGAGGAACCTGTTAGAGTTTTAGCACCATATTCTATAGAAGTATGAAGGACTGATTTCAAATTTAGTTAAGGGACACTAGTTGGAGGATGTAGAGATAGCTTTTTTTGTCCATTCTAGGAAGGAGAAAGTGGTTTCCATTCTGGTGATGATGTTGTATGGAGAAGTGAGTTAGTGGGAGACTATTTTACTAATGGAATGTGAGGAATTATAATTCCAATGTGATAATTTATTAGACCATTTACAAGAATAGATTCCTTCATTGACTGTAATAATAGACAATCTCTATGGGATTCTTACCCTTCGAAAGTGGAGTTCCACAATGAAGGAGTTTTGGATCAATTTCTGAACATTTATCTATTATGAACCAGACATGATTTCATATGATGATACCATAGAGGTAAATTTTTAAAAAACCTTTCATCTAAAGATCCAATGTTAGGTTACCCCATTCATGTTATTGAATATTCACGATTTTGTAGTCATATTAGTGGTTGTTGAGAGGAAAATGGCCAGAACTGGATATTCATGAGAGAGTCACCAGGATTCTCCAAAAGGTATATTTTTGGATCTATTTTCCCATTTTCTATAATAGGATAGATTTTTGATAGTAGGGGGTTAGTCCCAACCCTCATCACCTTGATTCTCTAGGGATTATGACCCTAAAATCTATACTTCGAGGAAAAATTCTTGTTTTTTAGGTGAAGAAAAAAGTCATTAGCGGTGAGAGTGCCCGACCTTTTTGTGTAGGTAACATAGTCTAGGTGTCCCACATCATGTTGCTTCATTAAAATAGTCTCAATCAAGATAATATTAGAAGGTTCATCCATCATTGGATCATGAGAGAGGAGATAGTGCACAAATAGAAGATATTTAAGATTCCCCACATCCATTGAAGGTGTAAAACGATTGGGGATATTCTCATCATCAATTTCAGAGAGGCCACAGAACATTCCATGGCCAGCTGAACACTCTAGAGTTGTCGGGGTTATGTAAGATATATGACTATTGAGGTACCATTTCCATGTTTTATAATTGGGTGAATGAATTATTTGGTTTAGGACCTATGCACACCTTTATATCACCTTCCCAAGCCCGTGATTTTGTACATGAAGTGGAGAGGCTTCAAGTTCCCTTGTATTTTACTATTTAATTTGAGGTTGACATTATTATAATGAGATATGTAGACACTATGAACTAGTTATAGGGTATAAATACTATTAGGGATACTTATTATGTTTATGGAAAAACCCATAATATTTTATCCTTAGTATGTATAATTTTTATTTGGTACATGATATAATGGATTTCATCAGGAGAAAGATTAAGTTCAATGATCTTGATTGATAGCACATAGTGTTTCATTGTGAGCAAGACCATCAAATGGGTTAGAAGTGTTTTTTTTATACTTATATTTCTTTTTGGTAAAGATAATTATGTTCATTTTGTAGGATTGGATGATGGATTTTCGCATGGATGTGTACGAATGACCAAATGTATTTACTAAATTTGTTATAGAGTTATGCCCTTGGTGATTGATTGATTTTGTGATTGAGAAAGAGTTAGATGCTACAAGGATCTCGATGACTCCATATAGGATGGAAAAATCTAATATCTGAGAGCTACAAGTATATTTCGATGATATGTTTTAGGGTGTTTTTCAAGTGAGTTCTTTACATTGGGGAAGAGTAGTTTTTTTCAAAAGAAGGTTGATCAATGTCTGCATCTATGTATCAATTATCAGCACTTGACCATGTGACATTAAAGAAACACAATACTCTTATGCATATTGTAAATTTATTTGATCCAATTAATGGTGAATGTTTGTTCCCAAAATCAATCTACTGTTAAGATATCCATATATGGTGTTGAGTGATGAGAATGTTCCAAAGACATATTTTTGACGTCAATATGTGCATTAAGAGTTCATTGTTATATCGTTTGTTGTAAATAATTCTCTATCCTTGTTCATGGTTTCAATGAACATAGTTTTCATTGATTTTCTATATCAATTCATGGTGTTTTTTAATGAAAACATCCTTGTGCACTCTGTAATAGAGGAAGAGCATACAGAACATATTTGTTCTATTTGGGGAGTTCATTCTCAACAATAGTAGTTTTTTGATGTATTTTACACGTGAGTCCTCGGATTTTGAAGTCATTTTCTTAGGTAACGTCATGTTCCAAAGGGTATTAGGATTGAATCCTTTGAATATTGAGGAATATTTTTTTTGGATAACCCCCAGGGTTTTTTGTCTAGGTGCGATGATTCCATTGTATTTCAAGATATTATTTGAGTTTTGTAGCTAATTGCTCTCATTTTATGAGTCATATGATATAATTTTCTAGATTGGATTCTGTGTTATTGTGTAATGATCAGTTTTATATTACATTTTAATACCATAATATATGATATTTAGTTCTTCATTTATTCATCTTTTAGAAGAGAGAGTTCAGTTTGACATTCTCTATGACACTTATCGTCTTGGATTAGGATGTGTTCTGATGTAGTAGAGTTCTTTTTTTCTTTTGGTAGTAAATATTTTTGAACCCATGATTATAACTATCCCACCGATGATAAAATGTTGTCCATAGTCATGTTATAATTGAAGATGTGATAGTATTACCTCATTGGTAGTATTCTGTTTTTTAAAAATCAAAAGAGCCTGAGGTATTTCTTCTCCAATGATGAACTAAAAATTCAGAAGTGAATCCTGATGGAATTATTATAGGAATATGGATTAGGTATATCATGTACCCCAATTAATGGGAATGGTGTATCTAATGCACTCATAAAGAACTCACGAAGTTATACCATGACTAAATCTGGAGATTCCTAGAGTGGTTTGGAAGAAATATTAGCGATTCATCTATATATGGGAATGGTTTGTGGAAGAGGTTTTCTTTATAAGATGATAGTCTATTTATCATCATTGAAGTTGGTGGTGAAGCCACTATTGAGTTATTTCTAGGAGGATGTTTGGAGAGACTGATTTGTCTTTCAAAATATATATGATGGTAGTTCTGATGATGAACTTGAGTGTGTATTGTTCCAAGGTAGGATTTTTATTCCATTAATGTAGTGTGATATGGTTCTCTACAAGTTTCATATCTCACACTTCTATATAAATCCTAATGTAAAAAAAGATATACCATTTTAATAAAGGGTAGTTCTAATGGCCTCGATTTAAGTCCATATTTACATAGATTGTGTCTTGATGTTTCGTTTTATATAAGATTTTGGTTGATCACCATATTCATGATGAATTTTATCAATGAAATTTTAAGTTCCTTGTTAGATGTTTTATGAAATCTTGATCGGTATTTTTACCTTTTTCCAAGATCATAGAGAGGATTTGATGATATATTGGTGATATTGGATTATTTAACAAAATATTTTCACTTCATTGTGATAAATTGGTCAGGATCTATAGGGGTTTTGTCGAAGATGTATTTATAGGAGGTAGTGAGACTCCACAAAGTCATGTGGAAGATCATGTTAGATTATGATAATCATTTTGCCCCTAGGGTGTGGAGAGATGTCCATAATTATTTTGGCCCTATGTTTTAACTTATTACTTCTTTACATCCACAAAAATATATTCAAACAAAATGGACTATCCTCACTCTCGAAGGAATTTTTTTTCTTATGTCTTTTATTTTAGATGTTTTTTATAATCCATCAATCATTGGTATTGTTTTCTTAAACCAATATTTTTCACCCAACCAATGGAATGTCACAGTATGAAGTTGTGTACTTATGAACTTACCATTCTCCATTGTGATTGTCTGGGGATGAAGAGTAAGAAATTCTCCGTTTAAGGAAACTGAAAAACATGACATTGATTATTCAGGTAATTCATGGATGGATGTAAGTATCACAAGATAATCATATGTCATATTATATTTATATGAGAAGACCTACAGAGATCGAAATTAGAGATAATGTGTTCTTAAAGGTGAATCATCACCATGGGTAGTGAAGGTTCTCTCATGGGAGTAATATTTATCGCTGGTTTTTGTGCCTTTCATCATATTGGATATTTTAAGAACCACGATGTATTATATTGAGATTGATTTTTTATTATAGTGTGCTCGAAAAAATTTCAACATTAATTAAATAAATTTTTAGTTATAATTTGGTTTTTCTTCAGAGGGGAAAGGACTATTGGAGAGTTTTGCTTTTGTTTTTTGGGGTTAATTGTTGAAAACAACAATGGATGATTCTTAATTTTCAAATAAATTAAGAGAGAATTGTATTTAACTCAGATATACCATTAATTACTATTTTAATTAATTATTCTATTTTTAATCTTCTATTTTCACACTAATCTAGAGAAATATTAATGGGTTATTTTCTTCTTGATTTTTCAGTTTAATTTTTGGGACGAAAAAATCATGATAACCTCTATTCTTTCCCTAGGCTATTAATTATTAATATCTGATTACCCATAAATCAACCCACTACTCATGATCTCTAGAAATATAGAAATGTATGTGGCCTTTGTGTGCGATCCAATGAATAAGATAAATAAACATTCATAATACAAAAATAAGAAATCTCCTATTTCTCATAAAGGTCAAAAAAGTCCATAGATAAATAAAATATATTGATCACTAATAGAGAACGCATTAATAAAATGTATAGGGTAAATATCCATGGTGCATCCACTAAGGTCTTAGTGTTCCATCTTGGGAGTTAATGCAATGAAAAAATAATGATAAAACATATAGAAAAGTATAAACAAATTGCTTTAAGAGAAATCATGAGAGAGAGAGCCATCCTATTTAACATGGAGAATTGTGCTCTAATTTATATAATATGGTTCATGTAACCTTGGGAACACCTATAATACCCACATAATAAGCATTGGAATAATCAAATATGTTAAAAAATTTCTTATTTTCTGTTATATTAGTATCCTCTTGGTTGTTATTGGATTGATGTGATTATCTTTGATAAGAATATTTTATAATTGATTATTGTTCCTCATTCCACCGAGTTCAATAAAAGGGCTTCAGTGATTCATTGTACAATAGAAAATCTAATGAATAATATGTGGAAAATAATGTGTTTCATATTTGGATTTCCATCAGCCTTGAAATATGGGTCTGAAGAGTGTGGGTGAGTGTTGGGAACATGATTCCATTGCGGTTTGAATCTAGAATGATGGTTTCACGTGGTGAATGTGCGTGGGGTTAATATCATATATCATTGAGGGAGTTATTGATGTAGTTTCTTCTTCAATATAAGGATTTTGAAATATTTCTGTGGTAGTGATGGGATGGTACTACCATCGGATTGTGCTACCATTAATGGAAGTGGTAGTAGCTTTGTTGTGCTACCATAGAAGGAAGGTGGAACATTAGGTTGAGGGTAATCCTACCATCAGAGGAGATTTAGATAGTAGGTTGGGTGTTCTGTGACTACATCACTGGAGTGTGCTATTGTATGTGATGGTAGGAAGTTAGATGCTGGTGGAAAAGGGGAGTAGTAAATTATTCTACCATGGAAAATAATTATTTTTTATGGTGATAATATTTTTTTAATGGTGGTACTACTATGGAAGACTTGTAGTACGATGTGATCACTTTTGGAAGTATGTGGGGGAGTAGTAGATGGAATGTAATTGCTATCAGTAGAATAGTATGTTGGTAGAATTAGAGAAGTAGTATCATTTCTCCACAAAATAACATTTCAAAAAAAATCTAAATTTTTAGTTTAGAACATTTCCAGAAAAATTGATTTAAAAAATTTATATCACCCTTTATATCTCTGAATAATTTTAGTCTAAAAAATTCTAATTTCATTTAAATTAATATGTTATTAATCATTTAAAATTATGATTTCCCAAAATGCACAATTTCCACTTGGAAATCAAATCCATTTCCGGATTGAAAGTTAATATTCAAAATTTCATATCTTAAACAATTAAAAGGGTAGTTATTCAATTAAATAAAAATGATTGAAAGAATTAATGCATGTAAAATTAATCCAATTCCATATTATTTTTTGTTTTGAATAAAAAATAAAATTATATGGATTATAAAATTAATTCCAATAATGAATATATCAATAAAAATTTGTAGTTAGTCCATTTAATAATTAAGTTCAAAATACTCAAAATTAAAAAATGCACTATTTTACCTGGTTTTTGTTCAACTAATGGGGGTAATTTCAATGTATAAAATACCTAAAATTTTGAAATTTCATCTCACATCACCCCTTAAATTGAAGTATTGTAATCCATGGAAATATTATCATTGAATTGTCGAAATTAAAAAATGTATTGTCACAACCCAAAAAATAATCGATTTAGACAAGTGTTTTTCATGGTAGTTTTTGATCGGTGGTTTTAATAAATACCGTTAAATGTTTTTTAAATATTTTTATTTTATTTTATTTATTTTTTTTAAATATAATTATATATAGCGATGGTTTTGTAAAAAAAGTGATAAATAGCATTATTCTTTTAAAAATCACCTCTAAATAGAGCTATGTCACCTAGGTCTCCCTTAACCCATATAAGAAGAATACTAGGAAATCAAATGGATTTAAATGTTATCTTAGTAAAATACCTATACATTCACATATACAGTAATGCAATAGTTATAGGAGAAAGAGGAAAAGAGAAGATAAGTTAAAGAGAGACTCTACCTTAAATCAATGTGGAAACTTCTCTTGAATAACTATTCATTTATGGAAAAAATGAAGGAGTTGGAGATGATCAAAAATTGTACCCCTATCCACATGAGTCTATATGAAGAAATGTGGGTCGAGGTTCTACTAGGGTGTTATGTTATTTGAGGTCAAAAGACCATTTTACTCCGAATAAACTTCCTGAAACCCACCATAACTCAGGTGGGATCCACCCAAATTGTAATGGTAGTATGGTAATATACTAGAGGCTCTACCAGACTTCTTGTGGAACCCATATGAACTATATTTGCATTTTTTAGACACCCACTTGTGAGTTTTATACTCTCAAACAGACCCAAACCCCACACATTCATTCTAAAACTCCTAAAAAGCTTCAAACCATCCCAAAAAATAACTCAAATTTATTCCTCAATCCCCAAAAATCATATAAAATTTTCAAAAAAAAGGACATTACTTCCGTCGAAATTCAATATTTAAACCAACATGAGCTTTAAATTTCCCAAAATTTGAACTCAAAACCTTAGGAACACCATGATCTTGGTCATTAGAACATAGGTTGTCACAAGAGGGGTTTGAGACTGAGTGGTAGTTGACAGTTATTCTTCACTCCCATCCCTCATTCCATTTCTTCCATCTTATTGCCAATAATTCTACCCTTACGTATATTTCATGTTACCATATAGTGTAGCGGTGAAATTTTTTTGAATGGGTGTGTTTCAACACCGGGGTAGTTGGTGGGGATGATCTCGGTCATGGATTGTTTCATTCTCTTACCCATGTAAGAGGAGGGAGTTTGATGTTAAGTGTGGTCTCTTGTGAATTGGAAATTCCCAGATAAGTAAGAAGAAGATGTCTACTAGTACGGTCAAAAGATCACATTTAGTAGGTGGGATGTAAACATTAGGAATTAGTGATGGTATTCATGGTGTCCACTCGAGCGTTGAGTCTTTCTTTCTAAACATGTGTTTCATTTATATTAGTATTCATCTCCACATGTTTTAATTTTTTTCCAAAAATAATTATTTCAATCAATTTCACTATATTAAATCCAAAAAACATAAATAAGTGACCCTTGTATTAAGAAAAATCACTAAAGAGGGTCACTCTGAGAGACAAACCTTGGGTCACCACTATGCTACACCCGCTAGGATTAAAACATTCTTTAATGTGGATCATGAAAAATATCTCTAGAAATTTACATTGTTTTAATATGTATATAAATTTTTATATATTTATATCAACTTATTATTTTATTATTTATTATTTATTATGAATTATTTAATATATATTATTCATTTAATTATTATTTAGTCTTTATTATTATTTATTTATTATTGGAATATTTATTTATAATTTATTTATTACTTATTGATCTTTTTTTATTAAATTACTATTAAATAAATAAATATTTATTTAGTTATTATTTATTATGTATTAATTCTTTATTTATTATTAATTTATGATTCATTTATTATTTATTTATTATTCATTTATTAATGAATTATGATTTATTTATTATTTATTCATTCAATATTTTTAGTTATTATTCATTTTTTTATTAATTTTTTATTAATTATTAATGGATTATTTATTAATGAAATAAGTAATTGTTATTTTCTATTTTTTATTGATTATATTTATTTATTATTTATTTTTTAATCAAATATTTTTTATTATTTTAATATTTATTTCATATTGATTTATTATTTATTGAATTATTTTTGTTATTAAATTAAGGTTAAATAGGTATTCAGTAATTATTATTTATTTATTATTTATAATTACTTCAATATTTATTATTTATTTATTGATTTATTATTTATTTTTTACTCATTTATTGTTTATTAAATTATTTATTTTTTGTTTTTTTTTGTTTTTTTTGTTTTTTATACATTATTTATTAATTATGTATTAATTATTTTTTAACTATGTATTGATTATATATTTACAAATTCTTAATTATTTAAAAATTATTTATTAATTACGAAAGTGGTCTAATAAAAAGCCAAAGCTCACTGTCTTTTACAGAAGGGAAAAAGTAAATGTAAACATGAAAGAACAAAAATAGATGAGGTTATACAAAGAGACATTCATCATCCACAAATGGAGATTATAGATAAATAAAAGAAGGATCATTTCCAATAACAAAATCAGATTCATCACCGTTAACAGCAGTTTCCCACTCCAACTATGAATTACCTTGATTGATGATCCCAAGGATAGTTGTATTTTACCTTTCCTTATTTGACGTGAGCTTAATCTTTTGTCTCATGGAAGAAGATCTAGTAGTCACATTCCATGATAAATTGGACTAATCCTTTCACAAACTTCTTTTATAGGGGTTGAAGTCAGCCTTTCATTGATGATAAATTATCCATTTTCATTTAAAATAGAATCTTTAAAGGAAACAGTGTCACCACAACAATGGATATGATATTTTTCCAAAACATCCATTCCATCGTTACCACTACCATCATCCGAGATGTTACCCCATTTTCCAAACAGTCCTAAATAATTGAAAAAACTCTGAATCTGTGGATGATAATGTATGTTCTCCTTCCTGGATCTATAATACAGTTGATCCTTCCTTGAGAAATCAGTAGTAAGTGGCTACACAACACAACCTTTCTCAAGTGTGATAACTAACAAAACACATTGAGTAACAACCTCATTTATAAACTATCCTCCCTCTCTAATGTGTTGTCCATTTTGATGACTATCCCCAATAGGGACCATGTCATGAATCCCCAATCCCAACTCCAATAGGCCAGGTGCGAGTGACTAACTGTGAGAAGGAATATCACTGAAATGGGAGGCCTTCTCATAATGACATGAACATAGGCACGCATCTCCAAGCCTATACAATGATGAAATTTAAACCGACTAAACAAATTAGGAACACTTGTCATGGGGCATGGAAAAGGAAATATTATTTTTTAGTATAGCATAGTGGCTGAACTAGGTCATATCACTTGAGTATCCTTTCAATTTATTTAGCTACTTTATCTAAATCACCAATTCAATTTTTTTGTTTTTTAGGTTATTAAAAGAATAAATATTTGTTTTTTTGATTAAATATTTGGATGAAATGAACAATAGAAAATTATTGTCTATACTAACATGAAATTTTAAATTGATTGATGTAAGGAATAATGTACTTGGTCTTGATTTAGGATTTTTGATCAATAATTATTATCCTTTAATTTTAAATTTTTGGTTTGATAATCCCATAATTAAATCTCATGATTTCATTACTATTATTTAATTTGTAATTCTAAATTCATCAGGAGCCTATGAAATCATAATTCCACCTCCTCCTATAATCATGGTTGATGACACAACATGATATTGGGTGTTCCACCTTCCAAGACACGGTTCTATCGATGTTTTTTCATCCATTGATTAACACAAATCCATCGTATGAAGAACATGTAAATGGAGAGAGGGAAAATAGATTTAAATAAAATAATATAAATAGATTGAGTTTCATTTCAATGATGGGAAGTCACTAAATTATGTACATTCGCATCACCATGAATGCTACTAAAAGTTTCCACAGAATTAAATTAAACATTAAGGAAAATTCAATAACATCATGACCTCCCCTGGGAAAATCCATGGGGTATTCCCCTGCTTTTCGAGAGTAATAGATCACTTGGTGGAGTGGATGGATGAAAAATATAATAAAAGAAGAAAAGAAAAATATATTTTGTAATGAGAGAGAGAAATAATAAAATTGAAGAATAAAAAAATAAAAAAATAAAAAATAATGAAAATAAAATAATTTAAAATTAATATAATAACAATAATTAAAATAAGAATAACTGTGAAATGGTCATGCAGAAAAAAATGATGTAAAACATGCATGAATTTATTTAATTATCCAAGATAGAATTAAAATTAAAATTTAATTAAAAAATTTAAAATAGAATTAAAATGAAACAGAAATAGTGTACTACCCTCCACCTCTAGTGGAATCACTATTGGGTGTTGAATGATGATTTTGGAAGGGTCCATAGTCGTCCTTTTATTATAACATGTGAGATATTTTGATCCAAATTATTCCTCCCAATGATTTTGTCTGCCTGGCCCCATTAATTAACTCATTTGTAAATATAGTATTTATGAATGTGGATCCAAATTTTCATTCATGTGTTTCCTAAATATTTCACCTTTATCCTCCAGGTTTAGAAGATGTTATATCCCAATTACTCTGAGATGTTTTTCTGGAAGAATGATTCATAAATATTCCATCAATATTTAGCATTAAATGGCCACATTAATGACTAAATAACTCCATAAAATTAATTTTTCAAATGATTATAAAATTTCTATTTTTTTTCTAGATGGAAACACCTTAATTGGAGTTATTCAGCCCAAGTTATGCTTCATTTATGTAGCTGAGGACTGCTTTGTCTGCCCAGAAGCATTTTAGAATTGATTTATTTTTTGGGCCTGAAGATGTTCGAATTAGATCAAGATTTAGAAGGAAAATATTTATCCTAAAAATAAATTAATCCTAATAAAAAAATAGTCACATCACTTGGATTGATAATTTAAATGTTTTGATCAAAATAAAATTGTTATTAAAATCGATCAAAATTCCATAATTATGAGATTTTCTTATTTTAGCCCATTTTAATTATAAAAATGAAATTAAAAATTATTTTAATATAAATTAAAATCCCAGGGGTTTATCATTGAAAATAATGAATAAATAATCACAATTTGAATAAAAATTTACAAATAATTTTGGTTTGTCAAACACCGCCAAACATAAATCATGCTTCTCCTCAAACATGAAATCTCAACAAGGAGTTGAAGAGGAAAAAAATGTTATCAATATTCCAATTTCAATTCCATATAAAAAAATTATCAATTTCAGATAAAAAATTCAAATTATATAATGCAACATAATCTTAATAACTTATTTTTCAACGAAACAACCAATCCAACTATTTTTATTTTCACCTTTGAAAAATGATGGTTCTTTTCTTCTCAATCATTCACGTTTCTCAATTCATTAATATTAAACATTACAAATCAGGATCTAAAACAAAATAGATTCTTTTCCCTCATAACTCATGATACAATTTATATAATTCCCCAGCCTTAAACCTTACTTAATCTTGAGTTATTACAAGATACACATTGAGGATCTTTTCAGGTTTAGAGTTTTAGAGAATTAGATCATAAAACATGCATTATAATCCACATATAAACAAAGTGTTTACATAAAGATAGTATTCTTCATTCCCATCAATGAAAACATATTCAAAATAAAACATGGATTATTTCTTGACACATCCTTGACTCTATCATCTTATCATGTACCTTTCCATTGACCTGTGAAAAACATTTCAAAAACATGGGATGAGCATAAAACTCAGTATGGGTTAAAAAACATGGAAAGGAAACATGAGTTCATATATACATAAGAATGAAATCATACTTTACCCATAAAACATAGGAACTTTAACACACCTCATAAAATCATGAATAAATCATAGAAATCATAAGACATAAAGGTAACTTGAGGCATTCATAACATTCTTACGTAGGGAGTAACCCTCTTGGTTACGTTTTGGAATACCCATCACAGTATATTCCCTAAAATCTCTTCGGAGAAACCTTAACGTTTCACTCCTTCGCGTTACCCAATGCATTGGAGAGCTATAACGGGCTCACCCGCCCTTAGTTTATCACGGAACCACCCGTCTTCATAATAATGCCCAAGAACCATAACATAATCATATCACATAAAACATGCATAAAGGAAACATAAAATTTCCACATTTCAATCACAAGATATCAATACAACACATTGATATAAAAACATTATGAAAACCATTTTCAATACTAAAATAAAAGAAAAGTAAAACATGGTATTTATTTTTCTTTTAAAAAGAAGGTATGGCTTGTAGAGGAAGCCGAAACTCAAATAACGGTTACGACGGCGGAGAAGTCGCTGTCGCCGCATACGTACGACAAAAACATTCCCTTTTGTCGTTTAGTAAATGCTTCGTATAAAAAAGATTCCTTTTGAATAAACGTAAAAGTCAAAGGGGTTTATACACCGTATAAAATAAAGTTGTGTATAAAATAAAATATGCCTCAACGAAAGAAGATTGAGACGAAGTCCCATACCTCGTATCCGACTTGACCCGACCATTCTTTAATCTCCTGAATAATAAACTTGAGTTAATCTCTACTTTCTTATGAATCTTTTTCAAGTTCATTATTCCTTTTATACCATGTTATGAACATCATGTAATCAGTTAAGTTAATAATGTTCATTTTGTCGGTATTTGGTTCTTAAGTCAAAAATAGACTTCTTACACTTACATGTTGTTAATTTGGTCAAAGGTTCATTATATCCAGAATATTATTCATGATGTAGATATCATATATGTCATATATATCCAGTACATACATGCATTTATAATATGACATAATCATTTAGAGGTAAGAAATGAAATGCACCGTTCATGGAGACGGTAAGCCGTACGTACGCATGAACGCTACTTTCATTTCTATTTCGTATTTTATAGAATGGAATCATAATGATATAAAGTTATATTATAATTCTAGTATAATATCATATATAATATCATATTTCTATCCTTTATATGTCCCACATATGGTATTTAACGAATCAAATCACTTTCAGGGGGCGGTAGTCCGCACTTCCTAAAATGAAGATATCGTGTTTACCCATAATGGAAACCATAAAGGTATGCCCAAAATGAAAAAAAACAGAAGCTTAAAGAAAACATAAAAATATTATATATCATATATAAAAATAGTGACATCATAATGGCCTCCTTTGAAAGTGTTAAATGAGTGTTGAACAATCATCGTTTCGGGAGGCAGAATTTCGCCATCCACGGAAACCGTATGTTCTTTAACCATTTGATGTAGTTGTGTGAGAGTGTAGCTCAAATAAATCTTATAACAACATCCTAGTATATTTAATATACTGGTTTTGTTACAAAAGAATTAATTAAAAATATTTTAGGGGGTTGGAGAAGCAAAATAAAACAAATGAACATGAGAGAAAGAATTACCTTTAAAAGTGTAACTCCTTTTGTTTTGAGCCTAAAGGCTTCCTTTGAAATGATTCTGCCCAAAGGGAATCCTCTAGGTTGAGGAGAGGGATGTGGAGAGAGTAAATGGGCAGGGGTTGGCCGAGCCAAAGGCTTGAGGAGTGTGTGAAATGAGGTAGAGGTGGGGGCCTTTTCTAAGAGGAGAGGAGGGGCACTTTTGGAATGTAAAGAAATATTACTTTATTTGAAAATGTGTTTCGGTTTTAAAAGGTCCCACATTGATATAATTCGTGGATAAGGTGATAAGGGTTCTAAATACACTCATACAATTGGTTTTTTCCATGTGTAGTTCATAGAGTTTACATTGTCTTTTCATTTTATTTAAATCCTCAAATAATGATGTCATCGCTGCATCATTATGATGTCATAAATAATTTAATCTATTTAATGTCTAAAAATTATAAAAAAAATACTATTATATAGGAAATCTTTTTATCTTTCCAATTACTATTTATAATCAAAATTTTGACTTGTATAACCCCACTTAAAATTGTTTTCGTAAAACATATTATGTTTGTGTCATTTTCACTTTAACATTAAACAAAAAGTTATTTATGTCATTTCCCAACAAAAGTGGATCTGTGGGGTCCCCAAGTTGACCCATGGCATGTCATGGTCGGCCATGACACAACCAATGAGGTTGGGACATGTGTCTAGGTCATTTCATTTTATTAAAGTATTATTTATACCTTAAACTACCCTAATTACCACTAATCGTGATTAAGAACTTAATAAGTTACTATTCACCAAAAAAATTATTATAATCTCATTGAACCACATTTTATATAATAATGACAACCATGTATGTCGGATTTTCAAAATTCAATACACATTAGTGGTAAACTTTCATTTAACTGAAAAATCAGTTTGCTTGATTATCACTTAGTGGTTTCACTATTCATCAAAAATTGAAGTTTTTCAGAAAATTACCAAAAATTCACCCTAAGCTATATTTGATATTCTGAATTCAAAAATGAAGTCTATTTTTCAAAATTCATAACATATAGGTCACATTAATTAATTTAATAATTAATTCCCGCTGTCAGAGCAAATAGCGTGTTTTTATGAAACAATAAGTATCAAAAGATTGACACCAGTTTAAGTCCAATTTCAAAGTGAAATTGATTCCAATGACGACCATTGGATTAAATGGTAAAAATAAATTCATATTACACATTAAGACCAATTCAAAAGATAATCTAATCATATAAATAAATTATATTAAAAAGTAGTTTTGATGTAAAATGTAGTATTTTTCACTATTCATTAAAAAATGAACACTGTCAGAAAAATACCAAAAATTCACACAAAGTAAATTTTGATGTCCCAATCATAAAGAATAAGTTTATTTTGACAAAAATAGTTTATAAAATTGTCAAAAGATAGATTTAAAAAGGGTTTTCCATCATAAGGCAGTAAAACAATCTTTTAAGAATATTAGTGTATTCCATGCTTAAGATTGGATTTATTTTCATTGTAAGCCTCTAAAACACTATCTTAATCATTAATAGACATAGATAAAAATATATATTATTCATTACTTACTTGGGATGTTACAATTTAAGTAGATTTATACTCATATCATAGATATATTCTCTTTACGCATAGCATTGTAAAAGAACTAATTTGTCTTGTTTTTAAAGACAAAAGGTATATAATATCACGAGGGATATAATTAATGATTTTAAAGACTCTAAGGCTCAAGGTTGATAGGAATTGATGTTTTATAATTATGGATCAATGATGAGACTTATATCTTAATTATAGGGCATGATATCAAAAATAAATGTGTAATTAAATTCTACCATTCAATGTACAAACTCCCACTTCCACTAATCTTAGAAAGAAAAGGATATTAATTATGAAAAAAATAATGAATGATGTAATCCTTCTTGATTTTTTCTCTACTTTTATTATAGTTTTCTTTCTCATTTTAGCGTTTTTTTCTTTTTTCTTTTTCCAATGTTATTATTAGAATAAAACTCACGTACACCACCTAACCACATATGTTTAAAATAATCGATCCAGCGACATTGTTTTTCGATTCTTTTAAGTCACAACCCATTCCTTATTTCAATATGATAAAAGGGAATAAAATTATTTAAATTTAATGACTCAAAAAATGTATCATTATTCTCACAGTAAGAACCCCCAAAAATTTTCTTTTATAAATTCATTTCATCTAATTCATAGTGATTCCCTTAAACCCCACACATAGACTATAATATATCATGAATAATACATAAAATAGGGTAGGAATTGAGAAAAAAGGATTAAAAAATGGATCATCCCTAACAAGGAAAGACATGGTCTCTATGGTTTAAAGAAGGATTGATATTATGGTGATATTTTAAGAATAAGGTATTTTCCAAATATTCCTCAATCAATTTAAATTGTTTCTTAATGGTCATATATTTGGAAAGATCAAAAGCATGTTTTGGCCAGTGAAATTCCCCAATATCACTCAACAAATATTCTCAATAATAAATAGGTATTAATCCTACTAGAACTAATATTAGGAATATAAATTATGATATTGTATATTAACTCCTAGAATTATTAATAACATCAAATCAATTCACATGAATTTTATAAATTTAAAGAATGAAAAATTATTAGAAAATTTAATTTACAATAATTAATTAATGACCTCAAATCCCGAGTCCCCATTTTAATATAAATTTTTCACATTAATAATTAAATCATCCATTTTAATCATTAAATATCATTAGCATTGAAATATAAAACATGGACTCAAAATATTAATTTGAAAATAATCCATCTAGGATGAGTAAAGTAATGAATAATTAATTTTTTGGAATAGAATTTCATATTTAAATCTAAAGACACAATTATTAGATAATAAATTTAGGGGTTTTTGAAGAAAAAAAATACAAAACTGAAGTCCAATTCCCATGATCCTTGGTCTTTATCCTTCTCTTTTTGTTCTTTACTTCTACCATAATGAACCCCATAATGAACAATTACACAATTAAGAACAAGGATAATTTAATTTAAGATCAAAAATATAGAAGATAGATAGGCTGAATGTTGTCTAATTATAAGAATAAAACTGAAATCTAAATTTCAAGAAAATGTGTAAAGGTACAAGTCTTGGTGTAATCCCCCATGCGGTCCCTAACTTTTTATTGCCTTTAAAGGGAAGTACCATCCGTTATCCATTTTCTGATGGTAGATGAATCGTTGTTTATTTGAACCACCACATGGGGTTTTTCCCAGCATGTGATTCATCCTTATTGGTGAGGAATGATACATGGATATATTAAACAAATTCCCCCTTTAAATTTAGGTACATCATTCATAGAGGGGGTAGGATGATGTATAAATCAACCTCTTACCAGGTATTTACTTATGAATCATACTCATTCTCTTATATTTTTTTATTCTCCTAGGTTTCATGAATTGAATAATCAAATGGGATGTAAATATGAATTTCTACATCAATAAAATTTTAATTTTCAATAACAAATTTCTCCCCTTTAATATGAGCAGTATCTTTTCTGAATTTATGAAGCTCAAATACTTGGATCACATGATGTTTCTCCTAAAATAAATGTTTTTTGAAATTTGGTAGTTCCATGTGTTCATCAATAGGTGTATTTATAGTTTCTTTATCCGTCTATAAGGCATAACAATAATTTTCTGAAGATGTATAATAAAACATTTTGGAGTGATGCACAATTTTATTTGAATAAAATAAAAATGAAATAGATTTTTTAAATAGATCAACTACATTAGTTTTTTCTCATATTATTCATTTGTGAGTGCCTATTAGAGTATATTAATAGTGGATGGAGGTATGTAGTTATGATACTCCTTTTTTTATTCCATTTTAATGATGTGTAGTGAAACTTCATCAACATTTGGTTTAGGTTATTTGGATGGAATGGGGAGATCAAGTTCTTCTTCCCAATAATTCTATAAGACAACTAGTTTCTATAAATCTAACAAATGTATCTCATGCTCAAATTTCTATTAGGTAGAATGTACATAATATTCTATCACTCATTTTTTCTCTTTATCCCTTCAATGGCCTCATTATGTTCCTTCAATTGACGTCTATTTTACTCTAAAATAGCATCTTCTTACTATTGGTACACCATTGAATAGTCATTTCAACAACTATAATTGTAGTTTGGATAAACAATAAAAAAAATTCTTTTAATTTTTAAAATAATTAAAACTATATAAAATGTGAAAATACTAAAATTAATGCAATAAACTGATTAACTCCCCGTAAACGATGCTAGTTTTGATGTATGTCTATCATAGGGAGTGGAAAAAAGAAATATTATTTTCTAATTATAGAACAATGGCTGACTAGGCTCGTCTCACTAGAGGAGCCTTTAAATTTGTTCCCCTACTTTATCAATATCACCTATTTTAGTTTTTTTCTTTTATTATTAAATGAATTTTTTTTTTGTTTTTGATATAATAAATGAATGAATTTAAGAATTTAAATTCTAGTTTATACAAACATGAAACACTAAATAAAATGAATTAAGGAAGAAAGGACTAGGTCTTGTATTCCATTTTAGATTAATTCATTACTCTACATTAATTTTTTTATTTTGGTTTGATTATTTATACCTGAAATTCCATGTTTAAATTAGTATTAATTTTTTAGAAATTGTAAAATCTTCAAGAGCATAAGAAATGTTAATTCCACCTTCTATACATAATATTTAGGACACTACTTTGTTTGGTTGTGCCATATTCAAGGACCCATCTCTGTCAATGTTTCTTCATCCCTTGATTATCTAAAATCCTTTGTATGAAGAGTTTACCATTGGAGAGAGGAAAAATATATTAATATAAAATAATACAAACAGATTTAGTTTCATATCATTGGCATAAAATCACTAAATCAGGTGCAATTTCTTCACCGTTCATGCTACTCAAATCTACCACTAACATAACATAAAATTTATGGAAAATTTAATAAAAAGTTGACCTCCCCCTAACCAACCCACAAGGTCAACCTCTTATTTCCAATAATAAGATATCACTTGGTGGAGTTGATAAAAGAAGAAGATAATAAATGAGGAAAATAAAAATATAATTTAGGATGAGGGAGAGAGAATAAAATAAAATAATATAAAATAAAATAATTAAAATTAACAATGAAAATTGAATAATTTTAAAATTTTAATAATAATAATAATAATTGTGATAGTGAAAATAATAATTTATAGGTGAAGAGTTTTGAAAGGGGTGTATACAAACCAAATGAAAAAAAACAAGATTGAATTTATTTAATTAACTAAGATAGAATTTAAATTAATATTTAATTAAAATTAAAAAAATAAAAATTAAAGAAAATAAAAAATAAAAAAGAAACAATGTGGAATCCTCCTCTAGTGGGATCTCCTTTTGGTGTTGTCCGTTTAATTTATAAGGTGTCATGACCCTCCTTTTATAATAAAGGGTTAGATTTTTTTTCCAAAAATTATTCATACCAATATTTTTACATATTAAGAGACATTAATTAATTAATTTTTTAATTTAGTCTTCTAGAATGTTTTTAAAAAATTATCTTTTTATTTTTACCACAAAATCTGAACTCTATATGTCATTTGTAAAAAATGTTATTGCCCAAATACTCTTATATTTTTTCTGACTGAATGATTCATAAAGAATCCTTCAATGATGAGAATTAAATGGCCACATTAATGAATGAATAACTCTATGATATATATTGGTGAAACAATCCTATGATTTCTCTTTCATATCTAGCTGGAATCACCTCAATTAGAGTTGTGTATCCCATGTTTTTCCACATATCATGAGGTGGGGTCCAGTATGTCCGCTTCAAAGGTTTTTAACATTGAATTGTTTTTTGGGCCTTTAGATGTTTGAATTATCTCTATCCAGAAGGTATTATTGAAGCCCACAAATCAAGGAATCATTTAAAAAAAATTACATCAATTGGATTGATAATTTTAAATTTATTATCAAAATGGAATATTTATTAAAAAATTTCAAAATACTAATATATAGAAATTTTAAATTTTTATCACATTTTCATTCAATAATTATAATTACGCATTATTTTAACAAAAATATAAATATATGGGTTTTATCATAGAAATTAATGAATAATTCATAATAATTTGAATAAAAAAATTCACTTAATTTTGTTCGATCATCAGCCATGAATGCATACATCTAAATCCTACAACCAGAATGCGACAGGAAGCAAAGGAATGTAAATAGGAAAAAAAATAAAATCCCACTAAAATGGTATAAAACATAAATCTGACCTAAAAGATAAACTAGAAATATTGTCAGAATACCTTAGGAACAGAACTCGGTCTGTCTTTTATAACTAATCACTATCTTTCCCTTGTCCATCAAAGACTCTGTCAGAGTACTGCTCGTCATCAAATGAAACTAAATTTGTTAGAAAATATTGTGTAATTCTGAGTATAAAATTACCCAGTAGGAACCCCTAAACCACAATGCATAAAAAATGAAAATATAGTCTTCACTATGTAGGAATATGTATAAATCATATATAACAAGAATATCCATATATTCTTATCATAGGAGCATAGTCTAAAGGTAAGTAAAAATAATAGAATACAAGACTAGGATTGCATCCTAGAGGATCCAAGAATCACTCATCCTTGGTAACACACTCCTAATTTTGAAAGAACTGAAGAAGTCCCAATAGATACAATACAGAAATTAGAATCACTCCCAAAACCACGGGGTGAAACAAAACACACAATCACGGTTGAACCTTTATGAATAGGATTGATATTCTTATACTGTTGGTCATGAATATCCTCATAACTCTTCTTATAGAATATAGATGAATATATGATATTACTCCCAGCCTCCTACATGGATTCCAAAGACTCCATCCAATATGTATGGTGAAGGGATCATTCTCCTATGTGTAAGAGATTATTCCATGCATACATTTAGGGAAAGGTAAGGGGAATGAACCCTAAAAAATTTCCCAAATACATATAGGAAAATCACTCAAATTAATATATAATAAATTATATTGAATATATAATGGGTCAAATAGTATGTCCCAAAACCCGGGGTCTTTCCCATATGAAAGGAATGTGTCACATGTCGGTGTTCCTGTAGAAGTACACAATGTGAAGAATGCCCATTTATTTTACATGGGTTCTAGTACAATACTTTAGCTCATTTACAAGTTCCCATATACCAGTACATATATTATCCCATGTACTTGGTCTATTCCATGTTTGTGTGGGGGATTACATGATGTTACCTAACCCATGTACTTTAATCTGTGTATGTATACCCTCTATGGTATGATCTAAGTATTCAGTGATAAAGCACATGTTGTGTGACTAGGGTCACATGTTTTGTGATACTTAATTGTCTCCCAAAACCCTATCTGCTGCATAAGTGGGACCAAACATTGTGTAAGAAGGCATACATGACGTGTAACTTGGAAAATTCCAAAAACATAGATTTGTTACCCAATTGTCTTCTCTGTTTCTTTAGTCTCTAATCAGGCCACATCTTGCTGGAAAACTCAAGGAACCATATCATCTAAGACATTACATCAAGAAACAACAAGGTTCATTCATTGAATCCATATCGAAAATGGATCTACATATCATTATTTTTTCCACTCCAAAGAATATTGAGGACCCCAAAATCGAGTATCCACTGCTGTCTGATTCACGACTGTTTCCCATCATTGCACCACCTTCAGGTTAAACTAACCCCAGATCTAGGATATCAGATCATTCCGCCAGGAAACATGTGTAAAATGATTGATTGATCTATATATGATGAACAATGAGCCAAGAAAAATTGCAACCACAATGAACAAAGAAATATTGGAGAAAATAACTTATAAAATAATAGGAAAAATCTACAATCTCTATTCATGTCAATATCGATACATTTCCATGATAAAAACAATGAAAAAATCAATAATAACAACATAATTCACCTGAAAAATTCGCAAAAATAAACCCTTCCCATAATATACACAATCTGTAAATCAATCCAGTCTTCAATTAATTCATGTTCATCATAGAAATTAAAAATAGTCTATATTTGTATGTTGTTATGCCGTTAGGTCACACGAACGCACCTGCAGTTTTCATGGAATTGATGAACCAAGTGTTCTATCCATACTTGGATTCCTTCGTGGTGGTTGTCTTGGACGATATCTTGGTTTACTCTCACACTCTAAATGACCACGATATCCATCTTGAGGATGTTTGAGTACACTGAGAGAGCATTAGTTATATGGTAATCTCTCAAAATGCCAGTTTTCAAGGAACCATATTCACTTATTGGGTCATGTTATCTCAGAGACAGAAGTATCAGTAGAACTAGATATAGTGAGAGAAGTAGTTTCCTGGGGGCAGGAAAAGAACGTTTTATAGGTATGGATTTTTATAGGGTAGGATGGTTACTTTAGACATTTCATACAAGAATTTCCATGCTTAGAAGCGACACTGACGTGCCTGACTAAGAAGGGTGGGAAGTACTTGTGGTCATATTCTTATGATTCATCCATTCATGAGCCTAAAGGGAGGTTGAATTCAGCACCGATACACATTTTTTCCAATGTAGGGCACGAACTATACCTTTTACTGTGATGCATCAAGTATCGGGTTGGGGGAAGTTCTTATGCAGTGGGAAGGAGTCGTTGCATACGGGTCTCGACAGTTGAGGTCACATGAGAGGAATCACCGGACACACGATCTTGAGTTGGCTGCAGTTGTTCATGCTTTGCACAGTTTGATACATTAGCTTTTGGGAGAGAATTTTGCAATTTTCAGTGGCCACAAAATTCTCAAGTATATCCTTAGTGAACACGATCTTAATTTGAGATAGCGAAGGTGTGTTGAATACCTTATGTCCTTTGATTTTGGGATTTCATACATTCCTTGGAAAGACAACGCAGTGGCTGATGCATTGAGCAGGAGAACATAAATATAGGCAGTTTAGGAGGCCAGTAGTGGGTGTCATCTTATGGCTCTCTTCTCTGATATGCATTCGGAGGTGCATGAAAGAAATGGGCAGACGTTTATTTCGTCGGTGGAGGTTACCTATATTCTACTTGATTGACTGTGAATGAGGCATCTATCAGATTCTAAAGGGCTAGTATTATGGGAGAGTGTGTAAGTGGAGGACCCTATTCATGGTTGGATTGTAGGTGAGGATGAGTTATTTTGTTTTCAAAAGCATGTATTGGTGTCAACAGACTGATGCGAGGAACTGATGTGGGACTTTCATTCCTCAGTTTGGGATATTCATCCTAGTTTCACCAAGATGTATCCAGATCTTCTATCAGTATTGGTGTCCAGATATGAAGAGATGCGTTTCTGGGTTTTTCATGAGGTGGTCAACCAGTCAGCAGGTGAAGGCAAAGCATCAGCGACCATCATGGATTTTTCACCAGTTACCCATTCCTGAGTGGAAGTGGAATGATGTCACAATGGAATTCGTGATAGGTTTACCAAGGTCTCCTCAAGGGAATGACTTAGTTTGGGTTGTCATTGGCAGACTCACGTAGGTTTCTCAATTCTTACTGATCAAAAAGTCCTTCAGTGTTGATGATATGGGAAGGTTGTACATCTGGGAGATTGTACTTTACACGGGGTTCCTTGCTCCATTTTATCAGATAGGGATTCCCATTTTACTTCTCAAGTTTGGCAGGGATTCTAGAGGGCTTTGGGAACCCAAGTACTTTTGAGTACAGCTTTCCACCGCCAAGAAAATGGCCAGTCTGAGCGTACTACATAGGTGCCAGAGAAAATGCTTTGAGCCTGCGCCTTAGATTTTGGAAGTTCTTGGGATAAGTACATACCTCTTAAGGAGTTTTCCAAAAATTATTGTTTCCAAGAAACTATTCAGATAGAACATTATGAGGATTTGTATGGTAGTCCATGCCGATCAACCTTATGGTGGGTGGAGGCAGGAGAGGCAGCTCTGCTGCCACCTCATCTTTTCAAAGAGACCACAAAACAAATAGAGTTGAATCAGAAGAGGATGGATACTGCACAATCATGACAAAAGTCTTATGATAATTGATGATGATGCCCTCTAAAGTTTGAGGTTAGATATTAGTTTTTCCTACATGTCACACTGATGTTAGGAAAGATTTGGATTAAGATACATGGTAAGATTTTGTTGAGATACATCAGGTCGTTTGAGGTTTTGGATAAAATTGGGCTGGTTGCCTATCGGTTGCAGTTACCTCAGAGGTATTAGGCTATGCAATACATCCTCCACATTTCTCAGATATGGCATTACATATGAGAACCGTTTCTTGTTTTTCAACCCGAGGGGGTTGAGCTGGAGGTGGACACATCATTCATGGTATATCCTATCTGGATTGTTGATGGTAGTGAGAAGGTTTTCCATGCCTGGTCTGTTCCTTTGGTATGAGTCATATGGAAGCATGGTCGAGTACAAGATGAGACATGGGAGATGGAGGCTGATGTATAATCACAGTGGCTAGATATGTTTGAGGATTCTTCGTCTATGCCGCCTTGCTAGGGAAATTCGGGGAATAATTTCCTTAAGTGGTGAAGTTTGTAATAAATTGGACCATCTTTTCAGGTATGGGTTTTTATTTTTGTTGTTTTTGAGAAAAATATAAGAATTTAGAAATTTATTAAGCACATGCCGTGTATTTTGGAGTAAACACCTTGTAGCCGGTTATCACGGGTGACTGTGTACCAATCGTGTAACGGCTAAGTACACGGCCGTGTGAGGTGACCTGGAGACCACCTAAAGCAGGGGTCGGTTAAGGAATGTACATATTGTTTACATTAAATGAACACACGGTGTACTTTTTTTATCTGTTAAATCAGAACGGGGTCACGTCTAATTGGCAGAAACACCTTCTTCTCAAGTCATCATCTTCACGAGCGACTGTAGGGTGTGATTCTTTTTCGAGCCTCCGACCTTCCGTCTGTTCTCTGAATCAACAGTCATAGATTGCATTGGAATCACCGTGGTGAGTTCATCCTTCTTCTAAGGCCTCATTCCATGATTTTTCCTCTTTCTTGAGATATTATTGGTTGAATGTTTTATATGTTTTGTAGATCTACATCATTGTAGGATGATTCAAGGGCTGACACCAGACCATATCGATCAAACAATGCCATGGTAGGTGGTTTGTGCCATTCCTTTGTTTTTATTTGAATTCTATATACAAAATATCCCAATACCCTATATTGGGGTATTGTGTGTTTATGGATTTTAACACCGTTGATTATTGCTATGATTTTTTCCTTGAGTTAGGGATCTTTTTTGTAAATAGGTTTATTTTTTTATCTATGGAGGTGTTTTCACATGTTTGATTTGATATTAACCATTTGGTCTAGATTTTCCTACTATGATTCTTTCTTTCCATGCCTAGTAATGTTAGGATGGAGTGATTTTATCTAATGATTTGGTATTACTTGTACCTATTTAGCCATGTAGTACCTTTACGTATACTATGGATACTAAACATCTTTGTTCACATTGCTTTACGCGGGGCTATGGGAACATGGTGTAGTTAGACCATAGGGGGAATTGATGTTGAGGGATTCCACAGAGTGTCTATTATTTCATTATCACACTGCAAGTCCATAGGGTGGTTGACATTGAGTTCTCCCTCAGAGTGTATATAGTTATTTTTACAAGACCACATGGGTAATTGACGTTGAACGCTTCCTCAGAGTGACTATAGTTTATCATTAAAATACAATAGTGGGAATTGATGGTGAGTGCTTCCTCAAAGAGTCTTTGTTTTAATTAGACCAATGGGGTTAGACCATGTGAGCTTAACCAAGAGGTCGTTATATCCTTGTATATGTTTATCTAGAGGGGTTAGGCTATGAGAACACACCCAGAGGGTTAAATGAGATTGATTGGTTTAACTAGAGGGGATAGGCTGTGAGAACATTCCAGAGGGTTTCTTATTTTACTTTGGTTGATTAAATGATGAATTTAATTGAAATTGTAGGTCTTTTTTACTTTTGATTACATCCTTTTTTATTGCACGATTTTTATTATTACCTTCCATATATATTGGTTGACAATTAGGCATAGATCTTTGAGTGGTTGCCTACTAGGATTCATCTGACACTCTGTTTGGGTCATGCTTGTGGGGAGAAATAGATTATATTTCTGCAGGTATAGATAAAGGAAATACCCTTCTACATCTGGTACATTATTTTTGTGATGCTGGAGAGTATGGGACCAAGCTAAGGCATGTTATTTTGTCTGAGCTATTTTACATATTTTTAATTATACTTGTAATTAGTATAGTATTCCATCTTTGTGTGCTATTTGGATACTTTCCTATATACTTGTGAATTGCATCATTATTTGTATAGGTATGATGATGTGGTTTATTACTTTTATTCATATGAAATTTTCTTATTGTATGGTATTACTGCTTCAACTGTTGTATATTATTGCTATTTTGTAGTGTTACTCTTCCAATGAGGGCATAGTTTTCCCACTATCAAACTCATGGCCATTTCTAATAGTTAGTTTCCTCTAGTGTTTGGGGAAATGTGCTTGAGGCTATGTGACCTACCGGATACGGGGAAACTTTGGGGGCACCCAGAACTGAGAAGTTACAAACATATTGTAAAATAAGAAATTAACTCATGAGATATATTTTTGTTAATATCAAAAAACATCGTCCACATTCAATGAGACATTCCTTCCTAAACTCTCTTATACAGTTGTCGATAACTCATTGATTTATCATTAAATTTTTTTCCACAATCTCTATTTATAATCCCTTAATCTATTTTATAATCTTTTCATGATCCATGGGCATAAAACAATTTTAGTGACATAAAAATGAAAAATCATATTGAAATGAAGAAATATAACATGATTTAATTATATTCAAAATTTACTCCTTCCTTTTAAATTAGCTATCAATGGTTATTAAAGGTATATTACATTTACTTGGTTAACATACACCTCATTTCACAATCTATGTGAGTAATCCTCTAATTATTAAAATTAATTGGAATGCACAATTTCTCAGAATAATGATTCCCTAGAATCATTCCATAGAATCTGGTAGCATCACTAATAGGCACCTCAAACACATCAAATAGAATGATAATTTTTAGTTTTTTTTCAGATAATTTTTTTGTATTCTAATTTATATATCTTCTATTGTTAACATTGTATTTTGGAAAATTTAATTAAATAGTTAATGAAATATTTATTTAGAATAAAATATGAAATAATAAGGTAACCTGCCAATATTCCATAGATAGAGGGGTGGACAACTGCTCCATCAATATAAGTTCATTGGATGGTGGGATACCAAAAACATACGGGGAACCTGATCGATATCTAGAAGTACCTAGTATGGATGAATACTTTGGATCCATTGATGTTGATGGTAGTTATGGAAATACATCTCTTTATAATATATTAATTCATGATTTTTTACATAATCTTACACTTAATATATATAGAAGATCATCAATTATTGTGTATTTGGTAATTAGTTATATTTCATAAAAACGTTACAAATAGAATACATCATATTTATTAAAAACATCTATAAAAATATCATAATATTCCACCAAACATAAAACTTCATGGGATAACCTATGGAGATATAAAAGAAATGGGTGATCTATAATTCACAGCCAGGGAATGAACATGGAATACCTTGAATAATATAATACATGATAGAAAATAGGAACATCAAGGGGAATAAAAAAGAGATAGAATCATAATTATTAATAATGAGGCATTATATAGCATGATAATAATAAAGGGAACATGATAAATGTGGAAAACCCATAAAACATTGCCTCATAAACATATTTCAAGGATAACTACCAAGAAATCATGATGAAGAAAGTATCATAAAAGAATCAGGTTCACTTCCTATCCCAAAGTGAAAGTCCCTGAGACTACACATTACCCAATGCAGTGGAGTGATATAAAATTATTGGTCAACCCATCACATTAATTGCATTCTCATACATAAATATTGGGCATATATCATACAACGTTGATTCAATCATCATCATATTTTGTTACATTATCAAGTATTGTGGAATAAATATATGTAAGTCCCATGTAAATGATTTATTAGTGTATAAATGTCAATACCCTTGATAGGATATGGTTATCATATTCACTACCCGATTTTTTGGCGAGGAAAATCACGGTGAAATTTCATAATTATGAAAAAAACACACAAAAAATCATTAAATAGATTGATGATAACAAAAGGGGTATCATATCATTTGGGAATAAGATTAGTAGTAATTTGGACTTGGAATGTCATATCTCAAAATTAGGAATTGGAAATAGATGGAATATAAAACTTTAATAATGAATAAAATAAATGAAACATTACATGATTATGTGACTTAAAATGATTGGGAGGGGATTCATTAGAGATTTTGGGAACCTTTGGAAGATTCTAGATATGGTATGTAAAAGTATGGATTCTCTCCAATAATTTTTACTGAACTTAAGACGGATCATGGATGGGTTTCTCTAAGAAATGAGTGGGAAATTATTTATCAATTTTAAACATATTTTTTAGACTCAATATAATAAAATACCCAAACCCACAAACCACCCCATGGGTTTTACCATGGTTTATTCCATATTAGAGTGCATTAAATTATTTTATATGGTCTAGGGATGGACTTAAATAAATAATACCCTTTCTTATTTGTAGGTGATTCGCACTCCTAAATATATTATTTTAAATCGTTATATTACATTAGTGATTTTGGAGGATTAATAAGAGATTTATAAAAATAAATAAATAATCATAAAATTGAATTATTTTAAATGGAAAATATATATATGATCATGGATACCACTTATAGTATTTATTAAATCCCTTTTTTTATATTATGATGTCATAATACACAACAAATATTTATATGGTGTTTAATTTTTTAACCAAAAATTTGAATGTCTCGAAAAATATGAAAATTATATGTTCGATAATTTTTACATTTTAATTCAAAAAATAATTTTATTTTTATCAAAATAATTTTCTGAATATGTGACTTTTCACTTTTAAAATAATAATTGACATTTATTTATAAATGATTGGTATTTTTTACAATAAATTTTTCGAACCCTTATAAAAATTTTATTTGACATCATCAAAATTATATTCTCCTCTATATTTAATAAAAATATATAATAATAATAAATTATTAAAATGTATTTATTTAAACACCCCATTAATTCAAGAAAATAAATATTTTAATTGAATTTTAATACTACCCCAAAAAACATTTTTCTATTGTACCAAAATAAAAACCATCTATAATGTAACAATAATTGGATAATAATATATTTATTTTTCAATAATAGATAATGCACATACTCAAATATCTAGGGCGCTGATAAATAACCTTTTATGAAATCATAAAACAACCTAAGGTTAAGGTGCACAACTGTGACACTTTCATGGGATGGTTCACCAAACATGGTTTGGGTTGTGATCTCGATGAGCTTGAAATTATCTCAAAAAATACATCCATCATGCTTAAGATGTTGTATTTATTCTTGGGATTTGTCAAGGGAAATTACAAATGATTCTAACTCACTCATAAGAACTAATGAATGGGCTTCATAGGGTATGATCATACTCATTGAGGCCATCACATCCTTTGTCTGTGTCAATTTGATTTTTTAAAACCCTATATTTATAATAATCATAGGATAAATATTCAAAGACTATATTATCAATAGTAATGATTCTTAAAGGTATTTTAAATCGAATAGAATAAAAAAAGGTTAATTTTTGTTCTATAACCATCTTAAATAATACTAAATTTAAATAAATCATATGGGAAATATTATTTATAATAGTTCTAGTCATTAAATTCAACCCTATTTCATAAATTTTTCCCATGAAATTTTCATCTCCCATAATAAAAAAGGACAGAATGTATGTTCTGCCAACACCTCTGGTTCCCACATTCCTCCTCTAAAATTGGAATTTCTCCATAACACATTTACAACATTCATTTTCCTATTTCATATAACATTTTACCAAAGATTTAATAAAATCACCAGATTCTCTTCATAGAAAAGATAATTCTACAATTATTCTGCATCTACATAGATTACATTTGAGGGGACTCGTATGTACTTCCTCAACTAGGATACAAGGAATACATCATGTACTTGAAATAGATTAGTTGGTAATTCTAGTAGATAGGCCAACGCTATGATGTGATCAAGGATCAAAAAGGTGGAAATGTATCTTGGAATAATATTTCCCTTCTTCCAAAATCACATCACCTTCTTCCATGTTGATATGTAGTTGAAAACCAGGTATCAAACATCTATCTTGAGGTCTCATTGATAATTTTCAGAATAGTTCATTTGAATACTATGGATAGCCTTAGTCTGCTAGTGAATGGTCATATCCTTTTCTACATTTACCGAGACCATTTTAGGGCCTAATAGTTTACATTTCCCAATATGATCCCAACATGTAGGTGTTATTCACATATTATAATAAATTTCTTCTTATGAATCCATTTAGATTCTTGGGTGGTTACTATTTTTGCAAGAGAACTCAAATCGAGGAACATGTTGGTCTCATGGTCTTTTGAAAAAATTTGAGCATGCTCTGAACATTTCCTCGAGTGTCTGGATAGTCTGATCAGATTTTCCATCAATTGGGGGTGATAATCCATGCTGATGTTCAACATAATATTTAGAGCACACTGATGAATATTCCAGAACATGGAGATAAATCTTTGATTTTGATCAGATAAAATAGATAATGGTTTTTAATGTATAATCACTACATATCTAAAATAGATCCTTGCTAACTGATCTATTGATAAGTCCTCTCAAATTTCAATGATGGGAGAAGTATTTTTGAGACAATCCACCACAACTGAGACAGCATTATTTCCTCACAATTTCTTTTGAAGTCTAGTAACAAAGACCTTGGTGATGTTTTCCCGTTTCCATGTAGGTTTGGGTAATGGTTGGTTCATCCCTGATGAATTTTTCCTTCATTCCTTCACTTTTTGACATAAAAGACAACATGATGTATATGATGAAATCTCATTTTTCATATTTCACCAAAAATAGTGATCTCATAAATCTAGATACATCTTCATACATCTAGGATGGGTAGAGAAGGTTTAGCTATGTGCAACATCCAATATCTCTTTCTTCAACTCATGATTTGATGGAAAACAAAGTCCATATCCAAATCTCACAACTCCTTATTCATTGTCATAGAACATATAGGATTAACCATTTATTAAAGTTTCATCTCTCTTCTAAATTCCCACATCATCTCATTGTGTATACATTATTTTATTTAGAAGGGATATTTGAGAAATTGTTTGTGAAATGAATGATGATGTTCCTTCCCTTATCATTCACATGTTCATCCCTTAAAAAACATAAAATATCAGATCCCTCACAATTATCATCATTCATAAAAGTATTGTATCCTTTATACAAAAACAGTTATCAACTTTATTTTCATAAATATTATGGTATTGGGTTGAGAATTCCTAGTCCTTGATCATCTCAAATTATTATTAGTAGTACATTTCCATCTCTTTCTGTCTGAATATATAATTGAAGATTTTATTATCCATATATATTTTACACTTCTCCCAAATGATATAATGCCACTAGATATTAAATTATAATATCATTGTATCAAAATATATATTGTTCAATGGGTAGTTCTCTTCATGAACATTCAACTACCATAAAGAATAGGCTATGACAATGTCATTCTGAATTAACACACATCCCAATCCGTTCTTTGAAATAACATTAAATAACACAAAGAGTTCCGCACTTGTGGGTAGTTTGAGAACATGTGTGGTGATAATCCACATTTTGAAAACATTGATTCTCTCTTTTCATTCCTCATTCCAAGAAAACTTGAATCCCTTATGGCTTGTCTTGGAATGAGTGTTTGATAATAACAAGATTTATTTTACTAATCGATGATTGTACCCATATAATATGAGGAATATATGGATATTTAACTCAGATATTGGCCTATTCCACGGATCACACGATTTATTCTTTGAATGGCCTACATATATGACATTTCATGTAATTATATTCCATATGACTGAGAGTTCATTCGTCCAGAATTCATGTTTTTTGTACTTTGATAAATATTTTCCTTTTATAAGCTATTTAGCACAGTACTCATTTTCTCCTCATGAACCTCCATAATTGTGTTGTATATTATAATACCATATATAAATACTACCATAAATTTTTTGAGGTAATCTATAAAGACACTATTTATAATGTTTAAAAATATTGCGAGAGAATTAGAGAGTAAGAATGGCATTACTAGGAACTCATAGTTCCCTTATGTTTTATAAAAAGTAGTCTTAGGGATATCCTCTTTCACACATACATGATAATATCCTAATTGAAGAACCACCTGGGATATGTACTATTATCCAAATAATTGTCCAAACAAGTTATCAATCAGTGGAAGAGGATACTTTTGATTATTTTTATCATATTGAGGTCATGATAATTGATAAAAATGTGCATTGACCCGTCCTTCTTCATGACAAAGGGAACCAGTGATCCAAGTGGTTAAACACGTGGGCATATAAACCCTTTATCCAGATTTTCAAGTAGTTTCTTCTTGACCTCCTAATGTTTCAAAACATATATTCTATATGGATTTAGGGATAATAGTAACACCCCAGGTATAAGCTCGATTGAAAATTCAACCTCTCGAATATTAGGAATACCAGAAAATTATTTGGGAAACACATTAGTATATTCCATTATAATGGGAATGTCTTAGAGGATGATTCTTTGCTTAGAAAAAATTATTTGATCTAGAAACAAATTCTCATAGGGAAACAATATCCATTATTGATATGTTGACTCTAATTAAGATTCACCCTCCTCCTTGAACTTGTAATGAATTGGGGGATAATTCGGGATTCAAAGAGTGATTTCCTTATCATGGAAATTTATGTCAGATTTATATAGGGAAATCTAATCCATACCCAGAAAAAAATAAAATTCAACCAAAGGGAATATGAAATGGTTCACCCTGAATTTTATCCCAAAACTTTTGATAGGGGCAGTATTATATACATGGGATACAATAATGGACACATTTTACATTTTCACCGATAATAATAATTCCACGCTTTGCGGTGGTGTCTGAATAGTTCTACTAAAAATTCATAATATGAAGGAATGCATAGAATCAGAATAAAAATGTATGCTCCATATTCTCTAATTAATAACTGTTGTACAAATCAAAACATATCTTTCCAGATCCACCTCAACGGTTGTGATGTAAAAATTCCCCTTGATGACTTGGAGGTTGTTGGTTCTCTAAAAACCCATGTTATAGTGAATAGGTTTAAAAAATTCCCTAAATAGAAGGAGTAAATGTAATGAAGAATTAGATGAGGTTTTAATGGATAATACCCTTACTCCATCACATTTTTGGGTTTATCCTGTATCTAGTCACTAGTTAGGTGTCCTTCCTTCCTATACCAAAACCATCTTTTCATTCTCCTTATGCAATATACAAGGTGCTTCTTTCTAAAACATTGAAAAGTGGGTTGTCCAAATTTCTTGTTACCATTATATTTATCCATAAGACTTCCATAATTAAGCCCCACATTCCACTTTTTATCCCTGTGATACCATTGAGATTCACCGATTTAAAATTTGACATTGAGGGAACATCAGACATTTTCTGTGTACCTATAAACGTCATAGATTTCATGGTTATTCATAGACTAGATTTTTTCCCACATTAAGTAGTTCACCATTAATTTGAGGGTGAAGACAACGAAAAATGTGTATTTTGAATGTCTTTTGATGTTTTCCTTGTTCTCCCAGACAAATTTGTCATATTGTTTTCTAGAGATCAAGGAAATCCCTTACTATTTTTTGTCTGAGAGTGAGTGGAAAATATTTATCAATATTTTTATAATTTCTTCATCCTCATAAATTTGATCTCTCCCTTAGGATTATTATTATTAGTCAATTTTCACCAGTTATTATCTTCTCTCTCTATATGATAAACACCTAGTAGAACCTTATCTTATTTGGATCATTGAAGGATAGAGAATATATTTTCATTGGAGATAACCCATAGTTCTGTTATTAAGTAATACAATGATCCCTTGAATGTTGAAGGCCTTTGTTGTATAGAGGTATCAACAAAATATTGTTTTATATTAGGTGGATTTGGATGATCCTCCTGATATAAGATTTTATTTAGAACCTAATTCATATTAGAGAGTATCATTATAATGCTTGTGATTCCCTTTCCAATTTGGTTGGGTATCTTGTCGGGAAAGTCATAACATTTTGCTTTTCTTTTGTAGTTTATATGATTCCTCATATTTATCCACTGGCTAGAATAAAAGGAAAACCATGGATGATTATTTTTAAACTATTGAACATATTAAGGGGGAATCCAATGAAAATAAAGAGATAACTTATAAATTACATTTATCATCTATCTTTTGAATTTCTGGGAATCAATCTATGTTATCCATGATCTATTTCCAAAAAATATATTCTTTTGTAATATTTTTAGTCCCTTAATAATGGGTCGTAATGATATTATGAATTTTCCAAATCAAATTCAATAAGATTCTCAAACAATGTCTGTGGAAAGGCCTACTTTTGTGCCCCATTTCCTGGTTGATTCTTTCTCAACATGGTGTTTTCAGCTTTCACCCCTATGAACATCTCTTCTAGATCCACATACACATATAGTATCTATAATTGGTTGTATATTACTAATAAACCACTTAATATAAACTGAAAAAAATTTATAAATGTTTTACATATAATTAGTCTTATCCCTAAGTCTTTTAGTAGTGTTTTTTAATATTAAACTCAAACATGACTAGTCATTTATATTGATACTAAAAATGACTAACCACCTCATTATTACATATTAATTGGTGATTAATTATATATAATTAAACATAATACAAACCATAATATGAAGATGTATTGTATTTTTTGGGAATGTGTTGCAGTACATAACAATATTAAATAGAAAATACATCATATTCCATTGAACTGAAAACTACATCTGATAGACTGGGGACATACATAATAAAGGGGTGGTCAATAAATCCCCACAGGGGAATAAAAATTAAATCAAATGAAGATTATGATACATATTTGAGAATAGGAAATTCAATGGGGCCTAAAAAGAGTTAGAATAAAAAAACACGAATAATGAGGCATGCTATAGAATAATAATCATAAAGGAAACTTGGGAAATTTTGAAACTACTTAAAACACTTATTCATAGACATAGTTCCAGTATAAATACCATGAAATCATGAAGGAAAATGTCCCATAAAGGAATCGATTTCACTCTATATCCCAACATGACGTCTCGAAAGTGTATACATTACCCAGTCTATTGGAGCGCTAAATAATTATCAGTGCACCCATCACATTCATTTAATTCTCTTACTTAAGTTTGCCACATAGATCATAAAACATGGTTTCACTCATTGTCATGTTAAATTAATTATATTGAATTTTTAAATAATAATATTCATGTCCTAAGCCATATAATTAAAGTCGTATAAATGTGAAAACCGAAGATACAAAATTTGAATTTTATTCACCACGTAATTGTTTTGGCATGAAAAATTGTGATGAATTTTAAATAGCATAACGAAATCTCATAAAAAATCAGAAAATGGGTTTTTAAGAGAGAAAGGGGTAACTAATAATATAGAAATAAAAATTATTGTAATATATACATGGAAGGACATATCCTAACATTAGGAATTGGAAATATATGGAATAAGAAACTTTAATAAAGAGTAATATGAAAGAACCCTTACTTGAGTATGTGTCTCAAAATGCTTAGGAGGGGTTTCTTGACAGCTAGGGGGCACCATTGGAGGATAGTAGAGGGGAGAGGGAAATGTAACTATGTGATACAAGAATTTTTAGTGAATAGAACTGTGATAATTATGGGTTTATATAGAAAATGAATGTAATTCTTCATCACTTCTCAAAAATAGGTTTTGGACCCTACATAATAAAATAATGAAATACAAAAACCATCACATGTTTTTCCATGATTTCTGAAAAATGGGAGTGGTTTACATAATATTTAGGTCCAAGGTCAAAAAAAGTTGAATAATTTCCTTGATTATGTCGAGGTGAGTCATACTCTTATTGAAACGATTTAATAATGTTAAAATATATCAATGGTTTTGGTGATTACAAAAGGGATTTATAAAATTGATCAAATAAAAATAAAGTCACATTACATTAAATTGGAAACATTTACTTGTACACAGATACACATTATAGTATTTGTTACATCACTTTGGGTTCATTTTGATGTCATAATACACACCAAATAATTATATGGTATTTAATTTTTTTTACCTAAAATTGGAATGTCATAAAAAATAATGAAAAATGAACCGTTGGATAAATTAAATATCCTAATTCAAAAAATAACATTCCTTTTATAAAAATAATTTTCTAAATATTTCAATTTTTACTTATGAAATAATAATTAATATTTATTGAGAAATCTTGGTTTTCTGGACAATAACTGTTTTGAAACCCATTTAAAATTACATTTGACTTTATAAAATTTATTTGATTATTTTTATTTGAAAAAAAATTATTTTATAAAATTAGTTTGTTAAAATAATATTTATTTCAGATATCCATTAATTTGTGGAAATTAATTCATTAAATGAATTTCAGTATTAACCAAAAATATAATTTGTGTTTTATTTTATCACAACTGAAATAAAGTAATAAAATAAAAGGGTTAAAATCTATTCATTATTATAAAAATTATAATTTGCATACTCATATTGATAGTGTTGATACATATACCTTTAATATTTTAGAAAATGCCCTAAGGGTAAGTTTCACGACTGTGACACTTTCATGGTGTGGTTCTATGAACATGGTTTGGGTTGTGATCTCAATGAGTTTGAACTTCTCTAATAAATGGTATCAATAATGATTAAGTTGTTGGATCTCTTCTTGGGTTTGGTCAAGGGAAAATCCATGTGATTATACCTACATCATAAGATCTGATAAATGGGAATCATAGGGTAGGATCCTACTGTTTGAGGTCATCACTTTATTTGTCTATATCAACTGGATTTGTTAAAAATATACATTTATAATAACCATATAATCATTTTTCAATTGATATATTATCAATGTTAATGATGCTAAGTAATATTTTAAATCCTACAGGATAAAACCAAATAGGACCACGTGTTATCTATAACAATACAACATAATAAAAAATTAATTAAAGTAGAATGATAATTTCATTTTTAATATTTCAGGTTGATACTGTAATGGTGGTGTTCTACAATATGTTAATCAGGTAGGATCTATAATTTTTTTCACGGTATTTCTGCAATTTAAATGGTTTATAATATATTCATAAAAATAAAAATAGAATAACTACTATATTTTTATAAAATATAAAAAAATAATGCATTTCATATATGCATGGGACACTTAAATATGAGAAATCATGTCATAGTTTCATTACCAATATATTTATTCAATTGTACTAATATTTATTGTATTCATTATTATCGGCCTTTATTTTGAAGATTCCTTCATTTTTACCCACTATAAAAAGTCCAATTATTTCTATGTTGGTCAAAAAAACAATTTAATGTTTTGCAGTCAATGAGGTTCACAGTACCAAAGTACTAATTGACTATCATCACCCATATCATACATGTAACATTATTTTAAATGTATAATAAAACTCCATATTTCATGTTTTTTATCATCCAAATAATGAACCATATTCTCTTATAAATCCATGATAAATATATCATACTGTGTATTCTCATCGATATGGATCAATAAATTGGAGCTTTCAAAAGATAAATGTAAAGAATCATTCATTATACAGTAATCAATGTTTCCCCACCTGAATTTGAATAAGAAACCAAAAAATTAACCAAGATAGTTAAATTAAATTATATCAATCATCTTTATATAGTATCCCACCACTATAAGTGTAAATACACCACTATTTTGAGTTTCCATACTTTCTTCGAGATAAATTATATAGAACATGAAGCCTAGAATACTATCGAAATCAAATATATTAGATTTCCAAAGAGGATCTCAAGAAAAAAACTTCAAATCACTTTATATTTTAACAAGATTACCAACATTAATTATCTAGATAAGATGATGTAAGGACATAATTTTAGCACCGATAAAATAACTAAATTTAATTTATTTGAATATCATTACATACTTACATGATGGTCGCACCATTATACAATCTCTTTATTAATAGTTTTTGTTAATTAAATGTCATTTCATGTTCTACCCTATAGTTGTATCTTTATTTGAAATATCAATAATTTAATAAATGGATATATAAGAATATGACTAAGTACTACATTTATATTCATGTAACACCCCAATATTTCATAGTATGTTATATCATTAATGTAATTCAATATCTTTTACTACAAGAAAAACTTATTTGGCTTACATTATATGGAAGATTTAGTAAATGAAAAACAACACATTAATTATTCAAATGATATATTTACAACGTAAAAATTAAATATAGTAATAATAATAGTAAAAAATAAATCTTAAAATTCATTTATAATTATATCACACAATTAAACCATATTAATAAGGAAATGTATAAGTTTCATAAGAATATAAGTACTATTTGGATAAAGGAACAATTTCTTATGTCCTTTTGTGAAAAATAATAAAATTAATTATATACACTATTATAAATTAAATTTTGTGAAATTGACTAAAATTTTGAAATCTGAATACCAATATTAGATTAGGGTGAATGATTTGTAATTTTATGGGAAGTTTCATTATTTAATGAATAGTGAAAATACTTTTTTTAATTCAAAACTGTGTGTTCATCAAATTTATTTATATTGTTAGGTTATCCACATAATTGTATTTAGAGTATATCTAGATTATATTTTTATCATTTTATATAATTTTTCTCATTGGATGTAATTTCACATTTAAATTGGATATAAACACATCTCAATCTTTTGATAGTTTTTACTTCTTAAAAACCTTCTTTCGGGTTTTCCCAACGAGAATTAATTTTAAAATAATTAATGAAGCATACATGTCTTGAATTTGGTAAAATAGATATCTTTTTTAAATTCTAAATATCAAAATTATATTAGGTTGTATTTTTGATATTTATCTGAAAACTTTAAATTTTTTATGAATAGTGAGAAACACTGCATTATTGTTTAAACCCGAATTTTATTTAAATAATTTTTATTGTTATTTAATTTTTTAAAAGTAAAAATAGATAAATAATACCTATATTAGTTCAATTTAAATCATTGGAGTAATTTTATAATAAAATTAGTTGTATAAAATTTTATTTAACTTTTTAACGTCTTTTACCCACCTTCTAGGGAAATTTGAAAATTTGCATAAAATTTAATTTTATCACTTTTTTGAATTGGAATTAAAAAAATATTTGAGACATGATTGAAATAAATATGTTAACATGGTTCAATATGATTAAAATAAACTTTGTTGAATAGTAACTTTTGAATTTTTTTACCGTGGTTAAAAGTAAATAGGGTAATTGAAGGTTAAAATGATATTATAATTACCCTAAAACATGTCCTAATTCTATTGGATAAGTTTTTTTATAGAAATAAACAATAGGAATAAACTATGATCTTATTCGATCCACATGATTTAGTCTAGGATATGTATTATTATTTTATTTAATGAAGAGTTAAAGGTCTAAAATAGAAATTTTAATAACAAAACCATTTTTAATATAGGGTTACACATAAGATAAATTTAACTATTAGTATTCATTATAAATATAAAAATATTTCCTACATCATGGTATTTTATATTTAATTTTTAGATATTAAATAATTAAATTTATTTATAACACAATGATGATTCCATAATTACATTATTAATGAAAGATTAAAATAATCGATATTATAATTGTCAAAATGAATGTAAATTGAGATTTTGATGAATTAAACTAATTTTATAGGTTAATATGACATTTTAGGGTTGATGTAATGTTTTATTTTCTATGTAATCCAATATTTATAACTTTCAAAAAAACCAAATAATAAATAGTGTCAAAATTGACATAAATGATTTTTTTAAACAAATACTATATTATTAAATAATATAATATTCATAAAAATATAAGTATTATACAAAGCACTTATATAATTATATATATTTCATTAATGAACCACCTGAGGTTTTCTTGGAAATTTATAGTATGTTTATTAACCATGTAATATAAAAATACAAGAAGACATGGTAAAAGTTAAACTATTTAACTAAGAATTAAATCTAAAAGATAAGGTTAATATGATGACCTAACATGTATAAAACATATGGGTTAATAATATTTCGACCCATTAACACCTTATACTATAAATAAATACATTTGGAGCCATTATAAACAGAAAATGAAATTATAACAAAATAATATTTCAAGATTATCCTAAAGTGATTGTCACATCTCTTATAAAAGGGTACTTCCACTTCAATTAATTTCACACCTCAAATCCATTTTTCTCAAAACAACACCGATCAAATATCCTCCTAACTACCCTCAATTCAACCTATAGGCCTTACATTGATAAGAAAGTCAACCTATGGAGCCCTTTTGATCAAATCAAAAGAAGCTCCTGAAGAAGAGGTAATAATTTCATCACCTCTTTCAATGTTCTTTTCTACTTCCACACCCTATTTCTTTTTTTACATAACTAAATAATAAATCTAGTAACTTCAATATACTGTGATGTTATTAAAAATATGGTACAACCATATTCATTATTATTCAATCATATTAATGAAAACGTCACCAGACGTGTGTATGTACTGTCTACCGTCTCAACGTCATGGTGTATTTTGTTATTCAACACTTCATTATTTGGATGGATATAATACTGAGTTTAATTTATTTAAATAATAAATATTACATATTAATTATTATGTATATATGATATACAATTTGATTACATATAATTTTACCATCAATATAATGATATTGTCGCTCGTGCGTATATACATATTACCGTCTCCACAAACGCGATGAGATTCATTCCCCATCATAAACATTATAGAATAATTGTCATTTTATGATAAAAATTAATTTTAATACCTTTATATCATTACGATTATTAATCAAATACATCATATTCGTACTAAACATGACATACGTAACAATACATGTAAAGGAAAAGGAATCAATTAACACCCGAAACAATGATACTACTGAAATATTATTAAAAAAGAAATATTAGAAGATCATATATTATATAATTTTTAGGTATGTGGTTCTTCTATAAATTAATAACAACTATTTAACTATTATAAATTATTTTAATTTACCCTCGACTAAGGAAAATTAAACAATAATGGGTTTTCATTTCACTTTTATTTCCGTGAGATTCATGCTATATTTTCCACAATTTCCTTTTGTGTGGTGTATGTACAACCAATGATAATATTATATGTGTAATAAAATTTAATTTATGGGTATTTACATAATCATTTTATGATCCTTATTTTATTGTTTTTATGCTTCATATGTTACCAAATATGTATGTGAATTTCTAATTTCAATTTCCGCTCATTGGGTTTTACGCACACTTCATTGATTATTTTACTCCATGATTATGTCATAAATCGCTATTGATTTATTTAGGTAGTAATTTTCACTCCACTTTGTGTGGATATACTTATCATACACATAAAAACCCCATTGAAAAATTCTCAACTAATTGATATAAAATTTATAAGTGTAATCTTAACTCAATTTCCTTTCACTAAGTCAGACATCTAAGTCATTGGATTTTTTTTACAAGAATATGTGTGAATGTCCTAAAATTTATTTACACGTAATATCCAATCATATTGATTATATTTATATTTTTCACACATAATTATGTCATTGATTTATCTTAAATATTGGGATATGGTCATTATAAGGGCTTTCATCTCAATTTAAATTCCATTGTGACTTCTTTGTTGTTATGTGCCAAATCACTTTTATATGGTGTACATAATATACTTAGAAATAGTATATCATTAATCCCTTTATTCTCATGATATGATAATGTTTTTATTACCTATTTTTTTTATATTCATGTGAATGTCATTTGGTTAGGAACTCTTACTTAAATATCAATAAAAATGCTGTAATGATTTATTCATATAAATCATTCTAATTAATGTCCATGTTTTAAAAATGGTTTTAAGGTTTTATTTATATGGACATGAATTTTTTAAATTTAAAATTTATTTTAAAAGCTTCAAAGTGCTATGGGACACTTTGATTCAAAAATATATTTTTAACAAATATTTGATAAATAGCGAGACATTTAAATGTTTTTAAGAAAAAGTTGTTATTTCTCTCAAATAGTTTTACTAATTAAATTCATCTATGTCAATATACTTAAGTATTCTTGTTTGAACTTGATTTATGAAAATACAATATTTCATGTCGTATTGAATGAGTTATGATTGACTGTGGATTTTCTATTTTTATACCATTCATGGTTTGTGGTTAAGATATTGACATTTCGTATGCTAGTCTTAATAACAATGTTTTTATTATACTTAAAAATTTTCATATGAGGAATGCTTTGGACATAGTAAGGGATGGATGGAGCCCGTAATAGCTCCTTGATGCATTGGTAGGTCTCATGAGACAAACTAGTGTCTTGGCATAAGGAAATGACAAAAATATTATTTTATAGTCTTGGAACGAGGCCTTGACTATGTGGTTATGATCTCCAACATTATGTGTTCCATAATTATTAAAAGTAGCTATTGATATTTCATGTGATTATTCGAGTAGTATAATTTCCATGTGAATAATTAAATGGAATTATCTGATTTTTCATTTCCATATTATGTTGAATTATATGTTTCAACGGCTTTTGTTTTAGTCTTATACATTGCCTGAAATGTTTCTGCTTATTTATGAATGTTTCCGGTATATTGTTATCTTTACTGAGCATCTGAGATCATCCCATTCTATGTAATATTTTTTCTAGGATGTGAAGAATAATATTATGACTGACTTGTAGGGATAAGGTAAGTGATATAATTGTGTTCAAATGAGACAGAATTTTGTTATTTTCCATTTCATAATGTAATGAAAAACTTGTGTATGTATCTAGTACTTCGAAGGATACAAAAATGATCATTCCTTCTGGATTTGATTCCTTGTGATCATGAAAATGTAATATAATAATGAACATACTCTCAGTAACTAGGGTCGAGGATTTACCGTTGGTATCAAAGATGTATAGTAAAAACCATAGAAAATAGATTTAGATAAACCTTGATTAGATAACATTACCCTAATATAGACTATGAGGATTAGTATAGAGTTACATCCAAAAAATTTGGGATTGTTAATATTATGTTTGTTTTCCATGAAAATACATCCCTGTATGGATAAAAATGGGTAGAGGCGGCTTTGGAACAGAAGTACCTAGGAGTGAGAACTCTTACAAGAAGTTTTGGGCTTGACCCAGGGTATCCTGGTACATGACAACAGGACATGCTTCACTCTTGGTATTGACACTTCCGGGGGATATTATTAAGATAATTCATGTTTTCTTTACAAACCAATTTGAAGGATTTTAATATAAGATCAGAATAAATAACCATGATTAATCCTAAGGTGTTTTATAATGAAAATAAGGTGTCATGGAATTCTCTAAATTATTTTATGACTATTTCTACTAACACACTACTTTCTGGTTTTAGTCAATGGGTGGATTCCAAAGAATTCATATTTACATTGAACATGATGTAAAGGGTGGGAATTTTTGTGGAATTGGGCAATGAAATGGAATGTCTATATGCATATAAGATATATTTTTCATGACGAATCCATTTTCAAAAAAATATGATCGAAAACATATACATGAACCAACTCTTAATCTCAGTAAAGAAGAGAGAGGTGTAAAATGATAAGAGATCCAGCAGTGGAGACCATGTAGAAAATAAAGATCATTTTCCATAATGTAGGAAATGTGGAAGGAGACACCCAGGAAAGTGTATCAATGGAACAAATAAAATTTTTATGTGTCGAAAAGAAAGATATAAAGTAATGAATTATCGAGGAAAAATGAAGAGTACTATAGAAGAAAATAAAAATGATCCTAAGAATCCATTTACTGTCATTTTCCATAAATATTGGGGACTTGGTCATTACCCGAGTCAATTTACTATTCTATAGGATATATTATAAGTCAAGGAAGAACCTATGTGGAAAAAAATTGATGGCAAGATTTTTAAAAGTAATAATGCTCTTTATTGATGGGATTACTTTAGAAGACATTTCTCTTGTATGTGAAACCCTACAGTTTGTTTTGTGAAAATACTATTTGAGGAAGAATTATATTTTCTTTTGTGGTTACAGTCTTATAGAACCATTTGGTTTTATATGATCCTTTAATTTTAGTCAATTACATGTTATTTCTTTTTGGGAAGAAAATGAAAGGTATGAGATAACATTTGTGGTTAAAATATTCTATGGTTACTTTTTAGGAATTTAACTCATTTTTCTGACTTTTATAAAACTATATAGTCTTTGAAAAATGAAAACAAACAGACCATGTGACAAGCCTTCACTTTGGACAATGCTACGATAATCAATCCCACAAACATAGTGTGTCTGGTATTTATCACCTACCACTAGACTACATGAAGTCCCTGGTTAGTATGACTACTTATTTTTAGTCAAATGATTTTATGGATCATGAATATATTAATTTTGTGAAATTATGATTTATCCTTAGAAGAGTAAAAGTATATTTTGATTAAGTGATAAATGTTATTTTTGAAGATGTTCTCTATTATGGGAACACTATATGCCTAAGGAAAATAGAATTCTATGGGATTTAATTTGAGGAGTAATGGAGGATTTTTATTTCGGAAGAATGTATGTTTTTATTATGGACATAAAGTGATTGGTGTTATTTATGGAAATGATTAACCTATCATAGAGAATTTGTGATTAGGTTAAATACTTTTAATTATGTGACATTAAGGTTAGTCGATGTTATTTGAGGATAAATGTTATTTTTTATCATGGAATATTATGAGATAAAATCCTTCTGAATTGTGTGTTCCAAAAATAGTTTGGATTATTTTTAATAATTTTAAGGATAGTTGTTTTTTTGAATGGTATTTTTTGAACTTTGGGTATTATTTGTTTAATTTTGGAGATTAAGATAAGTATCTTTCTTTTTATAAATGATTGTCATTTTTGGTGATCATCTGATATTTTACTAACCATTTTGGTTTTGGATAATTTCTAAAGACAAGGGAAATATATAGTTCATCTTTTGTGAATTATGTGATTCACTAGAAGTTGATTCTAGCACATCAGGTGTGAATAAGACATCTTGAATACTCATCATTTGGAGAAAAGATGAGTATTTGTTATAAATTTATAAAAGGTTGAAACTCTACTTAAAATGTAAGTATATATATATATGTTCTTAGTAAATCTCATAAATAAATTCCAAAACATTATAAAAAGTAACTAAAATCAAAAATGTTTTCCATTTAAACTTCCTACTGGGTAATCATGGAACGTTTAACCCATCACAAGTTTTTGGTTTTCTGGTAGATAACTTTTTTTGGATCATGTTTTCTATCACTCTTCATCAAAACATGATGGTTTTTTTTCTCTTCAATATCCTTGTTTTCTTATATGGAACCCTAGTTTGGGTTTTCTTGGGTGAAATTTATACTTCTCTTTCTTTATTTTAATGTGATAATTTTGTTGACTCTTTTTCTGATGAGGGATTTCAACAAAGGTGTCTTGAAATATCGAACCCCTAGTTTTTGTTTCCGAGTTTAAATTTTTAGGAAAAAATTATTTAAAGGAGGGGAGAATGTAACAATCCAAGATTTCATAGTAAGTTATTTCATTAAAGTAATTCAATATCTTATGCTGCACCCAACACTGACTTGGCTTACATTATATGGAAGATTGAGTTTTTGCGAAACAACACTTCAATTTATCTAATGTTATATTTATAACATAAAAATCAATATAGTAATATGAATAGTAAATAATAAATTTTAAAGTCCATTTACAATTCTATCACACAATTAAACCATATTTATAAGGAAAAATATAATTTTCATTAAAATATAAGTACTATTTTGATAAAGGATCTACTTCTTATGTACATTTGCGAACAATAATAAAATTAATTTTAGACAATTTTATAAATTCATATTTGGTAAAATTGAATTAATTTTTGAAATCAAAAATCAAATATTATATTTAGGTTAAATTTTGGTAATTATATGAAAATTTAATTTTTTTAATGATTAGTTGAAAATACTGCGTTTAAATACAAAACAGCCATTGCATACAATTTATTTATATTTGTTAGATTATCCTATTTATTTTATTTAGAGTATATACAGATTATATTTTTATCATTTTATATAATGTTGGTCATTGGAAGTAAATTCACATTTAAATTGGATATAAAAACATGTAAATCTTTTGATAGTATTTACTTCTAAAAACCCCACTTTCTGGTTTTCACAAGAGGAATTAATTTTAAATTAATTATTTAAACTTAAATGTCTTGAATTTGGTAAATTGATTTTTTTTAATTTGAAATATCAGAATTAGGATATGGTTATTTTTTGGTATATTTATGAAAACCTTCAATTTTTTATGAATAGTGAAAAACACTGTGTTATTGTTTAAAACAGACATTTATTTAAATAATAATTATTTTTATTTCAAGAAATATTAATGTCAAAATAGATATATAATAAGTATATTAGTTCAATGTAATTAATTGGAGTCATTTTATAATAATATTAGATTTATAAAATTTTATTTCATTTTTTAATGTCTTTTACCCACCTTCTATGTACATTTTCAAATTTACATAAAACATAATTTTACTATTCTGTGAATTCAATTTCAAAAACATTTTGAGACACGGTTGATATCATTATGTAAAATTTTCTTCAATAGGTTGAAAATTATTCTTTTGAATAATAATTTCTGAATTTTATTTACCACGGTTAAATGTAAATAGTATAATTAAAAGAAAGATGATATTATAATTACCCTAACACATGTCCTAATTCTATTGGATATGTTTTTTTCTACCAAAATAATCACAATAAATAAACTATAATCCTATTTGATCCACATGTATTATATTAGGACATTTATTATTATTTTATTTATATAATAGTTAAAGATGTAATGTTCAATGTTTAATAACTAAACAATTTTTAATATAGGGTTATAAATATGATAATTTGTCTATAAGTATTAATTATAAATATAAATATATTTCCTACATCATGGTATTTTATTAATAATTTTTAGATATTATATAAGTTAATTTATTTATAATACAATGATGATGTAGTAATTACCTTATTAATGAAAGATTAAGATTATCGATATAATAAATATCAAAATAAATTTAAATTGAGACTTTTAATGCATTAAACTAATATTATAGGTTAATATTACATTTTATTGTTGATTTAATTTGTTTTTTAAAATTAATCTGGTCTTTATGACTTAAAAAACCAAATACTAAATAGTGTCAAAATTTGAGATCAATGTGTTTTTAAAACAAATATTGTATTATTAAATGAAATAATATTACTAAAAATATAAGGTTCTTCCAAATGACTTACATAATTATATATATTTTATTAATGAACCACATGAGGTTATCTTGGAATTTTATAGTATGTTTATTAACCATGTAATATAAAAATACAAGAAGACATGGTAAATGTTAAACTATTTAACTAAGCATTAAATCTAAAATATAAGTTTAATATGGTGACCTAAACTTGTATAAAACCTATTGGTTGATAATATTTCGACCCACACCCACATTATTCTCTAAATAAATTCATTTAGAGAGATTAGAAACCAAACATGATTTTATAGCAAAATAATATTTCAGGATTTTCCTAAAGTGACCCTCACCTCGCTTATAAAAGGGTACTTCCCTTCTCTTAATTTTAAACATCCAAATCCATTTGGTTCAGAAAACCCCTACTAAAATATACTAACAACTGCCATATATTAATCATATATTCCTTAATTTGATTATAAATCCAACCTATGTATCCCTTTTGATCAGATAAAAAGGAAGCAATTGGAGAAGAGGTCATAATTTCACCACCTCCATCAAAGTTATTTTCTTCTTCCACTTCATATTTCATTGTTTATTCCATAAAAAAATAAAAAATCTAGTACCTTCTATATAATTTTATGTTATTATAAATACGGTGCAACAATATTCATTATTCTATCCATCATATTAATGACAAAGTCACCATACGTGCATACAAACGACTTACCATCTCCACGTCGTGGTGTAGTTTGTTATTCAACAATTCATTATTTGGATGGATATAATAATGATTATAATTGAATTAGATAATTATTTTAACATTTTATTTAGTATTTATATAATATATACCATCCAATTACATACTATTTAACCATCAATATAATGATATTTTTGCTCATGCGTACTTACAGATTACCGTCTCCACGAATGCGATGAGATTCATTCCCCATCTTAACCATTCAATAATTATTTTCATTTTATGGTTAAAAATCATATTTACGAACATAATATAATTTTTTATATTAATCATATACATCCTACCCATTACAAAAATGACTTACATAACAAAACATATAAAGGAAAATGAATTAGTTAACACCTGAAACAATGATACTACTAAAATATTAATAACAAAGAAATATTAGAAGATCATATATGATATCATATTTAGGTATATGGTTTATTAATATTGAAATAAAAATGGATTAACTATTATACAGGAGGTTAATATACCTTGACTATGGAAAAGTACATGGTAAGGGGTTTTCATATCACATTTATTCCCGTGAGATTCATGATATATTAACCACAATTTTCTTTTGTGGGGTGTATCTACTACCCATGATTGTATTATTTGTATAAAAAAAATTAATTTATGGGTATTTAAATAATCATTTTATGAACCTTATTTCATGGGTTATATGTTTCGTAAGATACCAAATCACTAAGGTAATTTCTAATTTCAATTTCCACCCATTGGGTTTTAAGCACAATTCATTGATTATTTTACTCCAAGATTATGTGACAAATCACTATTTATTTATTTATGTAGTAATTTCCACTCCACTTTGTGTGGATATACTTTTGATATACATAATGAACTCATTTAAAAATTCTCAATTCATTGATATGAAATTGATAAGGGAAATATTAATTCAGTTTCCATTCATTGAGTTAAGCATCCATGTCATTGCTTTTGTTTTTACAAGAATATGTTTGAATGACATCTGATTGATTTACACTGAATATCCAATCATATTGAGTGTATTCATATTTTTCACACATAATCATGTCATTTATTTATCCGTAATCTAAGTATATAATCTTTATTTGGGATTTTGTCTCAATTTACATTATATTTAGACTTCTTTGTTGTAATGCGCCAATTGAATTATATATGGTGTACATACTGTACATTAACATATCATATCATGAATCCATTTATTCTAATAATATTATAAAGTTTCAATTACCTAAATTATTTTTATTGAAGCTTCTCTCAATTTGTTAGGAACTCTAACTAAAATATTATTCTAAATGTTCTAAAGATTTTTTCTTCTGAATATATCTCATTAATGTCCATGTTTTGAAAATGTTGTTAGAGAACTATTTATATGTACATGAATGTTTAAAAATTAATATTAATTTTTTAAAGTTTGATGTTTTTATGGGAAACTGTGATTCATAATTCTTTTTTAACATCTTCATGATAAATAGTGAGACTTTTAAATGCTTTCAAGAAAAAAAAGGATATTTCTCTCAAATAGTTTTACTGATTATTTTTATCTATGTCAATATCCATCATTATTATTGATTGAGGTTTATTTATTATAATAAAATCATCCAAATTGTATGAAATGAGTTAGGTTTGACTGTGGATGTGCTATTTTTATACCATTCATGGTTTGTGGTAAAAATATTGACATTTAGTATTCTAGTTTTAATACAAATTCATAGATTATGTTTCCACATTTTCAAATGAGGAATGTATTGGACTTAGTAAGCGATGGGTGGAGCCCGTCATATCTCCTCGATACATCGGTAGGTTTCATGAGACAAACCAGTGTCTTGGCATAAGGCCTTGACAAAATTATTATTTTGTAGTCTTGGAACGAGGCCTTGACTATGTGTTTATGATGTCCGGTATTATGCATCCATCATTACAAAATTAGCTATTGATATTACATGTGATTATTATACAAGTATAATATCCATGTGAATAAGTAAATAGAATTATTTGATTTATCACTTCCATATTATATCGAAGTTTATGTTTAAAAGGATTGTGTTTTAGACTTATACATTGAATTAAATGTTTATAATTATTTATGAAAGTTTTTGCAATATTGTTATCCTTACTGATCTTATGAGATCACCCATTTATATGATTTATTTATCCCAGGATGTGAAAAAGTATATTATTACCATCCTTCAGGGATAAGCTAAGGGATATGAGTGTGTTAAAACAAGAAACAATGTTATTGTTTCCATTTTATAATGTAATTTACAACTTATGTATGTATCTAGTACATACAAGGATACTAAACTGATCGGTCTTTCGGGATTTTATTACTTGTGATAATGACAGTGTAATATAACAATGATCTAACTCTGGGTAACTACAATATAGGCGCTACAAAGAACTTTTAAAAACTCTAATTGAGTCAGTATAAATTTTAACTTCCTTCTATTTGTTCTTCTGATAGTCTGAAACAATTATGAATTGTTTTCCGAATGAGCATTATTAGAGTTGTCATAAACAAACCCAACATGGATGAATCTATTCCCAATTAAATTAAAATACATAGAATAGAATCTCATAGAATCTTATGATATGTATCCACAAGTAAGAGAGCCTTATGTTTGAGATTTATTCCTCATATATGATATCAAATAAGTAAAGTACCTGATAAAAAAACTAATAAATACATTAAAAAATTACACAATGATTTAAAAAAATTTAAATCATCCATGAAAAAAATATTGTACCTTTCAACTGAAAAAATCCAATGATAGAGTTCCAATCCCCCAAGTTTAGATTCAACAAAAAAATAAATACTCAAATGAATCATTGTAATGAAAAAATAAGTGGGAAATAAAATCTCTAAATGGATGTGTGAAAAAAATTCAATCATTTCATTAATAATTATCAATTGGATTTATATTTTTTTACCAATAATCCCTCCGAATAAAGAAAAAACTCATATAGAAGATTAAATAATTTTTAAGGAATGGAATTTTAAAATGGAAATGTAAATAAATACTCCATCATTATATGTAATTTCACATGAGCCTCAGCCAAGTTTGTGAGGATACCTTAAGTGCATCTAAGAGATCTGGGATCAAATACAGGTGGGGGATAATTTTTGGGGTACTGTAGCAGTACTATAGTAGTACTGTAGTAGTAACTGTGCAGAACTGTAGCAGGTACTGTAGTGGGAACTGTAGCAGGCACTGTTTGGCACTATAGAAGCCGGGAATATGCCCCCATTTGGGCCTTCGGTGTAACACCCTGATATTTTATGAAAAATATTCTTTTAATTTGATTAATATCTTGTGTTGTATGCTACACCAAGAATACCTTGCACTATACGCAACACCGTATTAGCTTGCATTATACGCAACACTATTATTGGACCGTGTTACACACAATTTTGATAATAGTTATTCTACTCAACATTGAGTGTATATATATATTCAATGTATAAATGAAATATGGTTGGATTCTGTTATACGAAACAAGGAAGGATTCTTGCACAACACGCAAACCTGACTTCGCTTGCATTACACGCAATCGCGACCTTCCTCGATAGCGTGTGTTGTACGCAATACCGGGTGTTACTAAACAACGATATATTATTATAATATTATTATGAACTAGATGTTATGAATATTATTAACTAAATTTTGAATTTTATAACATTATTATTCGTCTTACACATTTTCTAGAACAAGTTATAAGAAGAAAATAAACTTTTCGGGTAAAATAATTATTTATCAAAAAATACAGTTTTGCCGCCTTTTGATGGCGCACCCACTTTAAATCTAGTTTTTGATTTGTTTATAAGTTCCATTTGACAAAATTAAATTATTCTTTGGAATCAAGAAATAAAAATTTACTTTGGATAAATTTTTCATTTTATTCTGATGACTTTCATATTTTAATGAATAGTAAAAACACGCTATATTTTAATTAAAAACAAATTTTTTCATCATAATATATTATGTGGTTAAATTATCATATTGAATGGTTTTAAAGTATAAATATAATATATTTTTACCATTTAATATAATGTATGTCATTAGCATTTATTTTACCTTGAATTCATTGGTTAAGTCAATTCAATCTTTTGCAATGTTTTAATGAAAAACCCATTTTCTTTTGACAACTGGATTAATTTTAATTTAATTTCTTTAAATTTTTTGTATGGAATTTGGAAAAATTTATTCCATATTTGGAATCAGTTGGTCCAAATTTTTTTAATAAACTACTTTTTATTTTTGGGCATTTTTAATAGTAACTACGGTAAATTTTATTTACTATAGTTAAAGGTAAATTGGGTAATTAAGGGTAAATATAAGATTATAAAATTACCCTAACACTTGGAAAAATACTATTTTATGACTAAAAGTCGACCCATATCACCTAAGTGTCGGATTAGATTCATTTAATGGACTTTTTTCCATGAAAAATAATTAAATTATTTTTAAAATCAAAGAAAGTGACAACATGTCACTCTCTTAAATACTATAAGTATAATAATTTTAAGTTAGTGATAAACTTCATGAAACTTCGAACATAAATTGTCTATAGAAATATAACAAAATTATAGACATCATGTGAATTTATTTAGAATTTTTTGGGATTAAATAATTATCATTAATTGCGACACAATAGTGATGCAGAAATTATTTATCTAGTGAAAAATCAAGAATATAGTTTTTATTAAACTAATAGTGACCATAAAAGGAACAAAACCCTGACCGAAACTTATTGGTCATGTAACATTAAACTATAATCATCCAATGGGTGAATATTTGACCATTTGGAGTCTTATACAAGCAATTATAACACTTATATTATTTTATTTTAAAAGATGCCAAAGTTGTCACCTTCATAATATAATAAATATAACAATTTAACTATTGTGATTTCAAGATGATAAATTCAAGTGCAATTATTATTGAAAAATTTAATAGATTTATCTTCATCATAGGATTTTATTTTTAATTTTTATGCAACATATAATTATATTAAATAATTGTAGAAAAATGTTGTAGTAATTATTTTATTAAGAGATAAACCAAATAAATGGTTTTAAAAATAATAAAATAAATATTATATACACTATTTAAGGTTCTACACTACTTTTCTAGATACATATAACATTTTATGAATCTATTAAGGCTTTTAGTTCGAACATATCTGATGTATATATTTTATTTAAATTCAAATAAATGAATAGTGTCAAAATTGACACTATTGTTATTTTATAAAAATAACATATTATAAAATTGTTTAAAAATCACAAAAATATTTAAAAATTATAAATTTAAATTTATATGGTCTATAATGTTATAAAGTAAACAACTATGGAAATTTCAAAACAAATAAGTAATTATTTGTTATAATTTAAAATTTAGAATTTTATTACCACAAATAAACCTAAATAGATTAAATAAGGATAAATCAAAATGATAAGGTTTAAAATAAGCTCCAAACACGTCTAAACTTGATTGGTTGATGATATTACAACCCTATCTCATCTAATATTCTAATATGAGTCATTTTTGGAGGTTTTTAAGTGGGGTTAGATTCATTATAAATTAATATTTTTAAGAATTCCAAAGGTGCCCCTCTCCTCCCTTATAAAAGGGCACCTCCTCCCTCTCTTCCACACGCCACATTGAGCCTTCAAGCTCGGACAACCCCTGACCAATTCTCTTCTCCACTTCCCTAGAAACATCCTAGAGGTCCTGGTCTTTTTCAAAGACCAATTTTAGTGCCCTAAGAGGAGGTCTCAAAGAGGCGCTTCAAAGAAGAGGTAATTTCCGTTACCGATTCTTTCACCTTTATTTCTTCTTCCACTTCTTCTTCTTAGGTTGTTTCATTATGAAGTAATAACATCAGTATCACTCATATACTGATATGTTATTATAATTATGAAACAACCCTATTTAACCATCTATCCATCCTACGGAAAACAAAATCACCGCGTGTGCGTACGTACGGAATACCGTCTCCACGCCGTGGTGTAATCTATTTTCCACCACCACCTTACTTGGATGGGTATAATGGTGTAAATAATAACTATATATGATTATTGTAAAGTGATAATGATTCTGTAATAGTATACATACACTCCAATAAAATTACACGATCATGGGAACGATATCATCGCTCGTGCGTACGTACGGAATACCGTCTCCATGACGCGATGAGATTCATTCTCAATGATTAACCATTCATAAATGATTATAAGGTATATATAATAAGTAATCATGAAATATATGAGATAATAATGATACTGGATTTATGTATATATATATATATATGTTATCCAATTAATTCCATTCAATTCAATGAGGAAACGAAAACAATGTTCATGCGTACGTACGGCCTACCGTCTCCATGAATGGTGTATTTATTTCCATTTATCGATCTATTACATATATGTATATTCTGAATATATATTATATATAAATCATGTTTTACATTCTGGATGTAAGTAATCATGATCTATGTAATCATATGAATAATTACAATTCAAAAGACGGACGACAAATGAAACGATTTTACCCAAAACGCTATTTAACATGGAATTTACAAAAGAACGGGTATTATAAAGTCATAAGTGAACCATATATGATATCATAACAATTAATATGATTATTTAATAAGTCAATAAAATTATTTAAATAATTATACAGGAGGTTTGGATACGTACGAAGCATATCGGACCTAAGGTAAGGGATAATTTTTGAAATCTCATTTTTATCGGAGATTGCATATTTGTAAGTATTTACTGGGGTTATTTCTGTCATCCATGTCCATGTTTTATAAAAGTGTTTTCAAGTATGTTAAAAGTCTTTTTTACCCATTTTTGACTTTTACTACATGGTATGTAAGGAATCTTTCTTTTGTTTACGTTACGAGGTACTTTTTTGACTTTTCCGACAAAAGTACGAGAAGAATGTTTTTTTTAACTTATACGGCACGAACGGATTTTTACTGTTTTATAAAGCCTTATTTTCATGAAGCTTCCTCCTAAATATTCCATGAGTATTTTCAAAAAAATTCTTTTTATTTTAAAATTGCATGACATTTTGTGAAAAGAGAATGATTTTGAAGAAGAAAGGATATTTTCCTCAAGAATTCATTTCAAGTGTTTTATCAAAACCATTTTCCATCTAAGATGACATTATTTCATATGTGTATGTTTCAAGTTTAATTTCTCTATGATTTATATGGTTTCACTTTTATTATGATGAAATGATATCCATTTCTGTTATATGGATTATGAGATGATGAGATGATGTTTATGAAACCCATTTTATTCATTGGGTTATGATGAATGTTTTAAGTTTATTTTGTGGCACAAGTAAGAATGATTTCATTATGAGATGGGTGGGACCTATATCTCCCTCAAATGCATTGGGTAAAGACTTCTATCTCATGAGATAGACATGGCTGGAATGGAAGGTTAAACTGGTTCAGTAAAACAGGACTGAAACGAGGAGTGAACTCGATTCAGAAAGGGACATTGTCCACCAAGATGGTCTGGGCAGCAATGCCTTGGCTACTATGGAAATCATTACATGTGCTTAATGGATGCCACAATCACATGTTTTATTCCCATTCTATTTTTTCAATCTTAATGTTTCTTTATGATCTATGCCTTACGTACTTCCATGTTTTATTTCATTTCTCAAGCTTTTGATGCTTAAACATTATGTTCATGTTTTTAAGTTCAAATGTATATGGTATGTTTTATTTTATCCATGCTTACCCTTTGTGAGCATTTGAGCTCACCCTTTTTATGTTTTATTTTCCCCAAGATATAAAAAAAGGTATTAGGTAAGAAAAAAAAAAGAAAAGATCTTTATGGGAGATGTCGAAGATCTTTCACCACGATTAGAAGATTACGTTCCAAGTTTCCAAAGACACTAAACTATTATGGTCCTTGTGTGTCTGTTTTTTTTATGTATTAAGTATTCTGCTAATGTAATGTAATTTCCATGTACGTCATGCTTCGGGTCTCTACAGTTGGTATTAGAGGAAAGGTTTAGTCAACCTTTGGAAACTAGGATGCGAGAACTTTAGTGAGATCCCTATAGATATTTCTAAGCTATGTCTTGTGATGTCCCTAAGGTTAAGTATAAGCATAGGTTATAGTACTAGAATTACGGTAACCCAAGATGTTAGATATTGAAGTTACTCCCCCTTTATTATATTGTTTTCCCTAGCGTGATTTTTTCCTCTCACACTATTCTTTTTGGGTTTTAGACGATCGCTGGAACCCGAAGTAACCATGTTGATCAATGTAATGGACAATGCAATGATTGTCCTCCTGAACAAAAAAATGTTATGGGAGATGGAGTGCAAAATCTTATTGCTATACTTACACAAGCTATGAATCATTCTGGACATCCAAATGAGCAGAGAAGGGAACAATATTCTATTGAGTCCTTCATGAGGCAACATCCACCTTCCTTCAGTGGGTTTTCTGATCCACTTGTTTCTAAAAAATGGATCATTACCAATGAAAAGATATTTTCAGTTCTTCAATGTTCTGAATATGATAAAGTCATCTTAGCAGTATATCGTTTGGAAGGTGAAGCTGATCAATGGTGGAATCTTATCAAGAATACAAGGCCAAGAGATGAAATTGATTCCATGGAATGGGACGAGTTCAAGAACTTATTTTTCAATAAGTACTTCCCTCGTATTCTTCGAACAAAGATGGAGAAGGAGTTTCTCGAACTAAAGAAAAAAGATGATGAATCCGTTGTTATATACGAAGCAAATTTTACAAAGCTTGGAAGGTATGCATCTGGATTTATCATCCAACCTGAAAGTAAAGTTGATCGATTCATCAGTGTCTTAAAACCAAATCTTAGAAGGGAATTAGCTATAAGAGACTTTAGTAGCTATGAAGAAATTGTGTGTTGTGCTATCAAGGTTGAAATGGAAGTTGGTGTTACTTATACATCTCATAGTTTTGAAAAGAAATGAAAGATGGAGTTTAAGGAGAAATCTCAGAATAATGGTGAAAAGAAGATGAATGTTTCCTTATTCTCAAAGTGTGGAAAGAAGCATGGTGGATATTGTCTTAAAGGGCTAGAAAATGTTTTAATTGTGGAAAAGAAGGTCATCGAGTAGCTGTGTGTCGAATTAATGGAAAAAGGGTTTCTAATGATGTGAATAAAGAAAAGACTGCAGAGAACACACCACCAACACTTCAATGCTTCAAGTGCAAGGAAATGGGGCATTATGCTAATAAATGTCCTAATCCAACGGTTAGTGATGACCGACATGAGCAACCACTTAAGGCAAAGGATAAAGGGAAGTCACATGCGATCACTATTGGTGATGTTGAATATGAAAACGATGTGGTGGAATGATTAAGTGTTTATGTAATGGGCTTCCAAAATAATGTTTTATATATTATCGTGGAATATTGGAATATTTATGTATTTGTATATTGTGGTTTTCAATAATTTTATGTTACTGGTAACCATGGAAAGGGATTGAGATATTTTTGGAGGAAAAAGATGATATGCGCATAATGAAGGGAAAACTAGAAAATGAAATGTTTGACAGTATTCATGAGCTCATGATTAATATAAGGACTAAGTGATATCATGGTTTGAGTGTATAGAATTTTGAGGATTTTGGTATGTGGAAAGTTTTAACTTTTAACTGCATTCATGTTTTCACTATGGTTCAATGGGTATTCATTTTTCAAGAGAATACATGATTAAGGCCTTTGAATGTTTGGAATGTGACCAACAAGACATATCTTATGATATATCGGGATCAACGATGGTATTAAATCTCTGGTAATCGTTTTCACTATATTATGAATGTGGACTGTAGTATTATGGATATGCCTAAAGATTGGAATGAATTATGTTGTACATAAGTTAGTATTGTTTAAGGATAGAATTTTTTTCGATATTATTGATGGGATGTTATAGTAATATAGTTTTAGAAAAAAGAAAACCTACAGGGCGGGCGACAGCCCATCGCGTCAGACAAGGATGTGGGAATCGAACCCACAACCAAAGTGCAACTGGCCTTTATCGCCTACCACTGGTCTACAGGAAGTCCCTGGTTAGTAGAAACTGGTTTAATTTTATTAATCGGTATGATATATGAAGTATAAGTTCATTTTTGGAACCATATACGATTAATCTAACCATAAGATGGAATTATAACTTGTGTTAACCTTTTGTTTGAAAGATATTGAATGACCCATCATTCTATCACATGATCTACTAACACATCACGAATAACAAATTCAACTTCATTTCTTTAAGGGATGAAGTGGAAATTGTTCAATTCATGAACAATAGTGAGATTGTACCAAAATCATGCAAGTATTTATTTTAATTCATCAACTTTAGGGAAATGATCTTGAAACCAAAAAATGTTATCCTAGTTCTCTTATATCCGATTAATCCGATGGTACCTTAGATCATCACAAATCAATAGCTTCGTGATTGTTGGATTATACATAGCCATGTTCTCTACCACTCTCCATCAGAACATGGTGGTTAGATTTTTCTTTCATATCCATATTTTCACCTATGTTCTCCTACGTGGAAACCCCGTGATGAGTTAATTTGGGTAACCGTTACATTTCATACTTTAGTATTTAAAATCCATGTTTTGGTTTTTTTTTATGATGTGGGTTTCTATTAAACAAACATTCGAGTAATAAACCATTTATAAACCCGACGAATTTCGAGGGAGAAATTCATTTTAAGGGGGGTAGAATTTAACACCCTAAGATTTTATGAAAAATATTCTTTTAATTTAATTAATGTCTTGTGTTTTATGCTACACCAAGAATACCTTGCGCTATATGCAACACTGTATTAGCTTTCATTATTCGCAACACTATTCTTGGATCGTGTTACACAGAATTTTGATAATAGTTATTCTACGAAACATTGAGTATATATATATATATTCAATGTATAAATGAAATATGGTTGGATTCTGTTATACGAAACAACGAAGGATTCTTTCACAACACGCAACCCTGACTTGGCATGCATTACACACAATCGCGACCTTCCTCGATAGCGTGTGTTGTACGCAATACCGGGTGTTACTAAACAAAGATATATTATTATAATATTATTATGAACTAGCCTTTATGAATAGTATTAACTAAATTTTGAATTTTATAACATTATTATTTGTCTTACACATTTTCTAGAACATGTTATAAGAACATGACCTAAACCGTCGTTGAAGTCGGTCAAAGTTTAAAATTTATATTCCTACTAACTACTGTATATGTGGCAAGCAGGGTCGAACCCACAGGGAAGGTAAAATTGGCCACTACTAACTAAAAAAACTTGGAAAGCTCCACTATTGTCAGCAGTGGAGTGTTTTTCTTTTCTAATTTTCACTTTTTAATTTTTATATATTTTGATTTCCTTATGGTTTTATGTACTATGAAACTACACTTTTATAGTAAAATTGTTTGACCTATACTAAAACAGAGTACAGCTGGGAACAAGGTGCAACAATAGAGAAAAATGATGATAAAAGACAACAGTAAAGAATGCTCGGGGTTCAATCTAGTCTACTGGTTTGAATTGATTTTCCTGTTCATGTAAAGTACTGCTTCATACCACTGGATTAAAGAGATGACTTACTTCCCTCGCCAGCAGTTAAGTCGTGGATATTGTACAACTAGAGTTCGCCACTCCGAGCAGTACAATTCCAGAAAGATGTCTTAAGATGAACAACAGTACAAACTCGCCATAAGTACTGAAGTTTTCATTATGATTTTTTTACTAAAAATATAACTCCATGACGAAAGTCGCCGAATGATTATAGAGTTTAGACAATTTCAGTGCTTGTGGTACGAAGAAGATAAATGAAATTAGATTTGATCTCACTGATCAATTCTAATTACAGAAGAATTATAAGTGAAAAGGATGAAAAAGATACCAGTAGAGCTAGAACTCTCCCAGAACTAAAAGACTTAGCTAACTATACTATTCATTATTACAGTAGTAATAGGAAACATTATAGAAACAGAGTACAAAAGTTTCAATCGTGAGGGAGAAGGAACTCCCTAAAAATGCTCTGCTCCTAAGTTCCTGGACTGCACTGCTCAGCATCCTCTCTTGATCGTCTCCCCCCAGGTAAATGTATGAAAGCCTCCGTCAATGAATGTGTTCTCCTAAAAAACGCTGCTTGTTCTGCTTAAGTACTCTATGTCATCCACTACATGTCACCGCTCAATCTTCGCCGACTTCAAAAGTTCTTTACCCACGCACTGCAAAATGTGCATTTTTTCGCGACCGGCACGTCGCACTAGTTTTGCTCTCGTAACTAACTCCGGATGAGTTAGTTAGAAGCACTTGGACGTGTTTCCACCTATTGAGTGAACCTGTACACAATAATAACAAAATTAAATAATTAAAAGTCATCAAAAGTAGTTAATATTTATTTATTTAAGATATTTATTTTTTAACTTAAAAAAAGTTTAATATTAGTAAACAAAAAATAATAATATAGTTTATTAATTTTATTATTTTAAACTAAGTTATTAAAATTTATAACATAAGTAAATAAATAATTAGGTCAATATTTAAGATTGTATTAATAATTTAATTATTACTATTAAAGAAATTAAATTGTTAGGTTAATTAATTAATTAGTAGATTTTAATTTAGTAATTAAAATTATTACTTAAGTTTTAAGTATTTTTAAATTAATAAGTATAGTTTATAGTTTATTTATAATTATTATAGGTTATATATTTAATATAATCATTATATTAATTATTATTTTAACAATTTTTTATAAATTTGGTTTCGTAATTTAATCTATAATTAATTTAGTTATTAATATTATAATTGTTTATGTTTATTAATATTATTAATTTTATTCTATATTAATTTGACTTTGTAAAATTAACTTTTATGTAAAGTAAACTTTATTTAAAGTTTACATTACATTAACTTTTGCTTTTGTCTTTTTTTTTTACTTAATTTTATTATTATATTTTATTAACTTTTAGTTTTTATTTATTATTTTTTTAATTTACTACCATTCCTCCCCCAAATTGCCGCAGCAAGGGGGAGGGTTTCAGATTTCTTCCTCCCGAAGTGAAGCAGCGACATGGCGCGCCTTCCTCCACTCAGCACCGTGACTGATCCAGCACGACTCCAGCATCAATGTGGTACAAGAAAGTGCGGTCACCTCCTACTCCCCTGATCGACGGCCTGAGTCGACTCACCATTCTTCTCGGACAGCACTGACTTGTGGCAATGGCGCTACTCCCTCAAGCAGTGGATAGGTCCCAGATCTGGTCCTGCAATCAGCGGCTACAGGTATCACCAGCAGCGGCGAAATGGGTGTTGCGGCTTCAGCTTCTCAGTAAACACTGGTGGCGCATAGTAGGTCTTCAGAAGATGGTGACAAAGGTAGGCGGTGACGTCAGTCTGCTCTGGTTCACAGCAAAAAGGCGATACACCAACTCCCTCTCTGTCCTAGAACATCGGTTGTGATTGACATCCTCAACCGAGTACAGGCTCGGATTTCTCCTTACGAAGATCTAATGGCGCATTGACTGGGGATGAGGCGACTCTTGGTTTCGAGTGTAATCATCCATAGAGTCCACTTTGAGTTTTGATGAGAGCATTTGAGGACTCAATGACAATGGAGTAATGAAGCCATACCATTGGCATCAATGGTAGGAAAGGAAGCGAGAGACGGTGAGTGCAAAGTGGAAAGCAGGGGAACGGATCGGGTGAGGGTGACTAACGATGAGGTTGGGAAAAGTGCGGTAACGGTGAGGATGTGAGTGACGGTGAGGATTGGGAAATAACCTAACGGTGAGGGTGAGAGAAATTGAGTATCGGTGAGGTTAAGGGAAAAAACAAAAGGCTATCGGTAGCTGCAAATGAAAAGAGAATATGTCGGCTATCGGTGAGAAAAATTAAAAGCCCATATCGGTGAGGAAGGGGTAGAAAAAGAGCTACCGATAGAGGGTATCGGTAGCTGGAGGTGTATGAGGGGTATCGGTAGCTGAAGCTACCGATAGAAAAATATATATATCGGTGAGGATAATAAAACGCATCGGTAGCTGAAGCTACCAATAAAGAGAAAAAAAATAAATAAATAAAATTCCACCATAAGTACATAAAATAATAGTTTGCTGAAATAAAATAGAATTAAAACTAAAATAAATTAAATGAAAAGACTTGAAATAATTAATTAATGTAATGATAAATACCATTAATTCATAACAGAATTATTATTAAACCTTAAAAACATTAAAATAATTAATTAGCAACACTAAAATTGTACACAAAATAAAATTTTAAACTAAACTAATAAAAGACTTAAATTAAATTAACTATATAAATTAATTAAAGGATAGCAACAAATAGAAATAAAAAGCCTCGGTGACCGCAAGTGCTTGTCTACATTACCGATAGACTAAAAAAAAATAAAAAATGAATTAAAACCCAATCTGCATACATAAAATAATATAATTAATGTATGAAAACTCTTAATTAATTAATTAATTAATTATTTGACACATAAAATTAAGGGCGAACAACTTAATTTAACTTAAAACACTAATTATTTACTTAAATAATTTGCAGGATGACAAAACACATAAAATAACTTTTCAACCCTATTATAATGTAACTAAAATAAAAGACTAGTTATAAAAACAAAGTCTAAGTTAATTAATTAGAATTATGCTGATTAAATAATTTGTTTAATTAGAAATTAATTTATTAAGAAGTCAGGCAGAATTTAACCAACTAAAAACTCACTGTTGTTTATAAAATTGAAAGGCTTACTGATAGAAAAGAGTATCGGTGGCAAGGGTCACCGATAGAGGTAAACTCACCGATAGAGGTAGAGTCACCGATAGAGTGTACCGGTAACCTGCTATCGGTAGCTAAGCTACCGATAGTCTGGAAAGCTGAGCAAAGTTGTATATAACTTTAAAAATTAAAAGTAAATTGAGTAGAAAACTCAATGATTAATAATAATGATAAATTAAATAAGATAAATAGATAAAGATTAAGCTAAACAAATTGAAAATTAGTTATATTAAAATCATATAAAGAATAAATGAATTATTTTAAGGTCCAAAATTACATAAAATGTTATAAAAAGTGATTAATTGACAAATTTATTTATAAAAATACAAAAGTGCATTTATTTATTAAAAATTGTTAAATTAATTAAATAAATTGTATAAAATGTAATAAAAAGATGTGGCAAACTGGGTAAAAATAAGGCCACATCAAATTCCCCCACACTTAAACATTGTTTGTCCTCAAACAATCTCCTGTTTTATCATCTTTGAAAAAGTGTGAATTATACAAATCAGCTATGTTCAGAGAAGTTTCAATAGAGGACTCAAAAAGTGTGCTTAGGCTATTGAACACATACCTCAAATAAAGTCTCGCCTAGAACAACTACTCAAAGGGAAATCAAGTAAACCATGAATCATCTATAAATGAAGGTGTATTGCTTTATATATGACTCTGCCTAGTGACTTACTTCAATTCAAGATTAATTTCTAAATTCAAGAGTGATAAACGGATAAAAAAATGTGGAATTAAAATCTTAACAAAAGGAACTTTGTACTTTGACTAATCCCCTTGGTTCCAAAATTAAAACATAAATAATTTTTTTTTGAAATCACTTTATTGATACAACCCAAATGACTCCCATATAAACCAGTTGTCCCCTTCTTCATCTGGAGTTCATCATTCCCCTCACCTTAATGAATTCATTTTTGACCCTAGATACTTTATTTTTCCCAAGCCATGTAATTTGTGCCAAGCACTGTGCAATGCCCTTATTCAGAGTGTACAGAGGGCTTATAGTAAACAGAAACGCACCCAGCATCTAAGGTCTCATAGATTCACCATGGGATCCCAGATGCCCAGTATTACTCCAGTTTCAAAAGATTTATATAAAAACCATTTACATTGACTCAATATAAGTGATCATTTTTATAATTTAAAAGAATGAAAAGGCTCCTCGGATAAAAGTCAAACTTCCAGTACCTAAAATTATGATCTTAAATCCACTAAAAGGTTTCCCATATCACTCTCAAAACAAGTTCCTAAACAAAATTCATTAAACCACTAAATAGATCCACTCAGCAATCATCCACCAACACTCATTTCAGACTCAACGCAAGACTCAACTTCCAATCAAGCACCATCCTAAGGCAAGACTCATTTGAGTGCAGTGTAAAGCCTAAAATTGTAAAGAACTTTTTTTTGAAAAATTTTTACCATTTTTTGACAAAAAGTTTAAGAAACAGTGGGAATTGATGAGCATTACAATTAAACAAAGTTTAGCACAGTCAAAAATTGACCCCCTCCCCCACACTTAAAACCCAACTTTGTCCCCAAAGTTGACTTATAAATATGGAGAAGAACAGTTAATCAATTATGGTTCAAAACAGATTTTCAATTTAGTAGATATATGACATGTATAAAGGGTGTCAATGATGTTCAAAGATAGTGTTTTCCACAATAGTTAAATAAAAGCGGGTTCATTTCAGACACACACATGCTTTAACATTCAGTCCAGTAACAAAGATTTTCATTAAAGCATAAAAGAAGTATATAATGCGTGGGTGCACAATAAACTAGGTGTAAGCATTTTAAACAAAAAGTTCAATAATAAGTTCAATATAGTAGACAAAGTTCATTCTAAACACCTCAACAAAACAAGCAGATTCAAATGACCAGCAGCACGTACTCCCCCCCCCCCCCACACTTAGTTTCATGCAGTGAAAAGATTTTATCACAATAGTGAAATTCAATTTTTTAATGCATGGAAGCTCAAGAAGATTTTTAATTCATTAGTTACATTACATGAAGCAAAATTTTATAATACAAGCAGAATTTTAAGCAAGTAGAATTCTATTTACAAAAACAGGAGCAGAAAAATAAGTGCAACAAGTTGAAGTACTTCCCTAACCATGCTCTTGTCCAAAAATGACCATGGGAATTCCACTCCTTAGATGACCGAAGAAGCATTCCTAAAAACATAGAGTATATAGACCAGGAACAATTATCCAGCAAAAACAGAGTATATATAAGCATTCAAAGCAGCACTTTATTCAAAGTAAAATAAGAACAGAACAAAAGTAAAAACAAAGAAAGAGCATGGGTTGCCTCCCATGAAGCACTGAATTTAAAGTCTTCAGTTGAACTTTATTTAATTACAATTTTTTATTTATTAACAAAACAAAAACCATGGGTTTCCTCCCATGCAGCGCTAGGTTTAAAGTCCCCAGCCAGACTTCATTCAAGAACAGTGAAAACAGCCAAACCCTTTGGCTGCCCCTCAAAATAGAGTTTAAGTCTTTGCCCATTAACCAACATGGGTTTATTCTCTTCACCAACTATTTCCATAGCTCCATTCTTCAGAACTCTCACAACAGTAAATGGTCCAGACAACTTGGACTTCAGCTTCCCAGGAAAAAGTTTAAGTCTAGAATTAAAGAGGAGAACCTTCTGTCCAGATTTGAACTCTTTAGTTTGAATGGTAGAATCATGAAAAATTTTAGTCCTTTATTTGTAAATCCTTGAATTATCATAACTCTCTCTTCTAATCTCATCATGTTCACACAACTCAAGAAATCTCCTCTCACCAGCACTCTTAAATTCAAAGTTCAGAGCCTTAACTGCCCAATATGACTTATGTTGCAACTCCATAGGTAAATGACAGCATTTCCCAAACAACAGCCTGTAAGGAGACATACCTATTGGGGTTTTGAAATCAGTTCTATATGCCCATAAAGATTCATCCAGTTTAAGAGACCAGTCCTTCCTAGAGTTTGACACAGTTTTCTCAAGAATTTGTTTTAGTTCTCTGTTAGAAATTTCCACTTGTCCACTGGACTGTGGATGATATGGAGTACCAGTTTTGTGAACACAACCATATTTTTCCATCAATGTTTTAAACTTGTAATTCTTAAAATGTGTTCCATTATCAGTAATAAAATCTCTAGGTACTCCAAATCGTGTAAAGATATTCTTTTTTACAAATTTTATCACACTATTTGCTTGATTGTTGGGCAGAGCTACTGCCTCAACCCACTTTGACACATAATCTACAGCAACAAGAATATACTCATTCCCATGAGATGATGGAAATGGACCCATGAAATCTAATCCCCAAACATCAAAAATTTCTACCTCCAAAATACCCTTCTGGGGTAACTCCTGTTTCCTACCCACATTACCCAGCCTCTAACACCTATCACACCCAACCAAAAAACTCTTAGAATCCTTAAAGAGGGTAGGCCAATAGAAACCAGATTGAAAGACTTTTTGAGCAGTCCTCTCACCCCCATGGTGACCTCCCCAAGGGGAAGAGTGACAACTTTCAAGAATAGACAACATCTCTTCCTCAGGTACACATCTCCTAAGAATACCATCTGTACACCTCCTAAACATCAAGGGATCATCCCACAGATAATATTTAAGCTCATAAATGAATTTCTTTCTTTGATTATTAGACAGATTTTTGGGTATGACACCTACTACCAAAAAGTTGGCAAAATATGCAAACCAAGCAGATTGCCTGACTGAAACAGTGAGCAGTTTTTCATCAGGGAAGGAAGAGTTAATCTCTCTATTATTTTCAGATTCAAGTTGAGTAACAGGAAGCCTAGATAAATGATCAGCAACTAAGTTTTCAGCTCCCTACTTATCCCTAATCTCTAAGTCAAACTCTTATAACAATAAGATCCATCTAATCAGCCTGGGTTTAGTTTCTTTTTTAGACAGCAAGTATTTTAAAGCAGAATGATCAGTGAAAATTATGACTTTTGAACCTAATAGATATTGTCTAAACTTTTCCAGAGCAAAAACAACAGCTAACAACTCTTTTTCAGTGGTAGTATAATTCTTTTGCGCATCATCTAGAAGTCTACTAGCATAGTATACCACATGCAATTTCCTATCTCTCCTCTGTCCAAGGACAGCACCTACAGCCATGTCACTAGCATCACACATAAGTTCGAATGGTAGTTTCCAATCAGGTGCAGTGATGATAGGTGATGTAGTGAGTTTCTCCTTAAGCAGATTAAATGATTTCAAGCAGTTTTCATCAAAATTGAAAGGCGCATCCTTTACCAATAAGGAACACAAGGGCTTTGTGATTTTAGAAAAATCCTTTATGAATCTCCGGTAGAAACCAGCATGCCCTAGAAAACTTCTAACACCCTTAACATTAACAGGAGGCGTCAGTTTTTGAATAACTTCTATCTTCGCAGTATCAACTTTTAAACCTCTCTTTGACACTTTATGACCAAGGACAATACCTTCAGTAACCATGAATTGGCATTTCTCCCAATTTAGCACAAGGTTGGTTTCAATACATCTCTCTAAGACTAACTCAAGATTTCCTAAGCAAGTATCAAAAGTACTCCCCACTATAGAAAAATCATCCATGAAATCTTCAATGATTCTCTCAATCATATCAGAAAAGATAGCCATCATACAGCTTTGAAAGGTGGCTGGAGCTCCACACAACCCAAAGGGCATCCGCCGGTAGGCAAATGTTCCAAAGGGGCATGTGAAAGTAGTCTTCTCCTGATCCTCTGGATCAACAGGAATCTGGTTGTAACCAGAATACCCATCCAAAAAACAGAAAAATTCATTTCCAGCAATCCTCCCAAGCAACTTATCAAGGAAGGGCATAGGAAAATGGTCCTTCCTAGTGGCTGCATTAAGCTTCCTATAATCAATACAGACTCTCCATATTGTGGCTTTCCTAACTTGGACTTCTTCATTTTTTTCATTCTTTACTACAGTGAAACCTCCCTTCTTGGGGACAACCTGGACAGGGCTGACCCAAGCACTATCTGAGATGGGATATATCATTCCAGTATCTAACAGCTTGATTACTTCCTCTCTCACAACTTCTTTCATGTTTGGATTTAATCTTCTTTGACATTCTACCCTAGGCTTATGATTAGGTTCCATAGGAATTTTGTGCATACAGAATGAAGGACTAATTCCCTTGATATCAGCTATCGTCCAGCCTATGGTAGATTTAAACTTTTTCAAAACATTCAACAGTTTTTCTTCTTGAGTTGCATTTAGTTCAGCATAGATTATTAAAGGCAAAGTAGAGTTCCCACCTAAAAATGAATATTTAAGATGGGCAGGGATGGGCTTCAGTTCAAGATCAGGTGGTACTACACTCGAAGGAAGACTCTTAGGCCTGGGAGGTCCAAGATCTTCAACATATTTCTTGTAAGGAGTATTAAAAGATGAATGATTTTCAATTTCCAGTTCAGATTCAGAGATAACAGTGCTACTGTCCAAGGTAGGCAGTACACTGTCCAGATTTTCCAAATTTGAATTCAGCAGGTTAATCAATGAAGAATCATCTAATTGTCTTAACAGTTCGCCCTCAGTATCATAAAAATATTCAGAAGTGTTGGTGTTAACAGAAACACCCTAAATTTCATTCAGAAAGTTCCTAAGTTCAGAAACAGAAGACTCTCCTATAGCAGAAACTGGACAGTTGTCCAGTTCTGGAAGATTTTTTAGTTTGGCTGTTACAACAGAATTTTTAGCTTCTAAAACAGATTCACAAAGATTTTCAGCTTCGCAAATGCTTTCTTCAACAAAAGAATGATTTTCATATTTTTCAATGAGTTCAAGTTGATTCTTAAAAGAACATTCACCTTCAAGAGACTCAATTTTTGAACAATTTTCAGAGTAAGTTGGTTCCTTAATATTTTTAAAAACATTTAACTCTTCTTCTTGTTCACCAATTTTGAAAATCAGTTGACCCTTAGACACATCAATGACAGCTCCACCTGTGGCCAAGAAGGGCCTACCCAAGATGATAGGTACCTCTTGATCACACTCCATATCTAGAACAAGAAAATCAGCAGGTAAAAACAATTTCCCAACTCCAACTAGTAAGTCATCTACTCAACCTATAGGATGAGTAAAGGATCTATCAGCTAACTGTAGTATGACCGTGGTAGGTTGAAGATCACCCAACCTCAACTGTCGAAACAGTGAGTATGGGAGCAGATTAATACTGGCACCTAGATCACACAAATAGTTCAGCTGACCAGAATTACCTAGAGTACAGGGGATGACAAAGCTACCTGGGTCCTTCAATTTTGGTGGGATTTTCTTTTGAAGCACAGCACTGCACTCCTCAGTGAGGCTGTAGGTAGCAAATTCATCAAGGGTCTTTTTATTTGAAACAATTTTCTTTAAAGATTTCAGATAAGATTGGATTTGAATTAAGGCTTGGATAAAAGGGATGTTCACTTGAAGCTTAGAAAGAAGACCAAGGAACTGAAGAAGTTCAGCCTTGGTATTACTTTGAGGTTTCAGTTTTTCAGGGAAAGGGATGGGTGGGGCAAAAAATTTCAGAATAGTAGGCATGTTCCTCACCTCTTCAACAACCTTTTCCTTTCCTTTATCTTTTTGATTTTTAAAACAATAATCATCTTGATTTCCAGGTGAAAGGTTCTGATTCTCATCATTTTCGACATCTTTCTGTGAATTTCCAGATTGTGAACAAAGCAGATTTTCATTTGCAGATTCAAACAGTTTCTCATTTTGAGAATTTTTTACAGTTTTTTCAGCAACATTTTGAGTATTCAGTCCACTCCTAGTAACAACAGCCATGATATTCTCCCTAGGATTTAGTTCAGTGGTACTAGGCAACCTACCTTTATCCCTAGAAGTCAAATATCTATCTAATTGGCCAAGCTGTGTTTCCATATTCTGCATTCTCACATCAGTTTTCATCTTGTCTGACTCATATTGACTTTTCTGTTTATTAAGTTGAGACATGTACCTTTCCTCTTGTGAGTTTATTTTATTCAAGATCTAATCCAATTTAGAAAACATTTGATTATCATTACTTACTTGAACATTTGAAGACTCTCCCCTTTGTTGACTTTGAAAATTTGGTCTTGGTTGGTTCTGATAATTAGGGGAAGTTGGTTGCTTAATGACTCCTTGATCTTTCCATGACAAATTTGGATGGTTCCTATAGCCTTGATTGTAATTATTATAAAATGGATCTTCTTTTTGAGGCATCCTAGGACCGTAATTGACAATGTTTGAATTTTCAGGTTGTCGGGCAGATAGATCAACATTAGGACAAAAACATTCAGAGTGCCCAAACATGCCACATTGAGTGCACTGTTGCCTAAAAGATTGATACTGATTCTGGTTTTCAACATGGTTAACAGATTGTTTTGAATTCTGGTTCATTAATGTTTGAAGTTGGTTAGTGATTTCAGCTAGTTGAGCTTGAGTTTCATTTATTGAACCAGTATTTGAATTGACAGTTCTATTAACTCGTTTTCTTCTTGAATTCTTATGTTGAGAATTAAGGGCCAGATTATTGAAAATTTGTCTCAACTCCTCATCAGTTTTATCATTGTAATTACCCCCAGCAGCTTGATCCACTAAATTCTGACCAGAGGAGGAAAGCCCTTCATAGAAGGTGTCCATAAGGAGATGTGAAGGGAGTTGATGATGGGGACACTGCCTAAGCAGATCCCTGAATCTATCCCAAGCTTCATGGAAGGCTTCTCCATCCTCTTGATAAAAACTAGTGATTTTAGTTCTAAGTTTTCCTTTTAATCTTTGGGGATAAAATTTCATAATTAATGAGTTATACACTTGATCCCAATTCTCAAAAATATTTTCATCTAGACTTAAAAACCAATTCCTAGCATTCCCTTTAAGGCAAAAGGGAAAAACTCTCATCCTTAGTTCATTTTCAGTGAGTCCTAAAAGTGGAAGTTGCTACACAGTATTGTAGAAATATCTAATGAAGGCCAGAGAGTCCTCATTAGAGAGCCCATTGAATGCAGGCAGCAGAGAAATGTGTGATTGTTTCAGCTCATAATTTCTGGCTCTAGGACTTAATCTAATGGATGATGGGTTGCTTGAAACTTGAGGGAGTTGAAACTCCCTCATCCTAGGCCTTTCGTGTTCATCTAAGAGTTCTGGATGGTTATTTGGAATGTTTTTATTCTCAGGGATTCTATTTTTTGGATTTCCCATTTCAATTTTGATTTTCCTTCTTAGATCAGCTAAGTGTTTATCCAGTTCAAGGTTTAGAGGTTCTAATATAACAGCAGATGTTCTCGTGCTCATACAAACAGTTGTAGATAGTTTCTAACAGTAACCACGCACAAAGAAAAGTAATAATAATTTTTTTTTACAGTTTTTTCAAAATTTTCAATTTTTTTATGGATTTTTTTTTATATATGTTTTTTTTAAGAGTTTTTTTTTTTAGCAATGGCTCGTGCCCTCCCCGGAAACGGTGCCAAAAACTTGACCTAAACCGTCGTTGAAGTCGGTCAAAGTTTAAAATTTATATTCCTACTAACTACTGTATATGTGGCAAGCAGGGTCGAACCCACAGGGAAGGTAAAATTGGCCACTACTAACTAAAAAAACATGGAAAGCTCCACTATTGTCAGCAACGGAGTGTTTTTCTTTTCTAATTTTCACTTTTTAAATTTTTATATCTTTTGATTTTCTTATGGTTTTATGTACTATGAAACTACACTTTTATAGTAAAATTGTTTGACCAATACTAAAACAGAGTACAGCTGGGAACAAGGTGCAACAACAGAGAAAAATGATGATAAAAGGAAAACGTAAAGAATGCTCGGGGTTCAATCTAGTCTACTGGTTTGAATTGATTTTCCTTTTCATGTAAAGTACTGCTTCATACCACTGGATTAAAGAGATGACTTACTTCCCTCGCCAGGAGTAAAGTCGTGGATATTGTAAAACTAGAGTTCACCACTCCGAGCAGTACAATTCCAGAAAGATGTCTTAAGATGAACAACAGTACAAACTCGACGTAAGTACTGATGTTTTCATTATGATTTGTTTACTAAAAATATAACTCCATGACCAAACTCGCCGAATGATTATAGAGTTTAGACAATTTCAGTGCTTGTGGTACGAAGCAGATAAATGAAATTAGATTTGATCTCGCCGATCAATTCTAAATACAGAAGAATTATAAGTGAAAAGGATGAAAAAGATACCAGTAGAGCTAGAACTCTCCCAGAACTAAAAGACATAGCTAACTATACTATTCATTATTACAGCAGTAATAGGAAACATTATAGAAACAGAGTACAAAAGTTTAAATCGTGAGGGAGAAGAAACTCCCTAAAAATGCTCTGCTCCTAAGTTCCTGGACTGCACTGCTCAGCATCCTCTCCTGATCGTCTCCCCCCGGGTAAATGTATGAAAGCCCCCGTCAATGAATGTGTTCTCCTAAAAAACGCTGCTTGTTCTGCTTAAGTACTCTCTGTCATCCACTACATGTCACCGCTCAATCTCCGCCGACTTCAAAAGTTCTTTACCCATGCACTGCAAAATGTGCATTTTTTCGCGACCGGCACGTCGCACTAGTTTTGCTCTCGTAACTAACTCCGGATGAGTTAGTTAGAATCACTTGGACGTGTTTCCACCTATTGAGTGAACCTACACACAATAATAACAAAATGAAATAATTAAAAGTCATCAAAAGTAGTTAATATTTATTTATTTAAGATATTTATTTTTTAACTTAAAAAAAAGTTTAATATTAGTAAACAAAAAATAATAATATAGTTTATTAATTTTATTATTTTAAACTAAGTTATTAAAATTGACAACATAAGTAAATAAATGATTAGGTCAATATTTAAGATTGTATTAATAATTTAATTATTACTATTAATGAAATTAAATTGTTAGGTTAATTAATTAATTAGTAGATTTTAATTTAGTAATTAAAATTATTACTTAAGTTTTAAGTATTTTTAAATTAATAAGTATAGTTTATAGTTTATTTATAATTATTATAGGTTATATATTTAATATAATAAGTATATTAATTATTATTTTAACAATTTTTTATAAATTTGGTTTCGTAATTTATTCTATAATTAATTTAGTTATTAATATTATAATTGTTTATGTTTATTAATATTATTAATTTTATTCTATATTAATTTGACTTTGTAAAATTAACTTTTATGTAAAGAAAACTTTATTTAAAGTTTACTTTACTTTAACTTTTGCTTTTGTATTTTTTTGACTTAATTTTATTATTATATTTTATTAACTTTTAGTTTTTATTTATTATTTTTTTAATTTACTACCATTCCTCCCCCAAATTGCCGCAGCAAGGGGGAGGGTTTAAGATTTCTTCCTCCCGAAGTGAAGCAGCGACATGGCGCGCCTTCCTCCGCTAAGCACCGCGACTGATCCAGCACGACTCCAGCATCAATGTGGTACAAGAAAGTGCGGTCACCTCCTACTCCCCTGATCGACGGCCCGAGTCGACTCACCATTCTTCTCGGACAGCACTGACTTGTGGCAATGGCGCGACTCCCTCAAGCAGTGGATAGGTCCCAGATCTGGTCCTACAATCAGCGGCTACAGGTATCACCAACAGCGGCGAAAAGGATGCTGCGGCTTCAGCTTCTCAGTAAACACTGGTGGCGCATAGTAGGTCTTCAGGAGATGGTGAGAAAGGTAGGCGGTGACGTCCGTCTGCTCTGGTTCACAGCAAAAAGGCGATACACCAACTCCCTCTCTGTCCCAGAACATCGGTTGTGATTGACATCCTCAACTGAGTACAGGCTCAGATTTCTCCTTACGAAGATCTAATGGCGCATTGACTGGGTATGAGGCGACTCTTGGTTTCGAGTGTAATCATCCATAGAGTCCACTTTGAGTTTTGATGGGATCATTTGAGGACTCAATGACAATGGAGTAATGAAGCCATACCATTCGCATCAATGGTAGGAAAGGAAGCGAGAGACAGTGAGTGCAAAGTGGAAAGCAGGGGAACGGATCGGGTGAGGGTGCCTAACGGTGAGGTTGGGAAAAGTGCGGTAACGGTGAGGATGTGAGTGACGGTGAGGATTGGGAAATAACCTAACGGTGAGGGTGAGAGAAATTGAGTATCGGTGAGGTTAAGGGAAAAAAACAAAAGGCTATCAGTAGCTGCAAATGAAAAGAGAATATGTTGGCTATCGGTGAGAAAAATTAAAAGCCCATATCGGTGAGGAAGGGGTAGAAAAAGAGCTACCGATAGAGGGTATCGGTAGCTGGAGGTGTATGAGGGGTATCGGTAGCTGAAGCTACCGATAGAATATATATATATATATATATATATATATATATATCGGTGAGGATAATAAAACGCATCGGTATATGAAGCTACCAATAGAGAGAAAAATAAATAAATAAATAAAATTCCACCATAAGTACATAAAATAATAGTTTGCTGAAATAAAATAGAATTAAAACTAAAATAAATTAAATGAAAAGACTTGAAATAATTAATTAATGTAATGATAAATACCATTAATTCATAACAGAATTATTATTAAACCTTAAACACATTAAAATAATTAATTAGCAACACAAAAATTGTACACAAAATAAAATTTTAAACTAAACTAATAAAAGACTTAAATTAAATTAACTATATAAATTAATTAAAGGATAGCAACAAATAGAAATAAAAAGCCTCGGTGACCGCAAGTGCTCGTCTACCTTACCGATAGACAAAAAGAAAATAAAAAATAAATTAAAACCCAATCTGCATACATAAAATAATATAATTAATGTTTGAAAACTCTTAATTATTTATTTATTTATTTATTTGACACATAAAACTAAGGGCGAACAACTTAATTTAACTTAAAACACTAATTATTTACTTAACTAATTTGCAGGATGACAAAACACATAAAATTACTTTTCAACCCTATTCTAATGTAACTAAAATAAAAGACTAGTTATAAAAACAAAGTCTAAGTTAATTAATTAGAATTATTCTGATTAAATAATTTGTTTAATTAGAAATTAATTTATTAACAATTCAGGCAGAATTTAACCAACTAAAAACTCACCGTTGTTTATAAAATTGAAAGGCTTACTAATAGAAAAGAGTATCGGTGGCAAGGGTCACCGATAGAGGTAGACTCACCGATAGAGGCAGAGTCACCGATAGAGTGTACCGGTAACCTGCTATCGGTAGCTAAGCTACTGATAGTCTGGCAAGCTGAGCCAAGTTGTATATAACATTAAAAATTAAAAGTAAATTGATTAGCAAACTCAATGATTAATAATAATGATAAATTAAATAAGATAAATAGATAAAGTTTAAACTAAACAAATTGAAAATTAGTTATATTAAAATCATATAAAGAATAAATCAATTATTTTAAGGTCCAAAATTACATAAAATGTTATAAAAAGTGATTATTTGACAAATTTATTTATAAATATACAAAAGTGCATTTATTTATTAAAAAGTGTTAAATTAATTAAATAAATTGTATAAAATGTAATAAAAAGATGTGGCAAACTGGGTAAAAATAATTCCACATCAGAACAAAATAAAGTTTTCGGGTAAAATAAGTATTTTTCAAAAAAATACTATTTTGCCGCCTTTTGATGGCGCACCCACATTAAATATAATTTTTGAAATGTTTATAAGTTTAATTTTACAAAATAAAATTATTATTTGGAATCAAGAAATAAAAATTTACTTGGGATAAATTTTTAATTTTATTCTGATGACTTTCATATTTTAATGAATAGTAAAAACATGCTATATTTTAATTAAAAACAACTTTTTTCATCGTATTATCTTATGTGGTTAAATTATAATATTAAATGGTTTTAAAGTATAAATAGAATATATTTTTACCATTTAATATAATATATGTCATTAGCATTGATTTTACCTTGAATTCGTAGGTTAAATCAATTCAATCTTTTGCAATGTTTTAAAGAAAAACCCATTTTCTTTCGACAACAGGATTAATTTTAATTTAATTTCTGAAACTTTTGTGTATTGAATTTGGAAAAATTGATTCCATATTTGGGATCAGTGGGTCCAAATTATGTTAATAAGATACTTTTTATTTTTGGGCATGGTAAATAGTAACTACGGTAAATTTTATTTACTATAGTTAAAGGTAAATCAGGTAATTAAGGGTAAATATAAGATTATAAAATTACCCTAAACTTGGAAAAATCCTATTGGATGACTAAAAGTAGACCCATATCACCTAAGAGTCGGATTATATTCATTTAATGGACTTTTTCCATGAAAATAGTTTAATTATTATTAAAACCAAAGAAAGTGACAACATGTCACTCTCTTAAATACTATAAGTATAATAATTTTAAGTTAGTGATAAACTTCCTGAAACTTCAAACATTAATAGTCTACATAAAGCTAACAAAATTATCTACATCATGAGAATTTATTTATAATTTTTTGGGATTAAATAATTATCATTAATTCTGACACAATTGTGATGCAGAAATTATTTATCTAGTGAAAAATCAAGAATATAGTTTTTATTAAAATAATAGTGACCATAAAAGGCCCAAAACCATGAAAAAGACTTCTTGTTCATGTAAATTTAATCTATAATCATACAATGGTAGAATATTTGACCATTTTGAGTCTTATACAAGCAATTATGACACTTATGTTATTTTATTTTAAAAGATGCCAAAGTTGTCACCTTCATAATTTAATAATTATAACAATTTAACTATTGTGATTTTTAGATGATAAATTCATGTAAAATTATTATTGTGAAATTTAATAGATTTATCTTCATCATATGATTTTATTTTTAATTTTTATGCAACATATAAGTATATTAAATAATTATACAAAAATGATGTAGTAATTATTTTATTAAGAGATAAACCAAATAAATGGTTTTAAAAATAATTAAATAAATATTATATGAACTATTTAATGTTCTCCACTAATTTTCTAGATACATATGACCTTTTATAAATCTATTAAATCTTTTATTTCGAACATATCTTCTGCATATATTATATGTAAATTCAAATAAATGAATAGTGTCAAAATTGAAACTATTGTTATTTTATAAAAATAACATATTATAAAATTGTTTAAAATTCACAAAAATATTTAAAAATTATAAATTTAACTTTATATGGTCTATAATGTTATTAAGTAAACAATTATGGAAAATTCACAACAAATAAGTAATTATTTTTTATAATTTAAAATTTAGAATTTTATTACCACAAATAAACCTAAATAGATTAAATAAGGATAAATCAAAATGATAAGGTTTAAAATAAGATCCAAACATGTCTAAAATTTATTGTATGATGATATTAAAACCCTATCTCATCTAATATTTTAATATGAGTCATTTTTGGAGGTTTTTAAGTGGGTTTAGATTTATTATAAATTAATATGTTTCAGAATTCCAAAGGTTCCCCTCTCCTCCCTTATAAAAGGGCACCTCCTCCCTCTCTTCCACACACCACTTTGAGGCTTCAATCTAGGAAAAACCCTGCCCAATTCTCTTCTCCACTTCCCTAGAAACATCCTAGAGGTCCTGGTCTTTTTAGAAGACCAATTTTAGTTCCCTAAGAGGAGTTCTCAAAGAGGCGCTTCAAAGAAGAGGTAATTTCTGTTACCGATTCTTTCACCTTTATTTCTTCTTCCACTTCTTCTTCTTAGGTTGTTTCATTATGAAGTAATAACATCAGTATCACTAATATATGGATTTGTTATTACATGTATGAAACAACCCTATTTCACCATCTATCCATCCTACGAAAAACGAAATCACCGCACGTGCGTACGTACGGAATACCGTCTCCACGCCGTGGTGTAATCTATTTTCCACCACCACCTTACTTGGATGGGTATAATTGTGTAAATAATAACTATATATGATTATTATAAAGTTATAATTATTCTATAATAGTATACATACACTCCAATAAAATCCCACGATCATGGGAACGATATCATCGCTCGTGCGTACGTACGGAATACCGTCTCCACGACGCGATGAGATTCATTCTCAATGATTAACCATTCATAAATGATTATAAAGTATATATAATAAATAATTATGAAATATATGACATAATAATGACACTAGATTTATGTATATATATATATATATATATATGTATTTCATCCAATTAATTCCATTCAATTCAATGAGGAAACGAAAACAACGTTCACGCGTACGTACGGCCTACCATCTCCATGAACGGTGTATTTATTTCCATTTATCGATCTATTACATATATGTATATTCTGAATATATGATATATATAAATCATGTTTTACATTCTGGATTTATGTAATCATGATCTAAGTAATCATATGAATAATTACAAGTCAAAACACGGACGACAAATGAAACGATTTTACCCAAAATGCTATTTAACATGGAATTTAAAAAATAACGGGTAATATAAAGTCATAAGTGAACCATATATGATATCATAACAAATAATATGATTCTTTAATAAGTCAATAACATTATTTAAGTCATTATACAGGAGGTTCAGATACATACGAAGCATATCGGACCTAAGGTAAGGGATAATTTTGCAAATCTCATTTTTATCGGAGATTGCATATTTTAAGTATTTACTAGGGTTATTTCTATCATCCATGTCCATGTTTTATAAAAGTGTTTTGAAGTATGTTAAAAGTCCTTTTTACCCATTTTTGACTTTTACTACATGGTATGTAAGGAATCGTTCTTTTGTTTACGTTACGAGGTACTTTTTTGACTTTTCCGACAAAAGTACGAGAAGAATGTTTTTTTTAACTTATACGGCACGAACAGATTTTTACTGTTATATAAAGCCTTATTTTCATGAAGCTTCCTCCAAAATATTTCATTACTATTTTCAAAAAAAATTATTTTTATTTTAAAATTGCATGATATTTTGTGAAAATGGAATGATTTTGAAGAAGAAAGGATATTTTCCTCAAGAATTCATTTCAAGTGTTTTATCAAAACCATTTTCCATCTAAGATGACATTATTTCAAATGTGTAGGTTTCAAGTTTAATTTCTTTATGATTTACATGGTTTCACTTTTATTATGATGAAATGATATCCATTCCTGTTATATGGATTATGAGATAATGAGATGATGTTTTTGACACCCATTTTATTCATTGGGTTATGATGAATATTTTAAGTTTATTTTGTGGCACATGTAAGAATGATTTCATTATGAGATGGGTGGAACCTATATCTCCCTCCAATTAATTGGGTAAAGATTTATATCTCATGAGATAGACATGGCTGGAACGGCAGGTTAAACTGGTTCAGTAAAACAAGACTGAAACGAGGAGTGAACTCGATTCAGAAAGGGACATTGTCCACTAAGATGGTCTGGGAAGCAATGCCTTGGATACTATGGAAATCATTACATGTGCTTAATGGATGCCACAATCACATGTTTTATTCCCATTCTATTTTGTCAATCTTAATGTTTCTTTATGATCTATGCCTTACGTACTTCCATGTTTTATGTCATTTCTCAAGCTTTTGATGCTTAAACATTATGTTCATGTTTTTAAGTTCAAATGTATATCGTATGATTTATTTTATCCATGCTTACCCTTACTGAGCATTTGAGCTCACCCTTTTTATGGTTTCTTTTCCCCCAGGATATAAAGAAAGGTATTAGGTAAGAAAAAAAAGGAAATATCTTTATGGGAGATGTTGAAGATCTTTCACTACGATTAGAAGATTACGTTCCAAGTTTCCAAAGACACTAAACTATTACGGTCCTTGTGTGTCTGTTTTTGTTATGTATTAAGTATTCCGTTAAAGTAATGTAATTTCCATGTATGTCAAGCTTTGGGTCTCTACATTCGGGCCCCCGATTTGGTCCCTGAGTCCTTTAAGGCCTTCGGGCCACCCAGGCCTTGGGGTCAGTAAGGCCTTCGGGCCACCTCAAGGCCTTTGGGACACCATTATGTGCAAATGAAAACCAGACAACCTACAAGGAACAAGAATCAGGAGGTTGAAGAGAAAGGAGCATTCACCATAGTAGAATCTAGGAAGATTGCAAGAATGAGATAGTATGTCTCCTTCCATTGGGAAAAGCATGTGCATGCACATGAAATCCTTGCCAAACAACCATGAGAATGTGGAGATCTGATTTCACAATGAAGATACTTGGGAGGAGCAGTTCTAAGTAGTTAGTCTAGGTTTTATGTAATGTTTGTAGCCTACGGGCAATGAATTCCTCTAAGACCTATAGACCATGTAATACTTACGCCTACGGGCCTTGTTAGGGTTCCACATCACCACTTGAATGGTGGATTATCAAAAATCAATAAAAAATGAAGGCCTTCGGGCCATTGGAGGATAATATGTAATACATGAATATTCAATCCATTGAACATTCAATGTTATAAGTTAATACACTATGGAATTTAACATCAGTATTCGTCTTTCACATTTAGATTCTTTAATATTTTATTGAATATGTATTTCACATTATTTTTCATTATTAAAATATACTGTGGATACTTTCAATTATTATTTTTCCACAACCCAAAATTTATATTAATTAGTTCCAATTCCTTAATAGTATTATATATTCTCTTATTTACCATATTGATTAAGAAATTAAAAATTTTCATTTTCACATATGTTCTTCTCAATATAAATTATGTCAATATTAAGACATGTCAAATTAAACTCCGAATAAGGATGTTTGAAAAAGTTCCTCATTCTATTTTTCTGTTTTTCTCCATCTTCATCACTTATTGTACCTCATGCCATTTCCCTCTTATTTAATCTAATTAAATTTTCCAAATTCTATAGTAACATTCGTTAATTGTTCCAATATTTCAAAACTAGTAACTCCTTTAGAGACTTCATTAATTAAATATATTCATTTAATTTTTCCTTATTAAACCCGAATATATGCGAAGAATAATGTAATTGGTGATGAAACAAAGAACACCATTTTTTTATGAGGTAATCTATGAGGTTCAGAATAAAAGTTAAAAATTGGATAAGCCAAACTAGTATGATTGTTCAAAATGGATATTTTTTAATGTCATGGACAGTTAGTAATTTTTCTCATTAAATCCGCATGAATTTGGAATGATTCTATTATTGATTCATGTTATGATTCCTCTCCATCATACCAAAATTGATGAAATTATTTGATAAGAGGTTGAAGTTAAAGTTCAATTTCATTTCCTAGAAATTTCATTCTAAGAATAATCATTAGATTAATTAATGAAGTATTATTTTAACACATCCCTATAGATACATTATAGGGATTAAAAACCAATATATATTCTACAATTAGTACTTTTAGTGAAAAAAGGTTTAAACACATTAAAATACATTGTGGAACATAAAATCTTATGTTTTGCATAAGAATCTGGATATAATGGATTAAACACCTTCCATGGTGTTGACTCTTTTGGTTATCTTATTTGAAAATAATTATTACTATCCCAATCATACCGCTTCATATTTTATATAGTCTTATATGAGATGAATAATCTTTTCATGTTGTGTTTTATAGGAATGTTACATAATATGTTTGAAAGAATCTTTGTATTCCTCTTCCTAGTGTTTTGTTCATTTTTACTCCCATTATGGATTATTGACATACATATACTTGTATGAAATCATATTAATTATTATTTATCATAATATTTTCCCCAATAAATATATCAATAATTACTTAATTAATGTATCTTTTAATAAACAAATCCTAGTCTGTTGATGATTTTATTTATATCGGAGAATGACAAAGGGATTTTGGATTTAATAAATGCATCATGAAGTATCTATAAAATCATGGACATATATTTGTCAGAAATTAAAAAGAGAAAAATTATTTTAAAAAATAATATGGAATAGAAAATTTCAAAAAAATTGAATACCATGTATATAGATCTTTTTTCTACATTCATCTAATTTATAAAACTAATTTTTTTGGACATTGATGTTCTGAGAAGTATTAGCATACTATAGATCAATTGATGTTTTTTATATTTTAAACTCTTGGAAATTATATTTTACAAATCCAAAAGATTTATTTATCCTGTTTGGAATTGCATTATCCTCTAGAGGGTCACATAGTGTTTCATTGATAGATTAGAGGGTTTTTTTTGAATTTCCATAGAATTCAATTTTCTATGGAAAATACATTATACATATATAACATTAAATTCATTAAATATAAATTTATAATATAATTTTATTCTATTCAACCATAAATTGAATTTATAATCAGGATATATTCATTTTATTTTACAATCCACTTATCAGTTTATAATTATATAATATAACAAATCATTAAAAATTGTTCCATACTGAGGTGTGTTTTGTGGAAAATTAGTCCATATTTTGTCCATATATATTGGATTTAAACTCTAATCCAAATAAATTAAAATATACATTTAAAAATGATTAATAAAACACTTAAAATAAATTTTTAAGATCACCCAACTTCAATAATAACTAGGGCATGATCTTGATTCTATGGAACAAAGATTTGACATGAAAATGATCTAATCAAAAATATAAATCATGAAAAAATTATTTGAAAAGAATATTACCCTTAACAATTGAAATATCTTCAATTTTTAATAACACTAAAACCCACATTTCATTTCAAATTAATGATTATTTTTGTGAGAAAATTAAAATTTTTATTAAAATGTAATTATAAATGATTTAAAGGATTTATGTATGTATAAAAACCCTCTTAAAACATCATAATATTCTAATATTTTTTTGAGTTAGGCATGGAATTATTGTGGGATTTTGGGCCCAATAGAGGCACAAAATTGATAAAATAAAATAATATGTATATTATATCACAAGCATGAAATTTTAAAAAAATAATAGAATATCTCAAGAATGGTCTTTCAAATTGAATTTATGAGACCTCCAGTATGTCTAGAATTTCAGGTTCACCCTAAGTGAAACATAACAATTTTTGATGTTGGGTGTTTGGTTTGATCACACACAAGTTGGGTGTTTTTATGCTTATTTATTTTACTAAAATAGTATTATTATTATTTAATTTTAAAAAATTCTTCCTCAAACCCATGTCACACACAACAGGAACGCTATTATTCTAGAAACATCAATATGGAATCCTTGAAATCATCCATTTTTACCCATTAAAATTAGAAACTCTTTTACGGGATAAATTTAAACAATTAGGAATCAATTTTTTTATTCGTGCATTAAAATGGGATTTTGAGTTGGGTTTTTAAATTTCAAAACACATAATGAGATTTAGCGTTATAAATAAAGAGAACATTTATTTGTTGTTCTTGGTTGATTCGGTTATATTCAGAAAACCTTCACACATGTCTACGTGTGAATGGTGAAGCTGAATTTATTTGATTCATTATTTTCATCTACCAAAAATAGCTTCATAGTCTCATTCATTTGTTCCCCTGCCACTGTGAATAGGAGGAGGAAATAGGTTGGTTATATTTTTTGTATATTTTTTTCAATTTTTCCCTTATATTTTAAAATTAAGAAAAAATTGTTGTTTTTATATTAACTTGAATCAAATGAAATTATCAATTTACAATTATTAAAAATATTATCAGTGGAAAATTGAAAAATATTATCATAAAATAATAACTACGAATAAATCCATCAAACTGTCAATTGAAAATTTATAAAAAATTTGTCAAAATATAGCTATTATATATTTTTTTAAAACTAATTATTTGAAATATAAAACAAAAATTTCATAAATTTATCCAATGATAATTATATAAGGATAATCACAACAACTTATTAATGTATAATTTATTGAATTGTCAAAATAAAATTATTCAAATTATCAAAGGATAATTATCAAGAATTATCCTAGGATAATTACATCAAATTATCATTGGGTTATTTATGAGAAAATAGAATAATGTAATTGTGGAAGTATAATTATGAAAATTATCATGGATAATTATATATATTCATCAATAATAATTATAAGGAATAACCACAATTTATCTTAGACTTATCTAGATATATATTTATATTATCTCATTTGGTTTTATAATTATTCTTGGGTAGAATTCCGCTGGAACATGATATTTCCAAAAATAATAATTTTTAAATTATCCAGAACAGAGAATGTTCCATTTATGTGATATTAAATTTATTTTTGAAATAAAATTGTTGGTTTTGGATCTAGTAACCTTTTATTGACCTTAATAATTGGAATGTTTTTTAATACTATAATAAGGCCAAGGCGGTTGTGTTATTGACTGTTGAGTTTTTCAATATATCTTCTGAACCACACAATGTGGTTTTCATAATCATTGATATTAATGCCTTTGAAGTAGTATGTTCCATACCAATTGGGGATTTTGTGACACATATTACCTTGTTAAATCTTTGTAATGACATAATTGATAACCATGGTTGATATTGATAATATGTGGTAATATATTTGATACCATTAGTTTTCTGGAGTATTGTGTTCCCTAATTGATTATGATCACTTATTTTTATATTAGGCTAAAAAATTATCAGGATATTACCGCTTTTTTACTTGTATAAATTACCATATATGTGTGATAACATTCCCTTGAAGCTTATATTAGTACATGGGAGAGTTGTAAGTCATGACATGTTTTTTCCCATTGAGGGGTAGTGTTCATGGATTTCAATGATGATGAAGGTGGATCTGAGAACTAGGTAGTGATATGAAGGTTTGGGCACTTGACCCATGCAAGTGCAATAGGGGCATGATGATTTGTGGGCCTGACCCAAGACACATATGGAATATTATTTTCTTTGGGCCAAACACATGATGGTACCATGATATGATAATTTTGGGGTCTAGTCTTAATTGATCACATGATACCATTAGGTGATGTTATTGAAAGCATAATGTAGGGTTATTTCCCCATTAACACATTCCTCGATTATCCCTCCACCATTGAGTTGAAGCCTGTATTGTAGGGGATCTATGGTAGCTTGGTAAGTGCATAACAACTCTATTTGGGATTGAATATTTATTTGATTTTCACACATTCATTATTATTATAGAATACACTTTTATACTTGAGAACCCAAAATTAGGGGAACATTATTAGTCTCCTACTTATCCATGTACTCATACCATATTCTTGAATTTTAGTGAGTTGATTGATTTGATGACTAGAGACATGCCAAATTGGAAGGGACCAATGGTGGATAGTTGATCAGAGGAACAAAGAGTTGGTAGTTGTTAAGGATAGATTATAGAGAACACCGCAATTGTTTTTATCTTCTTATTAAACGAGATGGGTGTTTATCATTTGGAGCATTTTATTAATATATAAAATGTATTTCATTCGTTAGTTTATGTATATTCACTAATGTTTTTTATTATATACTTTATGGTTTATTAAGGACCCTTTTAAATAAAATGATGGTATATTCTATGTACTAATGTAATCAGAACAACAATTCTTGTTGGAATCCTCTAGAATATAACGAGGCACACATGAGTTCATGTGGCCTTTAGGCTCAGACCCATTGGTTCATGTCAATGTGTTACAAAATTTTTTCCATTGAACATTTATGACTAACTTGTTTTTTCAATTTTTAGTGATTTCAAATAAGGTATATAGAATATAAGAAGGTTTAAAATATAGTAGCAGAACTATAAAATTTTATTCCCATCATTGTATAGTAGATCTTCACATTTCTATAATGTAGGGTATATTATTATTTAATATTACCATTGATTAAATTCACAATGGGTGGTGTATATGATATAGAAATGTGATTTGTGATATCTCATGTTAGTTCATGCATCATGGAAAATAATATAGGTTCACATTATGTATATATAACTATTATTGTGCAACATAATAATTCCTTAATTATATTCTGTGATTTGTGCTTTCTATTTGGGATAATATCTCTAATTGGGTGAAATAAAAGTTTTTCCATGATATTTTTGTATATATCTATTATAATTAATTAGTTAAACTACGCATGATGTAATTTTTTTATATATATGATAACTATGACTAACATGCTTGGATATAGACCATGGTTAGTGTTATGATGGTTATACCTTAGGTTATGGTAAACTCATGGGAGAACCATGTGTGATGACATAGACTGATTATGGTTTATCCCAATGATTTTTTTCTGATGTACATACATAACAATACAAATTATGTCTCATTCATGTAGTTTTATGGGAATACATTGGACGAAATTCACAATACTCCCACAAGGGAGGCTTTTTTTACCTTAAAACTGGATATGTTGGTTAATGTAGTCAACTGTGATTAAGTACACGCTATATTGTTTTAGTGGAAGGGTGACTATAGCCAAAATTAATTCATTCAGTTTATATCCAACAAATGAAAGTTCAGAACAATGGTCAAATATTCAATGAATTAAACTTCAACATTATTCATCCCTATATGGAGCTGAAGGACCAAAGGATGCTGAAGAATAAGTTGAAATATTTTTCTAAATTTTCTACCTATTAGAAACACTGATGGATCAAAAATTAAGTTGTTATTGAACTTCTACTATGTGAGAAGAAAATTTGATGCCACCATATCATATGGAACCACGAGATCAGAAGGAGATAAAGGTTAAGATGAATGAATAATAGTGGAATGGATATACCTATCTGAGTACTTCACCACAAGGTGAAATATTTTTCTCTATGAATGTGGATGAAATTATTTTACTCTAGATCAATTATAGAAATATAATCCTGGTGACATTGAAGAACTAATATCCATTCCCAATATTGATGATCTTTTTGATCGATTATGAGTAAACGTATCAGGGTACACAATGAATGAATATAGATTGGTAGTTTTAATTTTTTTTTACTAGATCGATGTAAAAACTTATTCTCAAATAATTTGATCCCTGATGAAAAATACAAGGATCTTGTGTGAATTCAATTAAGCATAAAATTAAAAAAAAAATACATCATTCAAATTAAAGGTGTGTTCGTAAACCACAATTCCATAGAGAATAATTTTCAAGAAACAATGTTTTGATCCCTCTAGACAATACACACATGCTACTAATGTCCACAGTAATTCAGACCATTAAAATAAGGTGATGGCATGGAGATTCAATGAAAAAATCAATGTCTAGATGATCATCGCTATCATGTTCCACAGATCAGTGAAGGCGATTTAAGACCAAAAACTTAGAATGGGAACTTCTCTCTCTAGGATGTATGAACAAGGATATAGGATCTCTCAAATTCAAGTGGATTAATTTTTTCTTGGAAAAGAGTTCTCCCATTTTAATATTGTTGTGGTTAAACAACTACAAAGGGCTCTTCGTCCCCCTTCTACATAACACCCACTAAATAAATCATAGATGACACATTATGACCAACTAATTATGTCATAAACATCATTTATATTTTTACCAAGTACTTATAATATATTAAATATATTACATTTTAAAATTTAGATATTAACTTGACTCAGCAATCCCACAAACATTAAAATATCCTTAAATATTGAAATAATATTCTCTCATTACATTTTTTCCCATGTATTCACTTAATACCTTGTGAAAAAATATAATAAATATCTATAGTGGTATATAGAAACCCATCATGGACCAAAGGGGGCATGGAAAATCCATAGAAAGGAATAGCATTACTAAAAACACACATCTTGTAATATAATCTATTTTTTATATGATATCTCTTAAATAAGGATAAACACTTTGTGTCATCATCTATTCATGATTTTTTATTCATTGTGCTTAGTATAAAAAAATTCCATCCTCTCACATGACGATGGATTTAGTGAATATACTACCGTCCCAATAATCTAGGAATGATATATTACTTCTTTTCAGAAGAAACAAATTCAATACTAAATTTTGAATCAATTTCATACCACCAATGATGCACCCAACACAAAATACCTCACTACAACATCAGTACTATAGTTTTCACACTACATTATATTAAATAATCAAATTTTATACACTGATAATAATCTCTATTCATGATGCCAATACACATTTTTATAAATAGTAACATGAGTGAAAATACCTTTAACATTGTTGTTTAACTTTGATCATCAATTTACAAATGATGTTTATATAGAAATAACTGATAGTGTAACTTTCCATGTTGATTTTCAAAAACCAATGTTGAAAAATCATCCAAATATTAAATTATGGAGTTCATTCAATGTCCAATTTATAAAAAGATAACGGTGAAAGAATATTGAAATACAAAGCATGAAAAGAGAGTTTCCAATGTCATTATAATAAATACCCAACCTGGAAAGATGTAAATTATTTAAAAAAATTTAAAAAATTACTTAATTCCACAGTTGAAAACTCAAAATGCAGAACCAATAACAGAATAAACCAAAAAGGCAAGACAAGATTACCAAATATAATTTCTAAATGTTATAATTTTTTAAAAATATATTATTAGATGAAACTAAATATCCTAGTTTGTAAAATATTATATGTATTTTCAAAATAAATATTAAAGGTGTTTCAAGTCAATGAATGTATACAAAGAAAATATATAAAAAATGTAACAAATAAAGTGTTTTTAATTTAGAAAATAACACATTTATTTATTTAATAAGTGTTAAAATAGAAATAACCTTTTCAATATATATTATGGTTTGGGAAATGATTATTTCATAAATTAGTCATAAAACACAATATCCACATTAAAAAATCATTTATTAACGATGAAAGTGTGTTTATGAAGTAATATATAAAAAAATAAATCATTGATTTGTAGTAAAAACCATGTATTCACTGGTATAAATGATATTTACCTGAACCTTCACAAAATCAATTTTTTCTAGTTTTACTAAAAAATTGGAATACCAATTGAGCTCAATTTTTGGATAGTTTTAATTTCGAATATTAATTATCAAAACCAATGTAGAATGATAAAATTAAGATTAATAATCTAAAATAATGGAGTAACACACACTTCTTTGAAAACATATTAAATCTTATTCAAACCCCACCCAATAAAGTGAATAACCAATATATTTTACATTATTTCATGAAAAATATTCATAACATCCAATATCCTCTATAATATAAAATATTAAGAATTAATAATATTTTATTGAATAGTGGTTCATAAATATATATTTTTCCATACACATCAAAAAATGGATAAAACCAACACGTGAAATACTTTTTTTAAACATTGAAATATATATTCGGTTATAGAAGATTAGTTAAAAAAATCCCTCTATTGAAATTTATTATGGGTTGATAAATCCATAAATATTAGTGCAATCACATTATAAGAAATGACCGTGGAGACACAATATTGGAAAATTAATTAATTATTTTAATATAAAATATGTTTACTTAATGAATATAAATTAATAATTTATATTTACATACATGGAAAATGACTGAAACATTGGTACATGGATCTAATCACAATTCACAATATCCATGATGTTAGTTTTAATAATATATAACATATAATCTATTACACATAGATAAAAAAATTGAGAAAGTAAAATAATTATCTAATATAGGAAAAACATTTTATAACATTCTTACCCAATCAACATCCGAAGGAATATCGATAGGTTCTGGAACCAAAAAAAATTATTTATTTTACAGTGATTCCATTAATTTCAGGTACACCTATATAAGGTAATGAAAATAATATTATTAGTAATTATCAATATAATTAGAAATAAACATTGAATGGAAACTCATATGTCACATGTTAGTCGAAGGTAATTATTAACCGGAAAAATTATAAAATGAAAAATACCATTTCCATATATGAACATCGCCTCATTAGGTAGTGGCACTGGTTTTGTTGGATCAATAATATAATTCAACAATACTATTACATGACTTGAATGCATAAATTGATGACATACATAATATCCTAGACGATATAAAAACTATACTGCATAATTCATACATGGGAATCCCTAGAATGTTAATCACTATAGATGGTTGGGTATCAATGATGTGGTGGTGAATCTGGGTAGTAATGTTATGTAAGCTATATCAATCTCATTTCTTCTATAAGCATAGATGATGCAAATGGTTTTATACTATCCTCTGTCGACCCATTCAGGTTTCTCCATTCAATATTCATAGAAATTATTTCCTCCCAATATTAATCTCACATCGATAACGCCCTATTAGTGTAGAATTTTTTTTTAGATCTCATACCCTTCTTATACCCATTAACACGAATAGGAAATTCTAGATTTACATAAGAAATAGAAATAATATCCTACTACCCCTAAGTAAAAATGTCCCATATTCCATTTTCACCAGAAGGGAATCATGAAGTAAAATTTTCAAATCTAATGTATGTGATATATATTTAGAAAATAGTAATATTTATGAAAAGTAATAATTAATTACATACAATATTATAAAATAATTTCTTTGTTGTAATTGTAATATATATCCCCTTTTTACATTCTCACCCCTTTCCATTTTTCATGAATAGTGGGAAGAGATAGTCCTAGAGAAGCCTCTTTAGAGCCGATAATTTTTTTCCTCCTAATTGAAAGAATTTTTTCCCCAATCATTTGTTCCTATAATAAAGGATACCCACCATGATTCAATGTATGAGAGTATACATTATGAGACTTTATCTCATGGTGATATTTCCTACAAACCTATTATATTTGAAAAAAACAAGTTATAATGTAATGAAAATTAATTAATCAAATGAATTTTACAAGGAACAAAAAATAACATCAAAGCTTCCTCCTATTAACTAGAGACAAATTTTTTCATGTCACTCTATCTATAAAACTATACATATTTCATGGATCTTGCACCTTTTTACCCAAAAAATATTAATTTATGTCAAAAATATCTTAAAATCTCTTCTTATTATCATCACAATGTATATAAGATTATTTTAATTACATAATCTCTTGAAAGATAAATTTCATAATTTATTGAATAAATAATTTTTTATGAATTGTATAATATTTAAATCATCATAAAATTAATTAATGAATGTTAAAAAATTTATTGTTTTTCACCCTCATAATAAATTTTTCCATGACCCTTCAATACATCTCCATTAATGGTTTAAAATACTTATCCTGAAATAAACCTATATTGTCAAATAAGTCCTAAAAATGAATTATTTGGACTAGTTAAGAAGTATTTCTCTCTGAAGATAATTGTCACCCTTTCCGCTCTATGTGAAATTGAAATTTTTATTAAATTTATAATCCCATTCCAACCATATTTAGGTACCATCAACTCTAGAGAATAAGAAGATATGAAAATAATTGTAAGAAGTATAATCTTAGTTGTAATGACCCAGATCCCGCTAGGGTTGATCCAGTGCCTCAAAATATTTCATTTTCATAAGATACATGAAATGAAATCCAAAATTACCATATATTTTACCAGTCTCGGTAAACCTAACACATGTATGAAACCCATCAGACATTAGGAGAAAGAAAATAAAACATAACAAAGTAAAATAATTTTCATCATTTAACACATTCAAGATATTTTCATCACATCCTGGGGAAAGCAAAAAAAATAAGGGTGATCTCAAATTCTTAGTACTGGTTTAATACAGTGTAGTAAACAATGAATAAGTGAGCATAATCAATTTGGAAAGGTAAATAATTGGAAACACATTCTGTTTCATCAATAAATTGAGAATAAAGTGTATCCATGTATTTGTTATAGTGAACATCTTATGGATAATAATTAATGAATTTTCAATACAGGTAATTCATAATTAGTGGATATCATGGATCTGGAACATGAACCACACCTTCATGACCATTCCTAAGACAATTTAATTAATAGGTAATATCTCATTTAATGTTATCTTAACTAATTCATCCCATGTGACTACCGATTCATCGAGGGTACATCAATAACTAGGACCCACCAATGAATTATGAGCCAAATAATTCATCATATATCTATTAATATATTTAATTGATAAAAATTATTCCATATCATCAAATATCCATATTGAATAAAAGATACAAATTTATCAATATTTCAAAAATTAATCAAATAACATTCAAATTAGAAACCATATATAAAAATGGAATATGCTCTAATATATAATAATATACATCATAAAAGAATATTTATATTTAAGGTAAATTTTATTATAAATGATTACAATAAAGTTATCGTTTCAATATAAAGTTAACAATAACAAAATAAATTGATATTCTGCAATAACTTTTAGCGATTGGAAATTTTCAATTAAAACCCCATTGGATGAAATAATTTAAATTGAAACATAAAATAATAAGTGGAATGAATAAAACATTATATTACATGTCCTAGTGACCTTATAAAGACTAATTATAAGTGAATCATTTATAATAACAAATAATTCTCTATAGAGTGTAAATTGAGAGGAAATCCCTCACAACATGTAATCTATCAAATCATATGCCCCATAAAATTAATAATTATAAAATGAAACATTTAATAAAATGAATATAATGATATTATTTATAAATTTTATGTATACATATAACACACACAGTAAATAAGTTGTGGCTAAGGCATATATATCATAGAAATAAAAGTTAGAAAAGAAAACCCTTACCTCTATTTTCCCTTTATTGGCGTCTAATTTAACCTCATGTATACTTATATAAATAATTTTATTAACTATTTCATAACTATATTAATATCTATAAAACCTTATTAGATTATTTTATTACATCTAGTGACCCATTTAATCAGTAACATTTCATTATTTTCATTGTTTCAGGTGAATTTGTTTCATGGTTTCATGATTGTTTCTCATGAGTATAATTATGGATGTTCTTATAAAATTATAATATGACCAAAAATTCGAATAAAATGTTATAAATTAACTTATAGGATTATTAATGTTCCCATATATCATTTTTTTCTAACATTAGGATGACTCATTTTGTAAAATACTAATGATAAATGATATGTTTATTTTGGTAATTTTTTCATAACATCACAAATCCGTTTAGTTTTATTTACTATTATCATTATATATTAGTTCCAGAAAAATAAGTAAGCCATAATATTCCAATTCAAATATAATTTAACCAAAAAAAATTTTTATGACCATCCATGAAGGCATTAATGGAAAACAAATAAAACTATTATTCATGAAGGTGATTAACCGAAATAATTGGGAAAATAGTTCCTTTTCATTGAGTAAGAGGAGGTAATAAAAGGGTTTTATATAGGATATTAAATAACAAAAATGAAATTCTAGTATTTTAATGATTCTAGAATTATTATTCCTTTATTGGTTAAGGAGATGTTGATGAGGTATAAGAAGAAAATAATACAAGTGAGGTGTTTTGATAAAACTACCTCTTGAATCTCATCTCCATAGAGGACCTCTTGAAGACCATGGACTTGGCCTTTTAGAGATAGAATCATCACATGGACGTGGGAATATTTATGAGGGGTTTTTTTATAAGATATATGAATATTTTCTAGGCTTTTTAGTCAAAAAGGGGTGGTGAAGGTTTGTATTTATAATTGAGGAGAGGTGGGTTTAAGTTATTAAATAATGATTTTTTATATTTAAACCCAACCACATTGAGGTGCAATTAATTTCCACAATTATTTATGATAATTAATGGTTTAGTTTTTGTTTATTGTCATGAATTATCTCAATATTATGATTAATGATGTCATTTTTTAGGTATTTTAATCCTTTATCTTTTAAGTTTAACACTTTTCATTATTTTATCTATACTGCAGTAAATAATATTTTCCCCACGATAACATTCTTATGTCTAAAAATGAAAATGAAAATAAAACCTAATTTTTACATTATGAATCTAAATATAAAATTCATTTCAACAAACTCATTTTTCATAATTTAAAAAATTATTTCTAAAATTAATTTGGCGGACACAATGGGAAAACGTGTTGTTAAAGTGTAAATGTTCAAAAGAATGAAACATTTTTATATCCAATTTCAATGTGAAATTGACTCCAATGTAATAAATTTTATTTATTTATATATAATAAAACAAATTATACTCTAAATCAAACTTAAAATATAATTAAACCTTATAAATTATTTACATGGGAAGTCAGTTTTCAATTAAAATACAGTATATCTCACTTTTCATAAAAAATTTGGACTTATTAGAAAAACCATTAATTTATCCTAAGATAATATTGATATACCAATTTTAAATTTAATTTTAATTTTAATAATAAAATTTATAAAATTGTCAAAAATTATATACAAAATAGGTGTTTCATTAAAATTTTGTAAAATTACATTTTAGAAAAATATAGCTTTTATGCATGAAATTTTATTTATTATTTCCTTAATCCTATAAAAGTTATTATATGAATATGAATTCATTTTTTGTATATATTTCATATAATTTTAATTAACTTCTTTCACCAATATTGATTAATTTAATTTATTATGATAAGATTTAATTGTGGTCATAATTTGTTAATTCAACACATATTTTATATTCAATTGGTTTGAATTTTTATTCATAATTAATTAGAAAAAAATGAATTAATTTTATAAACATGTGTTCAAAATATTTTCAAAATATAGTTAATCCTATTCACCCCTTCTAATTTAATGGATAGTTTATGTTAACCGTCATAAAATAAAAATATTTAATGGTATATCGCAGTTCATTAAACTTGGTGTTGATTGTAACGTATGCTATCGAAGAAATTGAATTTATTTAAGAAGATAAATACGTTAAAATATTTGGCTGTTACAATCTTCAATCATTAAATAAATTTTTTCCTCAAAATTTTGAAAATTAACTTCAAATATAAATGGTTGATACTTAGAAGTTCCTTTGTGGGAAGCTCACACATTAAATAGGGTTTATAAAACATAACCTTAATAAGATGGAAAGCTAAATGAGAATGACGAGACAACATTTGGATTTATAATAGGATAAATTTTTTGATAAGTTTTGACATGTCCATAGAAGGGAAATATATCTATCAATTTATAATGAAGAATGATATAGGACAAGGTCATTTGAATGTTATTGACCAAAAAATCATATAGACCATATATGTTGGAAAAAGGTCATTGATATCTTAAAAACAATTGTTTTTGGATAAAATTTAATTTCAAAATCATTTGAGGATGTATACTTACTTGAAATACTCTTATAAGTACAATCACACTCTTTTTTCCTTATATAACTCCCTAATTTATTTCATAAACCAATAGATGGATATTTAAGGTGAATTTAAATTCCTATAAGACTTTTATCAAAAGATCCTTAAGTAAATCATTTTTCTATCAAATAGTTTCCCAAATAAAACTGGTTAGAACATGTTATTCAATATTATAAATCATAATTTATCCTTAAAATAAAAAATCTAAATTTTAAATTCATCATCATCATGTATATGTTTATTAAAAGTGGGAGAACATACAAAGGAAAAAAACAAAAAAAACAAGAACAGAAAAATAAAACAAAACCTGGATCCGGGGGAAGACCCCTCCCCCAAGCCAAGACGGCCTAGGGTGATCTGATGTGATGAAGACCAAGTTCATCCACTATTATAGATTCTATCCCCTTAGGCCGGATATTCCTTGTAGTGTGAAGAAACACCTCTTCTATGCTATTGACATCCACCGAGGCCAAGTGATCCACGACCTTGTTCCCCTCTCTCCAGTTGTGTAGGATATTCATTCTGGTATTAACCATTATTCTACATATCATGATGACATAGCTAATCGACCAAGGAGAATCATTGTACCCTTTAAAGGATTTTTTTCCCAATAATGGCGTCTGTTTCAATTTCAGAGACTTATTGACCCTTTTGAATGAAAAGGTTGAGTCTAGTGAAAATAGCCTTCACCTCTACTTACAGAGAAGACCCATGGCCCAATATGGCCGAGAAAGTGAGGTAAACTGAACCCTTGTGGTCTCATACCACTCCTCCTCCATGCAGGATCCCTTGGATTCAAGAGGTGTCTATCTTAAGATTCATACCCACTGAAGGAGGTTTCCATCGAACCCAGTTACCTTCCCTTCTTCTAGGTGCCAAGTCCACATTGGAGCCTGGTTTGAACCGAGAAAGATAAAGGGTTGCCTGCCATTTCCTCACCGCCATGTTAAGATCCAGTAGCATATTTTTCTCCCAAACAATAATGGCACGAGATGATACCCCCACCCCCTCGTGCTTTGATTTGTTTAGGGCCTTCCATATAGTCCAGCACCCCACATGCAACACCACTGATCGGGCCACCCTCTCTGGACCTCTCCCATCAGAACCTTGAAACCACTTATCAATAAAGGTGGTGAATGAACCATCTGAGGGAAGGGGTGTAGAGAACTCCCCCAATATTTTTCCACACCTCGTGTGCCTAGTCACTGTCAAAGAACAGATGCCTAGTGATCTTCTCACAAGGAACACTACAGCGTATGCACATGGATGCCAGTGGAATACCATATCTACGGATATTTTCATCCGTTGGGAGGCCTTTGTTCTGAATCCTATAGGTGAGGAATTTGATCTTGGTGGGGATGTTTTTCACCCATAGAGGCTCATCCCAGCTCTCAGCCTGCCATTGTCCTTTATTAATGCAGCGGAAATCCTTCAAAGATAACATGCCTGAGGAGGAGGTCGTGAACACACACATCTCGTCCTTTTAATTAGGCTCAATGATTTAAAAACACTCATGTTTTTTCTTATCCAAAACTAAATCGGTGAAAGTAGGAATGAGACTGGCCTCCATGAGAGAAATATCGGTTGCTGGTCATCCAGGGAAACCCATCACTATGCCACACCAATATTGATGCCAGAAGGATATCTCTCCCTTCCCTACCACCCATAATGAGAAGGGACGAAGGATATCAACAATAGGGCCTATCAGCGACCACAGGGAGGAAATATGACCCTCCCCTAGGACACGATGACACATCACGTATGCCAACATGGTAGTCCCCCATAGGGTACGCTGTTACAGGACACTCCATGGAAGCCTCACATGCATGTAAGGGAGGTTGTCTGTCAGGTTGCGCACCTCTATACCTCCTTCATTCACTAGTCGCACCTTTTTCTCCTAGGCTACCCAATATTTCTGACTAAATTCAATGTTCATTAATTTAGAAGGTCACTATATTTCCAAAAATCAACAAAACAGAAGATTTTATGAACAACATAATGAATATATTATTGTAATTTACCAATTATACAAATACCTTCATATCCGTTAATCATTAATGAAAACTATCATGCATCTAGAAAAAAACATATGTTTTTGAATATATTAATTAAACCCCAACATGTATTAAACCCACCATAAACCATAAAATCGCAAACCTCTTTCATAGTCACTAATAAAATCCCATAAACATCTCTATATAATAATTATCTCAATAATGGGAACATAGTTAGGTTTTTCTTCCGAAAATCACATGTTTTCAAAAAGATCTACTTGCAACAGAATCACTTCTATTAGTTACTGGAAACAGTAATCAGACTATTTCAAATCCAAAATGAAAATGTATTGTGATACAATCCGTATATATTTCATAATTCATATAACCAATAAATCATTGTTAAAATAATCGAATAACATAATTCTTGAATCCAAACAAAATTATATTAATCATTCCTCTTTATCTCTGGTAATAATATAACCATGACCGTGATCTATTTGAATTTTTGATCTTTATTCCTTTGACACTTAGGGAATTCATTTTTATAGTTCTGAATATCTCTACATATGATTCATTTTACATTGGAATATTTTTTTCTTTCCCTTGAAATAAAATTTATGGTGGGATTTATCTCCACACTTGTATCAAACTCCCAAACCTTATAATAATGTACAAGACTGTTTCATTCAACAATTAACACATGGGGAAAATACATCTTCCCCCTTTCCCCTTTATCTAACCTTTTCCTAGTTGTAATATTATTATCATGGTTCCCATTGAGTACATATAACTTGGATAATTCTTTCTCTATCATGTTAGATCATTATTTTTTTGTTATAACCTAATGATAATTTTTTTGAGACTTCATAACATTAAAATATTTTTTTAATCCCATAAAATAGGTTTCCATTCATACTCTTCAGATCACATTCATTGGTGATGTTCACATTATATATACTATGTGATACATATAAATGATGAAAAAAAGTGGATTAGATAATATAATTATAAAACATATTTTGTAATCCCAAAACTATTGAAATAAATAACAAAAATTTAACAATTTCATCGTAGATAATCTCATAATTGTAAACACGATTTCTTTCATATGATCTTCTATAATTATCCTCAAATTCTATCATAGGGTTATGTTATCTAGTATATATTTTCCTAAATCTAGTTCCTGTTGATTCTACTAAAATTTCTCTAAAACCTGATATAATGACCGTGACTTCAGATTCCCAGAGTCGGTGTCTTACTTTATTACATTGGCATAAGATAAAAGAAATAAAATCCCCATGGTTTGAATAGTTTAGTAGTCTTGGTAAACTAGATACATGTATAAAAACAATCAAACATTTGTAATAGAAAATATAACATAAAAAGGAAAGTAATTTACAATCTTGAAATCATTCAAGATATCTTCTTCACAACATCAAGAATAGAAATAAAATAAGGGTGGACTCAAATGCTCAGTAAGGGTTAAATATAGCTGAAGTAATAATGAATAAATAATAATAATAAATATAAAAAAATAAATAAAAAATTAAATTAGTTTTAATATATAAATTGAGAATGAAATACATCCACATATATTTATCATAGTGAAAATTATTTTGATAATCATCACTGAATTCTGAATGAATGAAATGATTTATTATTGGGTGTTATTTATCTGGCACATGAACCACTACTTTCATGACCTTTCAAAATACTGTTAAATATATATGTAATAACCTATTTAATGTTAGCTTAAACGACTCATCCTAAGTCAAGGCCAATGCATCGAGGGGATATCTATAATAAATCTGAACATGTGCATCCCAGTCAAAATCATTCTTCATATTTTTAATAAGTGATTTATTTAATAAAACATGGTCAATATCAATAAGTATATATATTGAATAAAAGATACTGATTTATCAATATTTCAATAACTAATCAAATACCATTAAAAGAAAACACCATATATTATAATGGAATATATTTTAGGCCATAATTATATTCATTATATAATAATATTAATATTTATTAGAAATAAAACTCTTAATGAAAAATTATAACAATAATGTGATTTCTTCATCACAAAGTTATCAATAATAAAAAAGTGATATTTTGGTATAACATTTATAATTTAGTAATATTCATCTAAAATCCCATTGAATGAATTAATTAAAATTGAAATGTAAAATACCATGAAGATTTGCAAAATAATAATATTAAATTTCAAAGGGATAACATATACACCACATATAAGTGAATTAGTGAATAATAAAAAATAAAACTCAATAGAGTGTAAATTTAATAGAAATCACATACCACTTGTAATCGGTCTAATCGTATGACCCATAATCATAATAATTATAAAATGAAAAATATACAATGAATATAACTAGATTCATGATATAATAAATCAAGGTGTAGTATAAATACACCACACAGAAGAAATAAGTTGTGAAAATTTCATATATCTCACTAAAATAAAATTGAGATGAGAAAAACCTTACCTAAGAATTCCCTTTAACGGTCAGTACCATAAAATAATATATAATGATTTATAGAATTTTTTTAACTCATTACCAAAATATGTTAAAATTTATATTACAATTTTTGATGATTTTATGACATCTTGTAACATATTTCAAAATAATATTTCATTATTTTTAAGGTTTTAGGATTGTTCGTTTCACAGTTTCATGATTTGTCCTCATGAGTATAATTATGGATGTTCTTGAAAAATTTGAATAAAATAGATAAGTGGAATTAAATTATATTAATGAATTTATATGATTATTTACGGTCTCATATATGTTTTTGGTTTCTAACATGATGATGGTTAATTTGATAAAATGTTAATGATAAATGATTAGTTTATTTTGGTGCTTCTTCCAAACATCACACAATGGTTTCATTGTATTTAATATTATAAGTATATTTTAGTTTGAAAACATGAAGTAATTTTCAATATATCTAATAATATCTTATTTGACTAGAAAAATAGTTTTATGTCCATCCATGTTGGTGATAATGGAATAAAACAAAAGTATTATTCGCATAGATGATTAACTAGAATAATTTGGAAAATATTAACATTTATATGAATAATAAAAATTAAAAATTGGGGTAGATATAAAATATTAAATTTGATATATGGAATTTTATTATTTACATTATTTTTTAATTATTATGAAATTATGTATACAAAAATAAGGGAGTTGTTTTGAGAAAACTACCTCTTGAATATCACCTCCTTCGAGGACCCTGATTTTGGTCAATTTGTGGGAAAAGAATCATATGGATGTTGGTATAGAGAGTAGGATATTATTTTTAAGATATTGTATCAGAACAATGTCATGTTATTTGAAATGGAGTGGTGTCCTTACTTTAGGAGAGGGGGGTTTAAGTGATTAAATAATGATTATTTTATGTTTAAATCCAACGACAATGAGTTGGAATTAATTTACATGAATTTAAATTGTAATAAGTGTTATAATTTATTTTTAGGGTCATTAAATAACATAAAAACCCATTTAATGTTGTAGTTTTTAGGTATTTTATGCCTTTACCTTTTAATTTTAACACTTTTCAACATTTCACCTAAACTGTAGTAAATAATTTTTTATCCACAACAATTTTTTTATGTATTAATATGAAAATGAAATTAAAAAATAACACGGTACTTATTATTAAAAATATGGTATCCATTTTACCAATTTCAAATAACAAAATTTGAAAAATTATAATTTAAATTTATCCCACAGATGAAAGGAAAAATAAATTTTCATAGTGTAAAAGTTCAAAAAATGAAATTTTTTTATATACAATTTCAGTTTTAAATTACTTAAAAAGACCTAAAATTGATTTATTTATGTAAAAAGTAATAAATTGTGAATGAAAATCAATTTATAATATAATTTTTCGTGATAAATTATTAGTATGAAATGTCATTTTTCAATTAAAATAAAATACTTTTCGCTTTTGATAGGAAATTAAATTATCAAAAAAATAACCAAAATTCACCATAAGATAATTCTGATAACATTATATTAAAAATTATGTTTAATTTTGTGAGTAAAATTTATAAATTTTATATATTTTAGATTTTAAACAATCGTTCCATTAAAATGGCGTAAAATTCCCTTTAAATATAGTTTTTATACTTAAAATTGGATCTATTCTTATCTTATGACTTTAAAATTATGGGATTAATTTTATAAAAAATTTAATATATAAAATATAAATTTCATTAATATATTTCAATAATATTGATTAATTGAATTTATTAAGAAAAATACCATTATGGACAGATAAATATTTTTCCATAAGCATATCGTTTTTGTTCAATTGGATTTCATTTTTATTCATAATATATTGGAAACCAATGAATTAATTTTACAATAATTTTTAATCAATATTTTAATAATTTATTTAATCATATTCACACCAAAAAATTTATTAGCTAGTTCATAATTTTTTCATTAAAATAATAAAATTTAATAGTATATCACAGTTATTTTAAGCATGATGTTGCATGAAACATATACTATAGAATAAATTTATTTTATTGATGGATAGAAATACGTTAAAATATTTGGATTCTTATTTAGATTCATTAAATAATTTTATTACTATATATATATTAAAATGAAAATTTATATTCCTTGGTTCCTGTGCCCCTGTGTCTTTCATTCTAAATTATGCATACTAAATCAAAAAAAATTATGTGTACCAATATTTGATTAAAAGTGGATAATTATATAAATAGAAAATTGATTGTTCATAATATAAATTACCATTAATGTTATATTTTCAACGTATAAATTTTTCAATATTAATTAGTGTATATTTAAATTAACAAAAACAGAATGTTAGAAGTGATTATCATCTAAAAAAGTGTAATTTTGTGTAGCTTAATATTTTTTATAAATAAAATTTATTATATTTAAAAATGTAACTATACATAATAGGATGAAAACTATAAATTTTTTATTGAATAAAATCATTTACCTGTAAATGAAGAAAAAAATAAACTTATATCTACATAATTATGAAGCAAAAATTTTTAACCAAATTCGGTTACCTGAATGTAATGAATTTAAAATATATTAAGAAATTATGATTTTTATAATTAAATATTTTAAAATATTAAACTTAAAAACAGTGTTTTTAATTAAAATGGTTTAATAAAAAATAGATTACTGGATTAGTTAGGAGCGTAATTTAGTATTTCTATATTTCCCTTCAAAGTGATCTTTTCCTGGTATATGGGCAATTTCCATTCCATAATCATTTTTATCATCATCTAATCAGGTAATAGGTATATAAAATTAAATTAATTGTGGAAAATCATCAATATTATCATCATCAAAATGATTTTTTCCCAAGAATAATAATGCACCACTGATTTTTTGATGGGTCAAAAACATAGATTATTTTTTTCCATGACTCTTTATGATAAATTACTACTCCATAAAACTAAATATTTTGAAATCAAAATGTGTAAATCCATATTCATCTTGTGTCAAGCCAATTTCACGGTCAACCCAGTTATACATAAATACCAATACTCATAATTTTTTATAATCTCTCATATATAAAAAAGAATAAATAATATGTTATTGATGAAGAATTTGACATTTTATTTTTTCACTCGAAAAATGAAGTGCTTCAGCAAAAACAGTTACTCATATATTTTGAATATTGATTGTTTCATCATGTTTGTTTGTAAATTTTTAATCCATTATTATCAAAACCTGGTCACATAATCACATTAATACTTGGTCCCTCTATTAACTAATTCAATGTTTCTAGTTAGAATGAATCCATATTGAGTTTCTCTATAACGAAAAAATTTTGTTTTTATGTTCATTCATCAACCAATTTTTATTTCTTCTTGGGTATCATGTCATCAATATATCAATATATGATGATATATATGTTTGAACATCACTAATGCGTTCATAATATAAAAATATGCATGTACAACTTCATCATGTGCAATTATATTTACCTTTAAGACATGATTCCTTTTACATTCAATATCAACTATCAAATGTCAAGATATAGGGGGACCAACATGACTCACATCAAAAAAATAATCAGTATAAAACTCAAGTGCCACATTTTTATGTAGAATTTTCCAAAATATAGGTATTTGGTGAATGAGAATTATTAATAAATCCCATCAAAATTTTCATATACCTTTTAAATATATACATAAATTGTAAATAAGTAGGGCAACATGTTATAATCTCTCACACAAAATGAATTAATTGATGAAATTTTATATCAAAAAATTATTGTGAAAAATTCATTTCAGTTTCATAAAGTATGAGGATGGATTCAATATATAGCACATCTAACAAATAAAAAACAGTGAATTTTCAAAAAATTGTATTTAAAATGTTACAAAACATGATTGTAGACATTGTGATAGGTATCAACAATATTCCAAATAGTGTAACTTGTAGAAACTAGTGCATCAATACATGATAGTCATGAGATTTGATACCTCTTATCATTAAATCATTTATTGACACTAAATATTTCACATTTTAAGAAAACCAACAATTTACTTTAATTTCATGTATTTACTGTAAAAAATTTATCTTATCACTCTTCTATATTGTTTAATAAGCTGATGAAAAACATATTCACATTCCTTTTATCATGTAAGATAACACAAAATGTATTGTCATAGTTATTAATTCTAGCATTGTATGGAAATCATCTTTTAGGTTTCCTTTTATGTCAAAAAACGTTCTAATTAGGTTATAATTTTTTTTCTCAACATGCATAAAGTCAATGTTATATTTTACATAAAAAAATATCCACGAAGTTACCTTTAATAAAATTGATTTATTAACCGATTTATTTAGTTAAAAACAAGAACATCTTTCCATTAAAAAATTGACATCAGTGTTTTTTACTTTAATGAAGTATTATTTAAAAAAATAGTTGTGGTGAGGAATCATATGATTGTAATCTATTTAATGCCATTTTTACTAATTGATAAGGATGGTACATTCAAAAAAACAATTATTTCCCATATATTTTATTCTATTCTAACATTGATGATATGATGACCCCTCTTATAAAATTGCACGAGCATTATATCCTTCACCACAATCACTACATATGTTCCCTATGTAACAAAGTGGTTTATAGTGGACATTATCATAAAACAAAAATGAATATATAGTTTCTGGAATGAATAAAAAACTATAAATCCTATTTCCTTAAGAAATTTAAAATCATTAATAAATGGTAATAGATTAAAAGTTTTTGGTCCACAAATCTTCAATCTCTTCAATATATATTTCCACATTAAACATATTCCAGGAGAAATGTAATAGAAAATGAAAAAAGTCAATGAAATATGTTGTCTATTGAGACTCTGATATGAATTCATTCCATGTGTTCACAAACCCATTCTAATATATGTAACATTATTTCCAAAATCATGAAATATTTATCAAATATTTTCCGTTATGGTGAATCAATATGATGGTGTAGGATTCCATTATATTTTAACTCCTATTTATGCCATATTATCCTTTTTTTCATCATTTATATTGTAAAAGATACACATAAAATGAGTAATTATTATAAGATACCATGTTTATTTAGTAGGAGGTTTGTTGATTGTTCTTGAGAATGAGTATTGGTTGGATTGGTCTACCATTTTATTTTTTAATGTCCCAAAACATAGAAATTTTGAAAAAAACATTTAAATTCCTTCATCATCAGCACATAGTCATTAGGGAAAGAACATATATTTTTAAACATCATTACCATTGGAGATAAGTTTTTTTGCCTCATAATTTTAATTTGGAATTCCATTTCCTTGTAGAAGTGTCTCATTTATTATTTTACGCAATTAATTGAAACTCATATCACTCCATCCATGTCTTGATTTCCATTTAACTAATCACACCACTTCTAATAACAATGAAAATTTAGTACAACATGAGAATACTGGTTTCTCAGCATCTATATAATATTTATTCAACACACTTTTTAAATGTTTTGAACACTAACACCATGAATTAATTCGTCAAGATTATGTTCTTTCTAATACATAATATCTTCATTCACAATTAATCTTGACATATTTATTATTTCTCCATGATAGATTCTAAAATTATAATTAGAACTAAAACTATATATGTCATACAATTTTTAATTTCCAAGTACCCTAATTAAATCATATTTAAACATTTCATGCGTGGATAATGAATCATTACATTGTTTCCAAGAAGTTGTTAGTTTTTCCATGAAATTTTAAAACCCATTCTCATATTCATTAGAATTATTTCATGTACTCATCCAATTTCAATCCATTAATTAACTAAAAAATTAAAATATAATAGATTAATATATTGATACAAATAATAATATAAATAAATATATAAAGCATATAAACATATTTAAAAACTCATAATTTAAAAATGCATAATTTTTAAAAAATAATTTATAACATTACAGTTATTTAAAAATAAAAAAATATAATGATAAAAGTGTTAATCAGAATTAATTATAAATACAAAAACATTTTATAAATGAAAAAAATTGGGAAAAAATGATTTCAACCACGAAAATATTATAATGCTAAAAAACTTATAAATACAGGAATTTTTAAATGAAAATCATTAAAATAAAAAAGCATTAGATTGAGACACAATTTTTAATACTTGAAAAATTAATACCATTAAACAGATTTCAAAAAAAATTATATATGATAATAAAAAACAAGAAATTATTCGAAGAATGAATTATATAAGTAATGTATATTTAATTTATCTTCAAAACTAAAAAACAACTTATAGAATCGATAAGTACATTCATCTTGAATTATGTTGAAATTTCTTGAAGGTGGTAGAAATATGATGAACGCTTGATGATTAAATAAAAACATATAAAAACATTTAAAACAAGATAATTTAAACATGCATAAATTTTAAACAAATAATTTAAATTATAAAATGAAATTTAAATTCAAACACTATGTACCAAATGTTAATAATAAAAAGTCATTATAATGAAAAAAAATAAATGAAAATAATTAAATGAAAATAATTTTTAAAAACAAAATTTTATTAAAAATTAAATATTAATAATTACAATAAATTATATGTAAAAATTTTCAGAAAAAAAATTAATAGTGAATAACTATTTATAATCATAAAATATTTATAAAATTAAAAAAAAATGAAAAAAATATAATAAATAATAAAATACATGATAAATAAATAGATTAATCCAATTTAGAAGTAACATATATTTAATTTATAATAGAAAAATAAATAAATTAACTTACATAATTTATTGGTATATAATGAAAAATAGATCCTAAATTCTAAGTAAATCACTCAAAGGTAGTGGCAATGCGGTGAATGTAGTAATATGGAAGAGTAATGTTTGAAAAAAAAATTAAAAAAACATAAATATTGAACCCTGGTTGTGAGTAGGATGGATTAGGGTTTCGATGGACTGAATGATGTTGAGGATCATGATAGATGGATGAAGGATAAATGATTGAGGGGAATTATTGTGAAATAATGATGAAATCAATTGAATGTTAATATCAAGGGCCATTGAGTATTATGAAGGGTTGAGAGTAGTTGGTTTTTAAAAAACAATATTCTAAAAAATCGGGGTTTTCGATGCATGTGTTTTTTAAACACAATTGTCACCAATTTTTGATGAAAACAATGGAATTTTTTTACCTTCATATTTTATCTTATAGAAAACTACTGTTAATGGTTATTTTGAAATCAATTTAAGATTGGTTATCTATAATCCTTTTGTTAAAAATGATCATACAATACTTTTAATATTTTTTTATAAAATTCTATACGGAATGTCCAACTCCTAAAACTATTTTTCAACTAGTGGAACTTTCAATGACACATGAAACATGTGGTGTTGCTATTTGTGAGTTAGTCCCCATGATCTCATCTACTCTAGATCAACTTGTTTGACATTCATGATAACAAGTCTCAATGATTATGAACCCCTGTTACCCAATGGTCTTATATCATCTATATCCTATTACCATGAAGTATCTAGACAATATAAATTAAAATTAAAAATACTATAATGGTATCTCCAGGTTCTCATTGTTTTCTAGGAATATCCGCTAACATTTTATAGAATATTTAATCAATTGAAATTAAAATTAATATAGTCTAAATTGACGTATAAACACTATTATGGTAAAGTAAACACATGTATAAATGAAAATGTAAACATGTAATGGAAAACAGTGTACCAAATTTAGTTAGGTCTTGGGTACCCACTAAAAAAACATCTCCTTTCACAAGAGTTATCTTCTAACAAGTCTCAATCCAATAGCTATCACATGAGAATCCAGATTTTTGTGAGATATGTATTTAATTAGGGGGATACAACATTATTCACTATGAATACTTAGCTAACTAGGAATTAATCTCTTTAAATATAATTCCTCACGATATGAAACATCTAAAGTATATGATTTGTCCTCTAGTATGACCTACGCTCCTAGAAAATCAACACTACCATAATATCCACACAATAAAGTAGAATAAGGTCAAAAAATGATTGGAATAACATCAATGACTAACATAATGTTCCAGATCCAAACTATCTCCTTAGATACATCATAAGATACAATATAACCAAAATTTTCTTTAGAGTTGGCAACCATTGGTTGCTTCGATCATCAAAAGCTCACTGCCCCACCATTTTGGAAAAAAATATCCTAACTATATGTTCATATAATCATGATCTATTTAGAAACATTCATCATTATAGCCACACTACTATTTCAAAATCTCCTCCATAATCTAGGAAAATATCATATATATGTCAAAAGTACTATAATATAGTTTTTGAATCATCCTAATTCAACTATCCTAGATTAGTAGTATATCGTCCCCCTGTACATAAATCAAATTCAGCATCAAACCATGTAAATAGCATGGAATACATGAATAACCTCACTGGTGAATCATAAGGGATACTACTCATTCATTAAATTTTTACTATTTTGGGGATAAACATTCATGGATAGATTGATACCATGTGACACTGGTAGAAAACCACTCTTGGATTGTTCAATATTGTATCATTTGATTACATTATTAGTATATATGCTTTGATATAGATCAAAAAACCTTCTGGAATTTATTTTGATATATCATAATCACTAGGATATAGTTCTTATCACCTAAGTATTTCATAGAGAAGCATAAATTTAACCATTTTATAACATACTGTAATACTTTCACTTCATTTCCTATTATTATTATATAATCATCATTTAATATGAAAAAATTATGACATTAACATTAACCTTTTTAGACACAATTCTCGATTTTGTTCTTTATAAAACCAAATTATCATATGTCCCCATAAAAATGAACAACCACGGCCATAATGGCTACATCAACACATAATTTCATCTCTAAAACATTCATAATTTATTAGAAGCCTTTTACTTAAAATTTTTTTCATGTTTTATCACATAGAAGGCTTCATCCAACATCCCATTTAGAAAATCATTTCTCACATACATTTCCCAAATATCATAATCAAGGAAGACTACTCTTTCAAGTAATATTCAGATGGATTTCATCATATATACTGCTGATAAAGTCCCATAGTAGTTTATTCCCTGAAATTTCATGAAACCATTCCATAATAGTAATTTTTTATAGTTAATTACTTCACCATCCATATACATATCTTTCTTGACCTTTCATCTTCATAAAATGGGTATAATAACAATTGGAGGCTCTAAAAAATCCAAAATTGTTTTTGGTACGTTGACTCCATCTCAAAGCACATGGAATATTACCATTTAACAACATACATTCATTCTATATCCTATATCTCTATTAGAGGTTCATCATTATCTAAGTGTAAGGTTTCACATGATGTAGTTACAATAAAACCTTATCTCTCTATTTATCTAAACTCTCAAGTTGACCTATGCAGTAATTGTGCCTTGGGGAGATCTTCATTTCAAATTTTATCTTGTTTAGATGGTTCATATAGAAACTCTTGTATATTTGGATCATTAACATCATCCAATTCAATCTTTGCACCAATATTTCATTTGAATTTTTTTCCCTTTCTATAAATACCTCATTTATTTCCACAATCTCCTTTCTATTTGAATGGTTATATAGATAATATGCACTATTTTCTTTAGTAATATCTTTTTATCGGAATAATTTTCATGGGTTTCATAATTTTTTCACTAGTTATAGTTTTTTTAAACAAAATTACTCTCATCCCATCATTAATATTTTTGACATATTCTATGTTTTTTATAAAAAGTCTCAAATGTAATTCCATCTATAGATTTAGTTTGTATATAGTTATGGTTATATTCTATTTTCTACAACATGTATCCCAAAATTTATTTTGGAAGCGTTTCCCAAAACATCATTGATTTGACAATGTCGTGCAATATTTGATTCCTCATTTCACTAACAACATTCCACGTAGGTGTATAAGGATAAGTGATTTTGAATTTTATCCCACACTCAATTTTTTGACCAATGAATTCATAGTTTAGATAGTATCTTCCTTCATATGAGTGAGGTTCCACAATATTTTTACCAAATTGGTTTTCTAACTCATGTTGGTATTCTTTAAAAAACATAATGGGATATGACATATACCATATTATGTAGTTATAACCCAACATATAATAGTCATTAGTTAATGTAATGATATAATAAAACCCGCCACTTTACTCTACTATAAATGGAATATTTATGTAACTATGAATTATTTATATTAGTTCGTTATCTCTTACTCCTACCCCAATGAAGTGTGATTTGGTGATTTTCCATTATAAATAGGCATTTAATGCATCCCAGGGTATTAATTTATATTATTCTAAAAAACATTGTATAATGAAATATTTTTTAAACTTCTAATTTATATGACCAATCCCACAGTTCCATATGTGAGTTCGATATGAGTTTGTTTCTTTATTTGTGTCACTTATTTTAATTACATCATTTCAAATACAGTGACATAAAATAAAATATTAATATGAACCATTTCATAACATATCTTACCCTTGTAAAATAGGAAACATTTAATTCCAAAATTTATATAAAATCCCATGGTGTCCAGACACAACAATGAGACTCTGTTTCTTGTATGTAAAGGAACATAATAATAACTATTTCATATAATAACCTAATAACCACTAAAGGTCAAATGATAATCTCCCACTTCAAAGGCCACTAGCCTCTCACTATTTTGTCCCTAGAGATCCACCTCACCCTTTGAAATAATTTAAAATTTACTTGGTTTATTAATGTATATAAAAATGTTTGATCCAAATGTTTTATCAAATACCCATCATGTAAATAAAGATTTATTTCCTTCAATGGAAAAAATACTTGTGAGAGATGCATCTTATTGCTTCATTTTACTAGCCTTATGATTCTTCTTCGATTGGTATTTATTTCTATATACAGATAATATACCATCAAGGTCATTTACCCCACTGTATCATTGTAATTTTTGAAGAAAAGTGAATTAATGTCTTCAACATGGTTTTATGTTGAGACACATTAGCATTTCTCATTCTTCACAAGTTCACCATAAGGATTGTTGAATTGGTATTTTTCATATTCTTATCATTTTGGAGTAATGAAGCCAATGGGTCAGAGAGTGACATTTTCATGTTATTCATGATGTAATTAATAATAAAAGTAACGAATAGTTGTGGTAAAAAGTAATTAATAATATTATTTTCTAGCTCTTGGTTCAGTTAGAATCCAATGGATTCATGTATCTCGACATAGGCAATCATCGTGAGTATATGAGGTCTTTCTTGAATCCATTATTCTATATTGCACATATATAGTGCACTTGATATCTCACACAATTCATTCCTCTCTTTCTCCTTGTATAACTCATTGTAATGAGTTATTTTAACACCCTGACCCCAGTTTCCTAGAGTCATTGCATTATTACATAACATTGGCATGATGCAGGGAAATCATGTCCCGAAAGACCGATCAGTTTAGTAGCCTTGGAAATAATAGATACATTCATAATATTGACATTACATTATAAAATTAAATACGACAACAATATTGTCTCCATAGATCACACTCATATCCCCTCAGAATATCCCTTCAGGTTAGTAATAATTTTTTTTTTCACATCCTGGGAAAAATAAAACATAGAAAAGAGTGAGCTCAGATGTTCAGTAAGGATAACAATATAGCGAAAATATTCAAAAATAAGCACAAAAATTTAAGACAATGTATAACTAAAACAAAATTATTCTAAATTTTAACTTCTGTAATATATGGAAAAGATAATATCAAATAATTCCATTTACTTATTCAAATGGATATTCTACTAGTCAGATAATCACTTGCAATATCAATAGCCACTTTAATATTGATGGAATGCATAATTCCAGACTTCATAACCACATAGTCAAGGCCTTGTGCCAAGAATACAAATAACATCTTGTCAAGGCCTTGGGCCAGGACCCTAGTTTGTCTCATTAGACCTACTAATGCATCGAGGAGCTATAGTGGGCTCCACCCGTCACATACTAAGTCCAATGCATTACTCATATGAAAATGTTTAAACATAATATAAAAATTCATATTCAAAACTAGCATACAAAATGTCAATACATTATCCATAAACCACGAATGGTATGAAATAACACATCCACAATCAAACATATCACAAAACCTTCAATACAATATGGAAGTTTTGTATCATAATAAATCAACTTCAAACAAACTTAAAATCCATCAAAATATTTTGACATAGATGAAATCAAAACCTTTTTAGATAAATATATCTTTGTATTTTGAAATTATTTATAAGTAATGTAATTATAAAAGAAAACATTTATTTTTGAAAATACTCTTATAAGCTTTTAAGGGAAGCTTCGACATTGTTATAATGGCGGAAAATAGCCACACCCTCCGTATACGTTAAAAAAAGAAATTGTTACCTTAATTATGTCGAAAAGTTCATAAAGTATCTTGTTTGGGAAATGACGGAAATATTCCTTTCAAAACATATAAGGTCAAATAAGGGTGTAAATGACATAAACTCATTGACTAGTAATTAGTAAAAATGTTTTGAAATACAATTTTAAGAAACATGGATGTGGGTGAAAAAGAGGTCCCAGTAGATAATTGCGTATGAACAACCTCAGATAATATAGAGATTGTAGAATCAACCCTTACATTGTACTTTTCCTTTTTTAAGGGTATGTTGACCTCCTGTATAATAGTTAAATAATTTTTATTTAAATATACATGAACCATATGTTGAGTCAATAAGGTTTTCCTTATGACATTTCCATTCCTTCAAACATTGGGGAGATTTTTGAGTCACTAAGGTTTCCTTATGACTTGACTATCCCTTCTTGTTTTGAAAATCACAAACAACTTATCATAAGGAAAATATCGTTTTACCTTGTATTTTTGTTATATAAGGAAAAATTTCCTTTCCCAAGGAAATCTATCTTTACCATGTTTTACTCTGTCCATTATATTGTTAAGGTATAAAATCTGGTGTTACATATAAAACCTCATAATAGTATGATACTTAGATATGAAGCATTCTATTTTAAGATTCAAATTCTGGATATGAAATTTTATAAATTTTCACTCCGAATTTTGGTTAAGAACTTTAGTGAAGTTATATAATGAATTCTAAGTAAAAATTTTTATAAAGTTACATTAAGAATCCTGATGAGGAATTTTGATTCATAATTCTTATTAAGAATTATTATAATGAATTTTTATTCTGAATTATCATTACGAATTTTGATGAGGAATTCAGATTACGAATTCTCATTCTGAATTCTGATAATGAATTTTGATTATGAATTCTAATTATGAATTCTGATGAGGAATTCGGATTAGAAATTCTCATTATGAATTCTGATGATGAATTCTGATTAAAATTCTCATTACGAATTCTGATGAGTAATTATTATAACAAATTTTCATTATGAATTCTAATGAGTAATTCTGATTACAAATTCTCATTACGAATTCTGATGATGAATTCTGATTATGAATTCTCATTACTAATTCTGATGATGAATTATGATTATGGATTCTCATTAAGAAATCTGATGATGAATTCTGATTACGAATTTTCATTACGAATTCTAATGATGAATTCCAATTATGAATTCTGACTCCGAATTCAGGCTACGAATTCCCTAATAAAGAGAATCAGATTATCCTTGTATTATAGACTACGAATATATTTTCACTCCGAATTTTTACTTACACTCTGAATTGTTATGTCTGTTATAAAATGATGTCGTGCTTTCAGTTGCACATGTTTTTTTATAAAACGATGTCATCTATTCTCTTTTCTAACTAACCGTTGGCTGATTGACACGTGTACATGTCCCTCAAAAATTCAAAAAAGAATATGACCGTTGGAGGAGGAAGCCAACCGTTGGATCCATGCCTATAAATAGGATCTCATTTGAAAGTGCTCACAATAAGTTGATCAATCTAGTGATTACATGATGCTGAAGTAATTTTTAGAGGGAGAAGATTTAATGCATTGTGCGTACTGAACTGCTCGTTCAAATTTTCATTGTGCGACTCCGAATGTTGGTGATTACATTCTAGGACTTCCGGGGATAGGAAGATAGAGGTGCCGACTACATTGAAGATCGAGGGATTACTTGCTGAGAAGAACAGAGGTGCCAACTAACATGAAGTTGAGGGCTTGCAGGGATAGAAAGATAGAGACTCCGATCTCCATGACGAGGGCTTACCATGGTGTGGGTAAGATATAATTTCTTGAAAGTGTAAATCAAGGGACCTTTATCCAAGTTTGTTGGATATCCTTCTCTTTAGGTTAAAATATTTATATATTTTTACTTGTTCTTGTTACAAGTTTATATTTCCACTACATTTGTATTATAAGGGATGTATAACTATCATATAATTTCTTATACTTGTACTCTCACTTAGTTAGATTCTATATGCTTTATGGTAAAATCTCTGTTATTTTAAACTTTCATTAAGGTTCAATTTTCAGAACCATATTTCTGGATTCACACTGTTTAGAGGTTTAGTGAATTATGTGGTTTAACATTGCCAAACATAACTATCTTTAAAAGTTACAAAGTAATTTTTAAATTTATACAATTCACCCCCCTCTTGTATTCTATTCATCATTAGATACTTTATACAGTATCTCTATTATTTCTATCCTAAATGTGGTATTATAGAATATATCATACTCACCATACCATCTCACAATTGGTATCAAAGTATTGGTTCAATATGAATTCATCTCATGTTTAGATTTAGAAGAGAATCTATCTCTTCTTATTTTTTGGATTCAACATTTAGGAATCATAATTTCGGATTGGTTTTTTCATAGTTACTCTTGATTTATACATTCCTTGTTTACAAACTCCTATTACAGACAAGTTTGTGTAGAAAGATTTTTCTTAAAGATGACAGGAATGCATGATTGTTCTATTGACAATCTCAATCCAACAAGACCACCCATTTTCGACGGAAATGATTATGAATATTGGAGAGACTGCATGATGACATTTATTATCAATACTGGAGTTGAAAAAATTTTATGCTTACTGGTGGATATAAAATCCCTAACATGGATGTTAGTACATTCACAAATCCATAGAAGCATGATTATCAACTTAACTATACGATACGCAATACTATACTTTTCTCAATGAAAATAAATATATATAACCAAATTTCATCTTGTGAAGCAGCAAAATGTATTTGGAAGAAATTTGACGTTACTCACTTTGGAACTTCCAAAGTCCTTGAAACTAGAAGAGTCATGCTTAGAGCGGAATATCAACGTTTTAGTTTTCGTCATGTTGAACCCATTTGTAAGGTGAAACACAGATTTATGACTATTGGGAATAGTTTATAATCAATGGGAGAGAAAGGTTTAGATGATGAATCCCTTGATGATAAGATCATAGATATTATGCCCAATGAGTGGGAATCGAAGAGAACTGCTATTGATGAGAATAGGAAGGTTACTCATATTTCCATAGATGAGCTATTTGGAACCCTTCTTCAACATGAAATAAGAATGAAGAGAGATGTTGAAAACATCAAAACGAAGAATGGGAATGGTACTATTTCTTTTAATACAACATAAAATCATATAAAATATAAGACTCCTGAGAGAGTTACTAGATCTAAGTTTAAGAAGGTTGTTATACAATCCAAATCTAGTGAAAGTGAATCTTCAGAAAATTTGTTAGCAAATATTGCTCGTAGAATGAACAAGATAGCTGGACGGAGGAACATTCAATCCAAGTACAAGAAGTAAGAAAGGAAAGATAAGAAAGATTCTGAAGTTACATGTTATGAATGTAAGAGAGATAGACATATAATACCTGATTGTCCAATGCTTAATAGAAAATAAAGGAAGGAAAAGCATTCTGAGAAAAACGGGAAGAATTTTTACATAGCCAAAGCCAAGAATGTTTTGAATGCTAATGACACCTGGAGTGCCAGTGGTGGTGAATCTTCATATGAATCTATAGATTATGAATCTTCTGGACAGAAGAATCTTTGTCTAATAGACATAATACATATTGACAATCATTGTTTCATGGATAAGGTACATCATGCTGAATCGTTGACCAATGATTTATAAAATTCTAATGATGGTAAATATTATAACTCTTCGGATGAATAATCTTCTTCTGATGAATAAAATACTTTAACTACCTATGAATAAGTTTCTAGGTTTTCCAAACTTCTTGATATTGAGAATTCAAAACTCACAAAAAAATCATGATAAGGCAATCTCTAGGAATACTATTTTTACTAAGGAGATATCAGATCTTTCTAAAGATCATGATATGAAAAATGGTGATTTAGTAAGTATTAAAAAAATCTTGAGGAAGTGAATTCTGAGAAGAATATTCTTTCTAAAGATCTAGAAAAAGTAATTTCTATGAAAAGTGTTTTCGAGCCTAGCTCTAGTTCTAAATCTAATGATTTTTAAGATAAAAACTTGGTTATCAAACTCAAGTCCGAAATATTTTCCTTAAGGAAGTGTTTGTCAAACATTACCTTAGGTAATTAACATTTTGATAAGATGTATTGAAAAATATGACCATTAAGAAACAAATCCGGATTTGGTTACACCCATGCTAATCCTACTTTTAGTAACTACTACTTTGTTCCTCAAAGTGCCCCATTATGTACTAAATGTCAGTGTGGTGGTCACTAGGAAAATAATGTTTCCTTAAACAAAACCCAATCTTTAGGATTTCATAAGGATTATTTTTCTAAGAAGATTTGGGTACCCAAAATTTTGATTTCTGAAATTTCTGAATCCAAGCATGTCTGGATTATGAAAACCTAACTTTTTCTTATTTTTAGGGAAATAGAGAATATTCCAAAAGCAATACATGGTACATAGATAGTGGATGTTCGCAGCATATGACTCGTAACAAAAACTATTTTGAAAATATTATCAAGGAAAAGGGAGGAAAGGTAACATTCGGAGATAATGCTCAGGGATAAATTGTTGGTATAGGTAATATTGTTCTTCTCAGAAAAACATTAATTTCAAATGTTCTATTTGTTAAGGGTCTTAAGAACAACCTCATTAGCATAAGTCAATTATGTGGTTAAGGTTTCCTTGTGAAATTCAGGAATGATAAGTGTTTAGTTCACAATTCCAATGAAGAGTATATTCTCTCTTCCCATAGGAAAGAGAATGTATACACACTGAACATAGAAGACCTTAGGAGCCAAGAAATACCTTTCCTTAGTGCAATTTAATATCATTCTTGGTTATGGCATAGAAGGTTAGGACATTGTAACCATAGAAACATATATAAACTCTCTATGAAAAAACTAGTTAAGGATCTACCAGAGCTTATATTTGATTCTTCTAATGTTTGTGATCCTTATCATTATGGAAAGCAACATAAATCTAGTTTTAAATAAATCAGTGAATTCTCAACAATTGATGCATTGTAGTTAGTGCATATGGACCTCTTTAGACCAACACAAACTGGATGCATTGGAGGCATGTATTATGTAATTGTTCTAGTTTATGATTACACTAGATTTACATGGGTCTATTTTCTAGAAAATAAGTCTGAAGATTTTTCTAATTTCAAAAGATTAAGAGCCCATGTTAAAAATGAGAAAAACCTTAAATTGAAAACTATTCATTGTGATCATGGAGGTGAATTTTAAAATTCTAATTTGGAAACTTTTTGTAGCAGAAAAGTTATTACTCACAACTTCTTAGCACATATAACTCCTCAACAAAAAGGTGTAGTTGAATGAATAAATTGAATTCTTTAAGGGATAACTAGAACCATGTTGAGTGAATATTCTATATCTAGACATTTCTGGGCTGAAACTGTAAGTACTACTTGTTATACTATAAATTGTATTTTGATTAGACCTTTTCTTAATAAAACTCCTTATGAGTTATGGAATGGTAGAAAACCTAGACTTTCCTACTTCAATGTTTTTGGTTGAAAAGTATTCATTCTGAATACTAAAGATAATTTACACAAATTTTCACCAAAATCTGATGAAGGAATTTTCTTTGGCGACTCCCCAAATTTTAAGGCTTATAGAGTTTCCAAAAAAATCCCTTGTATTGTTGAAGAAACAGTACATGTAAAATTTTATGAATCTGATCCTTTTATTTTTAAACAACCCCAACCTACATCTTCGGATGGATTTTCTAAAACTAATTATCAATATTTGTTAGAAGATTATTCTGATAAGGAAAATGTTCATGAAATTGGTTCTAAAACATTTACCCCAGAAGACATTCTACCCTATGTTGATGAACTAGTTTTACAAAACCCAAATAAGTCATTTCTAAAGAATCATCCCAGTGATAGTATCATTGGGGATGTAAATCAACTTGTAAGGACTAAAAGTTCCTTAATGAATGAAGTAGAACATCTATAATTTCTTTCCCAATTAGAACCAAAAAGCAGTGATGAATCTTCAGGTGATGATGATTGGATAAAAGTTATGCAAGATGAACTAAATGAATTAGAAAGGAATAATGTTTGGACCTTAGTTGAAAGACCTAAGGAAAATTCATTCATTTGAGTAAAATTGGTCTTTAGAAATAAATGTGACAAAAATGGAGTCATAGTTAGAAATAAAGCAAGATTAGTTGCTAAAGGCTATAACAAACAAGATGGAATAGACAATGAAGTAACATATGCTCCAGTAGCTATACTTGAATATATTCGTATCGTACTTTCCTTTGAAGTATTATTCAATTTTAATCTCTTTCAAATGGATGTGAAATGTGCTTTTCGTAACGGTTATGTTGAAGAGGATTCTTATGTAGAAAATCCTCTGGGCCTTGAAGACACAAAACATCCTGATCATGTTTTTAGACTTACCAAAGCTTTGTATGGACTTAAACAAGCCCCTCGAGCCTGGTATGATAGACTTACATGATTTATTATTCAAAATAAATATGCTAAGGGAAATTCATATCCAACCCTTTTTATAAAGAAAGATAAGAAAAATGTTTTAATTTTCCAAATTTATGTTGATGACATTATATTCGGTTCAACTCACCAATCTTTAACAGATTCCATTGCGGATATAATGAAATCTGAGATTGAAATCTGTGTGATGTGTGAGTGAACATTTTTTCTTAGTTTTCAAATTTCAAAAAGACCAGAAGGAACCTATATATCTCCACATATGTATATTAAATATCTTCATAAAATTATGGATATGACAATACTAAGACTATTTAAACTCTTATTGGCACCTTAAACACACTTGATCTTGATGAAGCTGGGAAACCAGTGGATCAAACAGTTTGAAGAGGTATGATAGGAAGCTTAATATAATTAATAGCTAGTTATCCAGACTTGATGTTCTCAGTTACACATGTTTTGTTATAAAATGATGTCATCTATTCTGTTTTTAACTAACTGTTGGCTGAGTGAAACGTGTACAGGACCCTATGAAATTCAAGGAAGAATATGACTGTTGGAGGAGGAAGCCAACCGTTGGAGTCATGACTATAAATATGTGTTCATTTTAAATATCTCACAATATGTTGATCAATCTAGTGATTACATGCTGCTGAAGTAATTTCTAGAGGGAGAATATTTAATGCTTTGTGCGTACTGAACTGCTCGTTCATATTTTCCTTGTACGACTCCGAATGTTTGTGATTACATTCAAGGACTTCCAAATATATGAAGAAAAAGGTGCGCACAACCTTGAAGTTTTAGGGCTTCCTTGCTGAAAAGAAATAGGTTCCAACTACCTTGAAGTTGAGGGCTTGCGGGGATAGAAAGACAGAGACTCTGATCATCGTATCGAGGGCTTACCTTGGTGTGGGTAAGACAAGATTTTATTTAAAGTATCAATCAAGGGACCTTTATCCAAGGTTGTTGGAAACCCTTCTCTTTGGGTTAAAATATTTATATCTTGTTACTTGTTCTGGTTACAAGTTTATTTTTCCACTGCATTTGTTTTGTAAGGAATGTATTATTATCATATACTTTATTATACTTGTACTCTGACTTAGTTAGATACTATACGCTTTATGGTTGAATCTATGTTACTTTAAGCTTTCATTATGTTTCAATTTTTGGAACCATATTTCCAGATTCACACTGTTTAGAGGAATTTTGAATTACACTGTTTAACTTTTTCAAACATAACTATCTTTAAAAGTTCCAAAGAAAATTTTAAAAGTATATAATTCACCCCCTCTTATATTCAAAGAATAATTAGATACTTTATACAGTATCTCTGTTATTTCAATACTACATTTGGTATTATAGAGTATATCATACTCACCATACCATCTCACACCATATTCATAAATATGATATCATATATGATCTTTTAATATTTCTCCGTTAGTAATATTTTATTGTTATTGTCGTTTCAGGTGTTAATTGATTCGTTCACCTTTATATGATTGGTTACGTAAGCCATTTTGTTATTAATAAGGTATATTTTATTTATATACAGAATGATATTATGTCTTTAAAAATTATTTTTAACCATCAAATTAAAATTAGTCTTGAATGGATATGATTGGGAATGAATCTCATCACGTTCGGGGAGTCGGTAATCTGTACATATGCACGAGTGAAAATATCATTATTTAGATATTAAAATTGTATATAATTTTATGGTATATCATATATAATGAATCATTAACATTTTATTTTTATTATTTATATCAATTATACATCAATATTATACCCATACAGATAATAATGTATTGAATAACAACTACACCACAACGTGGAGACCTTAAGCCCTACGTACGCACGTATGGTGACATTTCATTCAAAGGATGGATAGAATAATGAATATGGTTGTACTATATTTAAAACAACATAAAATTATATAGAAAACGATGGATTTATTATTTTATAATGGAAACAACAAGTAAAGAAGATGTGGAAGAAGAAAAAAACATAAAAGATGTGATGAAATATTAACCTCTTCTTTGGGTTCTTCCATTTGATTTGATCAAAAGGGATCCTTGGGTTGGATTTATTACTAATATAATGCCTCTAGGATGAAGATAGGATAGATGGAAGGATATTTGGGTAGGGTTTGTCTGAGACAAATGGATTTGGAGGTGTGAATTTGAGAGAAGTAGAAGTTCCCTTTTATGAGAGTGGTGAGAGGCACCTTAGGAAATGATTGAAATATTATTTTATAATAAAATAATTTTCATTTTATAACGGATCAAAAATGTTTTTTTAGAGGCTTTGGTGGGGATGGGTCGAAAACAACTCAACCAATAGATTTTATACAGGTTTGGGTTACTATATTAACCTTATCTTTTGGATTTAACTCTTAGTTAATTAGTTTGACATTTACCATGTCTCTTTGTATTTTTATATTATATGTATAATAAACATACTATAAACTTCCAAGAAAACCTCAAGTGGGTCATAAATGAGATATATATAAATATTTATGACCTTTGTCCATGCCTTAGATTGTTAGGAATAGAATATCAGTTAATAATATAATATTTGTGTTACAAATGCTTTTATGTCAATTTGGACACTATTTGGTATTTTGTTTTTGTTAAATTCATAACAACATTATTCATTCCAAAATGATTTATTTAATAAACCCTAACATGTCATATTAACATATAAAATTAGTGGAATTCATAAAAAGTCTCAAATTACATTTATTAGTTTATTTATAATATCTATTGTTTTAATGTTTTATTAATAAGGTATTTACTGCATCATCATTGTTTGATAAATAAATATAATTATTTAATGTCTAACATTTATAAATAAATTACCATTTTGTAGGAAATTATTTTATATTTCTAATGAATATTTATAGTTTAATTTATCTTATGTATAACCCTATATTAAAAATGATTTAGTTATTAAACTTTGATTTTAAATATTTTTAATTATTTTTATATTAAATAATAATAAATGTCCTAATCTAATACAAGTGGACCTAAAGGATCATATTTTATTTCTAAGGTTGTTTTTGGTCTAAATAAATTCATCTAATAGAATTAGGACATGTGATAGGGTAATAATAATAATATTTTTACCATTAATTCACCTATTTACTTTTAATTGTGGAAAATAAAATCAAAAGTTAGTATTCACCAGAAATTATTTTTATATTATTGAACCAAATTTTACTTACTGATATCAACAGTGTGTCTCAAATTTTTTAAATTCAATTCAAATAAGTAGTAAATTTATGTTTTATGCGAATTCTCAAATGCTCCTAGGAGGTAGGTAAAAGACGGTAAAAAGTTCTATAAAAATTTAATATATCTAAACTTATTATTAAATGACTACAATGAATTTAATTGAACATATATATGTATTATGTATTTATTTTGACCTAAAATAATTTTAAATATAATAAAAAGTTATTTAGATAAATAGTCGGTTTTAAAAATAACTCAGTGTTTTTCACTATTCATAAAAAAAAGAATGTTTTCAGAAAAATACAAAACAATTCACACTAAGATAATTTCAATATTTTGAATCCCAAATTGAAGTCCATTTTGAAAGATAAAATTTATAAAATTTTAAAAATTGGGTATTACTATTCATAATGGCTACGATGATTGGTAATTGTTTGTTAGAATCTCGAAGTTGCGTAGAAAGAAAGCTATTGCATTACTCAAATGGAAATGTACAGTGGATGCTTGGGGTGTTACATTCTCCCCTCCTTCAAATAATTTCATCCTCGAAATTTCTAGAATATTACTACATAAAAAGATTCAGGTGGTTCTTCATAATAAGTTCCTCAGGTTCCCACGTTGCCTCATCCATCTTATGTTTTCTCCATAATAAATTTAACCAGACGAGTCGTCCGGTTTACCAATACTTTTTCTCTTGTATCAAGAATATTGACAGGATCTTCGCTATAAGATACATCAGGATCCTGTTCTAATTCCTCATAGGTGAGTACATGCGTTGGGTCAGGCATGTATTTTCTCATCAGTGATATGTGGAACACTTCATTAATATTGGAGAGACTTGGCGGCATTGCCAAACGGTAAGCTACAACCCCAATTCGTTCTAGAATTTCGAAAGGTTTGATGTACCTGGGACTCAATTTACCCTTCTTACCGAAACGTATAACACCTTTCCATAGAGATACCTTCAAGAAAACATGATCTCATACCTGAAATTCCAAATCCTTCCTTTGGTTATCGGCATAGCTCTTATACCTACATTGAGCTTCTATAATGTGGGTTTGGATAACCTTCACCTTTACCATCGTTCCCTCAACAAGTTCTTAGCCTACGAGTTATCTTTCACCAACAACATCCTAACATGTTGGTGTGCGACATCTATTTCCATATAACGCTTCATATGGTGCCATCTGAATACTTGAATGAATGATATTGTTATAGGAAAATTCTACTAGAGGTAAATATTGATCCCACATAACTTGAATGTCAAGTGAGCAAGATCTCAAAATGTCTTCTAAGGTTTGAATAATCTGTTCTGATTGTCTATCAGTTTGAGGGTGGTAGGCGGTGCTCAATTGAAGTTCAGTATCCAAGACATTCTGAATACGTTTTTAGAATCTTGATGTAAAACGAGGATCATGATCAGATAAAATCGTTAGGGGAGTCCATGAAGTCTTACAACTTCATTAATATATAGTCTTGTTAAACGTTCAAGTGGTAAATCTTCTCTTATAGCATGAAAATGTGCTGACTTGGTAAGATGATCAACAATGACCCATATTTCATCATTCCTTCAAGGATTCTTTGGTAGTCCCATGAAAAAGTCCATCGTAATATTATCCCATTTCCACTTAGGTATGGGAGGAGGTTGCATGACTACTCCAGGTTGTTGCCTTCTAGATTTCACTTTTTGAAAAACCATACATCTTAACAAAAAATAAAAAATCTCCCTCTTCATGTTGTCCCTCCAAAAATGTTCCATCAAATCTCTATACATCTTGGCTCTACCAGGGTGTATAGAGAAATTGGATCTATGGTAATCATCCAAAAATTCCATTTTAAATCAGGAATGTTAGGAACACAAAATATCTTCCCAATTTTCAAAATTCCATCTTCATATACGAAGTCGATCAATCTCCCATCGTTCACAGCTTTAATCATCTTTTAAAACTCCTCATCATCATTCTGAAAACTTTTTATCCTTTCTATTAATGATGGTTTTGAAATCATTTGAAAAATTATTTATGTTCCACCTTCCATGGTTATCCACATATCTATTTTCACTAGATCCATGAAAATAGGATCCCTTTCAAATCTCATCTTATTCAAAACTCCATGATCCTTCCTGATCAAAGCATCTGCCTCCTTATTTTCCTTCCTCGGGTGGTAGTGTATAGTGCAATCATAATCCCTGAGTAGTTAAAGCCATCTCCTTTTCCACATGTTGAGTTCTTTTTGTGAGAAAATATACTTGAAACTCTTCTGATCAAGTATAAATCTAACATTTTTCACCATAGATATTGTGCCTCCATATTTTCAAAGAAATGATTACAGCTGCTAACTCAAGATCATGAGTGGGACAGTTCTGCTCATGAATTTTCAACTATTGTGTTGCATAGGCAATAACCCTATCATTCTGTATAAGGACAAAACCAAGTCCTTTATTTGAGGCACCACTATAAATAAAAATCCCATCATTCCCCAGTGGTAGAGTCAAGATAAGATAATTGAATAATATTCTCTTTAGTTCTTTGAAACATTCTTCACAGTCTTTTGTCCAAAAAAAATTAACCCCTCTACGTGTGAACTTCGTTAATCGGTTATCCAATCAGGCAAAATTCTAGATGAAACATCGATAATAACCTGTTAATCCAATAAAACTGCATACCTCAGTTATAATCATCGGTGCTGGACATTCATGGATTGCTGTTGTCTTAGATGTCTCAATGGAGATTCCATCCTTATAGACAATATGGACAAGAAAAGAAATCTCCTGAAGCCAGAATTCACACTTGCTAAACATCCCGTATAATTCATTTCTTATAAGGGTTTTCAGAATGGTATGCAAGTGTTTTTATGGTCTTCATGCCTTTGGAGTATACTAAGATATCATCCATAAATACCACTATTAAGTCATCAAGATATTCCTTTAAAACTATGTTCATTAGATCCAAGAAAACAGATGGTGCATTAGTCAGCCCAAAAGGCATTACTGTAAACTCATAATGCTCGTACCTGGTTCGAAATGTTGTTTTTGAAATATCTTCCTTCTTCACCCACAACTGATGATATCTAGATCGAAGGTCAATTTTTTAAAAATATTAAGCTCCATTATGTTGGTAGAACAAATCATCAATGCGAGGTAGGGGTAATTGTTCTTTATGGTCATAACAATAATCTCTATATAGTCAATGCACAGCTTCATAGATCTATATTTCTTCATAACAAAAAGGATAGGGGCTCCCCATGGAGAAACACTAGGGAGAATAAATCCCTTATTAATCAATTTCTCTAGTTGTTTCTTTAGCTCCACTAATTAAATAGTGTCCATTCTTTAAGGGGTCTTCTATATGGGCCTAGAACCCGTAAATAAATCAATGGAAAACTCAATTTCTCATTCTGGAGGATGTCCAGCTAAATATTCTGGAAACACATCAAAATATTTTTGCACAATAGGTACATCCTCTATTTGAATATTCATTACCTTACCCATAGTTATTTTATTCTCTTTCTCCCCAATAACTGAATTTTTTTGAACTACTAGGGGTGGATCTAGATAAGAATCAGATGGTGATGTTTCTGCTCTATAGATAAGGTACTCCTTATCGTCATCAAAAAATTTAACCTCTTTCTTCTTATAATAAAATTTTGCATCGTGGTCCGACAGATAAACCATACCAAGGATTATATCAAATTAAATCATTTGTATGATGATGATATCAGCAGATTAATAACGTTTATATTCCTTAACAGGAATTGATTCACAAAAATTTGTTGCAATGATTCTTCCCTTAAGAGTTTTTACTAACAACACCCTTGTTAAATCAAATTGGAAATATCTACTTTGTTTAGAAAACTAAGAAGATATGAAACAGTGGGATGATCCAGAATCAAATAAATCATTTTCTAATCTTGAGGAAAGAATTAATTTACCTTCCACCACATCTTTCAGAGCTTCAACCTCAGCAGTAGTGATAGAATAATCCTGGCATTGATCCCTTGAATTTTTCTAAGGTATGTTTCCTTGCAGCTTAGGATATTCATTTGAATAATTCCCCTTTCTATACCATTGTAGCATTCATCATTCACAGCCTCTTTCTTCCCCTCGTAATCAAGAGGTTGGTGGCCTTTTTTAATACACTTATAACAGCCTCCCATTCCCATTAGGCAAGTACCGAGGAGTTTCTTCCCACATTTACTACAGGATGGATATTAAACATTTCACTTATTCCACTTATTTTCATTTCCAGAGTGTTCAACAGATCTTTTATTTTATTTCATTGCTTTAATGTCGTAAGACATAGAGAATTCTTTTTCTGTCTTGATAGCACATGAGACAAACTCTTCATATGATGAAAATTATTGCGATACTAATGTTCGATGGAGAAATGGTTTTAACCCATCATAGAAATGATTAATATTACTTATTGGGTTACGCATATAATCTGGTGCATGCCTTTCTAACCTTGTAAAGTTAGCCACATACTTTGTGGAATTCTCATCCTCCTTTTTCCTAACACTCAGAAATTGCCTTTCCATATCCACTCAATGGTCATGAGAAATTTATTTTAATAATAAAAGTACTTTAAAATCCCTCTATTACATACTTGATACTTCCTCATCCTCCTTTGTGTTTTGAATTAATGACCACCATTGATCTGCTTCTCCTGTAAGGCGATAAATAGCCATGACAACTTATGCCCTTTCGCTACTCCCCAAAGCATGAAATATTTTCTCTAATGAATTTATCCATTGCTCAGATAATAATAGATTTTTACTCCCATTTATTTTTAGTGGTTGTTGCCTCATGAAGTGGTCTAACATTGATCCTCTGCGTTGTGGATCAGGGTTCTCTATACGGGTAAGGTTATTATTCATAACCTGAGTGAGTTGTCCCAATATGGTGATAAGCTAATCTACACCAGTTCCATCACTAGCTCCACCTAAATTATCATGAGTAGGAGGGGTGTTACACTAGTTTGTCTCATGAGACCTACCGATGCATCGACGAGCTATAGCGGGCTCCACCCGTCTATTACTAAGTCCAATGAAATCCTCATATGAAAATATTTAAACATAACATAAAAATTTGTATTCAAAAATAGCATATGAAACGTCAATACTTTATCCATAAACCATGAATGGTATGAAATAACACATCCATAGTCAAACATATCACAAAACCTTCAATAATATATGGATGTTTTGTATCCTAATAAATAAACTTCAAAAAACATAAAATCCATCAAAAGATGTTGAAATAGATGAAATCAAAACCTTTTTAGAGAAATATATTTTTCTATTTTGAAATCATTTGAAAGTCATGTAATTATAAAAGAAAACATTTATTTTTGAAAATACTCTTATAATATGGTAAGGGAATCTTTGACATTGTTATAACAACAAAAAATATCCTCACCTGCCATATAAGTTAAAAAATAACATTATTACCTTAATTATGTCAAAAAGTTAATAAAGTACCTTGTTTGGAAAATGACGGAAATATTCCTTTCAAAACATATAAGGTAAAATAAGGGTATAAATGAGTTTAACTCATTTTCTAGTAAATTGAAAAAATGTTTTGAAATGCATTTTTATGAAACATTGATGTGGATGATAAAGAGGTCCAAGAAGATATTTACGTATGAACAATCTCACATAATGAAGAGATTGTAGAATTAACCCTTACCATGTACTTTTTCATGGCCAAGGGTGTGTTAACATCCTGTATAATAGTTAAACAATAATTATTAAATTATACAAGAACCGTATATGTAACACCCCAAAATTTTACAGGATATATTCTTTTTAATTTCATTCATATCTTCTTTTCTATGCTACACCAAGATTATCTTGGGATATACGCAACACTATATTATCATGCAGTATAAGCAACACTATTCTTGGATCGTGTTACACACAATTTCAAGTTCATTTGATAGTAGTTATTCTACGCAAAATTGAGTAGTATATATATGTATATATATATAATGTATAAATGAAATATGGTTCAATTATCTTATAAGAAACAAAAAATGAGTCTTGCACTACATGAAACCCTGACTTGCCTTGCATTACACGCAATCACGACTATCATCGATAGCTTGTGTTGTACGCAATACCAGGTTTCACTAGACAACAATATATGTTTATAATATTATTATGAACTAGATGTTATGAATAGTATTAACTACATTTTTAATTTTATAACATTACTATTCATCTTACACATTTTCTTGAACATGGTTTCAGAACAAAATTTTCAGGTAAAAGGAGTATTTTTCACAAAATGCAGTTTTTCCACCTTTTGATGGAGCACAGGCTTTAAATCTAGTTTTGACATGTTTATAAGTTAAATTTGACAAAATAAAATTATTCATTTGAATCAAGATATAAAAAATTTACTTTGGATAAATTTTTCATTTTATTCTGATAACTTTCATATTTTAATGAATAGTAATAACATGCTATATTTTAATTAAAAACAAATTTTTTCATCATAATAATTTATAAAGTTAAATTATAACATTAAATGGTTTTAAAGTATAAATAGAATATATTTTTACCATTTTATATAATGTATCTCATTAGCATTTATTTTACATTGAATTCATATGTAAAATCATTTCAATCTTTCGCAATGTTTTATCTTTTAAAACTCGTTTTCTTAACGACAGGATTAATTTTAAATTAATTTCAGCAACATATATGATTTGAATTTGGAAAAATGGATTCCATATTTGGAATTATTATGTCCAAATTATGTTAATAGGATACTTTTTTATTTTTGGGCACTATGAATAGTAACTACGGTAAATTTTATTTACCGTAGTTAAAGGTAAATCGAGTAATTAAGGGTAAATATAATATTATAAAATTACCCTAACACTTATCTTAATATAATTTGTTGATTATATTTCATCCTAAGGAATATGTGGGTCAAAATTGAATCCATTGGAACCCACTTGGATGTGATTAAGACCTTTAATTTAATTTATTTTAAAGGATGTGAAATATGTCCCATTCAAACTTTAATAATAAATTATTTTTAATATAAGGTTATATAGAATATAAATTTGATTATAAAAACTCATTTTAAAGGTAAAATATTTTTCATTGTTATGGTAATTTATCTGTAATTTTTAAGATATATTTAATTACCTTAATAGCTTATATATTAATGATGCTGAATTTATTTATTTAGTGAAAAATTAATAATATAGTTTTTATTAAAATAATAATACCCAATAAAAAGCCCAAAAACCTGACAAAAACTTATTGGTCGTATATATCTAAATCATAACCATCCAAGGGATTAATTTGTGACCATTTGGAGCTTTATAAAACCAATTATGACACTTATATTATATTATTTTAAATGATGTCAAAGTTTTCACCTTCATAATATAAAAAATATAACAATTTACATGTTGTGATTTTAAGATGATAAATTCTAGTAAAAGTATTATTTTGAAATATATTATATATATTATCATCATTGTATTTTATTTTTAATTTTTATGCAACTAATTTGTACATTAAACGATTATACAAAAACGATGTTGTAATTGTTTTATTAAGAAAAATATCAAATAAATGGTTTTATAAATATTAAAATAAATATTATATGAACTAATTAATGTTATAAAAAACATTTATAGATTAATATGACATTTTAATAATATATTAAACATTCTGGTTCGAATATATCCTCAGTGTGGATTTTATTTAAATTCAAATAAATAAATAGTGTCAAAATTAACACTATTGTAATTTTATAAAAATAACATATTATAAATTTTTTAAAAAATCACAAAATTATTTATAAATTATAAATTGAAATTTATATGGTCTAAAATGTCATAAATTATCCAATTATGGACAAATCAAAACACATATGTAATTATTTATAAGAATTTAAAATTTTGAATGTTATTACCACAAATAACATTAAATAGATTAAATAAGGATAAATCAAGTTGATAATGTATAAAAAAAATTCCCTAATTGTCTAAATTTTATTGTTTGATTAGATTAAAACCCTATATCATCTAATAATCTATGTTGAATAATTTTGGACGTTTTTATGTGGAGTTTGAGTTTATTTTAAATTAATATTTTTGAGGATTCCAAATGTGCCCCTCTCCTCCCTTATAAAAGGGAACCTCCTCCCTCACCTCCTCACAACATTTTGAGGTTTCATTCTCGAAAAAACCCTACCAATTACTCTTCTAAACATACCTAGTTATGTCATATAGGTTCTGTTATTCTCAGAAGGCCAACTCTAGTGCCCTAAGAGGAGGACTAAAAGATGCACGTTGAGGAAGAGGTAATCTATTCTACTGATTCTTTCAAGTTTCTTTCTTCTTCAAATTCCTCTTTTTTAGTTGTTTAATTATGAACTAATAACATAAGTATCACTAATATACTGATATGTTATTATAAATATGAAAAAAACCTATTTCACCTGTTATCCATCCTACGGAAAATGAAATCATCGCGCGTGCGTACGTACGGAATACCACCTCCACGCCGTGGTGTAATCTGTTTTCCACCACCACCTTACATGGATGGGTCTAATGGTGGAAATAATAACTATATATTATTATTATAAAATCATACTGATTCTGATAATTTATATCATCCACCTCAATTCCATTCAATAATTATGGGAATGATATCATCGCTCGAGCGTACGTACTGATTACCGTCACCATGATGCGATGAGATTCATTCTCCATGATTAACCATTCAAGTATGATTATAAATTATATATAAAAAGTAATAATGAATGATATGAAATAATAATGATACTGGATTTATTCACATATATGTTTTTTTACTTAATTCCATTCACATCTATAAGGAAACGAAAACAGCGTTCAAGCGTACGTACGACCTACCGTCTACATGAACAGTGTATTTCATTTCATTTATCGATCTATCATATATATTTATATGCTGAATGATTATTATATATAAATCATTTTTCACACAATATAATTATGTAAATAAGGATATAATTAATCAAATAATGAACAACAAGTCGAAACATGTATGATAAATAAAAAGATTTTACCCAAAACGCTGCTTTAACATGGAATTGACAAAAGAACGGGTAATATAAAGTCGTAAGTGAACCATATATGATATCATAAATATTATTATGGTTCTGTTAATAGTTAATAATATGTTTAATCCCACTATACAGGAGTTTCAGACACGTAGGAATAAAATTGGACCTAAGGTAAGGGATAATTATTCCAATCTCATTCTTAACTGAGGTTGTTTATTCGTAAGTATTTACTGGGGTTATATTTATCATCCTTTTCCATGTATTCTAATAATTTTTTCATATATTTTTAATGTCATTTTTACGCATTTTTTACTTTTACTACATGGTATGTAAGGAATCCTTATTATGTTTAACATACAAGGAACTTTGTGACTTTTTCGAAAAAGTACGAGGATATTGGGTTTTTAACATATACGGCATGAACAGTTTTTTTACTTTTTATTAACACCTTATTTCAATGAATATTAAACTACATGATTTAATGAATGTTTTCAAAAGAATTATTTTCTTTTAAAATTTCATTGAATTTTGTGAAAAGAAAATGTTTTCAAAGAATAACGGATAGTTTCCTCCAGAATTCATTTCAAGTGTTTTGTCAAAACTATTATCCATATAAGATTACATTATTTAATATATTTGTGTTTCAAGTATAATGTATCTATTATGTTCATGGATTGATTTTCTTATGATTAAATGATATCCATTTGTTTTATTTGGATAATATTATGATGGGATGATGTTTATGAAACCCATTTTATTCTTTGGGTAATGATGAATGATTTATGATTGTTTTGTGGCACATGTAAGAATGATTTCAAAATGAGATGTGTAGGACCTATATCTCACTCCAATGAATTGGGTAAAGATTTATATCTCATGATATAGACATGTCTGGAATGGAAAGTAAATATGGTTCAGTAATATAGGGCTGGAATGGCAAGTAAACCCAGTTCAGTAATGGACTTTGTCCACTACGATGGTATTGGTAGCAATGCCCTGACTACAATGGAAATCATAACTTGTGATTAATGGTTAAAACAATTGCATTTTTTATTTCAATTATATTTTATCATGAATAATGTTCTTTTATGATCTATGCCTTATGCACCTCCAAGATTTATGTCAATACTCATGATTTTGATATTTTATGTTCATATTCATTCGTTCAAATGTTTTGGGATTATTTTACGTTCTCCATGATTACCCTTACTGAGCATTTGAGTTCACCGTATTTATGTTTTCTTTTCCCCAGAATATAAAAAAATGTTTTAGGTAAGAAAAAAGGGGAAGATCATTATTGGAGATATTGAAGATCATTCATCATGATTAGAAGATTATGTTTCGAGTTTCCAAAGACACTAAACTAATACGTTCATTGGGAATCGGTTTTTTAATGTATTAAGTATTCCACACAAGTAATGTAATGTCCATGTATGTCAAGCTCTGGGTCTCTAAAGTTATTATCAGAGTGAAGGATTAGTTAACCATTGGAAACTAGGATGCAAAAAAATTAGTGTGATCCCTATAGTTATTTCTAAGGTATGTCTAGGGATGTCCCTAAGGTTAAGTATAAGTATAGGTTATAGTCCAAGAATTACGGTAACTATCATATAATTAAAACTAATATCATAGATATAAAAGTTACAACCCTTTATTAAGTTGTTTTCCTAGAATGATTTTTACCTCTCACACTATTTTTTGGGTTTTAGAAAATGGCTGGAAACAGGAAGATTCATGTTAATGAAAAATAATATGGACAATGGAATGATATTCTTCATGAGATACCAAATGAAATGAAATTTGGAAGGTAAAACATCGTTATTATGCCTAATCATCAATCTAATAATATGATCAATAAGCTCAACTTTTGTATGATTCCTAACTCAGGTAATAAGAGAATGAAGGAGTTTCATGATAAACATGGAGGAAATAAAGTTCAATTTCCTTCATGTAAGTCATGTGGGAAGAGGTATCAAGGAGAATGTTTCAAAGGAACTGGAAGATTCTTTGGGTGTGGAAGAGAAGAACACAAATATAGTTATTGCAAAGGAAATGTTTCAGTTAACACAATGGACAAGGATAATGGTATTTATAGGATATAAACCACGGTTATAGGTTTTAAATGTGGAATGTACGGGCATTATGCAAACCAATTCCGTAATTGAAAATACCATGAAGACAATAAGAATGGTTTTATGGGTAGTATTTATGTTGATGATGATGAAGAGACTACAAATGATATATGAGATGAAAGAAGTGTTGTGGAATAAAATGATGAAGCCCGATCAATGGTTTAAGAAGTTAGTGGAATGATTTCATGATTGTCAAGAATAATGTATGGAACTATGGAATAAATAGAAATCTAAATATTTTTACACTATTGTTTTTCCTTGAGTAATTGAAATTATAAGTGGAATAGTACCGGTAACCATGAAATGTGATTGAAATATTTTTGGAAAGCAGATGATATGCGAATAATGGAGGGATAAAGAGAAAATAATATGTTTGAGAGTATTAATGAGCTCATGATTGATATAAGGACAAAGTGATATCATGGTTTTATTATAATGAATTTTTGGGATTTTGGTATGTCGAAAGAGTTAAATTTTTACAACATTCATGTTTTCACTAAGGTTATATGGTAATTTATGTTTCAAGAGAATACATGATTAAGTTATTCACATGTTTGTTATGCGATCAATAAGATATATCTGGGATAAATGATGGTATTCATGTGCCTGTTATGTGACATTTTCAGTAATCATTTTCATTATACTATGAGATTGGACAGATGTATTTTGTATATGACTATGGACTGGAATGGATCATGTAGGACATCAGACAATATTTTTTAAGGCTATAACTTTTTTTGATATTATTTCTTTAATTTTATGATAGTGTAGTTTTAGAAAAAGGGAAACCTACAGGATGGGCAACAACCCGTCGTGTCAGACAGGGTTGTAGGAATCGAACCCACAATCGAAGTGCGATAGGCCTTTATCATCTACCACTGGCCTACAGGAAGTCCCTAGTTAATAGAAACTTGTTTTATTTTATTAAGAAGGTTGATAGATGAAGTATAAGTCCATTTTTGGAACCATATACGATTAATCTCACCATATATGGACTTACGTATATAACTTTTGCTAACTTTATGTTTGAGACTGATGGAATGACATATCATTCTATCGCATGATCTGCTAACACTTCACGGAAGACAAATTCAACTTCATTTCTTTAAGAGATGAAGTGGAAAGTGTTGAAGGCACCAACAACATAGAGATTGTACCAAAATCAAGTATATCATTTAATTCAAAAATTATTCAACATTAGGGAAATGGTCTTGAAAACAAAAAATGATGTCCTAGTTCCCTCATATTTGATGAATTAGATATTACCATAGATAATACCAAATTTATGGCTTTGTGATTGTTGGATTTTTCATACCCATGTTCTCTAACACTCTCTATCAGAACCTAATGGTTAGATTTCTCTTTTATGTCCATATTTTCACCTATATGATCCTATGTGGGAACCCAAGTGATGAGTTACTTTAGGTATCTATTTTTTTCTAACATTACATTTTAAATTTAAGTTTTAGTAATCCTTTTTACGATGTGGGTTTCTATGAAAAAAACTCTCATGTAGTAAACCATTTGTAACCCTGATGAATTTCGAGGGAGAAATTCATTTTAAGGGGGGTAGAATGTAACACCACGAGATTTTATGAGAAATATTTTTTTTAATTTCATTCATATATTCTATTGTATGCTACACCAATATTATCTTGCACTATACGCAACACCATATTATCTTCCAGTATACGCAACACTATTCTTGGATCGTGTTACACACAATTTCAAGTTCATTTGATAATTGTTATTCTATGAAAAATTGTGTGTGTATATATATATATATATTAAATTTATAAATAAAATATGGTTGGATTATTTTATAATAAACAACAAAGGAGTTTCTCACTACACGCAGCCCTGACTTGGCTTGCATTACACGCAATCGCAACCTTCCTCGATAGCGTGTGTTGTACGCAATGACGGGATTCACTAAACAACGATATATGGTAATAAGATTATTATGAACTAGCCATTATGAATATTATTAACTAAATTTTTAATTTTATAACATTATTATTCATCTTACACAATTTCTATAACATGGAAGGAGAGCAACATTTTCGGGTAAAATAAGTATTTTAAAAAAAATGCATTTTTCCACCTTTTGATGGCACACCCACTTTACATCTAGTTTTGAAATGTTTATATGTTAAATTTGGCAAATTAAAATTATTCTTGGGAATCAAGATTTAAAATTTTACTTTGGATAAAATTTTCATATTATTCTGATAGCTTTCATATTTTAATGAATAGTAAAAACACGCTATATTTTAATTAAAAACAAATTTTTTCATAATAATAATTTATATAGTTAAATTATAATATTGGATGGTTATAAAGTATAAATTTATTATATTTTTACAATTTAATATAATTTATGTCATTAGCATTGATTTTACATTGAATTCATATTTAAAATCATTTCAATTTTTTGCAATGTTTTAACTTTTAAAACTCTTTTTCTTAACGACGAGATTAATTTTAAATTAATTTATCCAAATTCTATAATTTGAATTTGAAAAAATTGATAGTATATTTGGAATCAGTAGGTCAAAATTATGTTAATATGATACTTTTTATTTTTGGGCACTATGAACAGTAGCTACGGTAAATTTTATTTACCATAGTTAAAGGTAAATCGGGTAATTAAGGGTAAATATAATATTATAAAATTACACTTACAATTATCGAAATATAATTGGATGATTATATTTCATCCTAAGGAATATTTGGGATGAAATTTAATCCATTAGAACCCACTTGGATGTGATTAAGAGCATTAATTTTTTTATTTTAAAGAATGTGAAATATGTCTCACTCAAACTTTAATAATTAATGTATTTTTAATATAAGTTTATACAGAATATAAATTAGATTATAAATACTCATATGAATAATAAAATTTTGTATTTTTATGGTAATTTATTTTTAATTTTTAGGGGATATTTAATTACCTTAATATCTTATACATTAATGATGCAGAAATTATTTATTATTGAAAAATCAATAATATAGTTTTCATTAAAATAATAATACCCCTTAAAATGCCCACAAACCGGACCAAAACATATTGGTCGTATATATTTAAACAATAACCATCCAATAGTCTAATTTTGGACCATTTGGAGCTTTATATAAGCGATTATGACACATAAAGTATTTTATTCTAAATGATGTCAAAGTTGTCACCATCATAATTTAAGAAATTAAACAATTTACATGTTGTGATTTTTAGATTATATATTCAAATAAATGTATTTATTTGAAATATATTAGATTTAAAATCATCATAGTATTTTAATTTTAATTTTTATGCAACTAATAAGAATATTAAATTATTATACAAAAATGATGTAGTAATTGTTTTATTAAGAGAAATATCAAATAAATGGTTTAATAAATAATAAAATTAATATTATATTAACTAATTAATATTCTAAAAAAGATTTATATAATAATATTACATTTTAAGAATCTACTAAACATTTTTATTCGAATATATCTTATGTGTGGATTTTATTTAAATTCAAATAAATAAATAGAGTCAATATTAACAAAATTGTTAGTTTATAAAAATAACGTATTATAAGATTGTTTAAAAATCACAAAAATATAATAAAATTATAAATTGAAATTTATATGGTCTAAAATGTCATAAAGTATCCAATTATGGACAATTAACAACATAGAATTAATTATTTATGACAATTTAAATTTATAATATTATTACCACAAATAAGATTAAACAGATTAAATAAGGATAAATCAAGTTGATAATGTTTAAAATAAATTCTCTACATATCTAAATTTTATTGTATGATGATATTACATCCATATATCATCTAATATTTGATTATTTGTAATTCTATAAGTTTTTATGTGGGTTTTGAGTTTAATATAAATTAATAGTTTTGAGGATTCCAAAAGTGCCCCTCTCCTCCCTTATAAAAGGGAACCTCCTCCCTCTCCTCCTCACAACATTTGGAGCCTTCATGCACGGACAAACACTTCCTATTACTCTTCTCAACATCCCTAGTTATATCATAGAGGTTCTGGTTATCTCAGAAGACCAACTCTAGTGCCATAAGAGGTGGATTAAAAGAGGCATGTTGATGAAGAGGTAATCTCTTCTACCGATTCTTTCAAGTTTCTTTATTCTTATACATACTCTTAATTAGTTGTTTAATTATTAAGTAATAACATAAGTATCAGTAATATACTTATATGTTATTATAAATATGAAATTACCATATTTCACCTTCTATCCATCCTACAGAAAACGAAATCACCGCGCGTGCGTACGTACGGAATACCATCTCCACACTGTGGTGTAATCTGTTTTCCACCACCAACTTACATGGATGGTTATAATGGTGGAAATAATAACTATATATGATTATTATAACATAATAATGATTCTTATAAATTATATAATCCACTCCAATTCCATTCAATTATTATGGGATTGATATAATTTCTCTTGTGTATGTATGGATTACCATCTCCATGACGCGATGAGATTCATTCTCCGTGATTAACCATTCATGTATGATTATATCGTTTATATAATAAATAATAATTAAAGATATGACATAATAATTATACTGAATTTATGCACATATATGTTTCATTTACTTAATTTCATTCAATTCAATAAGGAAACGAAAACAGCGTTCATGCATACGTACGGCCTACCGTCTCCATGAACGGTGTATTTCATTTCATTTATCTTCTATCATATATATATTTATATAATGAATATATATTATATATAAATCATTTTTTACATTCTGGAATTATGTAAATCAGTATATAAGTAATCAAATCAAGAACAAAAATTTGAAACAAGTACGATAAATGAAACGATTTTACCCAAAACAATGCTTTAACATGGAATTGACAAAAGAAAGGGTAATATAAAGACCTAAGTGAATCATATATGATATCATAAATATTATTATGGTTCTATTACAAGTTAATAATATGTTTAAACCCACTATAACGGTGTTTCAGACATGTATGGAAGAAATTTGACCTAAGGTAAGGGATAATTATTCCAATCTTGTTCTTAACTGAGATTGTTTATTCTTATGTATTTACTGGGGTTATATTTATAATCCATTTCTAGGTTTTCTAAAAAATGTTTTCATATATGTTTAAATTCATTGTTACCCATTTTTGACTTTTACTACATGCTATGTAAGGAATCATTCTTTTTTGTAACATACGAGGTACTTTTTGACTTTCTCAGCAAAGTACGAGGAGAATGTTTTTTTAACTTATACGACATCAACCTATTTTTTTACAGTTTCTTAACACCTTATTTCCATGAATCTCCCCCAAAAATATTTCATTAATCTTTTCAACAGAATTATTTTCTTTTAAAATTGCATGTCATTTTGTGAAATGAATATGTTTTCGAAGAAGAAAGGATATTTTCCCCAGTAATTCATTACAAGTGTTTTATCAAAACTATTTTCCATACAAGAAGACATTATTTAATATGATAATGTTTCAAGTATAATGTATCTATTATCTTCATGGTTTTATTTTCCTTACTATTAAATGATATCCAATTTTTATATGGATAATGTTATGATGGGATGATGTTTTTGAAACCCATTTTATTCTTTGGGTTATGATAAATGATTTATGATTGTTTTGTGGCACACATAAGATTGATTTCAATATGTGATTGGTGGGACCAATATATCCCGCAAATGCATTGGGTAAAGATTTATATCTCATGAGATAGACATGGCTAGAACAAAAAGTAAATCTGGTTCAGTAATACAGGGCAGGAAAGGCACGTAAACCCGGTTCAGTAATGGACTTTGTCCACTATGATGGTCTTGGAAGAAATTCCTTGGATACTATGGAAATCAAAACATTAGATTAATGGTTTCCACAATTACATGTTTTATTTCCATTCTATTTTATCATTATTAATGTCATTTTATGATCTATGCCTTATGCACTTCCAAGATTTATATCATTACTCGTGATTTTGATGTTTTATGTTCATGTTCTTACGTTCAAATGTTGAGGGATTATTTTATGTTCTCCATGTTTACTGTTACTGAGAATTAGAGCTCATCCTATTTATTTTTTATTTTCCCCAGGATATACAAAAATGTTTTAGGTAAGAAAACAAAAGGGGAAGATCTTTATGGGAGATGTTGATGATCTTTCAACATGATTAGAAGATTATGTTCCGAGTTTCTTAAGACACTAAACTAATACAGTCATTGAGAATATATTTTTGTTATGTATTAATTATTCCACACAAGTAAGGTAATTTCCATGTAAATCAAGATTTTGGTCTCTAAAATATATATAAATATGATATCATATATGATCTTCTAATATTGCTTTGTTAGTAATATTTTAGTATTATCATCGTTTCGGGTGTTAACTGATTTGATCTCCTTTATATGATTGGTTACGTAATCCATGTTGTTATGAATAGGATATATTTTATTTATATAAATAATTATATTATGTCTTTAAACATTATTTTTAACCATGAAATGAAGGTTAGTCTTGAATGGATACGATGGGGAATGAATCTCATCGGGTTCGTGGAGACGGTAATCTGTATGTACGCACGAGCGAAAATATCATTCTTTTGATATGGAAATCATATATAATTGGACGGTATGTCATATATATACAAAATCATTATCATGTTATACTTATTATTCACATCAATTATACATCAATATTATATACATCCAAATAATAATGTACTGAATTACAACAACACCACGACGTGGAGACGGTAAGCCGTACGTACGCACGTTTGGTGACATGTCATTCAAAGGATGGATAGAATAATGAATATGGTTGTACCATATTTATAATTACATCACAGTATATAGAATATACGGGAGTTATTATATTATAATGGAAACAACAAGGGGAGAAGAAGTGGAAGATGAAAAGAACATGATAGAGGTTATGAAATATTTATCTCTTCTTCATGTTCTTCCTTTTGATTTGATCAAAATGGCTCCATAGGATGGTTTTATGACTAAAGTAAGGCCTCTACGATGAATTTAGGATTTTTGGGATGATATTTGGGTAGGGTTTGGCCGATCCAAATTGCTTTGGGGGTGTGAATTTGAGAGAAGTGTATGTTCACTTTTATAAGAAGGGTGAGGGGCACCTTAGGAAAAGATTGAAATATTATTTTACAATAAAATATTTTTCGGTTTCTAATGGATCCTAAATGATTTATTTAGATACGAAGGTATGCATGGGTCTAAAAAACTATCCCAATATATTTTAGATAGTTTTGGGTCACTATATAAACCATACCTTTTAGATTAAACTCTTAGTTAATTGGTTTGACATTTACGGTGTCTCATTGTATTTTTATATTATATGGTTAATAAACATTAAACTACCAAGAGAACCCCACGTTTTTCATTAATGATATAACTATCATCATATAAGTCCTTTGGCTGATCCATAGATTTTTAGGAATTGAATATTAATTAATAATATAATATTTGTTTTAAAAACACTTTAATGTCAATTTTGACACTGTTTGGTATTTTTTTTGCTAAATTCATAACAGCATTATTAATTCCAAAAAAATTATTTAATGAACTATAACATGTCATATTAACCTAGAAAATTAGTGTAATTTAAAAAAATATATAAAATTACATTTATTTGGATATTTATAATATCAATTATTTTAATATTTCATTAATAAAGTTATTACTGCCTCATCATTATGTCATAAATAAATTAAATTATTTAATTCCTAAAAATTATAAATAAAAAACATTTATGTAGGAAATTTTTTATATTTATAATTAATATTTATAGTCTAATTTATCTTATGTTTAACCCTATATTAAAAATGGTTTAGTTATTAAACATTGATTTTAACTCTTTCAACTTTTCTTTAAATAAAATAATAATAAATGTCCTAATCTAATCCAAGTGGACCAAAAGGATCATATTTTATTAATGAGATTGTTTTTGGTCAAAATAAACTCATCCAATAGAATTATGACATGTGTTAAGGTAATAATATTATTATTTTTACCTTTAATTAGCCTATTTACTTTTAATCATGGTAAATAAAAGTCAAAAGTTACTATTCACTAGAAATTATTTTTATCTTGTTGAACCACATTTTACCTACAAATATCAATCGTGTCACTCAGATTTTTGAAATTCAATTCAATGAAGCGGTAAAATTATGTTTTTGGCAAATTTTTAAATGCTCCTAGGAGGTGGGAAAGAGAAGGTAAAAAGATCAATAAAATTTTTATATATCTAAACTAATCATAAAATGAATCCAATGAATTACATTGAAATTAAATATTTATTAAATATTTATTTTTACCTAAAATAAATTTAAATAAAATAAATCATTATTTTAAAAAAAGTTTGTTTTAAACAATAACTCAATGTTTTCACTATTCATCAAAAATTGAAAGTTTTTACAAAAATAGAAAAAATTCACCCTAAGATAATTTCAATATTCCTAATCCAATAACGAAGTCGATTTTGAAAGATAAAATTTATAAAATTTTAAAATGTGGGTATTACTATTCATAATGGCTACTTTGATTGGTCGACCTGTGTTATAATCTCGAAGATGCATACAATGCAAGCTATTGCATTATTCAAATGGAAACGTAACATGGATGATTGTGGTGTTATAGTTATCATCTTGTGGGAATATTCAAACCCAGTCATTTTATATAGTTGATTGGACATCAATGAAACCATTATAAACATTAAATCTAGGAAATTATCTACATGATTCTTATATTTGTATATATTCTCCTTTCATACTTTTTATGGGGGATCAACAGGATGTGAGGACACAAACATATAAGGCTTCCACTCTTTGAATAGTACTATGTATTGAAACATGTACCACTATTGGAAGTTATATTCAGTTGGTTTATTCTCCTATGCATAATTGATCATAGTGATAATATATCATTGAGGGTAATTATCATTTTATATAAAAAAATAAACAAAGCAGATAGAACATTATCTTGATTAAACAGTATACATTACAGATTAATTAAGTCATAAAATTTCTCCCACTATTTTATCAAACCCTAATGTCCCTCACTATAATATTTATATTACCTAGTTGCTTCGGTTTTCTAGTAATAAGGATCCCTAAATCCTATTCTCATAGACCAAAATATTTCTATTCCTATAATCGGGTAGTTTCAATTTAGGAACTAAATTGGCCAACAACATTGAATCACTGATCCATTAACTATTGAGGGATTTCCAAGCTTCTTGGAATCATATCCCCGATTCCCTTAACAATTTCCCTCTAATGTGAAATAATGTCATCTAGGACTACTTTTTTTTCTAAAAAATTGTTAAGTCGACCAATCACTACCATCAAAACATACTATTAGTAATAGCCACCTTGAACTAGGGCCAATGAGAACCTTATATTCTTCTTGTTTTGTTCCTATTTATGAAATAGACGGAATTACAACATAATATAAATTTTATGGCTTTTATTATTACTTGAAGAATAAGTTATTTATATATTTGATATGTTCACACTATGTAATCTTGTGAAAAACTGAACATAAAGTAAATAGAAAGCAGTCGGTGTTCCTGTATTATAATCAATTTTTTTTTTGTTATTTTCTAATTTATGATAAACATTTATATTGAATAAAATAATAAACATTTCATAGATTAAATAAATTACCCAACTAATCATGATCCATTTCAATGGTATGTCCCATTTATACTGAATGGATCAACCCTAACCCAAGGGGTAAAATACCTATGTTATTTCTGAATTTTATCATTTCATGCACCCCGGTCCAATGTTTTCACATTTTGTCTCGAATACTGCCTTGCATCGTTGTGGTATGTGTCATACAATTATCTCATCATAATACATATATACTCAAACATAGGTTAGGGGGTCTCGAGAATTCATAAAATTAACTCCAAATTATACAGAAGTAAGTGCAATATCTTATGCATATTATGAAATGATAAACAATGCACATAAAAATTTAACTATTACATTAATTACATACAATTAGAATAATTAATTAGATAAAAAAATCATCTGACATAGATTGGTTAGCTAAAACTCTAAATAAATAGGAAGGTATATTAAATAGGTCATAAAAGATTTAGGTTTTTGTTAAATCTATATCAATTAGAATAAATGAATTAAATGATTTTCTATATTCAAGTGATATTTTTCATTTGTTCTAATAGAAAATCTATTATTTCATTTCAAAAAATATGATTTTTTGGATTTTTTGGGAACTAGAATTCCATTGAAATTATTTAATGGTCATTTTTGGGATTTTTAGTCCATGAAGGGGTCTGACAGGTTTGTAAAAACAACACTAATCCATTTCAGGTCGTGCAGGACCCACCTAGGCCCATTATGGGATGGGAAGAACCTTTATAGGTTTGTTTTAGGTCAGATCTCCTGGTTTTAATGTAGGTCAATGGGATGGCCACCGCGGGGAGTCCCATGGTGTGGGTCGCCGAAGGCTGGGGGAGGCTTCCCATGAGGGTGTGTGTGGTGGGACCAGACTTGAGAGGTGTGTGTAGTGGGTCACTTTCGGATGGGTTTTCAAGAACGAGGAATGAGACCACTAGGGGGAGCATGCATCAACATGATGTAATCAAGGGTGGGAGTAATGTAGATCATGAGGCCCATCACGAAAATGATAGCTGTCTGAAATGGGGTAGATTTAGGGCTGGCCCACGGTCAAGCCCGATGAGCTTCTGGGCATAGGCAACACCACTTACAAGGGGCAACAAAATAATCCCAATTCCTAACAAATTCGTGTTCATGTTGTTGCACTGCTCTCTCGCCTGCCTCACCTCATCCTAGTGCCTCATCTCATTGCCACCATAGCTCAGTTCACCTCACCTTTATGGTTCCTCAACTCATCTTGTAGCTTGGGGCTCACTGTAATACCCTCCTCTCCCCCCCTCCATCCCTCCCGGTGGGCCTCACCTTGACCTACTGCTCTTGCTTCTACCCGGCGTGCGAGCCTTCTCCCCACCATTACTTCTGGAAAACGACCCCCTTCCCTCCCCTTCCAGCTATCTTGGTGCTTCCTTGATCATACACCTCCCTTTTGGCTTACTGAAAACAGACTAAGGATTTTTTTAGAGTTTGATTGATATTTCTAAAATATTATTTATTATTTGTTTCTATTGACATTTTTTAATTTTCTGAAATTATGTGAATGAATTTTGAATTTATCGGTGTATTTTATGTGTCAATTGCTATATGACCATCTAAATTTTAATTTTATATTATATGTTCCATGGTAATTATTGGTTTTTAGGAATAATTTTAATTAGCATTTTAATTTTTTTATTTATATTAATTGGTTTATTTGATTTTTAAAAATTATATGTGTTAAAAATTAACCATTGTCTTTCCCATCTCAATTTTAATATGGATATTTAAATTGAAATTTGTGTTTTCCTCTCAGTATTTATTGTTTTTTATAAGGTTTTTTAATTATCAATTATTTTATTTTTATTTTTATTTTTTTATTGTTTTGTTTCATTTGAAACAATTATCGGAATTGCGGATTCACCGGTGTCTTGTCCACCACAACTGTAATTTCCTTATCTCAATTGAAATTTGTGATATATCTATAGGAAATTAATTTTTTTTATAATCAATTTTTAATTATCATTTTTATTTTATTTTTTATTTATGAGTTATGTTTAATTTTTTTAATTTTTATTAAACTATGAATTCATTTTTGTCTTTCTTGTATAATTTTAATTTTAAATGTTTTACTTTTAAAAAACATCAGTTAAATTTTTTAATATATTTTATATCAATTTTAGTTTATTGTTTTCTACTTTTTTATTGATGTGTATTAATATATTTTTATATTTTTTAGTTTGAGAAATATTCATATAAATTGTTGAATATTAAATTAAAAATCAATGAGTTGGAATATATTATCTTAATTTTGAAATATGTATAATTAATTTAAAAATTTTATAAATAAAAATGGATTTAGTTATTTGAATTATAAATTATATATTTAAGGTAATACAATAAAGAGGATTACAAAACTGGGATCTCAAAAGTGAAAAATCAAGGAAAGAAAGAATAAAATGAAAAAATCACTAGTGGGTTAGATTTAAAAATTATTTCATCATGAATTGAAAATGAGAGTTCATATGTTCAATTTAATGATTAATCGTTGGGAGACATTGTTTATAGTGTGATTGAACATTCTAGAGATGAACTCAAGACTCAAATTGTTAATATGATAATTAACGGTGTGGATGTGGATTGTAAATAGGATGACAATGAAAATAAAATTCATATGATTGGTGATCTTGTATATCAAAGAATTATTAACCTTGGAAAAGATGTGGATTTGAATTATGATCCAAAATTATGGGGATGTATCAATTATGTTAAGTTAATTGTGTTTCTTCAGTGTGTCCTGATAAAAAAAATATTTCTAGCTTTTCCAAAGGTGCCCCTCACCCCTATTATAAAAGGGAACTCCCACTTCTCATTAATTAACACATTCAAAGCCTTTTTTCTCGTCCATACCCTGCCCAAATACTCTCTCGAATTCCCTCACTTCAACCTAGAGGCCTTAGTTTGATCAGAAAGCCAACTTAATGAGACCTTTTGACCAAATCAAAAGGAAGAACCCGAAGAAGAGATAATGTTTTCACCACCCTCTTTCATGTTCCTTTCTTGTTCAAATTCTTCTTTCTTTGTTATTTCAATACTAAAATAATAACTCCAAAATCTTTTATATACTGTTATGTTATTATAAATATTGTACAACCATATTCAATATTATATCCATCCTTTGAATGACATGTCACCATACGTGCGTACGTAGAGCTTACCATCTCCATGTTGTGGTGTAAATGTTATTCAATATATTATTATTTGGATGGGTATAATAATGATGTGTAATTCATGTAAATAATAAATATAGCATGATAATGATTATGTATATATGATATACCATCCAATTATATATTATTTTAATATCAAAATCATGATATTTTCGCTCGTGCGTACGTACGGACTATTGTCTCCACGAATGCGATAAGATTCATTCCCCATCGTATCCATTCAAGACTAATTCTAATCTGATGATTAAAAGTAATGTTTATGAACATTATATCATTCTGGATTTGAATAACACACAATCTATCCATAACAAACACGCCTTATGTAACAAAACATATAAAAGAAAACGAGTAAGTTAACACCTGAAATGACGATAATACTAAAATATTATTAACAATTAATTAATAGAAGATCATATATGATATCATAATTATGTATATGGTTATTTTATAACATCATAAAAATGTTTTAACTATTATACATGAGGTTAACATACCATTGAGTAAGGAAAAGTACAAGGTAAGGGGTTTTCATCTCAGTCCTTATTCTCTTGAGATTCGTGCCATATTGACACTATTACCTCTTGAGATTCACTCCTTATTCTCTTGAGATTCATTACATATAACCTTTTGTGTGGTGTATGTACTTACTATAATTTTATTCATTGTGTAATACACATTAATTTATGTGTATTTACATATTAATTTTATGATACTCCTTTCATGGGGTGTATGTTTCATAATTTAGCAAATTTGTAAGGGTTTATTTCACAATCTCTTCATTATCCGAGGTTGTTAATACATGATTATCTATTGGGACCTCTTTATCATCCACATCCATGTTTCATAAAAATGTATTTCAATTCATTCTTACTATTTTAATGACTATGGTATAAAGTCATTTATACCCTTGTTGACTTTTTATAATAAGTTTATAAAGGAATCTTTCTGTTGTTTTCCAAAGAAGGTCCTTTTTAACCTTTTCGACAGAATTAATGTAAGAATGTCTTTTTTTAACTTATACGGTGGGTGCGGCTATTTTATACCATTATAAACTCGTCGAAGCTTTCCTTACAATATTATAAGAATATTTTAAAATTAAATGTTTTCTTTTATAATTATGTTACTTTTAAATGTTTTCAAAAAAAGAGATATTTCTCTCTAATAGTTTTGATTTCATCTATGTCAACAACCTTTGATGGATTCTAAGCTTATTTGAAGTTTATTTATTATGATAAAAAACATCCATATTTTATTGAAGGTTTTTTTATTTTTTTGACTATCGATGTGTTATTTTTATACTATTCATGATTTATGGAGAAATTATTTACATTTCATATGCTAGTATTAAAATGAATGTTTATGTTACGTTTAAACCTATTCATATGAGGAATGCATTGGACTTAGTAACTGATGGGTGGAGCCCGCTATAGCTCCTCGATGCATCAGTAGTTCTCATGAGGAAAACTATTGTCTTGGCACAATGCCTTCAAAAAATCTTTATTTGTAGTCTTGGCATGAGGCCCTGACTATGTGGTTATGATAGTTTGGCGTTATGAATTCCATCATTATGAAAGTGGTTATTGATATTGCATGTGATTATTCGACTATTAGAATATCAATGTGAATAAGTAAATGGCATTATTTCATTTTATCTTTGCCATATTATGCTGAAGTTCAAGTTTAAAAGGCTTTTGTTTTAGTTATACATTTCCATAAATGATTATGTTTATTTATGAATGTTTCTGCTATATTGTTATCCTTACTAAGCATCTGATCTCACCCCTTTAAATGGTTTATTTTTTCCAGGATTTGAAGAAGTAATTTATGAATGACCTGTAGGGGTAGTATGAGTGGATATGAAGACATGATATTGTTGTATTAGTTTTCACTTTATGATGTAATGTAAACATTATGAATGTATTTAGTTATTCCAAGGCTACTAAACTAATCGGTCTTTTGAGACTTGATCTTTTTTTATCATGCCAATATTATGTAATAATGCACTGACTCTGGGTAACTGGGTTTGGGGCATTACAGTTGGTATCAGAGGAGGTTTAGTACAATCCTTGGAAGCTAGATTTAGATAAACTCTGATTAGAGCACATAGACTTAAGATGGCCTTGGAGGATTAGTATAGAATAACTTCCTATAATTTTGGTATAGTAGAGATTTTGTGAGTTTTCCGAGAAATATGTTCCTGTCTAGATACGAGCAGGTAGAGGTGGCTCTGGCACAGATTTATTAGGGGTAAAACCTGAAAACGCCACTTTAAGCAAGACTCGAATGGAAACTGGTGCACGACAACGGGCCTTGCTGTACTCTTGGTTACGACACTCCTAGGGGATATGCTTAGGATAATTATCATTTTCATTACAAACCATTATAAAGGGTTTATGTGTGTATACATCATCAATGAAAATATTTTTATGATTATGGATTATATCCATAAATAGTTCAATTTATGGTAAGTGTCTTACCATATTTTTTTAATATTTTAAAAATGAGATGATTATAACCTTTTCTTTAAAAATAGTTATATTAACAGTAATAACAACATTTTAATTATTATTTTATCAAAAAAATTATTTCTGGAGAAGTGTATAATTTTTGGTAATGCCTTTTTATGTTTAGAAATACTATTTGTTTAAAAGTACCACTTTTTATGAACTTATTTAAACAAAAAACCTAATTTGATAAACTCATAGATATTGAATATTATAACATATATATTTTTTAATATATAATGTAAAAAATAACTTACAGTGAATTTTTAGTATTTTTCATAGAAGTATCATTTTCTTGACAAATAGTGAAAAATACTACATTATAGTTTAAAATTGACTTTTGGGGGAAATAATTATTATAATTTAAATTGATTTTAAAGTCACAATAGATCATTTCTATATATATTAATCCAATTTAGTTAATTTTAATCATATTAATATTATAAATATATTGAAAAAATGTATTGAACTTTTGAACGTTCATTTCACACGCTTTCTTGCCACATCTGCAGGATTAGCAGTAAACAAATTTTTTTTGCTTCTATGAATTGAATTTTGAAAAAGGAACATATATATATATAATCAGTATGATATTTTTACTATAATAGGATCAACATAATTTTTTGGTCAATTGTATCTTTAGTATTTTTCTTTAACATGGTTAAGGGTAAATCTGTTAACTAAAGGTAAAGATATTATTATAACACTATAAAATTACCCTAAACCATGTCCAAATATTATTAGATGAGTGGGATTCACAAAAATAAACCTTATTCCAAATTATATTATTTTATTCCACTAGGGTAAGAATAAGATATTTATTATATTTTATTTATTAATTTGATAAAATTGTCATAATCATAATTTTAATAAGAATATCTTTTTTATAAAGGGTTATACAGAAGAGAAATTCTACTATAAAATAACTTTTGAAATATAATAAATTTATCTTAAACGTGATATTTTATTTTTAATTTTTAGAGATGATATAATTTTATTAAGTTCTTGTATAATAGTGATGTAGTGATTGTCTAATTAATAGAAATTCCAAGTAAATGATATTAAATATATTAAAATAATAATAACTTGACATAATTAATGACAACCACCAATTTTATAGATAAATTAGCAATTTTATATGTATAATATCCATATTATTTTAATGTTATCTTACGGTTACGATATTTGTAAAAATAATATATTATAAATAGTATCAAAAAATGGAAAAAATGATACTTTAAAATAATTAATATTTTATTAAATGATATATAATTCATAAAAATATATAATTTGGCAAAATAACTATAACAAGTTAAAATATACAATCAATTATCAACTTGGGGTTAGTTTGTCATTTTATAGTAATTATATTAACCCTAAAGTTAAAAAGTTATGTTGTCATGGAAAGAGTTAAAGGGTTTAACTAAGGGTTAAAACCAAAAGATATGGTTAATAATGATATCAAACCCTATCCAAAAATAATTGGTTGGGATGATTTAGACCCATCCTCATCTTAGATTCGAGGAAACTCACTCTAGGACTATTTCAAATCAATAATAAATTTATATTAATTTAATATTTTATGAATTCCTTTGAGTGCCACTCCCCTCCCGTACAATAGGGAACCTCCTCAATCACTTCCTCGCACCACCATAATAATTATATCTAAAAAATCCCTAGAAAATTATTCTCTAAATGTTATTCGTTATGTTTTAGAGGTCTCGTTCTTCAAAAAATACCATCCCTAGTGTCCCTAAGTGGATGTCCAAATCTAGTCCACCGAAGAAGAGGTAATTGTTTTACCAATCCAATTAAATTTCTTTTCTTCTATTATATCCTCTTATTATATTGTTTCTATAATAAATTAATAAATCTATTATAATCTATATACTGATATTTTATTATTATTATAGTAAAATAGTATCAGTTATTTTATCCATACTATGAAATGCGATATCACCATGTGTTTGTACTTACGACATATCATCTCCACTCCATGGTGTAATCTGTTTTGTATCACCATATTTTATGAATGAGAATTATGATGTTTTTAATGATTATATATAATATATATAATTAAATTATACATCTGTAATAATAATATCATTCCTACCTTTTCACCATCTAATATATTGGGAAAATGATAATTTCGCTCATGTGTATGTATGGTTTACCATCTCCACGATACAGTTTGACTCTTTATTCACCTATATTTCATCGGGATGGTAATAAGGATGAATTTTATGCACATATATGTAGTGTATTAAATTATAATTATTCTTGAATAATAATTCATCATATAATTTTTTTAACCCAATAAGAAAATAAAAAAAAGAGTTCATGCATATATACAACATACCTTCTCCCTGAATGGTGTATTTAATTTATCATTAATGATTTTTATAAACACTTATATACTCAATATATAAGATATTTATATCATGTTTTATATTTCTTAAATTATTAAATCATAATCTATGTATGAGAATTTAGAATACCAAGTCAAATCACATACAATTAACAAGGAGGTTATCACCTGCAATATATCTTAAACATGTAGTTAATAATAAATGAGTAATATAAAGTCTTAGGAAATTAATATATTCTATAGAATATATGATTATGGTATTGTGATAGATTTATAATAAGCATGAATTTATTATACAGGATGTTTGAATGAGTGTGAGGAGATTCATGTTATAAGTTAAGGGTTAATTTTTTCGATATCATTATTAGTTGAGGGTTTTTATACATAAGAATCAATTGGATAATGTTATACATCCATGTAATTTTTTTGGTAAAAATATTATCATAATTTTTTTATATTATCGAGTTGATTTTTAAATTCATTTATACCCATTTTACATTTTACATCATGGTTTTAAAGGAATCTTTTTGTCGTTATCCAAACAACGTACACTGTTACTTTTTCATAAAATGTATAATTAGAATGTTTTATTTTCACTTTTATAACATGAGTATATTTTTATAAATTCATGAAGCCTTATTTCCTTGAATATTAACTTGTATGATTATAAGATTATTTTCAGAGAATTTTTTTTAAAGATCCCATCATTTTAAGAAAATGTTTTCAAAGAAGAATGTATATTATACTCAAGGATTATTTTCACCTAATATTTCAAAATTATTTCCCATCTAAGTCAATAATCAATGGTGTTACTTATTCCTTTATGGGAAATGATCCATGTTTTCATTAATATTACTTCTCTGAATAGTTTATGTTTTGAAGGCATTATATTTAAGAAACCCACTTCATTTCACGAATTATGTTTTTGATGAAATGATCATGAAACCTATATCATTTCCCAAGGTTATGAAACAATTAAATATTTAAGATTCACATTTATTTTCATAGTTTATGATATGATTGTTTTATGATAATGTGTCTCATGTATGTACGATTTCATTATGGTATGGGAGAGACCAATATCTCCCTCTGATGAATTGTGTAATGATTTATATCTCATGTGATAGACATGAAGGACCATTAACACCAATATGGTTATGGGATTTAATAATGGATACCATGATGGTATGGTAATTGCACCCACACAACTATCATGACCTTGGTAGTGATGTCGGGACCCCTATTCAAATCATTATATGCATATGTTTCTACCATAGTTCCAAGTGTTTTTACAATGTTTTTCTTCTATTGATCATGTTCTTTATTTCCATATGATTCATGTATTATGTAGGAATGGCCCGGTAAATTCTGTTTCCCCAGACAAGCATTATAATTTTTTCCCTAAAATTCATTAAAATTTACAGTTAAATGATGAATTTTTTTCCCTTGGATTTATATTTTTTTCATTCTTTATTTGATTCTCTAGTAGGGGGGCTCGTAGTGCTTTCTCCACGGCTGACCCTGGCCTTTTGAACTGAAAATCATTATTCCCTGATTCTTTTTTATGATCATTCATAGGAAAGGTGTGATTTTATAATTTCATGATCATGTTCTCATACCCTTATCTTTAGGATTATATTTTCATATATCATTTTTTACCCTTACTGAGTAGTTGAGCTCACCCCTTTTTATGTTTTTCATTCACCCAGGTTATGAAGATATGTATTATTCTTGATGTGTCTAAGAATTTTGATATTCAATAATAACCTAGTTGTAGATAATTTACCTCACTTATGTACCATTACATATGCTTTCATGTCTTTGAAGGAAGTAGAGTAATACGGACTTTTGGTGTTTGTTTCTATAATCTAGTGATAAATTCTGAAAAAAAGTAATTTAATGTTAATGTATCAAAATTGAGGTTCATTATATTTGGCATCATATCAAATGTTTATTTATCCTTTGAAATGATGATGATAAACACCTTGTTGTAACCCTAAGGACATGTCTAATGATAAGTCTATGGATAAGTAAATATATAAGAAAATTTCTCAAGAATTTTCTATTGGATAGAGCAAGTGGTTTCCTAGAAATATATCCTTATCTAAATATTAATAGTGAACATGGATCTGGTACAAATTTACCTAGGGGTAAAAAATCTAACAAGGTGCATCGGGCCTGACGCAGTGTAACCTAGTACAAGACAAGGGGCCTTGCAGCACAACTACTTTGGAACTTTTTAGGGATATGCTGTGGAAATTCATAAAAAAATTAAAATCCATCATAAAGGATTTAAAAATAATTTGCCTATGAAAAACCTAGTATGAATCTAAGATGTCATAGATTAAATAATGTGTCATAATTTCGATATCCAATAAGAGACATTTCATGATTATGTGGTTCCTCTCTATAAAAAATTTGTATATCTCTATGCCTTATGGATTCAGTCAATAGATCAAACCCGAAGGAACTACATTAATGGAAATTATGGTGTAAAATGCAATGATTTTTCTCCTATGAATATAGATTCTATGGGAGCTATAATGAAAATTATTGTTGTTATTATCACCCATATTTCTAAAAATATGGATCACTATGGACTTTTAAATGAGAAATAGAGGGGTTGGTATTTTATAAAGTCATTTATGAGGCAATGTCAAACTTCTTTCAGTGAGTCTTTTGATGCGCATATTGTAAAAAAATGGATAAATACCACTGAAAAGATAATCTCTGTTCTTCATTGTTTATAAATGAGAAAATTATTCTTCTTTTTTATCAGTTTATAGGCGGAGTGGACCAATGGTGAGATCTAATCAGGAATACCAGGAAACTAGATGAAGTTGAATCCATGGATTTGGATGAGATTAGGACCTTATTCTTCAATAATAATTTCCTTGTATTAATTGTATGAAAATGGGTAGTTTCTCTCATTAATGAAAAGAGATGATGAAATCATTTGTTCCTATTAATCCAATTTCAAATGACTTGTGTGGTACGCTTATGGAATTATCAAACAACCCGAAAGTATTTTCGATAGGTTCTTCAGGCGCATAAATCCAAGCATTAGAAGGGAATTGGAAATAAATGAAATTAGTATTTATGGATATATTTTGGGTTACGAAATCAAGGATTAAATGGAGGTTTTACTCACATACCAAATTCATGGTTAGGAAAAAAATAAGAAGATAGAGTTTAAAAGGAAGTATAAAAACATGAAGAGAAAAAGGGGATCTTTCTGTTATACTCTATGTTTTGAAATAATCATGACGGAAAATTTATTAAGTGGCTGAATAAATTATTTAAGTGTGGAATGTAATGTCACGGTGATTTGTATTATCGAAGTGATGGAAAAAAGTTATCTAATTGTGAGAATGTATTGAAAGTATCATCAAATGCACCTTCCACGATTCAGTGCTACAAGTATTAGAGGAATGGTAATTATTCTATCCAGTACCGAACCCAATGGCTGGTGATTATGATCATATTTAATGACTTATTATTACGAGGGAAAAGGGGAGATCTCATGTGATCACACGGTTTCTAATGAGGGATTAAATAACGATATTGGTAAAGATACGCTTACCATCTATTCAAGAACTTCTAATGTATTACTTGATTCCAGATCTACGTCTCTTTTATATCTACATAATTTTATATGGGTTTAAAGATTCCACCCAAACCACTAGATGTGGAATTATCAATGAAAATATCTAATAGTGTGATGATTTAATCTCAAGTCTATGTTTCCTCTCTGGTTTATGATTGACGGAATGTGTTTCCTGCAAATATTTTCAGTTTTCCCCCAGTTAAATTTGATGTCATCATAGGGTTGGATTGGATTTCTCTGTGTAAATACCACATCAATTATCAAGTAAGGGAAGTTATATTTGATGTTTCAAAACAAACAATGATCTTTTATCAATGTGATAATATGTATGAACATCATATGGAGATTAAATCCATTGTATGGGTACTAATTCTCATTCAAAACTGGTGTTTATATCAAATGGCTGGGAATAAAATTGAAATCAATGGTATGACCATTATTTATGATTTTGAGGATTTATTTTCTGGAAAATGTTTTATTCTTTCACCAAAACCTGAATTTGAGTTATTTATAGAGATCATACCTAGTTTTACAAAAAATTCAACGACTCCTTATAGAATGGAACCAATTGAGTAGTAGGTATTGAAGAAGAAGCTCCAAGAAAAACATAATATGGGATTCATTCAGCCATGTGTGTCACCTTGGGGTGCAGTGTTTCTCTTATTGAGGATGAAATATGGGTCAATGAGACTATGCATTGATTACTTGGAGTTTAATAACATCACAATAAAAAAAAATTATCCTCTTACCCATATTTAGGATTTTTTGATCAATAACATGGAGCTAAATAATTCTCCAAGATTTACCTTTATTTTGGATATCATCAATTATGGGTCAAGAAGTAGGATACACCCATGATGTAATTTTGTACAAGGTATGGTCACTATGAAAATATAGTAATTATTTTTTGTCTTACTAATGACCATGACTAATTCATATATTTTATAAATAGAGTCTTTATATATTACCTCGATCAGTTTTTGGTAGTCTTTAATAATGATATTATTATCTATTAATAGTGTAAGGAAGAGTATGAAGATAATTTTAGAATTATTCTAATGTCCCTATGTAAAAATAAAATTTATGAAAAATTTATAATGTGTGATTTTTTATTAAGAAAAATTCCATTTTTTGGTCACATAATCCGAAGAATGTGTATATAAGTAGATACATCAAATACATGGGCTACTGAATGTGGGCCTAGACCAACCATGATGGCTGAGATCCAATGTTTTCTTGGTTTATCTGAATATTATCAATGGTTTGTAGGGAATTTCTCACAAGTGTCTAATCCCCAGACAATGTTAACTCGGATGGGTTCAATATTCCTCTTGATAAATGAATGTGATTATAATTTCAATGAACTGAAGATTAGGTTAGTTAGTTCACCTATTCTGACTTTCGCTTAAAAAGGTGAAGGGGTTGTTATCTATATCGATGTATCCAAGAATGGATTGTAAATTTTTATTATGAATAATGGTAGGGTTATCACTTATGCCTCATGAAAATTAATGATTCATTGGAAAAATTAACCAACAGAAGATTTGGAGTTATATATTGTAATTTTTACATAAAAGATATAGGGGAATTATCTATATGTGGAAAAGTGTGATATATATACAAATCATAATATTATGAAATATGTATTCACATAGAAGGAGTTGAACATGTTCCATATAATATGGTTAGAATAGATAATGGATTATGAATACTCAATAAATTACAACCCTGGGACAACAAACAAGGTCGTTGATGCTTTGAGTCAAAGGGATAATGCAATCTTTCTCATGATAGGGATCATAGAATATCAAATATATTTGGATTTGAAAAGGATATACATTGGGATCCTGATGGATGGGGGAAAACCATATATTTATTAATTGAATGTGAATCCCTCAATCATTGTTATGATTAATGAGGTGAATAAGGAAGATAAGAAGCTAAATAAGATGTTTGGAAAGGGTCATGAGTTTAACCTTCATCTGGATGGAATGATAAGGGTACGTAACTGTGCATGTGTTCCTTCCTTACTGGATTCAATGATGGATTTATTAGACGAAGCTCATAGCTCATTGTTCTATATTAATCATGGAAGTATGCAACATTATAGAGACTTGAAAGAACACATTAGCTGGGATTTCATAAATAGAGTTATTGTAGAGTTTGTATCTCAGTGCTTGTTATGCCAAAAATTAAAATATGGAAGAAAAAATATAATGGGATGTTGCATCCATTACCCAAACCAGAATGGAAATCAATGAACATCACAAAATATTTTTTCATTTGACTCCCAAAAACTTATTATTTCTTTAATTTTGTATGGGTCGTAGTTAATCTCTTTACTAAGTCAGCACACTCCAATTCTATCAGAGAAAACCTCTCTCTAGATCTAATTTCCATGACATACATTAATGAACTGGTAATGTTTCATAGGATACAAAATTATCTAGTATCTAATCTGGACATGAGGATTACCTCAAAATTTTGGAAATTTAATCTGGAATCACTTGATATTGAATTGAGTTTCAGTACTATATATAATCCTCATTTGTAATGTTAGTCTAAATGAAAAATCCAATCCTTAGAGGATATGTTTAAATCCTTTTCTCTGGATTTCAAAGGTTTTTGGGATCACCACCTTCTTCTAGATGAGTTTTCCATAAACAATTTCTATCACTCAAGAGTCCCGATGAATCCCTATGGGGGAAGAAATGTATAACTCCAACTTTTTGGGATGAAGTTGGGGAATGAAATCTATTGGTACTTGAGATCGCTAAAGAGGTGGCTAAGAAGGTTAAAACCATTCAGCAACATATCAAGGTATCACAAATTTGGTTGAAATGTTATGTTGATAAATGATGGAATTATTTAGAAATTGATGATTTTGGAAAGGTGTTTCTGTGTATTTCTAAATGGAATAAGGTTATGAGGTTTGGTAAGAAAGGGAAACTAAGCCCCAGATATATCTATCCCCTTTAAATTATTGACCGTATCAGGATTGTAGCCTATCACTTTGGACATCCTCCAAATCTCACTCTTGTACATGATTTGTATCTCTCTTGAGAAGTATTTACATGACCCTTCACATGTACTAATCTTAGATGGCATACCATACGAGAAGGATCTATCTTATGTGGAACAACTAATTGAAATTCCAGATCATAGAAAGAATTTTCTTTAAAAAAAGACCACTAATCTGGTCAATTTTTTGTGGAGAAATCAACATTTATGGGAATATATGTGGGAAATTGATAATATTATGAATAATATGCATCCTAAATATTTTTTATAATAATAATGAATATTGGGGAAAAATCACTTTATGTGGTAGAATGTAACTCCCTGAGTTTTTGTGAATTTCTCTTTCGAATAAATTAATTTTTTTAATTTCTTGCATTCCATTGAGTAAAATATTCCTTCCATAGGATAATGAAATAACATCTGCTATACACAACACCAACTTGGCTTGTGTTACACGCAACACTGAGTTTCCACAAAACATCTTTTTTTGTTTAATTATTAAAATGATATGATTATAACCTATCCATGAAACATAATTATATAAATAATTATAACTAATTTTTAAATATAATTATTGTTGGAAAAAAATATTGACAATGATGTGTATAATTTTTGTTAAATCCATTTTAGGTTTAGAAATACCATTTTCATTAAGGAATTACTTTTTTTCTCTTTAATTGAAAATTGATAAAATTAATATTATACACTCATATAAATTGAATTTGATAAAATAAACATCATTTTTATATTCATAATTTCAAAATTAACATAGGGTTATATATTAGTATTTTTATGAGAAGTTTCATTTTTTGATGAATAGTGAAAAATACACCATTATAGATCAAAATTTTCTTTTTCCATTATAAAATAATTATTCATTAAAATGATTTCAAATACACTATATATAAATTATAAATATATTAATAAAATGATGTTTATTGGAATATTGATAATACTAAAATTATATTGAAAAAAATATTTAACTTTTGAACGTTCATTTTACCACTTTCTTTCAACATTTATTGGATTAGCATGAATCATTATTTTTACACTTAATTGAATTGAATTTTTAATAAATGACATACATAGTCCAAATCAGTATATTTTTTTGGTTTAATTGGATCCACATAATATTTGGTGAATTGTAACTTTAATATTTATAAATTCCACTATTAATGGTAAATTGGGTAGTGAAAGGTAAAAATATTATTACAACAGAATAAAATTAGTACACACATATCTATTCGAACGATGATATAATGAAATAAACTAAAAAAATGATCCATAGTTCAAGAAAAATTCAAGATCCACAGCTCAAAATAAAATAATGTTCCAATGCCCTAAAAATTTTCAACTCCACATAAAGTGTACATTCACATGATCATGTGCTCTAAAAAATGATTCACAAGTCATATTTAGTACAAGTAAAAGAAAATATTAACTGACAAAAAATAAAATGAATCACTGCTCTGAAATATTCCCTTGATCCAGTCACCCATGAAGGTATATTTCTCCAAAATCTAGTGTTACTCCACCTTATCACCAAGTATACATGATCGTAACCCAACATTAATATTTATTATAATTAATATATTGAAATCATAAATTAGTGGTGCAAAAAATTGCAATAAAAGTGGATTAATCATGGAGATAGTTAAAATATTAGAAAACATAAATGATAATGTCATTGAACCACAGAATAATAATATGGAAGATAATAAATATTCATTAATTTTAAATAAATAATCAAACCATGAAGAAATCAAAGATTGAAAATAATAAAAAAATAATTTCATACCAAATGTTCTTATAAACCATTTACCATTGAAGCAGCCAAACATAGACACCTAAGGAATATTGATTTTAAATCCTGGCTTACCTATGATTTTTTGAAGATGATGGTGATCATCGTGGGGAGTTGTGGACACCACCACTACTCTTATAGACTTTCGAGGAGGGTTGCAATGCGAAGTACTTGAGATCCAATACAATGTCACTAATTAGTGGCCAGAAAGTGGACTCCTCTTACAGGCACATCGTAGACATGGCGGTAACATGGTGGAATCTATGCACTGAAAACCTCCCATGGAGCACTGGATCCTCCCACTCACTAATAATTGATTTATCCTTCAGGTATGGGAATGACCAGGAAACCATATTTGGGTTTCCCTAATTTTTTTCTAAAGTCCACAAACCTTCTCCCTCTGATCAACTCCAATAGAACCACCCCAAATCAACAAATGTTAGATTGGAGTGTGTGGTTTACACTCATGACATACTCTGTAGTAGCATACCCATAAAATCCCATCACTCTAGTGGAGACATGTGTTTTTTCACTGACATTTCATAGTTTATCAAGTCCAAAGTTTGATAGTTTTGGACGCAAGACATCACCCAACTCCTCTGCTAGAATTATATTCCAGGTAAATTCAATTTCCTGGTCTATAGAATACAAAACAATGTTCTTCTTATTAGTGTGGTGAATTATTGTTATGGAGTCTTCTTAGACACTATGTGATAATTTTTTCAAGTTTATATTTAGGAATATACCGTGAATCTGCCACGACCCGTCCTCAGGGCCCGTACCGTGACTACCCCAAGCCCGCCTTCCATAGGCCAGGGTTGGTGACTAGCGCCAAAGGCGTAAATCCTGGTAACAGGGAAGGCATTGCCTTTATAAAAGTAAAAATACACCACAGAGTACAAGCCGAAGTAAAACACTAAGTAAAAACTGAAACAAGTTGTGCTGAAAGAAAAGGGGCTGGAAATACAAGCCCAACTGTAAAGTACAATTGATAGGGAAAAACAGCAACTGAAAGGAAAATCCAAAGCGTCGAGCCGTCCTCTGGAAGTCCCACCTAAATGTTGAGTATAGATAGCCTCCACAGCTCCTCGGTCTAGCCGTCCGCTCCGAGTACACCCCGCCCAGTGGTCCAGCTCCAGGTACTGTCCTGCTCCGCAAGCCTCCACCACGATCAGCGCTGTCCGTCGTCTGTAACCACCACAACATAGTGCGGGCATAGCCCGTGCAGGGGTGAGTATAAGGTACTCAGTAGGGACCCCGAGACCCCCGAAGGTCTCCAAGAATCCACAAAGGATAAACCACAAAGGAAAGATACAATCACGAAGTAACATCCGACACAGCTTAGGTATATGCCCATACATATACCTAAGTCATCAATTCTCGCTCGGCTCCAACATCCAAGCTCAAGTACAACCCAGTATACACAAGAAAGCAAAACTTAAATCCACACAGGATAGCACAAAACAAACCCCAAAGGAAAGTAAAAAGGGATTCAGCTCACACAGGAATACTTCTTCAAATGATAATAGAGATGATCACTGATCCATCTAAGTCGTTGGACCCACAAAGGATCGATAGTTACTAACCCCCACAATGACCCACAAAGTATCTGACACACAAAGGATCGATAGGTAACTAACCCCCGCAAAGACCCACATAGGATCGGACCCACACAGGATCTGTAGGTGCTGGACCACACAAGACCGCTGAGCGTTGACCCACACAGGATCGGACCCACACAGGATCGGTAGCACTGACCAACAAAGGATCGCTGAGTGTTGTAGTCGTCACTATCGAATCCACTAAGGATCTATGCACAGTCGTCGTCGTCACAGTAGCAGTCGCAGCCAGCTATAGGGTTCTCGCACATAGCAAGCTCGTTCAGGCGGGTCCGCTCCATGATCCGAGAGGCTGATACATCAACTGACACATAGTCCAGAGTTGATGTATCCAAAAGTTCCGTATCACCAACAGGAACTCAACGTCGGAGACGGCGCGTCAATCAGACGCCCGGTCTGAGAGTTATTAGCTTTTTCGTCCCAGGGGCCCCGTTGGTTTTTAAGGAAAAACCAACCCAACCATACTCCACCTGCGTCCAAACCTCGTGCATAGTATTCCAAAAGATCCATCTCACTTAGAGGAATTCAAGAAATTCAATGGCACGTCAATCGGACGTCCGAAGCTCAAGATATGAGATTTTCTGCTCCGAGGGCCCGGTTTGTTCCGTGTACGAACCAACTCGGATGAACAAAAGTAATTCAGAATCCTTGAGTGTGATATACCAAAACGACCATCTTGATCCAAGGATCGCATCACCACTGACGGCGCACAGTTCGGAGGCCCGTAGCTCAAGTTATGAGCAAAAGACCGAAAAGGTCCGGAAACAAGGGGTATGGGCCCTGACTGACCTGTCCCGACCCCCCCCCCCCCCCTGGGTTGGCCCGAACCAGGTCGACCGGAGCCGGGTCCGGGTCCGACCCGGTTGGGCGCGACCCGGCCCGGCTAGGCGGCCCTCCCGGCCTGGGCGCGACCCGGCCCGGTGGGTCGGTCCGGCTCGGCTCGACCGAGCGGCCGAGCGGAGGAACCGCGGGATGCGCTGCCCCCGCGGGATGAGGTGCTGCGGCCCCACGTGGGGCCGTGCTTGGTCAGCAGACGCATCTTTTCCGCATCCCGTGTCTCGCCGGACCCGCGCGGTCGCGGGTCTGGTCGGCCGCTGCCGCGCCGGCGACCCGCGCCGCCGGTGGATTCCGCGGGCCACCAGAGTTGCTCAGGTGGTCCGATTCCATTTCTGTCTACGTTGTAGCTCCTCTCGGGTCCCATTCTTCACTACCAGGCCCTCAAATCACCATTGTAGCCCCGTTTGTCATCGTTCTCCGTTTCGCGCACCAATAACGAAAAAGTGTGGTGGGTTCGGACTTGTTCGTTAGTCCGCACCCACCGCGTTAGCGGTTTTAAAAAAAACTACACAACAAAAGTTTAACAAACGTCATGGGTATAAATCACAATGATTTTTAAGAATCAAACCCCTACCTCGTCGAAGCCATCAAACGAGCGTTCTACGCGGAATTGACCATCGCGGTAGGAGGTGATCGTCGCGTCGCGGAAGGGCGTCGCATCATCACGGAAGGGCGTCGCGTCGACGAACTCTGAGGATCAAGATCATACAGATTTAATTATGACAATTAAATCCATGTTTTAGTTATAAACCACAAGGAATTAAAAGGTCCACAATATCTTACCTCAACGGATGATCGATGATTTGTCGCGGAAGAAGGAACATCGCAGAAGAACGTCATGGGTGAAGAACTGTCAGTGTTGCGGTACACGGCGTTGCGTCGTCGATCTCCGAGGGTTCGGCGTTCATTGTCACCATTCGTCGAAGGCCGGTGTTCTTCACGTTCTTCGCGTCCTTCGCGTTCTTCGCGTTCTTCGTGTTCTTCGCGAAGGAGGATGAAGGACTTAAGGTTTCTGTCAAATCCTCTCAACGAACAACACTCAAGAAGAATAGTGTTTGTCTTATTTTATTACATGCCAAAAAACAAAAATTAAAGTAAGAAACGAACAAATTAATTCATAGAATTAATTTTCCGAACTAACTTCCCAATTAATAGGAGCGTTTTATTGTTTATGAAAACGCCCCAGTTGACCTTCATTAAAAAGGGTTTTCATGTGTAAGTTACTTAGCGGAAAAGAAACGGTGGGCTCGTGTGGGACCCACCTCACAAATTTCATACCAGTAGGGTAGGATATTTTGAATTGTACCCTATTCGCTTCAACTCAGCTTAGGCAGATTTAAGTGGATTTAAGCGGCTTTAAGTGAAATAAAATAAATTTTGTCGTACCACATTATTTTATTTCTTAACTTAAAGCCCAAAAATTAAAAACCACACCCGAGAAAACGCAACTCCGGAAGAGGTGTTTCTAAGAAATTACTGACGCTATGATTCAATCGGTGCCCTCAGAATTTGATTCCGAGCACTGGTTCAAAAGTTAGAAAAACCCGCTTGTCCGTTCACTGAACGTACCCGAGCCAAACTTTGGAAAATGATTCCGGGCACACCGGGCCTCAGAATCACGTGCCGTTAGAAACTGTGTTCTTGTAAAATTCCAAAGAAAATTAAGAAATAAATTTCCTTGAAATTTATTGGTCTTTACATCACTCCCACCTCAGGGCTTTACATCCCCGTAAAGATACATCATAATCTAGTGAAACAAATGTGGGTACTGAGAACGCATCTGAGCCTCCCGCTCCCAAGTGCTCTCCTGGAGGTTCCCGTGCTGCCATCTGATACGCACTAGAGGAATCGACCGTCCACGTAGGACCCACTCTTGTCGATCCTTGATCTCCACCGGGACCTCTGCAAAAGTCTCCACATCATCAACGTCTAGCTCCCCATGGTCAATGATTTGCATCGGATCATGCACGTATCTCCTCAGCTGAGATACGTGGAAGACGTCATGCACCCGGTGCAACTGAGTTGGTAGATCCAAGCTATAAGCCACCTCGCCAATCCTACTGAGGACTTGGAATGGTCTGATGAAGCATGGAGACAACTTGCCGCCTCGGACAAATATCTGTAATCCACGTCGAGGGGAGACACGTAAGAAGACGTGGTCGCCATCCTCAAAATCTAGTGGCCTCTACCTCCTGTCAGCGTAAGACTTCTGCCGGCTCTGAGCTGTCCTCATCCGCTCCTGGATGACCTGGACCTTCTCTGTCGTGGTCCGGACCATCTCTGATCCCACAAGTGCTGACTCCCCAGGGTCTGTCCAGCACAAAGGAGATCTGCAAGGTCTGTCGTACAACGCCTCGTATGGTGCCATCCCGATGGTGGAGTGGTAACTGTTGTTGTACGCGAACTCCACCAAGGTTAGGTGGTCCCCCCAGCTGCGACTAAAGTCGAGGTCACATGTTCGGAGCATGTCCTCGAGAGTCTGAATGGTCATCTCCGTCTGACCATCCGTCTGAAGGTGAAAAGAGGTGCTCAGACGTAGCTGCGTCCCGAACGCCTCCTGCAAACTCTTCCAAACCCAGGAAGTAAAGCGAGCATCTCAATCGGAGAAGATAGATTATGGCACACCGTGAATCCATACAATCTCCTGGAGGTAGAGACGCCCCAAGCTCTCCACTGATCCCTGCTCTCTAATGGGTAAGAAGTGATCCGACTTGATGAGTCAGTCGACAATCACCCAAATGGAGTCATGACCTCTGGAAGTGCGTGGAAGTCCAGTCACGAAGTCCATAGATATCCCGTCCCACTTCCACTCCGGGACCTCCAAGGGCTATACCAAGCCTGCTGGTACCTGATGATCTGCCTTCACCTACTGGTAGGTGAGGCATCGTGAAACGAACTCTGCCACAGCCTTCTTCATGCTCGGCCACCAGTGCTGTCGTCTGAGATCCTGGTACATCTTCGCCACTCCAGGATGTACCTCCAAAGGAGAAGTGTGAAACTCTCTCAGCACCACCTCTCGTAAATAGACTGGTACTAAGGTACGTTCTTTGAAAAGTAATTCGTGCTCTGGTCCAATGGAGAAACCATTAGGTTCCTGTCCTGAGGATATCTGTGCACGCCGCGTCTCACAGTCGGCGTCCCCACGCTCTGCCTCTCTATCCCGCTGCAGTAGTGGAGGAGTGACTGTGAGAGACTAAAGGAAGGCTGCTCCATCTCTATCCACAAAGGATATCTACAAAGGGACTAGCTTCTTTGTCGCCTCCTCAAGTAGCTGAATGCCCGTCCTCCGGTTGAGAGCATCGGAAACCATGTTCCCCTTACCAAGAGTATAGACTATCTCAAAGTCATAGTCCTAGAGGAACTCGAGCCATCACCGCTGTCTCAGGTTCAGGTCCTTCTGCGAGAAGATGTACTTGAGACTCTGATGGTCAGAAAAGACTGTAAAGCGCTCGCCTATCAGATAGTGTTGCATTGTCTTTAGAGAGAAGACCACTACTGCTAACTCCAGGACATGGGTATCATAGTTCTACTCATGCGGCCTCAACTGACATGATCCGTAGGCGATCACTGCCCGCTCCTGCATCAGGACACATCTGAGTCAGGTCCCTGATGCATCGTAGTAGACTACGTACCCTACTCCCTCCTCAGGCAACCTCAAGATAGGTGCGCTGGTCAATCTCTGTCTCAGCTCCTAGAAGCTCTGCTGACATCTGTCTGACCACACAAAGGGTTTCCCCTTCTTTGTCAAAGATGAGAGTGGTGCCGCAACTCTGGAGAAGTCGGGCACAAATCTCCGATAGTATCCAGCTAGTCCCAACAAACTCTGCACCTCCATCATGCTCTTGGGTGGCTCCCAAGCTAGCATTGACTCGATCATTGCGGGATCCACCGCAACTCCCGCCTTAGAAATGACGTGCCCCAAGAAGTGGACCTCACGTAACCGAAAATGTCACTTTGAGAGCTTTCCATAAAGCTGGTGCTCTTGGAGTGTGTCTAGTACAACCCGCAAGTGGTAGGCGTGCTCCTCCTTAGTCATCGAGTAAATCAAAATGTCGTCGATGAAGACTACGAAAAATCGATCAAGGTATATCTGAAAGATCCTGTTCATAAGGCCCATGAACACTGCTGGAGCATTGGTTACACCGAAAGTCATATCCAAGAACTCATAGTGTCCATACCGACACCTGAAGGCTGTCTTCTACACGTCCACGTCTCGAACTCTGAGCTGATGATAGCCTGACCATAGGTCTATCTTCGAGAACCACCGTGATCCCTTGAGCTGATCGAAGAGGTCATCAATCCTCGGTAGCGGATACTTGTTCCTCACCGTCTCCTGGTTCAGGCGACGATAGTCGACACAAAGTCGCAAGCTCCCGTCCTCCTTCTTGGAGAACAAAATCGGGGAATCCCAGGGTGAAACACTGGGTCGGATGAATCTCTTGCCCTGCAAGTCCTCCAACTGTACCTGTAGCTCTCGAAGCTCAACGGGGGCCATCTGATATGCTAGAGTGGATATCGGGGCTGTCCCGGGGTATAGATCAATACAAAAGTCTACCTCTCTGTGAGGAGGTAGCCCTGGAACGTCGTCGGGAAAGACGTCCGCGAACTGATCCACCACTACAGGAAAACTAGGACTCTGCACGTCAACCGCTCCTAGGATGAGGCTTGCCAACTGGTGAGTGATGGGATGTACTCTCCTCTAAGGAAGTCTATACTATGCTGCGAAGGATCCCTTCTTGCCGGTGAAGGTGAACCTGCTCCCGTCGGTTCGTACGCATCGCACCTTGCGCCTAATACAGTCAATATGTGCATGGACTGTAGATAACCAATCCATGCCCAAGATGACGTCGTAAGGCCTCGACGCCGCTACAAGAAGATCCCAGCCAAAGCTCTCGCCTCTTAGAGTAAGCTCACACTGTCGTCACCAGTGCGTAATCGTCGAGTCTGCTCCCATAGGAGTCTCTAGCTGTAAGGATCGAGCCAACGGCTCTATCGGAATCTCTGTTCTCCGAACAAGGGTAGCGGCTATGAAAGAGTGACTCACTCCTGTGTCTATAAGAACTTCATCAAGGGTGGAATAGACACAGATCGTACCTCGATTCATCTCAGGCACGCCGTGGTTTTAGGCCTCCGCTGCCTGGAGTTGTGCCTGTCTTTGCCTGCCAGCTCCCTGTGGTCGGGGTGGACCTCCTGGTGGTGGTGGTGGTGGTAGAGCCTCAAATAGTCTCCCACCACCTGCTGCTCGGACAGCTCCTCTGCCTCGTCTGCCTCCTCCCTGCGGACCGCCATGGTCGACCCGCTGCCTCTGCCTGGGTGGCCCCTCAACTGTCTGCTGCTCCTCGGCACGGTTGGTCGGGCAGTCACGAGCCATGTGGCCCTGCCCGCCGCATGTGTAGCACTGCCTGCCTCTCGAAAGACTGGCCCCATGTTGTGTGCCCCACACTGCTGAGCCAGTGTCCTGAGGTCATCTGCGTGAGGGTCTGGTCTGCCTGGAACCCTGAGTCATCCATAGACAGCCTACTGCGGAAGACTCTGCTACGTGCCGCCCCGCGGTAGGTCTCGCCACTGGAGAAGTCTCAGCAAGAAAGATCTCGATCAAGAGGGCTCACTCCAGTACTCCTGCCTGAGTCATAATGCTGAGGGAGATCAGCGATGCCCTGATCTCATGTCTCAATCCCTGCTCAAAGGTTTGGGCCCGGAAGAATGGGTCTTGTACCATGTCGGTCGAGTAGTGCTAGAGATCAGTAAATCTCACCGAGTACTGGGTGACCGTCATGCTGCCTTGCCGCAGCTGAAGATGCTCCTGGATGAGAACCGCACGGAGGGTGTCTAGGACGAACTCTGAGCGGAAGAGTCCCTCAAAGTCTATCCAGATGAGAGATGCCTCATCGTGCACCTAGAGCATCAAGCTCCATTATCGGCACGTAGTTGCATGCAGTAGGCTCGCTGCGAGGATCACCATGAGGTCTGTTGGTGTCCTCACTAGCCTGAAAACTCGTACCACTGCCTCCAGCCAGTCCTCGGCTGCCTGGGGGTCCGTCTCCCCACGGAACCTAGGTGGTCGCTGGCACTGGAACTCATGCAGTTCACTAAGGCGACATGCATCGTCACCAGCTGGGGCTGGAAGCATCGGTGGCTCGGCGGGTAGAGGTACCACCAGTACCTTAGCTGTCAAAGGGCCCTGAACCGAGGCCTCATTGCTCGGCGGGCTGTCGTCACGTACAACTCTCGGAACCCTAGCTGGCTACCGTCGTGGGGCCATCCTAAAAAGGAAACAAGTGCGCCACGGTCAGAACAGTATACCTCGTGAGCTGATACAATGTAATAACAAAGAAAACATGAAACACACATGCAATCAAAGTTTCGTGCATTAAGTCGGAAATCAGAATCCAGGGTCCTGGTGTACGGATACGTCGGCCACCGCACCAACACTGGGCTCTCTGGACTAATAACCACACTCAATACGCTAAACACTATTGCTTCACATAGAAGGAAGATCAGAGTCTGCGGTAGAACCGACCACCTCTGATACCAATTTTTCACGACCCGTCCTCGGGGCCCGTGTCGTGACTACCCCAAGCCCGCCTTCCATAGGGCAGGGGTTGGAAACTAGCGCCAAAGGTGTAAATCTCGGTAACAGGGAAGGCATTGCCTTTATAAAAGTAAAAATACACCACAGAGTACAAGCTGAAGTAAAACACTAAGTAAAAACTGAAACAAGCTGTGCTGAATGAAAAGGGGTCGGAAATACAATCCCAATTGTAAAGTACAACTGAATGGGGAAAAATAGCAACTGAAAGGAAAAGCCGCAGCATCGAGCCGTCCTCTGGAAGTCCCACCTGAAGGGTGAGTATAGATAGCATCCACAGCTCCTCGGTCCAACCGTCCGCTACGAGTACACCACGCCCAGTGGTCCACATCCAGGTACCGTCCTTCTTTGCAAGCCTCCACCACGATCAGCGTTGTCCGTCGTCTGCAACCAACACAACGTAGTGCAGGGATAGCCCATGCAGGGGTGAGTATAAGCTACTCAGTAGGGACCCCGATACCCCCGAAGGTCTCCCAGAATCCACAAAGGAAAGATACAATCACGAAGTAACATCTGACACGGCTTAGGTATATGCCAATACATATACCTAAGTCATCATTTCTCGCTCGACTCCAACATCCGAGCTCATGTACAGCCAAGTCCACACAGGAAATCAAAACCTAAATCCACACAGGATAGCACAACACAAACCACAAAGGAAAGTAAAACAGGATTCAGCTCACACAGGAATACTAATTCAAATGAGGATAGAGATGATCACTGATCCATCTAAGTCGTCGGACACACAAAGGATCGATAGGTACTAACCCCCGCAATGCCCCACAAAGGATCTGACCCACAAAGGATCGATAGGTAACTAACCCCCGCAAAGACCCACACAGGATCGGACCCCCACAGGATCTGTAGGCGCTGGCCCACACAGGACCACTGAGAACTGACCCACACAGGATCAGACTCACACAGGATCGGTAGCACTGACCCACAAAGGATCGCTAAGTGATGTAGTCGTCGCCGTCGAATCCACTAAGTATCTCTACACAATCGTCGTCGTCACAGTAGCAGTTGCAGCCAGCTCATGGGTTCCCGCACACAGCAAGCTCATTCGGGAGGGTCCGCACCACAAGCCAAGAGGCTGATACATCAACTGACACATAGTCCAGATTTGATGTATCCAAAAGTTCCATATCACCAACAGTAACTCAACGTCGCAAACGGCGCGTCAATCGGACGCCCGGTCTGAGAGTTATTGGCTTTTTCGTCCCAGGGGAACGGTTGGTTTTTAAGGAAAAACCAACCCGACCGTACTCCACCTGCATCCAAACCTCGGGCGAAGTATTCCAAAAGATCCTTCTCACTTAGAGGAATTCAACAAAGTCGACGGCACGTCAATCGGATGTCTGAAGCTCAAGATATGAGTGTTTCTGCTCCGAGGGCCCGGTTGGTTCCGTGTACGAACCAACCCGGCCGAACCCAAGTTATTCCGAAACCTAGAGTGTGATATACCGAAACGACCGTCTCGATCCAAGGATCGCATCGACGCTGACGGTGCGTCGTTCGGAGGCTAGTAGCTCAAGTTATGAGCAAAATACCGAAAAGTTCCGGAAACAGGGGGTCTGGGCCCGGCTGACCCGGCCCGACCCCCCTGGGTCGTACCGAACCGGGTCGACCCGACCCGGCTTCGGGTCCCACCCGGTTGGGCGTGACCCGGCCCTTTCGGGCGGCCTGGGTGTGACCCGGCCCGGTGGGTCGGTCCGGCTCAGCTCGGCTGGGCGGTCGAGCGGAGAAACCGCAGGGCGTGCTGCCCCCGCGGGATGAGGTGACCTGTCCCCGCATGGGGCCGCGCTTGGTCAGTAGACTCGGCTTTGCCGCATCCTGTGTCTCGCCAGACCCGTGTGGTCGCGGGTCTGGTCGGCCGCCGCCGCCGCGGCTTCAGCCGCGACGCTGCCAGTGGATTCCGCGGGCCATCGGAGTTGCTCTGGTGGTCCGATTCCATTTCTGTATGTGCCGTAGCTCCTCCCGGGTCCCATTCTTCACTGCCAGGCCCTCAAATCGCCATTACGGCCCCGTTTTTCATCGTCTTCCATTTCGCGCACCAAGAACGAAAAAGTGCGGTGGGTTCAGACTTGTTCGTTAGTCCGCACCCACCGCATTAGCGGTTTTAAAAAAACTACACAAAAAAAGTTTAACAAACGTCACGGGTATAAATCACAAAGATTTTTAATAATCAAACCCCTACCTCGTCGAACCCGTCGAATGAGCATTCTATGCTGAATTGACCACCGCGGTAGGAGTTGATCGTCGCGTCGCGGAAGGGTGCCGCATCGTCGCGGAAGGGCGTCGCGTCGATGAACTCCGAGGATCAAGAACATACAGATTTAATTATGACAATTAAATCCATGTTGTTGTTATAAACCACAAAGAATTAAAAGGTCCGAAATCTCTTACCTCAACGGATGATCGAAGATTTTTCGCGGAAGAAGGAACGTCGCAGAAGAACGTCGCGGGTGAAGAACCTTCGGGGTTGCAGTACACGGCGTCGCATCGTCGATCTCCGAGGGTTCGGCATTCTTTGTCGCCTTTCGTCAAAGGTCGCTGTTCTTCGCGTTCTTCGCGTTCTTCACATTCTTCGCGTTCTTCGCGTTCATCGCGTTCTTCGTGTTCTTCGCGAAGGAGGATTAAGGACTTAAGGTTTCTGTCAAATCCTCTCAATGAACAACACTCAAGAAGAATAGTGTTAGTCTTATTTTATTAAATGCCAACAAATGAAAATTAATGTAAGAAATGAACAAATTAATTCATAGAATTAATTTGTCGAAGTAACCACCCAATTAATAGGTGTGTTTAATTGTTTAAGAAAATTCCCAAGTTGACCTTCATTAAAAAGGGTTTTTTGCGGGTGCGTTACATAGTGGAAAAGAAACGGTGGGCTCATGCGGGCCCCACCTCACAAATATCCTACCAAGAGGGTAGGATATTTTGAATTGTACCATATCCGCTTCAACTCAGCTTAAGCAGCATTAAGTGGCTCTAAGCGGCTTTAAGTGAAATAAAATAAGTATTGTCGTACCGCATTATTTTATTTCTTAACTTAAAGCACAAAAATTAAAAACCACACCTGAGAAAACGCAACTCCGGAAGACGCATTTCTAAGCAAGTATCGGCGCTGCGATTCCATCAGTGCCCTCAGAATTTGATTTGGAGCACCGGTTTAAAATTTAGAAAAAACCCGCTCGTCCGTTCACTGAACTTACCCGAGCCAAACTTTGTAAACTGATTCCGGGCACACCGGGCCTCAGAATCACTTTCCGTCAGAAACTGCATTCTTGTAAAATTCGAAAGAAAATTAAGAAAAAAATTTCCTTGAAATTTATGGGTCTTTATAGAATCAGTTTTGTTAAATAGAGTGGGAAGATTTTTAATGGATGACTTTGGGTGTGTTCCTCAGTTTTTCAATTCCAGGTTATTCCAATGACTAGTTTCCTCATATTGTGTTCAACGGTATCAGCAACCACACAAATATTAGGATGGGATGGTCTGTACATCTTATAGATAGATATCTAAGTTGCCATGATGAAGGGAATAAGATTCTTCAAAATGGTCCCCCCTTATATTGTGCAACAATTTTGGTGCGGGACTGATTCTACATTAATGACCTCTCGCAACTTTTTAAACACTAAGAGGATTAACCCTCTATAAAGAATTGTATTGTTAGATGATACCCTTCACATTTCTCTAAACATTGTCCTACATGAAACTGGATGTGCCTTAATCCTCCCACCCATTACCATAAACTAAAAAATTGATGGATCATGTAGTCATGGTTTTAATTAGTGGGAGATGCACCATTCATGTTTTGAAAGGATCAATGATTTTTCCCTTCATATCATTTTATGGGTATTGTGATTCTCTTTAGGGTAATGATTCATCCATACATAATGTCCTTGAGATATTCCATGCATACTGTATTTCCATACAGATAGAGGGAATGAACTAAACATCAAATGTAACTATCTAAAATGTATCATTTATACTCTTTTTAGAAACACATATTTGATCCTCAGGTGAACTATGTTTATTACCAATGGTATTGAGATTCTCCACAGGTTGTGAAAAGAAAACCAGGTTAATGAATTTCTCATGTAGGAAAAATATTTTTTTTTTCCTCTTTCACATTAATGGGAAAGTTTGTTTCAAAGTAAATCTTATTATGAATTGTATTTTAACTATAATATGGGGGAATGCTTAAGTGGTAAATATATGGTGCCATGGAAAAGTAAAGTTACTTCAAATCATACAAGCATATGATATTCATTTTACATTAAAGGATAAAATAAAAATATAAAATATAAAAAACTATTATAAAAGGACCTATTATGATCAATCAATATGTACAATACATTATATGAAATAAAATTTGAAAATTAAGAAACTTAAAATAAATTGTATCGAAAGATGTGGTTGTGAATTGTTACTTTCTATTTGTGCCACATGAAGTGGTTGTTGAGTGGGATTGACATTAGACATCATCAGTTGATAAGGAGTTATTTTAGTGTAATTTGAGTTAATATGGAAGGAGGTCACCATCTATAATTTGAAATTCAGATGGAAGCTGCGCCCAATTTACACTCACTCACCATGAAACACAAATGTAATGAAAATTATAATATTGATCCTACATAAAGGAATTGAATTATTGAAACATGAAATTAATGGTTAAGTGGAAATATTATATTATAACTACATATAGAAATTACATATAATAATGAGAACATGCATATTTAGTACATTAATTCTCAAATTGAGTTTGAAAAATGGGGTGGAAGTTCATCTGTTGCTTGTTTAGTCAGAAAATTTTTATAATAAAGTCTTCAAAACATCTAGTAAAATGGGAAATCAAATCTATTCAGAAATATAATTCTAATATTAATTATAAAAATTCACAAAATAATAAATATCATTACTTTCAAAATCACTCAAATTATTATTACCAAAATCTGTTTAATTTGGAATTTACTTAATTTAAACAGTCTCATTTCCATTCATAGCCTACTAAAATAATCTATCCTTAAATCATTGTAAAAATACCATCATCCCCCACCCACATTTACTATAGAAACATGATTTTTGAACAAATTTATGAAACATTTATTGTCACAAAAAATTAAATAAACTCCCCCTTCATTAAATCCAAGGAATTGATGAACTAATTTCAAAAAAATTATCCTCTATGCTAAATATTGTTTTAATGGACACTTTTTATCTAGATTATAGTATCTAATGACTTTTTATTTGATGAAAAATAAGGGGCATAGATAAATTGAACTTGATAGGACCGAAAGGGTGATGAAACACTTCTAATAAAAAAAAGAATAAAATTTTAGTATCACCATCTAGATGAGGAAGAGCATAAAAATGAAGGCTTAGAGGGTACTAAAGGTAGTTAATACAAAACAACCGTCATTGAAATTTTTAAACCAATGAAAATGTTACATTATCAGTTCCAATATCATCGCAATTACTGAGTTAATTCTAAATAAAAATAAATCAAGTGACTCATTTTTCTATCGTGATCTTCCATGTACAATATTATCTTTTTTAATCCAAAGGGACACAAGATGGCACATTAAGAATTATTAATCACAAAATAGAAAACGTCACCTCCCCCAATGATAGCTAACTTCTCCAATCCACTATTGTAGTAGTTTTGGTTCATCTTTGAAATTTTATCCCATAAATTAATCTATTTCTCCATACCATTAGCTAAGATTTCTGTTATTCCCTTCCATGCATCAAAAAGGTATTTTTTCGTTTAAATACATGAAGTGGAATTGAATCCATGATATCAGTGAAGGAAAATTAAGTAAAATGTGGCAACATACCCCAACAGAACTAATTTAAATAATGAGCAACTATAACGGTATTGCATTGAAATTTTTTGAGATGATAAGAATTATTTTATACAACCTGATTAAATTATGTGGTTAATTTTTGGTTCACATTTCAATATAAAATTCAACACACAACATGTCAATAGCACAAACTAATTAGGAAATGAAAAATATCTACTGATACATGTAGATAGGGGAAGTTATTCAGGATATAGACAAAACTAAATCAAAAACTATATAACGACCTACGGATAATGTACATGGAAATTAAATTACTTTTGTGGAAAACTTAATACATGACGCAAAAATATGCCCAAAGACCGTGTTAGATTAGTGTATTTGGAAACTAAGAACATAATATTCTAATCTGGGAAAAATATCTTCAAAATCTCCCATAATGATCTTCCCCTTTTGTTTTCTTACCTAAAACATTTATTTATATCAAGGGGATAATAAAACATAAAAACTATTACCTCAAATGCTCAGTAAGGGTAAACATGGAGAAAATAAAAACAATCCATAAACATTGAATGTAACAACATGAACATAAAACATCAAAATCATGAGCAATGACATAAATCATGGTATTACATAAGGTATAGATCATAAAGGAACATTAATCATGATAATATGGAATGGGAATAAAACATGGAATTGTGGAAAACCAATAAGCAGATGATATTATTTCCATAGTATCCAAGTAATACCCGCCAACACCATCATAGTGGACAAAGTCAATTACTGAACCGGGTTTACTTGTCATTCCAGCCCTGTATTACTGAACCAGATTCACTCTCCATTCCAGCCATGTCTATCTCATGAGATATAAATCTTTAACGAATTCATTGGAGTGAGATATAGGTCCCACCCATCTCATAATGAAATCATTCTTATGTGAACTACAAAATAAACATAAATTAGTCATCATAACCCAAAAAAATAAAATTGGTTTCATAAACATCATCCCATCATAGAATAATCTATATAAAACAAATGGATATCATTTCATCAGAATAAAAAAAATCAACCATATAAAAAATAGAGACATTATACATGAAAAATAAACATATTAAATAATGTCATCTTGGATGGAAAATTGTTTTGATAAAACACTTGAATTGATTTCCTGAGGAAAAAATAATTTCTTCTTTAAAATCATTTTATTTTCACAAAATGCCACACAATATTAAAATAAAAGGATTTTATTGAAAATAAAAATCTTGTAGAGTAAGAATCATGAAAATAAGGCATTATGAATCTGAAAAAAAATCCTTCCATTCTGTATATGTGTAAAAAAACATTCTTCTCGTACTTTTTCCAGAAAAGTCAAAAAGTACCTTGTATGGTAAACAGAAGAAAGATTCCTTCCATTACATGTGGTCAAAGTAAAAAAGGGTAAAAATGAATTTATACATACATGGAATATTATTAAAAAAAATTATGAAAACATTTTTGGAGAACATGGAAATGGATGATAAACATAACCCTTGTAAATACTTACAAATAAACAATCTCAGATAAGAAAAAGATTTGAACAATTCTCCCTTACCTTGGGTCCAATATTTCAGTATGTTTGTTAAACACTTTTATAGTTGGTTTGAAAATATTATTAACCTTTAAAATAACCATAATAATTTTTATGATCACATATATCATTCACTTATGACATTATATTACATGTTCTTTTGTCAATTACATGTTAAAGAACCGTTTTGTGTAAAATCGTTTCATTTATCGTAGGTGTTTGGACTCTTTGTTCATGATATTATTACTTATATCATGATTTAAATACTTCTAGAATGTAAAACATGATTTATATATCATATATATTCAGTATATATATAATAGATAGTTAAATGAAATTTAATACACCATTCATGGAGACGGTAGGCCGTACGTACGCATGAACACTATTTTCCTTTCCTTATTGAATTGAATGGAAGTAAGTAGATGTCATATATATATACACATAAATACAGTACCATTATTATGTCATATATTTCATTATTATTTATTATATATACATTATAATCATTCTTGAATGGTTAACATGGAGAATGAATCTCATCGCGTCATGGAGACAGTAATCCGTATGTACGCACGAGCGATGATATCATTCCCATAAATATTGAATGGAAATGGAGTGGATGATATAATATCTATGAATTAGTATCATGTTATAATAATCATATATAGTTATTATTTCCACCATTATACCCATCCTAGTAAGGTGGTGTTGTAAAAACAGATTACACCGCGATGTGGAGACGGTAAGCTGTACATACTCACGCGCGGTGATTTAATTTTTCGTAGGATGGATAGAAGGTGAAATAGGGTTGTTTAATATTTATAATAAAATATATTTATAGGAGTGATACTTATGTTATTACTTTATAATGAAACAAATAAATAAGAGGACGTAGAAGAAGAAATAAATTTGAAGGAATCGGTAAAGGATATTACCTCTTCTTCGATGCTCCTCTTCTTAACCTCCTCTTAGGACACTAAATTTGGTCTTTGAAGAATACCAGAACCTCTAGTAGGTTTATAGGGAAGTGGAGGAGATAAATGGATAGGGTTTGGACGAGCTTGAAGGCTCAAAATATTGTGAATAGGAGAGGGAGGAGGTCCCCTTTTATAAGTGATGAGAGGGGAACTTTTGGAAACCTCAAAAATATTAATTTATAATAAATTCAAAACCCACATAAAAACCTCCAAAAATAAATAATTTAGAATATGAGAATATATAGGGTTGTAATATCATCAACCAATAAAATTTAGTCATGTTGGGAACTTATTTTAGGGATTATCAATGTGATTTATCCATATTTAATCTATTTAATTTTATTTGTGGTAATAATATTCTAAATTTTAAATTGTTATAAATAATTACTTATGTTTTGTGAATTTTACATAGTTGGATGATTTATGAAATTTAGACAATATAAATTTCAATTTATAATTTTTAATTATATTTTTTCAATTTTAAAACTATTTAATAAAATATTATAATTATAATGTAATAATATTGTCAATTTGGACACTTTTCATTTATTTGAATTTAAATAAAATCCACACAGAGGATATATTCGAACCAAAATATTTAATAAATTCATAACATGTTCTATTTTTCTTTAAAATTCGTGTAGTACATTAAATAGTTCATATAATATTTATTTTAATATTTTTAAAACCAATTATTTGATATTTCAATCAATAAAATTATTTCTACATCACTATTGTGTCATCATTAATGGTAATTATTTAAAACCTAAAAATTATAAATAAATTCACCTGATGTAGATAATTTTATTGGATTTTTGGAGAAAATTTATATTAGATGTTTTATGAATTTTATCACTAAATTAAAATTATTACACTTATAAGATATAAGAGAGTGACATGTATTCACTTTCTTTGGTTTTAATAATAATTACATTGTTTTCAAGGTCAAAAGTGGATGAAATGAATCTATTTTGACCCTTATGTATTATGGTATGACTTTAATTCATCCAATAAAATTTTGTCTGGTGTTATGGTAATTTTTTAATAATATTGTAACCCTTAATTTCCGGATTTACTTTTAACTGTGATTAATAAAATTTACAATAGTTACTATTCATAATGACCAAAAATAAAAAGTAAAAAAATAACATAATTTGGAACTATTGATTCCAAATATGGAATCCATTTTTTCAAATTCAAGACATATAAGATGCAGTAATTAATTTAAAATTAGTCACGTTGTCGAAAAAAACGGGTTATTATTTAAAACATTGCAAAAGACTGAAATTTTTTTACGTATGAATTCAATGTAAATGTAATGATAATGACATACATTATATTAAATGGTAAAAATATATTATATTTATAATTTAAAACCATTAAATATTATAATCTAACCATATAAATTATCTTGATGAAAAATGTTTTTTTAATTAAAATTTAGCGTATTTTTACTATTCATCAAAATATAAACGTTATCAAAATTATATCAAATCATTATCCAAAGTATATTTTTATATATGGATTTGTAATAATAAGTTTATTTTATATAATTGAACATATAAACCTGTTAAGAATTATATTTCAAATGGGTGTGCCATCAAAAGGAGGGAAAACTGCATTTTTTTGAAAAATACTTATTTTACCCGAATAAATTATTTTGTTCTCAAACCATGATATAGAAAATGAGTAAGATGAATGATAATGTTATAAAATTCAAAATGTAATTAATACTATTCATAATGTATAGTTCATAAAAATATTATAATAATATCTCATTAAGTGAAACTCAGTATTGCATACAACACACACTATCAAGGAAGGTCTCTCTTGAATGTAATGCAAGCCAAGTCAGGGTTGCATGCAGGGAAAGATTATTTTGGTGTTGCTTATAACATAATTGAAATATAGTTCAGTTATACCTTGATCAAAATCTACACCTTGTGTTGTGTAAAATTAATTTTATTCAAAAGAACATGAAATTGTGTGCAACAAAAGCCAAGAATAGTGTTGCATATAATACAAGCTAATACGGTGTTGTGCATAGCACACGATCATCTTGGTGAAGGGTACAAAAAAATACATAAATGAAATTAAAAATAATACTTCTCATAAAACCTCAGTGTGTTACATTCTACCCCCTTTAAAATGAATTTCTCCCTCGAAATTCATCGGGGTTATAAATGGTTCTCTAATTAAAAGTTTCTTTCATAGAAACCATCATCGTAAAAAGGAAAACTGAAACTGAATTTTAAAAATGAAATTTTGAAAAAAAAATCACCCAAAGTAATTCAGCATTGGGTTTCCACATAGGAGAATATTGGTGAAAATATAGATATGGAGGAGAAATCTAACCATCATGTTCTGAGGAAGAGTAGTAGAGAACATGGATATGAAAAAGAAAATAATCACAAAGCCATAAATTTGTTGTGATCTATGGTACCATCTGATTCATCTGATATGAGATTACTAGGACAAAATTTTGGGCTTTCAAGATTATTTCCCAAAAGATGATGAATTTTTACATAAGGAGAAATACTTACTTGATTTCAGTGTAATATCAGTGTGGGTCATACCATGAATAATTTCAACTTCATCTCTTATTTAAAGAAATGAAGTTGAGTTTATCATTCGTGAAGTATTAGTAGATCATGCGATAGAATGATAGGTCATTCCATCTGTCTCTATCACAAAAAGGATAGCACAAATTATTAAATAGATATAATTCCATATAGGGAGAGATTAACCATATATGATTCCAAAAATGTACTTATACTTCATTTATCATACCGCTTAATAAAATAAAACTAATTTCTACTAACCAGTGACTTCCTGTAGGCCAGTGGTAGGCGATAAAAGCTTTTTATACTTCGGTTCTGGGTTCTATTTCCACAACCTTGTCCTACGTGATGAGTTGTCACTCATCCTGCAGGATTTCCTTTTTATAAAAAACTAAACTATTATAAGAATCCAGAAATAATATCGAAAAAAAGGTTATAGACTTAAACAATACTATCTAATGTCCAACTTAATCCACTCCAATCTTTAGGCGTATCCAAAATACTTTTGTCCAATATCATAGTATAATGAAATATATTAATATAGAGTTCATCTTCCAAGCATGTGAATACCATCATTTATCCCCCATATATCATAAGATATATCTTATTGATCTCATTCCAAACATGTGAATACCTTAATCTTGTATTCTCTTACAACATGAATTACCATAGAATCTTAGTGAAAACATTAATGCTATCAAAAGTTAACACTTTCCACATACCAAAATCCCAAAAATTAATTGTACTCAAACCAAGATATCACTTTGTCCTTATATCGATCATGAGATCATTAATACTATCAAACATATTATTTTCTCCTTATCCCTCATTGTGCGCATATCATCTGCTTTAAAAAAATATTTTAATCATTTTTCATGGTTATCGGTACCATAAAATTATTGAAAACCACAATAAACCAATACATAGATATTCTAATATTCCACGATACTATAAATGTTATTCCACAAGATTAGTCTAGAATCTAGTTACATGAACACTTATTCATCCAACCACTTCATTGTCATACTCAACTTCTCCAATAATGATCGCATGTGACTTACCATTGTCCATTTTATTAAGAGGTTGTTGATGTGGATCATCATTAACCCTTGGATTAGGGAATTTCTTGAATAATGCCGCATTTCCTTGCACTTGTAGCATTGAAGTGATTGTGGTGCTTTCTCTGTAGTCTTGTCTTTATTTAAATCATTAGCTACCCTTTTTCCATTACATCGATACTCATATGCTCGATGACCTTATTTTCCACACATAAAAAATGTTATAGTTCCTTTAAGAAAATATCCATCATGCTTCTTTCCACAAATTTAGCATAAAGAAACATTCATCTTGTTTTCACCATTGTTTTGAGATTTTTCCTCGAACTCCATCTTTTGTTTCTTGTCAAAACCATGAGATGGATATGTAACACCAACTTCTAGTTCTACGTTGATATCACAATGCACAATTTCTTCATAGCTACTGAAGTCTCTTATATCTAATTCCCTTAGAAGACTTCGTTTTATGCCAAGGAAGAATCGATCAACTTTATATTCATGTTGGACGATAAATCCAGATGCATAACTTGCAAGTCGTGTAAAATTTGCTTCATATATACCAACAGATCCATCATCCTTTTTCTTGTGATCATGCCAATTTTATGTAATAATGCACTGACTCTGGGTAACTGGGGTTGGGGTGTTACATAAAAACCTAAAATCGGAGAACCAATAAACCCTCAATCCTTAGGTGTAAAAACCTCATATGTTACCCCTACAAAAAAAACTCAACCACAATCTCCAGAAAAACCACAACCTTGATTCCCAAAAAACCTAATCCATCAGTCCCCAAAAACCACAAACCATAGAAAAAAAACATGAACACTGATCCTTAAAAACCCTCTACAGTTAGCATACAATCCCCTCAACCCTTGGCCCTTGAAAACCCACAACCATCATCCCTAATAAATCCTCATTCTTCATGAAAAAAAAACAATTACCCCTCATCACCAAGTAACAATGAACACTTAAACCTAAACGTCCCTCAACCATTACCCCAAAACCCTCAAACATCTTCCCCAAAAAAACATAATCATTAATCCCCAAAAAACCCTATACCCTCATACCTAAAAAGCATCAACCCTCAACCCCACAGAACCATCAACCCACAACCCCAAAACCCCAAAAACCTCATACCAAAAAACATTGTACCCATTACCCCAAAAAAACATCAAACATAAACCCAAAAAACCTGAACCCTCAGCCAAAAAAAACATTAAACACTAAGAACCATAAATACCATAATCCCTCATCCCACAAAACCCAAAAACCTCACCGCATGAAATCATAAACCCTCATCCACAAAATCCCATAAAAACATATTTGAAAACACATTCACCCCTTATCCCATAAAGACACTAAAACCTCATCCCAAAAAAATTGAAACCCTTATCCCAATAAAACCATATAACTTAGCCCTGAATTTCCATAACCCCTCAACTCAAAAAATAAGAAACCCTCAGAAATAAAAATTCCTAAATGATCACACCCAAAAAATCCTAACCACTTAGCTCAAGAAACCCTAAAATATAATAACGAAAAAAACTAATCCCTTGTCCTATAAAAATTTCCAAACCCCCGTCTCTAAAAATCCCTAAAACCTTAAAAAAACCCCTAAACCCCAACCCCAAAACTATCAAAACACACAACCCCAAAAAACCAAAAAACCTCATCCCCAAGACCCTAATCTATAACCCCAAATGAAATTTAAATCTACAACCCTAAAAATCATAAACCCCATTCCTTAAATAAACCATGTATCCTCAATCCAAAAAACCTCTATTCTCTTTGCTCTCCAAAATCCTAAAAACGCTTTCCCCAAAAACCCTAAACCATCATCCCCAAAAAACCCTGAAAACTCATCCCCAAATATCAATAAACCCCCTACCCCCCAAAAATATCTTCCAAATAAAAAACCCTATATAAACATCCACCAAAAAACTCAAATTTTAGGATAATGAAACCCATGAAACCTCATACCCAATAAAACATGTACCCTTTTACACACAAAAAAACCAGAACCCTCCATAAAAAATTCTGGAACCCCAAGCCCCAAAAATCGATGGACCCATAGACACACAAAAAAACACATACCATACGCCCTAAAAATCCATGAAACTTCGTACCCAAAAAAACCAAAAACCATCAACCACAAAAAACTATGAACCCTCAACACCAAAAAACCTTGAACCCTCATCCTGAATAAATGTTGAAACCAAAACCCAAAAAAGTCATCAAACCTCTACTCTAGAAAACACTCAACCTTTAACCATAATAAACTATTAACCATTAGCTCCATAAAACCCTATACCCTTAGCTAAAAACAATACTGAACCATGAACCATTAAAACACCCTAAACCCTTGTCCTTAAAATACAATTAGCCCTCATCTAGGTGAAATCATGAACCCTCTTACCCATGAATCCATGAACCCACATTCCTAAAAAATCCTGAGCCCTCATCCCTGAAAATATCAAGACCCTCATTCATTAGAAACATTGAACTCACATCTATAAGAAACACTGAACCTTTATCCCCAAAAAACCCAGAACTATCAAACCTATAATGCCTTAATGCCTAAACACCCATAATCCCTAAACAATCTTACCCAAAAAACCTCTGACCCTTATTCCCAAAATCCATGAACCCTTATCCCCAAATAAAACCCTAAACCCATAACTCCTAAATATCATGAACCCTTAGTGATAAAAAATACCCTGAAGCCTTATAAAAGAAACCAAAACATCATCCCAAAAAACCTGAAATATCATCCCCAAAAAAAATATGAACTGTCCACCCAAAAATCTTTGAACACTCAATGCCAAAACACATGTACACATAGTCTTAAAAATAATTGAAGCCTCGTCATAATGAAATTAGAATCACCCAACCCCAAAAAAACCCAAACCCTCATTCCCAAAAAATAATAAAACCTCATCCCCCAAAAACCCTAAAACCCATCCCAATAAAACACTCATCCCAAAAAAACCATGTAAATTGAGTCCTAAAAAACCCTAACCACTTATCCCGCAAAATCTTGCACCCTCAACCTCAAAAAACCCTAATCCCACATCCCTTTAAAACCTGAAAACCTCATATGCAAAAAACCCTAAACTATAAAAAACCCAAAAAGATCATCCTAGAAAACAATAAACTCTGAGCCCACAAAACCCCTTAAGTCATAGCCCCAAAAAAACTTGAACCCTCATATATAAAAAATCATGAACCCTCATCCCAAAAAAACCAAAACCCTCATCACTATAAAATAATGAATTCTTATCCCCCAATGACTCGAGACCTTCTTCCCAAAAAAAACTATGAACCATCAGCACCCAACAATCATGAACAGTCAACCCCAAAAAACCATAAACCCTCACTCCAGAAACCCCCATAATATCATTACTAAAAAAACCATGAACCATCAGACCAAATCAACCTTGAACCCACTGCCTCATAAAATCATTAACCTTCAACACCAATTTTTTTTTGAACACTCAGCCCCCCAAAAAAATTTGAACAACCAACCCCAAAATAATCCTAAACCATCAAACTGAAATACTCAAAACCCTCATCCCAAAAAAGTGTAAATCCTTAGTAAGAAATCCACATCCCTAAAAATCACTAAACCTTAAGACCCAAAAACACCAGAACCAGCATCCATAAAAATACTTAACCCTTACTACAAAAAATTAAAATCCACAACACCTAAAAAATAATAAACCCACATACCCAAAAGATCCATGAACCCAAATACCCCAAAAACATTGAACACTAACCAGAAATTTCAATAGAACTCATCCCCAAAAAAAACAATAGACCCTTGTCCCAAAAATACGGAAACCCTAACACCCAAAACACCCCAACCCACATCCTCAAAATAACCCAAACACTTGTCTAAAAATTATACTCAACCTTATCCCAAAGAAACCCTCAAACCTCATACCTAGAAAACACTAAATCCTTAGACCCAAAATACCCCCAACCCTCAACCCTTGGATGTAAAAAACCCCAACCACTTGGTCCAATAAATGATCAACCCTCATCCCCAAAAAACCCTCTACACTCAACCCAAAAAAACCATCAACCCTCTTCTACACAAAAAAACCTCAACCCTAATCCCCCAAAAATACTATACCCTTATCCTTAAAAACACCTAGGACCTCGTCCAAAAAATAACCTAAACCCTCAGCCATAGAAATCCCAAAATTTAATCCAAAAAAAACCATAATCTTTTACCCACAATTAGCCCTTACCAGTCATCCCTAAATGACCCTAAACCCTCACCCAAAAAAATCCAAATCCATCATCCAAAATGAACCTAAACCATCTCCCAAAAATCCCTAAACCCATATCCCCCAGCCCCCATAAACCCTAAACCATCAGATCTAAAAAACCCAAAACACTCTTCCCAAAAATACCATAAAACCTCCTGCACTTAAATCTCTTAACCCTTATCAAAAAGAGAAACTAACCATTCATCCATAGAGAAAAATAAACGCTATTCTCCAAAAAACTCGAAACCCTCAACATAAAACCTCATAAACCATCATCCCCAAAAACACCAAAACCATAAGCCCCCAAAATTCCCAATAACATACCAAAAAAATCACACCCTCTACCCCATGAAGCCCAAACCCCTCATACACAAAAAACACTAAACCCTCATCCTAAAAAAGTCATAAAATGTATCCCTAAATATACCTAAACCATCAGCCCCAAAAAACCTGAAACTCCAAAAAACTATAAACCATCAGACAAACATACCCCAAAAAACATCATCCATTGAAAACTATAAAACATCATCCCTATAAAAACCTAATACCTCTGCATATGAAAACCCTAAAACGTCATCCCCACAAAACCCTAAAAACTCATCCCGAAAAAACCATAAAAACTATGACCCAAATTCCTAAACCATCTAACAGAAAAAACCCTATAGCCTCATCCCAAAAAATATCTAAACACCTATTCCCTAAGAAAACCATAAACCCTTATCCCCCAAAAAAATAAAAAACCTTAGCCCCAAAAATTCCAAAACCCCCATCCCCAAAAAACCTAAACCCTCATCCACTAAAACCCTAAAATCCTTATCCCTCAAAAGGCCTAAACCCCCCATCCCAAAAAACCCTAATCCTTAATCAAGAAAAAAATGATAAATCACAATCTATAAAAAAACTCTTATACCCAGCCATAAAATAACCAAATATCTATTCCTTAAAAAGGCATAAACATTCATCCCACAAAACTATAAAACCCTCATCCTCAAAAACATCCAATAACCCATCCCCCAAAAAACCACAAAACCATCATCCCAAAAACCCTAAACCCTCATCCCTAAAAAACATTAATCACTAAACCCCAAAACCCCTAAACAAACATCCCCAAAAACTTCTATCCCTATTCCCCAAAATAACCTAAAAGAATAATCCCAAATAACCCAAAAGACACACCCCATATATCCCCTTTAAAATCATCCCAAAAATCCAAATATCCACATCCACAAAACCCCATAACAATTATCCCCAATAAAAAGTAAAACTTCATCCCTAAAATCCACTAAACCCACATCACTAAAAAACCCTAAACTCTTATCCCCAAAACCCCAAAACCCTAGTCCACAAAAAACCCTAAACCCTCATCCCCAGGAACCCATAAACCATCATCCCCAAAATCAAAAAAACCCTCAGCTCAAAAATAAAACACCTAAACCCTCTAAACAAAAAAAACTCTAGTCCGTTTGCAATAGAGTTTCCAAAACCTCTACCCCCAAATCCCATACATCATATGCGTTAGAAACCAAAAACGCTTATCCCACAAACCCTAAAACCATCAAGCCCAGAAAACCATAAAAACTCATCCTTATAAAACCATAAACTTTCATCCCCAAAAAACACTAAAACATCGTCCCCCAAAAAGATATAAACCCTCACCTAGAAAAAAATAAACCCTTAATCCTAAAAAACCCAAAACCATCAACACCCAAACACCTTATGCCATTAGTAAAAAAAGCAAAAAAACTTATCCCCAAAAAACCATAATTGTCGATCAATAAAAATCCATAAACGTTCATCCCCACAAAACCATTAAGGATCAGTACTAAAAACCCTAAATCATTATACCCAAAAAATATAAACCCTTATCTCCATAATTACCATGAACTATCAGACCAAAAAAATATTAATCCTCACCCCATAAATTCCCTAAACCCTCAGCCCCAAAAAACATGAATCCCTCAATCCCCAAAAACCCTTAACCCGCTCTCCCAAAAAAACCCAGAATAATAAACCAAAAAAATACTAAACCCTTAGTTCAAAAAACCCTATACCCCCAGCCCTTAAAAAATCAAAACCATCGTTAAAATAAAATATGAATCCCTCATCACTAAAAAAATACCTCAAAAAATATAATCAGAAAACACTCATCCCCAGAAATCTCTAATCCTTCACCCCCATAAAACCGTAAAACCTCATCCCGAAATACCAAAAATCATCATAAAGACACATTTTTTTTTGAAAAAAACCCCAAATACTTCAGCTACAAAAACCTAAAAACTCTCAAACCCAAAATTAAAGAAACCCTCATCACCAAAAAAAACACAAAACCCAAGGCCCCAAAAAACCCTAACCCCATCATCCTCAAAAACCCTTAAACACTCATCCCCAAAACCCTAATCCCTCACCCAAACAAAATCCTAAAACATTAGAACCATAAAACCTAAAAACTTATCCCTATATAACTATAAACACCCAAACCCAAAAAATGATAAACCCCCAACCATAAGAAAATATAAACCCCAAACCCCAAAATATCTTAAGCCTTGATCCTCGAAATACCCAAACCCTTATTCCAAAAACCCATTAACCCCCAGCAGTAAAAATACATTAACCATCACCCCCAAAAACTCCTAGATGGTCATATATTGAAAATCCTAAACCCTTATCCCCAAAACCCCTAACCACTAAGCCCCCAAAAACCTGAACCCTCAACCAAAAATTAACCGTAAATCCTTAGACTGAATAAACCTAAAACCCAAATCGCTATAAAATACTAAACAGTTATCCCAAATTCCCCTAAAACCCCAGCCCCAAATACCCTAACCCCTCTACTCCAAAAACCTCAATCCCTCACCCCATAAAAAACCTAAATATCATCCCCAAAAACACATAAACCCTCACCCCCAGAAAACCCTAAACACTTCTCCATATAATACCCTATATCCTCATAAATAGAAAACAAACAAACCTAATTATTCTTCGGAAGGGAAGATTTGATCTTTCAAAACTATTCATAGAACTATCATTATTCCAACAACAGCTACATCTGTAATATGATCCTCATTTTATGATTTTTCATCACAATGTTCATTTTATTTGAATGCATGGTCAATATTTTTAATCTCATTTATTGTAATAATTAAATTTTTTTGTAACATTAAAGGAAAATTATTATACCCATGACATTTGAAGCATGTTCAATTCCCATGTTTAATATATTTGGATTTCACTTTTGGTAGTTTCATATATTTCTCTTTCTATTTATTTAGCATCTTTTTCCTTCCACATTCCTTATCACCAATACCATATCTATTATAATGAATACCTTTATAAAAATTTAGTCCTCTATTTTAATTCATTATAATCGGTTCATTTGAGATATTATTTTTCTTTTTAAGCCTGAATGAAAACTGGAAAACATCCCCAAGTGAACAGAATGGTTGTAGCTCCACCTAATGTGAAATTTCAACATTTGATACACCCAAAAAAATTTAAATCATTTTCTACAAGAATTACGGATCATCATTAATAATCAATAAACCATAAAAATACCGAGTTTACTCTTCATAAACAATTTCATCCCCACAATATATGTATTCAAAAAAAAATCTACTGCTTATAATTCTCAGGTAGAAATCACCTTCTCAAAATATTTTAAACCTTTTCCTATAAGCTTATATTGTCTTTCCCATAATGTTCCCATATATTCATCTATTTTTCACACCAAAGTGATGCATAATCATGAAAATTAAAAATGGAAAACTTACACATCTTCTCAAACAATGAATTATTAAATTTCAAGAACCATTCAATTTCCCCTATCCAATCTACAACATCATATGGATTCATACAACCGTAAGTATCTATAATTATAATTAAAAATACCATTTCATTAGCTTCATTTTTTCTACATCTACACATATCCACATATGACTCATAGTAACCATCACAGTTTATATGAAAATCAATAAATGGTTTCAAATTACACATATTTTGTGGGGTTGATGTCAGGGATGAACTTGTGTCTGAGGGGAATCGGGTCATCAGGATCTCAATAGTTGAGAAAGGTGCTAAAAATATTTTTTATTTTTTATTTTATCTAAAAATTGGATATTACCCATGGAATATGAGGAGTATAACATCCACTTGGTAGGAAGGGGTGTTGAAACCTTTTTAGAGATTAATAAGAACATTACAGTATAATGTACATGTTTGAACCACAACTCTAATACAAAACTTGTGTTTCACTAAAAGCACCAAAATATTTAGTTGAGATAGAATAATGTAATGTTTCTGAAAGTCAAATTATTAAAGGAAAAACCACCTCCTAATGTTTCCCCAACCATAATGACTATGTCACAAGAAATGGAGGGGCACCCCCAATTCCCTGAAAAAGGAAGAGGCTAAGAAAAGAATGCTGCATAAAAGGAATAAAAATTTATATGATTCATTTATATCCTTTATAAATGAGTGAAAATATGGTATAAATAAAAACTAAATTGAGACTAATGACAAAACGTTAATGAAAACCCTTTGGGGAACATAAATGTCACATAAAAATAACAAAAACCAATTTCCAATGACAATTAATGACCCCACTACAAACGTAAATAGATTCCTTATGAATGATACTTTTCATCATATTATCTCAAATATTTAATGATATACTATTAATTTATTCTCTTTTACATGTGTCTATGTCATTTTCGGCCCCAATTAAGTGTGTTGTGTCCCACCATTATGTTGGATGCCAAAATGTGTGGACTTGTTCGATTGGAATAAAAACTCATCTTAAAATTTTTTTCAAGACCGAAAGTATTATCCTTTCGATGATTTTATTTTATATCACTCTAAACGAAATGATCCCTAATCCCACGGCCTTAATAAAGATAAATCCCTTAGCCCTAAAAAACCATAGGAAATATTTCCTAAAAAATCAATTTCTTAAGCCCTAAAAATCACTATAAATTCAGACCAAGAAAAGATAAACCCTAATACCAAAAATACCTAAACACTCAGCCTAAAATCCCTTAAACACTCATCCCCAAAACATCCCTAAACTCAGAGCCCAAAAAACCTATGACTTCGGCCTAAAAAAACCCTAATCCCTAATCCCCCCCAAAAAATAAACACTCATCCCAAGTACCGTAAACCATCAAAACCAAAAGAACCTAAAACCTCGGACCTAAATTATTGTAGTCATTCATCAATAAAAAATATAAACCTTCATCCCCAACTAACTCAAAACAAACATCCCCCAAAACCATAAAATCTCATCCCAAAAAAACACTAAATCCTTAACCCCAAAAACCGTAAACCCCGATGTTTAAAAAAACCTAAACCCACAGCCCCAAAATACCCTAAAATATCAAACCTAAATAACCCCAAACACTCATCCTTGAAAACACTAAACACTGACGCAAAAAACCATAAAACCTCATCTCAAAAAACTCCTAAACCCACTTCCCCAAAATACATTGAACCCTTATCCAAAAATACAAGTAAACCCTCATTTAAAAAATCCAAAAACATTAATCCCCAAGAACCCATAGTCCCAACATCTAAATAATCCCTATACCCATATCCCAAAAAAATGAAACCCTCATCCCCCAAAATCTCTAAACCATCACCCCCTATGATACTAACCCTCATCCCCCAAAAATCATATCCCCTCATCCCAAAAAGACCATAAAACTTAAATAATGAAAAACACCTAAACCATTCTCTTAAATAACTCCAAACCCTAAACCCCAATACACCCTAAACCCTCAGCCCCGAAAAACCCTAATACCCTTTCCCAAAAAATCCTAAAAACTTCCCTAAAACATCAAAAATCATTTCTGAAAAATCCTTAATCCATCGTCCATTGAAAACCCAAAACCCAAAACCCCTAATAACCCTAATCCCTCATCCTGCAAAAACTCTAAACCCTCGGTCCTGGAAACCCCAAAACCATCAATCCTAGAAAACCCAAAATCATCATAAAAAACCATAAACCCTCAACACCTATACTGTATAAAAACTCAGCCCAAAAAAACACTAAACCATAGTCCCAAAAAAACAAAATACTTGCATTGCTAATAACCACAAATCATATTCCCCATAAAACATCCAAACCTCATCCCAAATAAACATTATACCCTCAATCTTAAATAACACTAAATTAATATCCCAAAAAAATATTAAACCCTGAGAATAAAAAAAACTCATGGCCAATCCCCAAAAAGCCATATTCCCTAAAAAACCTAAACCCTCAGCCCTAAAAAACTCTAAACCCTCTTCCAAAGAAAACCCTAAACCCTCAACACCAAAAATACATAAACCCTCATCCCCAAAAAACCCTAACCCATAAAAATTGAAAAACCAAAAACCCCAATCCCGAAGAAACACTAAAACCTCATACCAAAAATACCTAAACCCTTAGTCGAAAAAAACCATAATCCATCATCCCCCAAACATGAAACCTTCAACCACAAAAAACCCTAAACCCTCATCTCGGAAAATACCAAAAACCTCAAAAAAACCACTAAATCCTAAGCTCATTATACCAAAAAACCCACATCACCATGAACATATAAATCATTGCCCCAGAAAACAATGAACACATACACCCAATACACCCAAAAACCTCACCCTAAAATAATGTGAATACATTATTCACCTAAATCCCTAACCCTAATCAGAAAAAAACCATAAACACGAACCCATTAAAAAATCCTAAATCCTTAAAAAAAACCCAATCCCTCAGCACCAAAAAAATCCCAAAACCCTCATCCTAAATATAACCTAAACCCTATGACCCAAAAAACAATAAATCATATAGACCCAATAGTCCCTAAACACCCATATCCAAAAAACCCAAAACCCACATACCAATAAAAACCAAAACCCTCAACTCGAACAAAAAAAATCCTTCTAACCAATAAAACCATAAACCCCCATCCCTAAAAATACCATAACCCATAGCCCAAGAAATCCCTAATCCTTTAGACCTAAGAAAACCTAAACCGTCCACCAAAAAAATATCTTATCCATCAGTACAAAAAAAATGTAAAATTCATCATCCACAAAACCAATAAACCATCAAACCCAAAAAACCCTAAATCCACATCACCCGAACGCCCTAAACCCTCACCTAAAAAACAAAAAACTATCATCTGTAAAAACCTAAAAACTACCATACCAAAAACCCTAAAACATAAATCCTATAAATAAATTAAACCCCCATCGACAAAAAAAAAACTAAACCATCATCCCTTAATAACCATAAAATCTAATCCCCCAAAATACATATCCTATAAGACCCCAAAAACCCTCCAACCTCATCACCAAAAAATCTATAACCCTCATCCCTAAAAATAATAATCCCTTAGGGGAAAAAACCCCAAACACACATCCCTAAAAACCCTTAAACCCTCCGCTCCAAAAACACTAAACATTCTTCTTCGAAAATTATTAACCCCTCAGTACAAAAAATACCATCATTCCAAAAATATAGAAAACCTCAACCCCATGAAAACCTAAACCATATCCCCAAAAACCCTATACCCTCATCTGAGAAAATCAATATACTCACCCAAAAAAATATAAACCCTCATCCCAAAAAACCAAATTTTGTTAGCCATAATGAAACCCTAAAATCTCATTAAAAAAACCCTATTCTATAAGAAATAAAAAATAGTTATCACAAAAATATCATAAAACTACATCCCAAAGGATACCCTAAACCATTATCCTAAAAAACCGAAACCTACAGCCCAAAAAACCTTTTAATCTAAACCCTAAAACAGCCCTAACCTCTAAGCCCCAAAATATCCAAATTCATTAATCCTAAAAAACCCTAAACCCTTATCTGATAAAAATTGTAAACCCAAATCCCCAAAAATATCCAATACCATGAGCTGTAAAAAACCCATAAACACTCAGCCTCAAAAAACCCAAATAACCTCATTTCTAAAATCCCTAACATTTATCCCCAAAATCCCAAAAACCCTCATCCCCAAAAAAAACTAAACCCATTATGTGAAAATTATCTCAACACATTAACGAAAAAAAACCCTAAAATCTCACCTCAAAACCCCAAAACCCATTCACCTAAAACCATAAAACATTGTCCTTAAGAAACCCTAAACCCTTAACAAAAAAAACACTAAACCCCTATCCCCAAAACCCCTAAACCATCAAAAGATAAAAAATCATAAACACTCAAACCAAACAACCCTAATCTATGAGCCAACCCCCCAAACCATAATCTTAAAATATTAAACCCTATGAACTAATAAATCATTAAACGAAATCCCCAAAAAACCATAACCCTTCAGACCCAAAACAATCACAATAAAAAAACACTAATCCTTTAGACCCTTAAAACCCTAAACCTCAACCATAAGAAAAACTGACCATCATCCCCAAAAAACCATAAACCATCAATCCCATAAAATCCTAATACCTCATCCCAAAAAACCAAAACCCATCAACCCCAAAAAAACTATACCCATAGCCCAAAAAACCTAAAAACCCTCTTTTAGAAAAAGCATAGACCCTCATCCCCAAAAAACTCTAAACCCTTATCCCAAAAAACTCAAAACCCTCATCTCCAAAATACCCTAAACACTAATCACCAAAAAATCATAAACACTATGTCCTAATAAACACTACACCCTTATCTTTACGAAACCCTAAACTCTCATCCCAAAAACAACCTTATACCCTAATCCCCAAAAAAACCCTAAGCCCCATCAAATCTTAAACACCCAACACCAAAAATTCCGAAACTATAATCCCTGAAAAACTCGAAAATATATTTCCCTAGAAAACCTAAACCATTATCCCTAAAAAAACTAATCACTAAATCCCCAAAACCGATAAACCCTTATCTGAAAAAAAACCCTTGAAAAATCATAGCCCCAATAAAACCATAAAACCACATCCCAAAAAACACTAAACCCTTATAAAAAACCCTAAAACTATATTCACCCCAAAATATATTCCATCATACATAAAATCCACTAAAACCCAACCTAAATAAATCCTAAACCCTAAATCAAAAAAATATATTAACACACAGACCCCTAAAACTATAAACCATTAACCCAAAAAATTTATATCCCTTGGCCCTAGAAAACCCTAAACACTCATCCACATAAAACTATTATCCCTCATCACCCAAAACCCCAAAACCATTATCCCAAGAAAACCTAAAATACCCACGCTAAATCCCCTAATCATTTATAAGTAAAAAACACGAAACCCCTAGGCATAAAACACTAAACCATCATCCTCAAACCCCTAAACCCTATGACCAAAAAAACCCACATACCCTAAGTCCCAAAAAACATAAATCTTAGTCCTCAAAATAACATATACCCTCTACCGAAAAACCCTAATCTCTCAACCACAATCACCAAAAAAACTCCCATACCTAATATACCCCAAAACCTCAAACCAAAATTACCATAAACCTTCATCCACAAAAAACCCCAAATACTCGGCCCAAAAAACCCCCAATCCTCAACCGCAGAATACACTAAAACAATATCCATATAAAACTAAAATTTTATCCACAATAAAACATAAACCATAAACCCTAAAAACCATATATAGTTACCCCCAAAAACTCCAAACTCCCTTAAAAAAATCAAAAAATCCTCCACCCCATAAAAACATAATCCATCATCCCTAAAAAACCTAAACATTCACCCTCAAAAAACCATAGAACCTACGCCACAAAAAACCATAAACTTTTTAATAAAAAATAAAATTCCTAATAAACCAAAAAACCATAAATCATATTCCCCAAAAAACCTAAACACCCATCTAGGAAAAACATTAAACCCTTAGCCCCAATAAAACCCTAATCACTCAACCCGAAAAAACCACAAAAACCTAAGCATCGATGAACCCTAAAATCTAATCCCCAAAAACCATAAACTAACAAACCAAAAAATACTAAACCCTCATCCAAAAAAAACCCCCAACAACTGAAAATCCTATACCCTTATCCTCCAGAAACCCTAAACCCTTATACCCCAAATCCCCTAAACCCTCATCCCTAAAAAATCTCAAGCCCTTATACCAAAAAAACATAAACACTCTGCCCCAAAAAAACCCAAAATTTTTTGTTGAAGCAAATCAATAATAAAATCCAAAACAAAGTTAAACCACTACCCTAATGAATCCTAACCCCTGAGACCCGGAAAAACCTAAAAACCAAACCCCAAAAAACCTAAGAACCTCATCCCAAATAAATGTAAACTCTGACCCCCAAAAAATCCTAAACCGACAACCCCAAAATACCCTAAACCCTCATCCCAAAGAAACCATAAACTCTTAGCCCCAAAATACACAAAACACTCTATCCCAAAGTATCCTAAACCCTCGGTCCCAAGAAAATCTAAATCCTAATCCCCTAAAAACTATGAATTCTTAGCCACAAACAACACAAAAAACCTTAGCCCTAAAAATCCATAAACTCTCATCCCAAAAATCTGTAAACTCTTAGCACTAAGAAAATATAAACCCGCATCCCCAAAAATCCATATATTCTCAACCCCAAAAATCAACACAATCCGGACTAAAAAAATTTAAACACTTAGACCCTCTTCCAAAAATATCCGAAAGAAGTGTCTCCAAAAACATAAACCCTCATCCCACAAAAAACCTAAACACCCATCCCCAAAAAGATATAAAAATCATCCTATAATAACCATGAACCTTCATCCTTGAAAAAACAAAAATCCTCTACCCTAAGAACCCCAAAAACGTCATCCCAAAATATCTTAAAAACTCAACCCCAAAAAACAAAAACATTTTTCTCTTAAAACACAAAACCCTCATCCCAAAAAAAACCCAAAACTGTCATCCATAAAAAACACTAAAACCTTGAACCAAAAACCCCTAAATCATTATCCTTAAATGAATCTAATCCCTCATATGAAAACCCACTAAACTCATAGCCAAAAAAATTGAAATCTCTCATCTCCAAAATAACCAAAACCATTATCCTGCTAGACCAGAAAACCTTCAGCCCCAAAAATGCCTAAACCCTCATGAAAAAAAACCATAAACCATCATCACCAAATATCCCTACCCCATCATCAATAAAACCCCCTAAAACTTCATCCCCAAAACTACCCTAATCCCTTATCCCCAAATACATCAGAAATCTCATCCCCGAAAAACCCTAAAAACTCGACCCGAATTTTTTTTGCAAAACCTCATCCAAAAAAAAAACCCACTACCCAAAAACCCCTAAATGTTCATCCAAAAATATCCTTGAACCCTATTCCATAAAAAACTGTAACCCCGCATCCAGAAAGCCCAATGTCGTCTTCCCAAAAAACCTGAACCCTCAACCCCAAAAATACCCTAAACGCTCATCACCAAAAAATACTAAAACCCCATCCCAAAAAAACCCTAAACATTTATCTCTGATTACCCTACACCCTCATAATAAAGAAATCTTGAACCCTCCACCTTGAAAACCAAAAACCCCAACCTCAAAAAATAGTAAACCCTTAGACCCAACAAATTCATCACCATTATCCCAAAAAAACCAAAAACCCTCAGCCTCAATAAATCCCTAACCCCATAACCCCACAAAAACCTAAACCCCCAACCCCCCAAAACCCTAAAACAAAATCCGAAATAAATATTAAACCTGTAGCCATAAAAAACCTAAACTATTTGCAAAAAAACCCAAAACCCTCAAACCAAAAAACCCATAACCCCCAGCTAAAAACCCCTACCCCGCTAGCAGCAGAATCCCCTAAACACTCATTACCAAAACACTAAAATCTCTTCCCAAAAACCCCAAGAACTCCACCAAAAAAAATAAACCCACATCCCCAAAAAACACTATCCCAATGGCTCAAAAATCCCTAAATACTCATCCCTAAATATCTGAAGACCCTCTTCACCAAAAACCCCTATACCATTATCCCAAAAAATCCCTAAATTGTCACCCAAAAAAAACCTAAAAAATTTTCTACAAAACAACCTATTCCCTCTCCATTGAACAAACCTAAAACATTATCCCCAAATACCATAAACCCACAACCTTGAAATGCAATAAATCCACTTCCCCAAATTCCTTAATCTATTAACCACTAAAAAAATTTACCCTCATCCCTCAAAAACCCTATCTCTTACCCTCAAAAAAACCTAAACTCTCAACCCCAAAAATTCTTAAACACTCATAACCATGAAACTATAAACACTCATTCCTAAAACCATAAACCCTCAACCCAAAAACCATTATTCATTATCCCAAAAAAACCTAATAAATTATCCCCAAAAAACTATAAACCATAATACCCAAAAAAACCATATACCAAAACACCCTAAATATTTAACCCCAAAAAACCTTAACCCATTAGCAACAAAAAAATATAGAACAATAAGTCCCAAATTACCTTTTACCCTCATCCTATAGAAAACACTAAAAAAATAAGTCATGAAAAACATAAAATCCTAGCCTTGAAGAACCCACAACCCCTCAGACCCAAAAAATCAAAAACCCTCACCACTAAGAAACCCTAAATCCTAATCCCCCAAAACACTAAACTCTCATCCCACCAAAAACCATAATCCACATCCCTAAAAATATCTTAAATCCACATCCAAGAAAATTCTAAACACTTATCCCTAAAAAATGTAATCACTTAACCCTCCAAAACCCTAATCCCTCATCTTCCATACCCCCAACCATTTTCCCCATGACCCTTAAATCCTCATAACTAGAAAACCCTTAATCTACAGCCCCAAAACTCAAAAACAGAGAGTCCTAAAACACCATAAAACCTAATCCCCAAAAAATCCAAAATGTTGGATCCAAAAACACCTAAATAGTTATCCCCAAACACTTTAAACCATTATCTTTAAAAAAACACTAAACCCTCAGCTCCAAAAACCCATATCCCCACATACAAAAGATACCCTAATCCGTATTCCATAAAAAAAACCAATCTTGTACCCCCCCCCCAGACCCAAAAACCCTCAACAATGAAAAGTCATAACCCCTTAGACCTAAAATCCCAAAATCCACTTCCCCAAATAACACAGAACTAAATAATCCAAAAAACGCAAAACAAAAATCCAGTAAAATCAATAATATATCATCCCAAAAAACCCAAAACCCGAAACCCCCCAAAAAAACTAAACATCAACCCCAAAAAATTGATGGACTATCATCCCCTAAAGACATATAACTTCAACCCCAAAATCCCTAAACCCTCACCCCCCATAACCACTAATTTATCACCCAAAAAAGCATAAACCCACAAACCCAAAATCCATTAAACCATATTCCCCAAAAAAACCCAACCCCTCAGCACCAAAAAAACCTGAACCCTATACCCCAAAAAATCCCAAATAGTTAGTCATAAAAGAAAACATAGTCCTTCATACCCAAAACACCTTATCCTTGTATACACCTTAACACCGACCCCCAGAACGCGTAAAATATTTAGGAATAAAAAACCCTTAAAATTAAACCACCAAAAGCCTAAACCCTCAACCAAAAAAACATTTAAAATAAACCTCCAAAATCATAAAACTCTAAGTTTGAATTATCATTAAACCACCATCCACCAAAAAACCCAAAACTCCCATCCCCAAAACACCTAAAACCTCAACCCAAAACCCTTAAAACCCCATCACCAAAATACCCTAAACCCTCTTCCTTAAAAATCACTAAACCCAATTCACCCAAAAAACCAAAACCTCATAACAAAAAATGCATAAACACTCATCACACAAACAGCCTAGACCCGTAGCCCAAAAAAATATACAACCTCTGCAAGAACAACATTAAATGATCAACTAAAAAAATATCTAAAACCTCATCACATAGAATCCCTGAGACCTTATCCCTATACCCTATAAGCCCTTATCTCCCAAAAAATATAAAACATTTTCATGAAACATCTTATACCATCTATCAGAATAAACCAATAACTCTTGGCCCCAAAATCCATGAACCCTCAGCATCAAAAAACCTAAACCCTCATCACCATAACCCCATAATACCTCTAAAACAAAATCCATAAACCCTCTAACCCAAAACCCCTAAACCCATGTCCCAAAAAACCCATGAGCCCTCAACCCCTCATCCCCAAAACCTTCATCCGCAAAATAATCCTAACCCCACATACATGAAAAACATTAAACCAACATCCACTAAAAAACCCCCTCATCTCCAAAAAACCTTACACCCTCATCCCCAAAAATTCATAATCCCTCAACCCAAACCCTAAAACCTCATCCCAAAAAACCCTAAATCCATATCCCCAGAAGAACCCTAAGACCACACCAGCAAAAAACCCTAAACCCTCCACCCCTGAAACCTTATACACTTAACCCCCAAAAAACCCAAAACCCTAGCCCCCAAAAAATTAAACTATTATCAATTGAAAACCCTAAACCCTTAGCCCAAGAAAAAATAACCTATCATACATTAAAACCCATAAATAACCATCAGAAATAACCCTAAACCCTGAGCCCAGAAACCATAAAAACCAAAAAACCCTAGACCATAATTCATAAAAACCATATACTAACATACCCAAATATCTCTATATAATCATCTTCAAAAAAACCCTCATCCATTTAGAATCCTAAAACCTTGGCCATAAAACCCATAATCCCAGAGTACTAAACACCTTAAACACTTGACCCCAAAAAATGATACACCATTATCCCCAAAGAAGCATAAACCCGAATCCCCAAAAAAACCAAACCACTCAGCCACAAAAATCCCTAAACCCAAAACACCCCCAACCCCTAAACATTCATCCCGAAAAAATATAACACTTCAACCTAAAATTAACCTAAAACATAATTCACAAGAAACCCTGGACCTCCACCCCCTATAGATCCTACACCCCTTCCTCAAAAATCCATAAACCCTTTTCCCCAGAACCACAAAACCATCATCCCCCAAACCCCTAAGCCATCAACCCCAAAAAATCTCAAGCCCTTAGCCTAGACAAAACCCACAACTCTCATCCCACAAAAACCATAAACCCTAACAAAAAAATACCACTATAATTTTGTCCCTAAATTTTCCAAACCCTCGTACCCAAAAAACACTAAACTCACATCCCCAAAAAAACCTAGACCCTCATCCACAAAAAATAATAAAACCTAAGACCATAGAATCCCGAGAACCTAAATAGACACTCAATCCCAAGAAAACCAAAACCCTTATCCAAAAAAAACCTAAACATGCATCCCCATAAAACCCTAATCCCCCTAACAATACAAAAGAAAAAACCATCTTCCCCTAAATTCCCAAATCCCTTATACCAAAAACCCAAATCCCTCCTCCCAAAAAAATCATTACACCCTAATATAAAAAATGCTATGTAAATTCAATCCAAAAAAAACATTAACCCTTATCCTAAAAAAACCTAAACCCCAATCCCCAAATCCCAAAAACCCACAACCCCCAAAATCTGTAAACCGACATTCCCAAAAATGTTGAACCCACAGCCCCCAAAAAACAAAGAATAATCACCTCCAACAAACCCCAAACTGGAAACTGTAAAAACCCTAATATCTAAACTATTACCCTCGGGAAACCCTAATACATTATCCCACAGAAGCCCTAGACCCCCATTTCAAAAAAACCCTAAACTCTTAGCTGGGAAAAAACTCAAAACCATCGGCCTAAAAAAACAATATAAAATCCACCCCAAAATACTTTGAACCCTAAACAACAAAAAATACAGAAACTATGAGGCCCTAAAAACACTAACACATTATCCAAAAAACCTTAATCCCTCAGAGAGAAAAAACTAAAACCACATACCCAAAAAAATTAATCCTAAACCCCAAAAAACCCTAAACACTTAGCAGCAAATAAACTCTAATCCATCAGCCCCAATGACCCCAAAACATTATGCCTAGGAAAACACAAACCCCTCATCCCATAAAAACCCTAACCCTTATTCCACAAAAAAGTTTAAATGATCATTCAAAAAAAACCCCAAACCCTTATCTCCCTAATCCAAAATCCCCCCAAACCCTAAAGCCTCAAACAAAAAAAACCATAAACCCCCTCTACACCAAATAAGCCTGAAAACATAGAAATAAAAAAACCATAAATCCTTAGCACCGAATTACCATAAACTATTATCCCTAAAAACCCATAAACTCTCATTCATGAAAAATGTATCCCTCAACACTTGAAAAATAACCCGCATCCAAAAAATGGGAATATCAATGCCCTAAAAACCAGAAACCCACATCCATAATACATCCATAATCCCTCTGTCTGAAACAACACTAAACTCGCAACCGCACAAAAAAATGATGATGTAGCCCCAAAAACCCTAAACCCTTATCCCCACAAAACATAAAACATCATGACCAAGAAACCAAAAGACCTCATACCAATATAACCATAACAACTTAGCCCTATAAAACCCTAACCCTCATCCCCAGAAAACCCTAAACCATCATTACCAAAAAACAATGAACCCTAATCCCCAAAAATACCAAAAAACCTCAGTTTGAAAAAACCCTAAATCCTCGATCCCAAAAAACCCAAAACAATTAGTACCATAAAATCGTAAACCCTCACCCCCAAAAAAAGATAAAAACACCTATCCAAATGAACCCGATCCCTTAAACCCCAAAACTCAGAAACCCAATCCCTTAAAAAATTAAAACCATACGCCCAAAAAAACAAAAAACACTCAAGAAAAAAAAATCCTAAACCCTTATTCACTCATAACCATAAACCATCATCCCTGTAAAACCCAACACCATCAACCCATAAAAACTGTAAAACCTCATTCCCAAAAGTCCATATTCCCTAATCCCAAAAGACAATAATCATAGTTTCTCAAAAAACCCAAAACATATATCCCCAGAAAACCCTAAACCAACAGCCCCCAAACCCCTAAAACATCATTTTGAGAAAGCCTAAACCTTAGAGCCTCATCCCCCCCCCCCAAAGAACCCCTAAACACATAGACCCAAAAATCACAAAACCCTCATCCCCAAAAATCCCTAAATCCTCATCCCAACAACACTAGACCATCCCCCCAAAACATCTTAAACCATTATACCCAAAAACCCCTAATCAACAAGCTCCCAAAGTCCTCAACCCTCATCCCCAAAAAATTAAACCCTCTCCCCCCAAAACCCCTAAATCATTATCCCCATAAACTATAAGCACTCGAGCCCAAAAAAAATCCCACAACCAAAAAATATCCTATGTCCCCCTCACCAAAAACCCTAATCCACTTTCCCCAAAAAAAACACTAATCCCCTAACCCCATAAAAACCATAAACACTCTGTCCCAAATACAATAGAACCTCAGTACCGGAAAACATAAAATTATATACCCCGAGAAACCCTATTCTTGTAACTCTAGAAACCATAAATACTAATCTGTATAAAACCCCAAACTCTCATCATAGAAAACTAGTATTATTTTAGCCCCAAAATATCCCAACACACTAATCCACAGTACCCCTAAATCCCAAATCCCCAAAAAATCGAAAACCCTAATCCACTGAACAACCCTAATAACTTATCCTAAAAAATACTAAACCCATCATTCCCAAAAAACACTAAACCCTCATAACCTAGAAACCCTAAATCCTCATAAAAAACCATAAACCCTCATCCTCCAAACACCATAAAAATCTTCCCCAATAACTCAAAATCCCATAGACCCCAAATAACCTAAACCCTCATCCCAAAAAACCCCTAAAACCTTATCCTGAAATAACACAATACACTAATCCTCCAAAACAAAAAACCCTCATCCCCAAAAAATCTTAACCCTTAAACCCCCCAAAACACTAACCCCCCCCCATCCGAAAAAAAGCTAAACCCTTAACCAACGAAATATAATCATTGATCACCCCAAAAAACCAAAACCCAAAACCCCAAAATAACCAAAACCCACATCCCAAAAAAACCATAAACCCTCATCCCCCTAAAAGCCAAAAATGTCAACCCAAATAATCCTAAACATAACCCCTAGAAAAGCCCAAACTAGAATCTCAAAAAAAATTGTGAACCCTTGGCCCCGAAAAATAATAAACCCAAAACCTCAACCCCAAAAAACCATAAATCCTCTTCCCAAAAAAGCCATAAACCCACATCCCCAAAAACCCCAATCTGATCATCCCAAAAAATCGTTAATCCCAAAACCCTATAAACTATAAACACTCATCCTCAAGAAACCCTAAACCATCAAACCATGAAAAACATAAATTTGTTATTACCAAAACACCTAAACCCTAAACCCCCCAAAAACCTAAACACTCGTCCTTAAAATATTATAAACTACAATATGTAAAATCCCTAAACTATAAATCCCAAAAATCATATTTACTCATCCCAAAAATCTCATAAACTATCATATATAAAAACACCTAAACCCTCAGAATAAAAAACCCATAAACCCTCAGGCCTACAAAAACCTAAACCTACACCCCCAAAGAACCATACCACACCATCCCTTGAAAATCCTAGACCCTCGACACCAAAAAAAACAATAAAGCCTCAAGACCAAAAAACTCTAAACCCTCAAACCCAAAATACACTAAACCCTCAACCACAAAAAACCTAAACCCGTAGGAAAAAAAATACAATCCCCCGTCCCTAGAAACCCATAAAACCTCAACCCCAAAAAACCTTATACCCTTTGTCTGAAAAAACCACATACCCTCATCCCCAAGAAACCGTAAATTTTCAGGTCCAAAATTCCCAAAAACCTTATCCCCAAAAAACTATAAACTCTCAGCACTAAAAAAAACTAATAACGTCAATACTAAAAAAAATAAACCCTCTTCCCATTAAAACATAAACAGTCATACCCAAAAATCCTCAAACCCATGGACCCAATAAACACTAGACAATCATCCCTAAAACCGTAAAACCATCACCCTGAAATACCCTAAACCCTTAGTCCGAAAAAAACACTAAACCCTTAACCCCAAAGAACCAAAAACCCTTATCCCAAAATAAGAAAAACCCTCAGCCCCCAATATAACTGAAACCCTTAGCTCCAAACAAAACAAAAACACAAACCCAAAAATCCTAAAACCAATGCCTAAAAAATGATAGACCCCTAGCAATAGGAAACAATGAACATTCATTCCCAAAAAACCCTAATAACTCAGCCCAAAAGAATCCCTAAACCCTCATCCCCAAGAAACCCTAAAAACTCATCACCAAAACTCCCTAAACACTCATCCCAAAATACTCATAATCCTTCAGTCCCAAACACCTAAAACCTACATCCCAATAAACCATACACCCAAAACCATAAATAATTCTAGACCCCCATCGCCCAAAAATCCTAAACAATCATCCCTAAAAAACAATGGATCCCCTTCAAAATAATTCCTAAACCAGCAAGCCTAAAATTCAATAACCCCTCACCCAAATAACCCTAAATCCACTATCAAAAAAAACTAAACCCACAGGCCCAAAAACCACTAAACCCTCATTCCAAAAAACCCTAACACCGCAAAACCAAAAACCCTTAACCCCCAGCCACAATAAACCCCAAACCCATCAAATCCTTAAACCCTAAACTCCCCAATGCCCAAAAAACACAAGAAGAAAAATATTCTATACCCTCCTCACCCAAAAAACTCCAAAACATAATCCCAAAAAAACCGTAAACCATTATCCCAAAACCATAAATCCTAATCCCAAAACGACCCTAAACCCGCAACCAGAAAAAACAGTTAACCAACATTCACAAAATATACTAAGCACTCATCCCCAAAGTACCCCCAAACAGATAGCGCAAAAAAAACCCTAATCCTTCCATAGAAAAAATCATAACTCCTAAACCCCCAAAATACTGTATAACCTCATCATCAAATAACCCTAAACACCCATTCAAAAAAATATACAAACCCTCATCCCCAAAAAATACTTAAACCCTCAACCCTAGATAACCCCAAACCCTCTTCCCCAATAAACTGTAAATCATGATCCCCCAATACCCCTAATCATTCAGCCCAAAAAACCCCCCAAATCTCGACCTTAAGAAACCCTAAACCCTCATACAAAAAATTAAAAACCCTTATCCCCAAAAAACACTAAACCCCTAGGAAAGAAAATCCACAAACCTCATCATGAAAAACCATTAATCATTGAACCTGATAAACCCTAGACAACTAGCCCCAAATAACCATAACCATATACCCTGATAAACTACAATCCCTCATCAATAAATAAACACAAACCATAACCCTTAATAAATAATATACTATCTACCCCAGAACACTTAAACCCTCATCAACAAAAAATAAACCCTAATCCCCATGAATTATGTAAATCCTCATCTCTAAAAAACCATAAACCCTAATCCCCCAAAAAACCCTAAACCCTATGCCCCAGAAAACCCAAATCCCTTTTCCAAAAATTAAATAATCCATCATCCCCAAATAACCCTAAACTATTACCCCCCCCCCCAAAAAAAAAAAAATTGGAACCCTCAGCCCAAAAATACATAAACCCTCAGCCCCCAAAAAATTATAAACCCACATCCTCAAAAAACATTAAACAAGGAGACCCCAAAACTACTAAATCCTCCCCCACAAGGAATCCTAAACCCTCATCTCCGTAAAAACCTAAACCCTCATTCCCAAAAATCCCTATACTATCATCCCTAAACACCCATATCCCATAATCCACAAAAACCCATTAACCCTCAGCCCATAATCCTCAAAATCCTCACCCAAAATAAGACTAAACCCTCATCCCTAAAAACCCCTAAACCATCAACCCCAAAAAAACCCCAAATAGGCACCACTATGAATCACTAATCCCTTATCCCCAAACTACCATATATCCTCATACCCCATAAATAGTAAACCCTCATCCCCAAAAACCTAATCCATCAGCCTCAAATAATCATAAATACTAACTTTCCAAAACCATTGATCTTTTGAAAAATAAAATTGTAAATCATCCCCCCCCCCAAACCCTAAACCATCGTGCCCAAAAAACCCTAAACATTAAACTCCAAATATCCCCAAACACTCTATCTAAATAATCCCTAAACTCTCAACCTCAAAACAACATAAGACCTCTAAACAAAAATACTTCAAACCCTCCATTGTCTCAAAACCTTTAAGAAACATGACTCAATATACACTACACCCATAGATTAAAAAACCCCCATGCCATATACCACCAAAAAACCTAATCCCTTAGTCCCAAAATTCATAAATCCTTACCCAAAAACCATAAACCATCATCCAAAAAAACACTAATCCATCGGCCCCAAAAAACATTAAACCATTATCCACAATAAAGTATAAACCATCAACCCCATGAATCCCTAAACCCTTATCCCCAATAACCCACAAACTATTACCACAGAAAACCCTATAATCTCATCCCCAAAAAAACCATTAACACTCAAGCCCAAAAATACCTAAAACCTAACCCCCCCCCCAAAAAAAATTGTAAACACTCTCCCCTATAACACCCTAAACACTTATCCCCTCATTACCTTAATCCCCAAAACCCAAAAACTCTAAAAACCTCAACCCCAACAACCATAAACCTTCAAACCATAAACCCTCAGCCCAAAAAAACAGAAAACATCCACCCCACAAAACCCCCATCCTTCATCCCCAAATACACCAAAACCTCACCCCTAGAAAACATCACACTATGATCCCCAAAAAACAATAAACCCTCATCCACAAAAAACACTAAAAACACATCCAAAAAAACATTAAACACTCAACCCAAAAATACCGTAAACACAGAACACCAAAAAACCTTCAATCCTCTTCCACAAGAATCTCTAACTCACATACAAAACAAACACTAACCATCATCTGAAAAAAATATAAACCCTCCTCCCCAAAAAATAATAAACCCAAAGCTCAAAAATCTATAATCTGTAATCACTCAGAAATATAATCCCTCAGGACCAAAAACTCCAAAAAATTGATCCCAAAAAACCCTAACCCTCAGCACCAAATAATCATAAACACTCAGAGCCTAAAAAACCATAAAGTGTCCTCCCTAAAAAACAATAAACTGTCATCCCCAAACATCCCTAAACCATCATCCTAAAAATCCTAAACCCTCATCCCTAAAAAATCCTAAACCCTTAGCCTCAAAAAATATTGAACCCTAAAATCCAAAAAAACATTAACCCATATCTCTGGAAAACGCTAAAACCAAAGGCAGAAAATTCTTAAACACTCATAAACAAAACCTAAACCCCAACCCCAAAAAACTTTATGCCCTCTTCCCCAAAAAACATGAAACACTAAACCATAAAACCATTAAACATAATTCCCCAAAACCCTAAACCATCATCCCGAATTAACCCTAAACCCTCATCCACTAAAACCATAAATCATAATCCTGAAATATACCTAAACCGTCAACACCATGAAAAACTAAATGTTCATCACTATAAATCCATAAAACCGGACCCAAAAAACTGGAAACCCTCTACCCCAAAACAAAAAAAACCCTCATCCCCCAAAACACATAGACCCTTATCCCCACAAAAATCCTAAACCCTTACCTTGAAAAAGCCCCTAAAATATAAACCCTAGTAAACACTAAACCCTTACCTCAATAAATACATAATATATCATCCCTAAAAACCTCAAACCCCTATCCCCAAAAACCCCTAAAATCATGTCCTCTAAACACAAAACCATAATCCCAATAAAAATGAAATCCCTAAGCTCATATAACCCTAAACACTAAATAAACAATCAACTCCAAAAACCCCAAAAACCTTCATCCCCAAAAAGCCTCAACACTAAACCCCAAAATAACCCAATCTATCACCACCAAAAAAATCCAAACCCCCTATCCCAATAATCTCTTAAACCTCAGACCAAAACAACACTAAACACTAAGCTCTAAAAAACCCTTAACCCACAAACAGAGAAAAACCCTAAACACTCATCCACAAACCCCGTAATTTAACATCTCCATAAATAAATAAACCCTAAACCCAACACATTCATAAAACCCACAACCCAAATAAAGTTTATACCATCTCCCCTGATAAAATTAAAACACATAGCCCCAAAAGTCCCTAATCCATGAACCCTCATCCCTATAAAACCTTAATATCTCAGAACCAAAAAAACCCTAAACCCTCAGGACTAAGAAACACTAAACCAACATCCCTAAAAAACACCACCCTCTTAGCTTCAAAAAAACCCTAAACCCTTAGACCCCACAAACCATAAAACATCTTCCCAAAACCCCTAAAACCTCATACCCAAAAAACACTAAAACCAAAACCCCAAAAAACCCTAAACCATCAACCCCAAAAACCATAAACCCTTATAACCAGAAAACACTAAACCCTCAACAACAAAAAACCCAACACACTTCCCAAAAAAAGACTAAACTCACTAGCCTAAAAAACCAAAACCCTAGGTACCCAATAACCATAAAACCACATCCCAAAAAACACAAACCAATCAGCTAAAAAATCCATAAAACCAAATAAAAAAAAATAGATCCTCAGACCTAAAAACCCATAAGCCCTTGATCTTAAATATTCCTAAACCCTCATCCCTTAAAAAACCTATACCTTCAGCCATGGAAAATTATTTATCATTATCTCTAAAATACACTATAACCACATCCCGAAAAAATCCTAAACCCTAATAAAAAACCCAGAAACTCTAAACACCAAAAAAACCTAAAACCCTATAACCTAAAAACCCAATACTGCTTATCTAAATAACCATAAACCCTCATTTCGAAAAACCTCTAAACCCCCATAACCCAAAAATACTAAATCGAGAGATAAAAAATACCTAAACAAATACATTGAAGAAACTCCAAACCCTCACCCTCAAAAAATCATTCACCCTCATCCCAAGAAAACCATAAACCCTTATCAATAGAAAGAAAAAAAAATAGAACTTCAGAAAACCCTAATTCCACATACCCAAACATACTAAACCACCGTCACAACTGAACACTAAACCATTAGTCACAAAAACCCTAAACCCATTACCAAAAAAAATCCATAAACCCTTATTCCTCTATAAAAAACAATGAGAACCATAAAACTATAAATCATCATACCCAAAAAAACCTTAAACATTAATCCCCACAAACCATAAACCATTATCCATCCAAACCCAAAACCCCAAGCCACAAAAAATTAAAAAACATATGCCTCAACAAGCCATAAACCATCAACCCCAAAATACCCTAAATCCCATTTTGCATAATACTCTAAACCCTAAGTCCCACAAAACCCCAAACCCTAATCCCTATATAATCCCTAAACCCTCATCCCAAAAAAATCATAAACCATATCCCCCAAAATACCATAAACCAATATCCCTAAAAAATCGTAAACACTCATCCCCAAAAAACACTAACCCCAGCCCCCAAAAAAACCAAAATCCCTTATCCGCATGTACCCTAAACCATCAGCCCCAAAAAACCATAATTCATGTCTCCCCAAAATCCTTAATATTATTCCCACAAAACCAATAAAACATCCTCCCCCAATAACCAAAACCGTGTATCCCCCCAAAAAAACATTAAATCATTAACCACAAAAAACCTAAAACCATCAGAGGTAAAAAAACACTAAACTATCAGGTGAAAAACCTCAAATCCCTCAGTTCCAAAAAAAAACTAAACACAGAGCCACAAATTAAAATAAAATCTCGTCCCAAAAGACCGTAAACCCTCTGCACCAAGAGACCCCAAAATCCCATCCCCAAAATCACCTAAACCATCATCCACAAAAAATCCTAAACCCGCGACCCCAAAACCCCAAACCACCACCCCCCAAACCCTAAACCCTCATCCCCAAAAATCACTAAAACCCATTCCTAAGAAAACTCTAAAATAGTGTCCCTAAAAACCCTAAACCCTCACCCAAAAAAATCCCTAAACTCTTAGACCAAAAAACCATAAACCAACATCACACAAAAATCCCAAACCCTCAGACCCAAAAAATACTATACCCTTAGCCCAAGAAAACTCAAAATAAAGAGTCCTAGAAAACCATAAACCCATAAACCATGAAATCATGAAACCCTTATCCCAGAAAAACATCAATCTACATCCCTATAATAACCTAATCCCTCAGTCCTTGAAAACCCTAAATGCTCAGCCTCATAAAACAATAAACCGACAACCCCAAAAAACAATAAATATGATAGCCAATAGGGCGTCGTTAATTCTTATAAGAAAAAAATAATAGAATATAAAACCACACACAACCTATCAAAAATTTTAGTATCAAAATATTTCAAGTGTTGAACCCACATAGATAGGTCTTATGTTCTAAATTGATTATATAAATTGAAATTTATTTTTTAGAATTGATTGGAAAAAATGGAAATAGTGTATCAAATATTGGGGTCATATTTCAAGATGAGAGGCATTCCATGTTAAATTATTTTCTGGTTCCTATACAAAGGATTTAATTTATTGTTTTGATTTATTCATATTTGGTGCATGAATTGGGTCAGCAAGGATCTTGGGTCTTTCTATCCCTCTATAATCTGACAGATTCACCTTTGGAATGGTCATCTACTTTGAGAAAATTAAAAACTAAGTGTCACAAGACCATATTTAACCATTATAAACCTAATTTCATAATCATCATATAGAAAATAGGGAAATTAATTGGTTTGAATAAATAATACTCCTTAGAACACATCAATGGTCATGTAATATGAAAATAAATATATTTGGAATTGATAAACAATGTTGCACCAATCAAAAAATAATTAAATTTGAGACAATCCCTAGAAACACATCTCCATGAAATCACATCACACACCAAAAAAGAAAACTAATCGTTAATTCTAGGGACTAAGAGAATAATAATCATTGGTAAATGAATAATAATGGTTTCAATGAATGGTAGTGAAGTAGGGATTACTGGTATCACTCAGTGCATGTAGCGCTCCATTACAATAGATCAATCTCCTTCTAGTCCCATACTGAATTGTTGATGCGGCTGAGGGGAGAATATATATAAAAATATCATCAAGCCTTGGATGTGTTCACATTTATTTTTATTCTAACTTCTGTCATCACAATTTCTGAAGGAGTTTCATGGAATGTTGTATTTTGATTTCAATTATGGGAGGAGGTCTCTTCAATTTCATCATAAGTCCACCTCAATGAATTTCACAATGTGAAGTTGTAACACAGAACCTGTATGTTTTGGTCTTCATGACTTTTCTAGGAGGTGCTACATCTCTTGATGAATCCATGACATGTTATTACATTACACAACGTGTAGTCATTATTCCCATTTTTTCTATCTCTGGCACTTTTTCAAAAATCATATGTCACACATCTTCACTGCACTCATAGCGCGAAGGGTCTATACTCTATAACATTCATCCCTTTTCATTACATTTTCATAAACCTATTTTTTCCTACCCTAAAAAGTAATAAATTTCAATCTGTTCCAAAATTGGAAAAATTATTATATTAAATACACAAATCAACCTAAAAAACACTCTAAAACATATGAATGAAATACAACTATCAAACTAGTCATCAGCACAAAACTCTAGAATCTCATCAAAAAAACATTAAAATCCTAGACCTAAAGAACTTTTAAACCTGATCCCCATATATCCCTAAACCCTCATCCAAAAAAACTCTAAAAAATCATCCCCAAATAATACTATACATTCAACCCAAAAAAACACTTGACCCTAAAAACCCAAACACCTCGGAACCTGAAAACCCTAATCCCCCAATACTGAAAAAACCAGAATGCTAATCCTGACAAAACCTAGAATGACAACACAAAAAAAACCTAAAAACCAATTCCTAGAAAACCCTGAACCATCATCCCCAGAAGAACTAAATCCTTATACCCCAAAAAACCAAAAACCTCATCCCCAAATAACCTTAAAATTTATCCCAGAAAATGAAAAATCCACAACCCCTTAAATCCTTAAACCATCATCACCAAAATACCATAATCACTCACAAAAAATTCCCATAAACCCGCATTCCAAAAAAAATCATAGACACGCATCAATATAAATACCTAAACCCTTTTCCCTTGAAAACACTAAATCCTAAACCCCAAAAAACCCTCAACAACCCTCCACAAATGACCCTGTAACCTCTCCCCAAAAAAGACTAAACCATAATCACCAAAAAACCCAAAACCCTCATCAATAAATAAACATGAACCCTCATCCCCCAAAACCCTAAAACCTTATACCCAAAATGCATAAACATTAATCCCACTAAACCAAATATCAATCAGTAGAAAAACCCCTTGACCATCATCCCCCAAAAAACCCTAAACCATCAACCTCAAACTGTTCTACCACATCAGACCCCAAAAAACCTAACCCTAATCCCAATAAAACCCTAAACCCTCATCCCATTAAAATCCCCATCCCACAACCTAGAATTACCATGAACACTCTCCCCAAAAAAAACCTAACCCTCACCCCCAATAAAACCACGAAACCCTTAGAACCACAAAAACAATAATCCCGTAACCCCAAAAAACAATAATAACTCATCCCCCAAAAAAACTAAACTCCCATTCCCAAAAAATCATAGAGCCTCATCCCTAAAAATCTGTAAAACCTCATCCCAAAAAAATCCAAAAACCTCAAACCCAAAAAACCCTAAACCCTCATACCCAGAAAACTATAAACCCTTATCCACAAAAACAACAAATCCATCATCCCTGAAAACCCTTAACCATCTAACCCAAAAAACCCTAAACCCTCGTCCCTAGATAATCATAAACCCATGTCCCTATAAATCCATAATCCTTAATCCCAAACAAAACAAGAATTCATGAACCTAAAAAACCACAATCCCTCATCCCTAAAATACCCTAAAACATTATCCCCATAAAACCTTAAACACACAATTCCAGAAAACCCTAAACCCTCATCCCCATAAAACCCAACACACTATACCTTATAAAACCATAAACCATAAGCCCCAGAAAACTATATAACACCAAACCCTAAAAAGATACACCCTCATCCTTAGAATACCCTAAACCCTCATCCCATGAAAACCCTTTACTCACATTCCTAGAAAAACCTAAATGTTCACCCAAAAAACACTAAACCCTGAATACAAAAAAACTCTCGACCATCGTCCATATGAAACCATAAACACTCTTCCCCTTGAAAGCAAAAATTCATTACTAATAAAAAAACCCGCATCCCAAAAAAGACATAAATCATGATCCCTAGAAAACACTAAACCCTCATCCCTCAAAAACTATATACCCTCATATCTAGAAAGTATACTCATTCCCATAAAACACTAAACACATAGCCCTAGAAAAACCTAAATAGCGATTCCAGAATAACCATAAACACTCATCCTCGGAAATCCATAAACACTCTTCCCAATAATTCACTAAAACTTACATCTATAAGACCATATACCCTCTTGCCTAGAGAAACATAAACCCTCATCCCTTTGAAACCCTCAAACCTCATCCATAAAAAATATGGATCATCTTCCTCATATAACCATAAACCCGCATCCCCAAAAAAAACACTACACCCTCATTCCCAGAAGTACCTAATCCATCTGCCAAATACATTACTAAACTATCATCCCCCCAAAACACTAAACTCTAAGACCCAAAAAAACCTATAACCTCATCTTCAAAAAACCCTAACTGATCATCCCATGATAAACCAATACCATTAGAAACAGCAAACCCTGAACCCTCAGCCTAATAAAAACCAAAACACTCAGCCCTATAAAATACTAAAATATCAACCATAGAAAACCCTAAAGACTGTACCCTATGGAAGCATAAATCTACATCATCATAAAATAAACAACCCTCAATACTAGAAATCAAATTCTCCTCAGTCATAGAAAACAAAAAACCCTCAACCCCAGAAAACACTAAACACTCATCCTCATAAAATCCAAATCTCTCATAATAATAAGTCCTTATACCCAAATCCTAATAAAGTAATAAAATATCATCCCTAGAAAACCCTAAACCCATTACCTCAAAAAACCCTAAACCAACATCCCCATATAACACTACACACTCAACACCAAAAAACCGTAAATCATCTTCCCCAAAAAAATCTAAACCATCAGCCCAATAAAAACATAAACCCACAACCCCAAGTAACCCTAAACCCTTATAACTAGAAAATTCTGAACCCTCAACATAATAAAACCATATAACCTACACCTAGAATACAATAAAACATCATCTCTAGGAAATTTTAAATGCTACTCATATGAAAAACCTAAACACACAACTCGGGAAAACCATAATCCATCCAAAGTCGAAAATAATATACCCTCATCACTATCACCAAACCACATTCCCTAAAAACATTTAAACCCTTATCCTTTTAAAAATCAAACTTAGAGACCCAAAAAACCTATAATATCAACCCCAGATGATGCAAAACCCTAAACCAAAATAACCATTTACCTACAACCATATAAAACCCTAAATCCTCTTCCTTGAAAACCTAAAACCCTCAACCCTAGAAAAAAATTATCCCTCATCCCATGAAAACACTAAAACCTCATTTAGAGATAAACCTAAATCCTCATCCTTAGAAACCCCTAAATACTTAACCCTAAAAAACACTAAACCCTCAATCCAAGAAAAACATAAACCCTCAACCCCATAAAACCATCATCCCTAAAGCCCAAAAAACCAAAAATCTTAGACCCAGAAATCATTAAATCCTCATACCCATAAAACCCAAATCCCACATCTACAGAAAACCCTAAACCATAATCCTCATAAATCCATAAACCACCATTCCAAAAAACCCAAAACAAAAATCCCTAGAAAAAAATACCCCTCGTCCAAGGAAAACACAAAACACTCATCCAATGAAATCCCTAAATCCTAAGCCATTGAAAACATTAAAACCTATGCCGAAATAACACTAAACAATAATCACCAATAAATCCTAATCCCAGATACCCAGAAATTCCTAAAACCACATCCCTAGACACCCCAATACCACCTACCCTAAAAAACCCTAAAACCTCATCCCCTGAAAGCCCTAAAATCTCATCCCTAGAATGCCCTAAACCCCAATCCATAAAAACCCATAAATCCCCGACACCATAAAACAAGAAACACTTAGTATTAGAATGAACTAAACCATATTCCCATGAAAACCCTAATCCATTATCTACCTAAAAAATATAAACCATCATCTACATATAAATGTATACCCACTTGCCCCAAAAACCCAAAACGTGTGACCACATAAAACAATAATCCCTTAACCCCAGAAATCCCTAACCCCTCAGTAGCAGAAAACCCTAATCCCATAGCCCTGAAAAACCTAAACAATCAATCCCATAAAAACCTAAACCCTCACCCATGATTAATCTATACATGTAGAGCTAAAAAATCATTAAACCCTCATCCCCAGAAAACCCTAAACCCTCATTCCCAAAAAACCTACACACCTTAGCTGAAAAAATCCCAAAAACCTCTACCCTAGAATACTAGAAACCCTCAGGGACAAAATAACCCTAAACCATCATCCCCAGAAAACCATAAACCCCCAGTCTGAGAATTCTATAAACCATCATCCCCAAAAAATACCCTAAAATATCATCCTTATAAAAGCATAAAACCACATTTTTAGAAAATTCTAAACCCTTGACCCCTAAAAATATTGAAATCTCATCCATATAAATCCCTAATACCTCATTCACTAAATATATGAAACCCTAAATTCATGAAATCCATAATATATTATTCCCAAAAACTGAAACCTACATCCTTTGAAAACCATAAACCCTCATCCCCAAAAGACCATTGACTATAATCCCCATAAAACTATAATCCCTCCTCCCTCAAGACCCCGAAATGCTCAACAAGATAAAACCCTCAAATTATTACATCGAGAACACAAAAATCATATCCCCTGAAAACCATATACACACAAACACATAAAAACCTAAAAACTTAGTCGCATAAAACCCTAAAACATCATCGTTAGAAAACCCTATACCCTCAACCAATGAAACCCATATAACATTTAACAATAAAACCTTGATCCATCAACTCCATAAAACCATAAACCCATAGCCCTAAAAAACCCTAAACCTTCATCCCCGGAAATCCATAGACCCACATCCCCATAAAACCCTAATCCAAAAACCATAGAAAAGAATAAAACCACATCACTAGAAAATCCTAAAAACACTTCCCCATAAAATACTAGACACTCATCCCCATAGAACATAAAACCCTCAAAAAATCCTAAAACCACCATCAATTGAAATCCCTATAACCTCAATCCTAGAAAACCATAATCCCTCAGACAAAGAAAACCCTAATCCCTTAGACCAAAAAAACTCTAAGCCTTTTGACATATATTGACTTATTCAATTTCCCCATAAAACCTAATCCCCTCAGTCAAAAAGACCTGAAACCCTCATACCTAGAAAAACCTAACATCTTAGACCTAGAAAGCCATAGAAACTTGGCTTAAAAAACCCTAAACCATTAGCTGTAGAAAATCCTAAAACAACATCCTTATAAAACACAAAACCGTCATCCCTAGAATATCTGATTCCCTCGTCCCTATAAAACCATAAATCCCTAAACCAATAAAAACCTAAACCCTAATCCCTAGAAAAATATTATACAATAGAACTAGAAAACCCTAAACCCTCACCCATAGAAAACACTAAAACCTTTTCACTAGATAACTCTAAACCCTTATCCTGAGAAAACCCTAAAACCTCATCCCTATGAAATCAAAATCCCTCATCCCTACAAAACCCTAAATAGTCTACTCTATAAAAACCTAAACCCTCAACTCAAAAATACCCTAAACCATCATTCCAAACACAAATAAACCCTCATCCCAATAAAATCCTAAAACATAATGCCATGAAAACCTTAATCCATCATCCCTAGAAAAGTATGTACCCTCACTAGGAGAAAATCTTATACCCCAAGCCTATAAAACTTTAAACCCTAATCACCATAAAATTTTAATCCCTCAAAACTAGAAATATCTAATCCTTAGACATAGAAAACACTAAAACCTTGACCCTAGAATGTATTATATTCTCATCCCATAAAACCCAAACCCCCATCCTTATAAAATACTAAACCCAGATTCCCTAAAAATTCTAAACCCTCATCTCTATAAAAACCCGAAAACTCAGCCTCAGAAAACCCCAAACCCTCATCCCCAAAAATACATAAACCTTAGCCACTAAAAACCCCAAACCCATATACCAATAAAAAAATAATCCATTAGACCTGAAAATCATAAACCATTAGCCATATAAATCCAGACGCCCCCAAAAAATCATAAACATTGATCCCATGAAAAACGCACACCCTCAACAATTGAAATACCAAATCCATATGCCCCAAAACCTATACGCTCACACAAAAAAACTATCAACCCTAGAAAATGATAAATACTCATCCATAGAAAAACATAAACACTCATCCCCAGAAAACACCAAACCCACATCCCTATAAATCCTTAAATTATCATCCACAAAGAACCCTAAACCCATAGCCACATAAAAACCAAATGATGCTGACCCAAAAAAACCAAAACCAGCAGCCCTATAAAACCCTCAAATAGTAGCCCCAGACTACCCCAAACAATCATATCTAGAAAAACACAAACCATAATCCCCTGAAAACCCAAAACCCTTAGCCCTGTAATACCCCATACCCTCTGCCATAGAAAAACCAAAACCATCACTCCAATAAAACCCTCAACCTGAAACCCTCAACCTTATAAAACCATAAAAACGAATCCTCATATAACCCCAGTCCCACATCCTCAAATAACCCCAAAATATTATCCCCATAAAACCCCTATACATTATCCCTAGAAAATAGCAATCCCTCAGCCCAAGAAGACACCAAAACAGTTATCCATAGAAATCTGTAAACCCTCTTCCCTAGAAAACCCTAGACCTCATCCCTATAAAAACATAATCCATCATCCCTAGAAAACATAAAACACTAAAACCTTTAATACCTAAAACCCTCATCCCCAAAAAAACCCTTAACCTACAGATCCTGAAAAACCTAACCCTTGGACAAAGAAAACCATCAACCCTCAGCCCCAGAAAGACACACTCCCCTAACAAACCAAAAACCCTAGGCCCCGTTATTCTAAAAACACTCTTACCCATAAAAACCTAAACCTAAATCCATAGGAAACAATAAACCTTCATCCCCATTGGAAAAAAAAATTCAACAAAAACATTAACACTTAGACATAGAAAATCACATACACTCATCCAAATAACACTCAAAACACTAATTTTTAGGAAAACATAAACCTTCACCCCCACAAAACACTAAACACAAAAACCTATAATTGTGTAGAACATGATCCCCAGATAATCCTAAACCCTCATCCTTATAAAAACCTAAAACAATCATCCAAAAAAACCCTAAACCCTTAGCGATAACAAACCCAAAAACCTCATCCCCATAGATCACTAAACACTCAAACTTAAGAAATCATAAAATCTCGACCCTAGAAAACTCTTAACCTTAATCACCAAAAAACACAATACCCACATATACAAACAACCATAAACCCTCAAGAATAAAAAACCATAAACCCTCATCCCTATAATATCATAAACCCCAAATCCCAAAAAACCCTAAACCCTCATAACAAAAAATTGGAAAACCTCATTCCTAGAAAACCCAAAACCACCATCCTTAAGAAACCCACAACACAGAATCCCAAAAAATACTAAACACTCATCCACAAGAAATCCTAAACCAATAACATCTATACACCCTAAACCCTCTGTTGGAGAAAATAGAAATACCGAATCCCCAGAAAATCTAGAAAACCCAGAATCCACATCCATAGAAAATCCTAATCCCTCATCCCTACAAATACCTAAAAACTCATCCTAGAGAAACCTAGACCATAATACCACAAAAAATTCTAAAAAAACTACCCTTGAAAACCCAAAACCCTTATCCCTCGAAAATCATAAACCCTCATCCTTAGAAAACCCAAAAACTCAACCACACAAAACCCTATACCAATAGCCCCAGAAAACCCTAAACCCTGATCTATATGAAAATATAAATACTCCTCCCCAAAAAACCCTAAACCCTCGACCCTAGAAAACTGTAAACAATTAGCCCTATAAAATTAAAAAACCCTTAGCCCCAGAAAAACAAAAACATTCTTAGAAAAAACCCCGAATCCTCATCACCAAAAAAGTAACCAAATTCCCCAAATACCAATAAAATATTCCCCCAAAAACACCGAACCATCATAAAAAAAAAACCCTAAACCTTCAATCCCAAAAATCGTAAAACAGTCATCCCTAAAACCCCTTTTCCATCATCCTCCAATGCACTGAAACCCCCATCATAAAACAAATTAACTCTTAACCCCAAAAAACCTAGAAATATCTACCCCAAACAAACCCAATCCCTCGTCGACAAAAATTACTAACCCTAAACCCTCAAAAAACATAAACCATAATGCACAAAAAAACTCTAAATCATCTATTCCAAAAAAACATATACCCATAGCCCCCAAAACCCCAGTACATCAGCCCTGAAATATTATAATCCTTCAGCCCCCAAAATCCATAAACCCCCATCTCTAAAAACACCTAAACTCTAAACCCCCAAACCCCTAAACAATAAGGCACAAAACTCATAAACCTTAATCTCACAAAACCCAAAAAATAACATCCCTAGAACCAATAAATTGTCAACCGTAAAAACCCCCTAAACCCCCATCCCCCAAAAAAATAATCCCTCATCCATAAAAAATAACATTACACCCATCCCTAAATAACATAAATCCTCATCAATATAATTCAAAAAAAATTATCCCTAATAAAACATAAACCCTACCCAAAAAAACCCCAAAACCCTCGTAACCAAAAAACCATAAATCCTTAGTCCCAAAAAACTCTAAATACCAATCCCCAAAAAAGTCAGAACCCTAATCCCCAATATATTTTATTACTCTCGACCCTTGAAAAACCAGAATCCCTAAGTCATAAAACACCCTATGTTATCATCCCCTCATAATATAAACACACATCCCAAAAAACCACTAAACACCCATCCACAAAAAAATCAATCCATCATTGCCCAAAACCCAAAACCCTCATTCGAAAAAAACCCTAAACACTCATCCACAAAAACCCGTAAACCCATAACCCCAAAATCCTGGAACCCACATCCCCAAAAACACCTAACTCTCACCCTAAAAAACATTAAACCCTAATTTCCAAAACACCTGTAAATTTTTCTACCAAAACCAAAAGACCCTCTTCCAAAAAACACAAAACCAATTCCCCACAAACCCAAAAACCTAAACCACATAGAACACTAAACCCTCAGTCCAATGAAACTATAAACCTTCATCCAAAAAAACACCTAAACCCACATCTCCAAGAAATTATAAACGCTCAACCAGTTAAAAACCCAAACCAGTTGCCCTAGAAAAACCTAAACCCTCATCCCTAGAAATACATTAACCCTTGGCTCTAGAATACATTATTCCCTATTACATAGATAATCTAAAACCCTCATCCCCAGAAAACCCTAACCCTTATCCCCAGAAAACACTAAAACCATAACCCTAGAAAACCAAAAACCCTTACCACCATAAAACACTGAAACCATATCCCATGAAACATTAAACCCCCATCCATAGATACTCCTAAACCCTTAGGCCTGGAAAAACCTAAAGGTTCATCCATAGAAAAAAAACACTCACCACTAGAAAACAAAAAACCCTTCACCTTAGAAAACCTAAACCCTTCTCCCTAGAAAATAAAAACCCTTATCCCTAGAAATCCTTACTCACTAGAAATTCCATAAATCCTCATCCCTATAAAACCATAAAACCTCATACCTATGTATCTATAAACCATATTCTGTAAACAAAACCCAATACCATCATCCCTAGAAATCCCTAAACACACATCCATAGAAAATACTAAACCCTCATCGTTAGAAACACCTAAACCATTTTCCAATGAAAACACAAAAAACTCTTCCAATGAAAACCCTAAGCACACTATCATAGAAATTACAAAACCATAGCCCCTAGAAACCCATAAACCCTTAGGATAAGAAAACCCTAAAAATTGACCCCAAGAAACCACTAAACCCATATCAAAATATCTCTCTCATCTCTCAGTACCATAAATCTCTAAAACCTCAGGTCCATAAAACCCTAAACCCCCATTCCTAGAAAACCCTAAACCATTATCCCAAGGAAAACAAATACCCTCAGACAAAGATTTCCCTAAAATATCATACCCTTCAAAAACCTAAACTGTCTTCCCCCGATGGCTCTAAACCGTCATCACCAAAAAACCCCAAACTCAAAAGCCCATAAAAACCTAAACCCATAGAATAAGACAACCATAAACACTCATCCCCCAAAAACTGTAAACCCTCAACCCAAAAAAACCTAAACCCTAATCATTATAACACCATAAACCATTGTACCCAAAAATACTACAAGCCTGATTTTCATAAATACCTAAATAGTAATCCTCAGAAAACAGTAAACCCTCATCGCCATAAAATCCTAACCTCTTAACCCTATAAAACCCTAAACTCTAATACCCATGAAATCCTCAACCCTTATCCCTAAAAAACCCTAAACCCTCAGCCCTAGAATACCCCAACCCCGTTGTACAGAAACCCTAAACTATCATCCCCCAAAACCCCTATATCATCTAACTGAGAAGACCATAAACCATCATACACAGAATACCGTAAAAAATCATCCCAAAAAAAATTAAATTCTCATTCTTAGAAAAGGCTAATTCTTCATCCCGACAAAACCCTAATCCCTTATCCTCCAAAAACCCTAAATCCCAATATCGACGAAAAACTAAACATTTAACCCCACAAAACCCTACACAGTAAACCCTAGAATACTCTAAATGGTCAGCCCCAGAAAACCCTAAACCCTAAGCATCGAAAAATGATAAACCCTCACCCCCAAAACCCCTAAGAACTCATCAACAAGAAACCAAAATCCATTTGAACCAACAATCCCTAAACCCTCTGCAGAAAAAACACTAAACCATTCACCCTAAAACTATAAACTCATAGATTCAAAAATCCAAAAACTCTCATCCCAAAAACTCCAAATCTCTCAACTCAAAATACCCCTAAAACTTTATTCCCAAAAACACAAAACCCTCACCCCAAGGAAACCTTCTCCTGAAGCCCCTAAAACCATCAAACATTTAGCCCCTAAAAAAAACCCAATCCCTTGGGTGAAAAAACCTTAAAACATCAACCACAAAAAACCATAAACCCATAACCCCCAAAATCCTAAACCACCAAAACTAAAAAATACTAAAAACTCAACCTCCCAAACCCTAATACCCTCACCCACTAAAAACCAAAATCCTCATCTCAAAACCCTTAAAACTCATCTCCATTTATAACTAGAATTCCAACACTAGAAAACCTAAAACCCCATCCATGATACCCCTAAATCATCATCCCCCAAGAAACTAAAACTTTTATACTAAAAAATCCATAAACTGTAAACCTCAAGAAACCTTAATTCCAAAACTTATATAAACCCTATTCACTCAGGCCAAAATAACCTTGAACCCTCATCACCAAATATCCTTTAACCCCCATAGCCAATAAAACAATATCCCTCATATATAAAAAATCCTAAACCCTCAATCAAGAAAAAAACAAAAAAAAACCTAAAACCCATAAACCATTATCATCAAAGAACTCTAAGCCATCAAGCCCCAAAAATAATGATCCCCCATTCCCAAAAAACCCTAAACCACTAGTCCCAAAAAATAATAAACCCTCACTTTCAAAAGAACACTATTATAATAGCTCCAAAAAACCATAAAATTAATATACCATAACCACAAAACCTGAAAAAAAATCTAAACCCTCATCCTGAGAAATCCATGAAACCTAATACCTTGAAAACACTAAACCAAAATCCATTAAAAACACTAAACCCCCAAACCTAGAAAACAAAAACCCCTCATCTGTAGAAAAACCAAAAACCGTAGACCTAGAAATCCCAAAACCATTAACCCTTTAAAATTATAAACACCCATCCCTGGAAAACCCTAATCCTTCATCCCAGGTAAATCCAGTACCTTCATCCCTATAAAACCCTAAACCCACATCCCCACGAATCCCTAAACCCTTATCCGAAGAAAACCCTAATCATTAATACCTAAAATACATTAAAACTTAATCCCCAAAAAACCCTAAACCCTGGGACTCATAAAACCCTAAACCCTCAGCCCCATAAAACCCTAATACCTCATCCCTAGAAAACCCAAAACCCTAATTACAATAAAATCCAAAACCCGTATCCCCATAAAACCCAAAACCATTATCCTCATAAAACCCAAAACACTCATCCCTATAATAACCTAAACCCTCAGTCCTAGAAATAACTAAACACTCAGTCCAAAATAACCCTAAACATCATCCCCAGAAAACCCAAAAACTTCAGCCATTGAAATCCCAAAACACTCATTACCATAAAACACCAAAATATCATCCACATAAAACCACAAACACTCGTCAATAGAAAACCCGAAAACCTCATCCCTAGAAAATATTAAATCATCATACACAGAAAACCCAAAACCCACATCCCATGAATACCGTAACCCAAATCTCCAGAAAACCCTAGACCCTAATCCCCAGAACTTTCTAAAGTCTCAGCCCCAAATAACCTACAACCCGCATTCGTAGAAAACCCTAAGCCATCATCCTAAGAAGATCTAGAACCCGCATCCTTATAAAACACTCAACCCTGAATAAAAAATCACTCAAACCCATAAAACCAAAAAATCATATTCCCAAACAAACACAAACCCTCAACCTTAGAAAACCATAAACCCTCAAACCCAAAAATTATTTGAAGAACAGAAATTCCTAAACCATCATCCCCCAAAAATGAAAACCCTCAACCTAAAAATAACATAATACCTTATCCCTATAAATCCATAAAACCTAATCCCAATATAAAACCCTAATCCCCAAAAAAACGTGGACCCTCATCCCATCAAAACCCTAAACCCAGAATCCCTAAGAAACCCTTAACACTCACCCCTAAAAAAACCCTAATCCCATATCTAAAAATACCATAAACTCTCAACCCACACAAACCCTAAACCCTTAGCACAAAAAAACCATAATATCTATGCCCTAAAAAACCCTATTACCTCCAACCGAAAATGATAAAACCTTATACACAAAAATCCTAAACACCCATAACCAAACCCCATAAACCCTCAACACCAAACACCCCTAAACACTCATCCCCCCTAAACATGAACCCTCTTCTCCAAAACCACTGAACCCTAAACACTAAAAAACCATGATCCCTTATCCCATAAAAAACACAAAATCCAAATCACAAAAAACCCCATACCCTCATCCCAAAAAATATAACCCCTCATTCCCAAAAAACTCAAAACCCTTAGTCCAAAAAACCCTAAATCCATAATAATAATAAAAAACCATAATAAATTAGCCCCAAAATCATTAAACAACCATCCAAAAAAACCCTAAAACCGCATCACCAAATACCCCTAATCACTTTTCCAGAAAACCCCAAATCTTTTAGACCAAAAACACTTATACAGTTATCCCCCGAAACTCATAAACCACTAGACCCAAAAAACCATAAACCATGAACCCCAAAAAAGCCTAAAATAACATCCACTAAAAAACATAATCTATCCACCCTAAAAAAACCCTCTTCCCTAAAAGCTAATAAACCATCATACCCCAAAAATAAAAACCTTAATCCCAAGGAAAACCTCAACCGTCGGCCACAAAATTACCTAATACATCCATCCCTAAATCCTGAAACAATCAACCCAAAAAAACTGTAAAACCCCTATCCACCAAAACCCCAAAACCGTCAGCCCAAAAAAACCCTAAAATCATATTCCCAAAAATAACCTATATCCTAATCCTCAAAAAAAATATTAATCCCTAAAGAAGCATAAACCATTAACACCAAAATAACACTAGTCCATCAGCCCCAACAAACCCTAAAATCTCATCCAAAAAACACTAAACTCTCAGCCCCAAACCCCTCAATCCTCATCCCCAAAACAACCAATACTCTTAGCCCCCTAAACCCCTAAACCCTTATCCTAAAAAATCCTTACCCTTATCCAATAAACCACTAAAACCTCATCTTCAAAAACCCAAAAATCCTATGGGCCGAATACCCCAAAGCCCCCATCCCCAAAAACCCAAAAATTATGGTCCCACAAACCCTGAAACCTTATCCCATGAAAAAAATAAACCATGTTCACAAAAAAACTAAATAGTCAGAAATGAAAAACCATAAACCCAGAACCCAAGGGAAAACCTAAACCATCAGGTGAAAATACCCCTAACCTTTCAGCCTTAAAAAACCGTAAACACTCATCCCTAAATTACCATAAACCGTCATCCCCAAAATTCCTAAAAAGTCAGTCTCAGAAACCTCAAAAAAATTATTGCATAAAAACCTTAAAACATCATCCCCAAAAACTATATGTCCACAAAACCAAAAAACCATAAACCCTGAGTCCTAAAAACCCTAAACACTCAGCCCCAAAAAAACCCTAAACCCTTAGCCCCAAAAAATTGTAAACCCACATCAAAAATAAATGCTAAACCCTCTGCCTGAGAAAATCATAATCAATAATCCATATGATAACCTAAAATATTTTTGGGACCACTTTGTGTATGAATATTGTATTTGTTGTCAACAGTTTTCAATACTTGTCAAAATTAATAAGGAGATGAAGAAGGACTCCAAAGTTATTGGAGATTATATGAAGTGAGGATACCTGTAGAATTGTTATGAAATCATATCATTGAATGTCATACTTGGGAAATTCTCTATGAAGAAAATCAGACGATTTTTGAACTGATCCTAAGTTCAAAAAACTTTTTTCAAAGGTGAAACATTGTTTACAACAATGAAGAATGAAGAAGTATCATCCATTTGAGGATTATTGGAGAAGAATGGTGAATTATTGTCTAAGGATGGTTGAAGAAGAATTAAAATCTGAAGAAGACAATGCCATGCTTCATGATTGCATGAGAACCATGCAAGAGCATACTTGAAGAAAAGAATCATACAATTTGAATGAAGTTGAGAATGATGTTTAAAGATGAAGAGAGAGTGTGGAAGGACTTTTAATTCTAAGAAGGTGTTTAAAGATGCCTTAAGCCTCCACATTTGGATGAAGAGAGATAAATAGAGTTCATTGGAATTAACACTCCAAAAGGAATTGAGGATTTGAAGTGAGGATGAAAGAAGTAAATTGGAATTCATATTCCAAAAAGAGTGGAAAAACCAGACGATTATTTATTGATTTTTATTTCACAAATATCATAAGTTTGGAGAACTTGTGAAGCAAGCCTTATGAAGGAAAGGGAGAGAGAAGTAATTAGGCGTGCAAGTATACAGTAGGCGCGCAAGTAGGCAGTAGGCGTGCAAGTATGCAATAGGTGCGCAAGTATGTAGAGGCGTGCAAGTCATGTTTAAAATAGAATTATTTCAAAAACATGGCAAAGAAAATAAGGCGCGAAAGTGCCAAGAAGGTGTGCAAGTCCCAAGGAGGCGCACAAGTGCCAGGGAGTCACACAAGTGCCAATAAGGCGCGCAAGTACCAAGGAGGCACGCAACTGAATGTGATGCGAAGGTTTCCAAAATGCCTATAAAAAGGAGACTACCCTCCTCATTTCTTAAGGCTCAACACTTAAGAGAAAAATTTGAGCTTTGAACGCGCAAGTGTAGAAAGCAGCACACAAGCTAAACTGGCACGCAAGATGAGGGATATTTACAAGGCTCGCAAGCTGGATGTCATGCAAGTATTGCCGCGCAAGTATTGTCGTGCAAGTATTCCTGTGCAAGTATTGCCACAAAAGTATTTCCGTGGAAGTATTGTCGCGCAAGTATTTCCGCGCAAGTATTGTCGTGCATGTATTTCTACGCATGTATTTCCCCGCAAGTATTGTCGTGCAAGTATTTCCGCACAAGTATTGCCACACAATTTTTGGCGTGAAAGTTGTTAGAGGTGCACAAGAGAAGAGTGTGTTTAATACAATGGTGGCGTGCAAGTTTTGAGTTTGGAACAATTGAGGCGCACATGTATTTAGTGGCGCCCAAGTAGGGAGGTGCGAACGCAGGGTGGCACGCATGTAAAAAATGGCGCGCAAGATGTGAGTGGTTCAAGAACTTCTTATCATCTTTTGATCATATGGGTTGTGATTCTAGAAAGAATAAGAAGAGTGTGCATCTTACAAGTTTGTTGAATAAAGAGAAGAGAAGAAGAAGGAAAATAGTTCAACTACATTATAGATGCATGATCACATGAATTTAGGAACAAGAGTAGAACTCACTCTGATGATTCCAAGTGAGCCGATCTTTGTTACTTGAATAATCACATTGGTATATGTGATTCTTTCTAAGAAAGAAGAAGAAGTGTTAGGGAATTTTGTTTTTTCACTAAAGAAAGGGAAGAAGTCATAGTGCAGCTAGTTTTGCACTAGTGAAGAAGAAAAGAAGAAGGCGATAAGAATTGCTTGTCTAATGCTTTGCAAGTAATCAAGTGAAGAGCACTGAAGAAGAGAAAGAGCAGAACTTACCTTTTGAAGAAGGAAGAAGACTGTCCCCTTTGGCAGTATAAAGAACCAGCAAGAGGCTGCAAGTTGGACTAGTCTATCACCAGTCCAGGGAAGAGGATTGTTTCCCACCCCCCTCTAAAGTGTAGGGACTCACACTGGCTAGAGGATTGTTTTCGTAGCCAATCCATTGTAACATCATATCATATTATAATGGATAATCCATGCACTTTTCATGCCCATGAATGGAAAGGATGTAGCTACTCTTATTGAGTGATGAACATTTTAAAAATATCGTGTGCATATTTTTACTGCTTTCTATTATTGCATGTGACAGGGAAAAGAGAATAAGAGAATCAAGATCCTAACGGGTTAAGAGGTACATGGATAAAAGTTAAAATTGGTTTTTGAAGTCCCCAACACTGATTCACCCCCCCTCTCAGTGTTGGGTATATCCCGAAATGGTCCTCTCAAATATAAGTCTTATAAAACCATAAAACATGGTCCTTTAAAACCCTAATCCAAATACCTAGAAAACCCCATACCCTCAACACCAGAAAACCTCGTCCTTTGTTGGTACTTATGAAACCTTGTCTTTTTCTTCCAGTGCTATCTCAATGTGGGATACATGAATTAAATGATCAAAGGGAATGTTAGTTGTTAATTCTACATAAATATAAATTACATTTGAATAATAAAAACAACTATCCGTTTCAAAATTATCAGCCTCTATATTTATTTCAATTAGATCAACTACTTGGATTTCTCAATGGGCCTCCTCAAATTAATATTCAATATTGTTAGGGACCTCGAGGTGTTTCCCCATAGGTGTTGTTCAGTTTGTTCCTCTTACTATAAGGAAAAGAAAGGATTGACTGAATATAAGAATTTAAAACATTATAGAGTTACACTCAAATTATATTAAATAAAATTTTGAAATAAAGTGTCTAAATAAATTTCATCTCCCAGAGTTAGTTCTGGTTCAATCATTTGTTCAGCAGTAACTACCTTTTTATGTTTAATATAAATGGATGGAGGTAGTTAGTCAGGCTTCTCCAACAATTCAATAAATTCCACAATTTCTATGGCTTCGTTCTCTTCCATTTACCGGGACAATTAGAGTTGTTATGGTTCTTCTACAGTGTATGGAATAGGGAGATCATATTTTACCTCAAATTCATTCAAAAATTAATCCATATCTTTTTGATCTCCCATACAAATCTTAGTAGGTAAGTGTTCCTCATCATGAATCCACTCTAGCACTTCATGGTCATCTTTAAACTGATTCGTAAAATGGATGGGTTGATGATATTCCTTGATTTTGGGCTCCACATATTTGATATCTTTAGTGAAATTTGGGAAAATCAGGGGCACTTATTTCTTGTCCTTGAATCTTTTTATGTCATTTTGGAGCTCATCTGTCATCGCCATAAAATATTTAGTTGACATCCTTGTTGATATACCACTTTTCTTCTTCATTACAATTATCATAAGATCAATATCCATTCATTTGATGTCCTCATAAGTATAATTTGTTTCTTCTTCTTGAACCTAAGTGTAATTGTTCTATGTATTGATGAATTCATCACTTGAATACATCAAGGGAAAAAGACATATTTTTTATCTCTTTTAATTTTGAAAACAATTAAAACTATCTAACATATGAAAATAGAATAATTAAAGTAATCAGCTAATTAAACCACTAAAATAGTTCTAGTTATGATGTTGTCAGTTTATATGGAGTTTCACAATAAAATTTTTATGTTCCCATAGCGTAGCACAATGGATGACCAGGTTCGTCTCACATGAGGAGCTTTCTCTATTTGTTCACCTACTAAATGTAATTCACCTAACAAATAAATATTTTGTTATGTAATATTAAATAAATTAAATTAAAAAATAAATTTAATGAAAAAATAAGATGAAAGTAACATTCAGTTCTAAATTACCATGCAATTCTAAACAGAATGGAATAACAGAAGAAAAAAATTTCTCCCGAGAGAATTTTTAGAGAGCACCTTCATTGTCAAGATTCAAATATACCTTGTTAAAACACACCATCAAATGTGTGTACACATAAATATACCCCAGTAATGAATGTAATGTTTTCTTAACAATCTCCATGTATACCCTTCATCCACCTCCTCAATCGAGGATAAATGGATGCGGATTCAGAAGATAAATGTTAGAAACCCATAGTGAGGATTAAAAAAAATGTAAAATCTAGTTATAATTAATTCAATGAAGTTAAAAAAACATTGAATTAGGTTTATGAAATGTATTAATCCCCCCGTGATATTCCTTGGGTCAGTTACTCATAATCATGAGTATTAGAGTTCAAAGTGTTACGATGAGAAGAAGAAAAGAAAAAAAGAAAAAAAAGGATGAAAAAGATGGTTGAAGAAGATGGACACAAAAAATTACTGAATTATTATTTATTTAAATGAAAATAAATTGAGAATAAATTATAAATAAAACTAAATTAATAAATAAATAAAATATATGAAAAGAAATATGTGCAGTAGCATCCCCTATAGAATCTCTCTTTTAAATGTTGCCTTTATTTTTTCAACAATATGTTTAAATAACCCATGTTACCTTCTTATAAGATTATAGAAGTTGTATTTTATATCATCCATACAAATTCATCATTAATTGGATGCTCTTTCATGAATTAATTGAATTTAAATTCAGTAAGAATTTTTCTTGACAAGAACTCTAGGAATCTTCATTAAAAGTATATCATTAAATGGCCACCTTAATGATTTAATACTCCATGTAATTTACTAGTAAACTGAATATATGTGTACACTTTCATTTCCATGTTGAGTAAACTCTATTTGTTGTGTATGTACCTATGTATGATTCCATTGGGAAGGTGGGGTCCACCCTATCCACCCAAATGATTTTTCGTCTTGATTGATTTGTATAGACTTCATGTTAGTCGACTATGATCTTGGAACTGAAGAAAAAGTTAAAGAAAATAAATCAAGGAATCACATAAAATATAATCTCTCATATTGGATTAATATTTTTATAGTTATTTTCAAAATACCCTTGTGATAAAAATATGTTAAAATTCCAGAATTAACAACATTTTATATTTTAGCTCAAAACACACCATTAATCCATAATTGTTTTAATTAAGAAAAAAATGACAAATTTTGAAGATTTAGATAATGTAAATTCATAAATAAAATTAGGAAAGTATTATCTCTATCAAAAAATAAACACTCGGCCCTAGAATATCCCACATCATGAGCCCCAAAAAACACAAAACCATCAAAACCAGAAAACCCTATACCCTCTTCCATAGAAAACACAAATACATTATCCCCATATGACCTAAGCTCTTCTCCCTAGAGCACCCAAAACCATCAAACCCAGAAAACCATAAACCCATAGCCTCAACAAAATATATGAACACTTAGCTATAGAAACACTAATCCATCATACCCCCAAAAAAACTAATCCCCCCAACTATAAAAATCAATCCAAAACCATAAACCATCATCCCTAGAGAAGCCTAAACTATCAACCCTTGAAACACATAATCAATCAGCCTTAGAAAACCATGAACCCTCATCCCAGAAAACCCTATCAAAAAATACCTCGATAATACGAAACGTTGTACCCTATAAAACCAAAATTACTAAGCCCAGGTTAACCCAAACCCTCATCATTTGGAAACCATAAACCCTCACCCCCAAAAAAACATAAACTCATAGCCCAGAAACCCTTAACCCTCATCCAAAGATGTCCTTAATCCCTCTTCAATTGAAGAACCTAAATCCCCATATAGAGAAACCCCTAAAACCTCATCCACCTAAAACCCTAAACCATATGCACCATAAAATCCCAAAACCACACCCCTATAAATTAGTAATAACCCATACCTAGAAAACCATATACCATAACACTAGAAAACCCTAAACTGTCATCTATAGAAAATTCTAATCCCTCAACCCTCAAAAACCCTGAACCCTCAACCCTAGAAAATCCTAAAACCTCATCTCTAGATCACCCTAATCCCTCAGCCCAAGAAAACCCTAAACCGTCATCCCCATAAATCTGTAAGAATTTTTCCTTAGAAAGCCTTAAAACGACATCCTCATAAACCCAAAAAACCTCATCCCCAGAAAACCCCAAATTGTAATTCCATGAAGAACATAAACAATCATTCCAATAAAACCCTATTCCATAAGACCTATAAAACTATAAACCCTTTTCCCAATTAAACTATAACACTCAACCCCAAAACCCTATTCAGGTTTACCTAGAAAACAATAAAACCTGAACCCTAGAAACCATAAACCCTTATACCTCGAAAATCCTAAACCCTCAGGACCAGAAAAACAAAAAAAAATCATCCATTGTAAAAAACTTTACCAATAACCCCATAAAACACAAAACCCATAGCCCTAGAAAACCCTATGCCCTCACCCCCAAAATACCTATGACATCATACATAAAAAACCCTAAACCATTAACCCCAAAAAACATTAAAACCTCTGAACCAGAAACCCTATACTTCTATCCCTTGAAAACCCAAAAACCTTTTCCCTATAAAACACTAAACCCTCAAGCCCAGGAAACCGAAAACCCTAGGTCAATGAATCCCCTAAACCAAAAATCATACGAAAACCCCAAACTCATATCCCTATAAAACTCTTAACCATCAGCCACAAAAAATCACGAATCCTCATCCATTCAAATCCATAAGCTAACATCACTATAAAACCAAAACCATCCAACCAAAAAAACAAAAAAATTGATATCCCAATAATACACTAGACCCTCATCCCTAAAAAACCATAAATTTCCATCCCTAGAAAAATTATAAACCCTCTTACCAATATAAAATTAGGTCCTTAAACCTATAAAACATAAAACCATCATTCCACGAAAACACTTAACAACTATCCCCCAAATAACTCTAAACACTCATTCATAGACATCCCTAAATCCTAAGCCCTAGAAAACCATAAACCATAAGCCCCAGAAAACCCTAGACCGTGAGTCCTATGAAACCTAAAACCCTTAGTCATAGAAATGCGTACTATATCAAACCCAAAAAAACACAAACCCTCTGCCCTAGAAAACCCTAAACAGCCATGCCTATAAAATAATAATTCATCACTTGTAGAAAACCCTAAAAACATATCCCTTGAAAACCCAAATACAACAACCCCAAAAATTGGTCCAAAAAATCCTAACTATTATCCACTAAAAACCCTAAACCCTCATACCCGAAAAAAATAATCTATCATCCTCCAAGAAGTCGTAAAACATAGCCCAGAAAAACCTACACGCACAACTCATGAAGACCCTAAACACCCAATTTTTGAACACTCAAAACACAAATCCCAGAAAATCAAAAACCTCGACCCCGGAATACCCTAAAACCTCAACCAGGATCACCCTAAACACAAAATGTGGAAAACAAAAAAACAACGTCACATGATTTCCACAAATCATATTCCCTAGAAAACACTAAACCATCTACTCAAGAAACCCCAAAACCCCCATCCCATGAAAAACCTAATCCCTCAACCACATAAAATCTTAAACCCTTAACCGAAGAAATCATTAAACCCCCATCCCCCAAAAACAATAAACCCAAAAGTTTGAATAACATAAACACTCATGCGTATATAATCTATAACCATCTTCCCCCAAAAACCTGAAGCCCTTAGCACTAGAAAACCCGGAACTCTAACCACTAGAAAACCCTGAACCCTCATCCCTAGAATCCAAAAAACCGAGAGCTGTAGAAATCCCAAAAACCTAAGACCCAATAAACCCTAATCAAATAGAATAAAAAACCCTAAACACATAGCCACATAAGACCCTGAACCTATTGCCTTAGAAACATATAAGCCATTATCCCTAAAAACAGTAAACATGTATTCCTAAAAAAACTCTATTACATCTTCCCATAAAATACTTAAACCCATATTTATAGAAAAACCTAAACCCTTAACCCCATAAAACACTAAAACATCATCCATAGAAAAAAATAATCTATCGGACCTAAAAAGACCTACACCCTAATACCAAGAAAACCCTATACTCTCAGTCCTCAAAAACCCTATACACTCGGCCCCAGAAAGTCAAAAACACTCTTCCCCAGAAAATACTAGGTGTTCAGTACCTAGAAACCGTAGACCGTTAGCTCTAGGAAAATCTCTAGCATTATCCCCAGAAAACCCTAAACCTCCATCATCATAAAAACTAAGAACCACAACACCATAAATCCCCAGACCCTTATAACCATAAAAACATTTATCCTCATCCCTTAAAAACCTTGAACCATAATCCCTATCAAACCCAAAACCCTATGCCCTAGGAATACTTAAATGGTCATCCCCAAGAAACCCTAACCCATATCAACATGAAACAATAAACCCTCATCCACAGGAAGCACTTATCCCATATCACCAAGAATCCCTAACTACTCAACCTAAAGAAACCATATAAACAGAGCACCCGAATACTCTAAAACATCATACTTATAAAACACTAAACCATGAACCCTATGAAACACTAAATTGTTATCCCTAGAAATCTCTAAACCCCAAAACTCAAACATCCCTAAAAACACATCATTAGTATAATAATGTCCCACATACCATTAAATATATATACCCTCATACAAAAAATATCCTAGACACTCATTCTCAGAATTCTATAGTCCCATAGAACCAAAAAAACCATAGTCCCACCGTAGTAGAAAACCCTTGACCCTCAGCCTTAGAGGACCCTTGGCCATGATCCATATAAAAACCAAGATCCTCTGACCTAGAAAACCCTAGACCCTCAGACCAAGAAAAACAAAAATTTCATCCCTAGAAAATCCAAAAAACGTCGTTCTAAAAAACCCTAATCCTTCAACCACAAAAACCCATAGATCCTCGGTGGTAAAATCCATATACCCTCAACCCTAGAAAAACCTAAACTGTAACACCCTGACCCTAGAGTCCCGGAGCCAGTTCATTAATTATTACATTGGCATGATTAAAAGGAATGAAATCCAAATGGAATGAATAGTTTAATAGTCTTCAAGAAACTAGATACATATATGTAACTCATATTACATTGGAAAAGGTAACAAAATAGAACACATAACAAAAAATAATAAACTACATCCATGATAACTCAATAAATAGTCTCTTATTCATAACCTATTGAAGGTAAATAAATGAAAGGGGTGTGGTAAAATTCTTATTAAGGGTTAAATATAGTGTAATATTGAATGAATAATAATTCAATCATAATCCAATTTTTATAGTAAATATGTAATTGTGAACAAATGAAAAACACACAACATTAATAAACTACGAATAAAACAACATACATAGATTTTTTCATAGTGAAAAACACTAGGATAGTAAAAACTGAAAATAAATAAAGAGAGTTCTTATTAATTGGGAATAATGTATCAAGAATTTGACACCACAATATCATCAAAACTGATTAATTTTGTGGGTAGATACCTGTCTGATTCTGTTTTGGAAACAACCTAAAAGGGTTTGTCACCAATTGATTTGTCACATGAGACCTGTCGATGCATTAAGGGGCTATAGTTGGCCCCATCCAAAACTAGATGTTCAAATAATTATTTATAAATATATTTAATAATAGTACAACATTCCATCTCAATATTCTTATAGAGTATAGGATGGAGGTCCATCAATATTTATATAGTATAAATAACATTCCAAATAAATATTGTATGTAAAACAGTATAAAATTTAAAAAATAATCATATCCATGAAACTAAAATATGGAAATATCATATATATAAAATTTAAAATGAAAAATGATCTCAAATGGGAAGTAGTTACACCACATAATAATGATTATGTGCACAATACCAAGTAAATCACAATGAAATGGAAACTGAAATAAAGTCCCTTATAACATTGTAGTAAATCGAGATAATAATCATAAAGTGAATAACTAAATACCATATATATAGTGATATTCATGATATTATATATAAAATGGTACTAAAGATACACCACATACAAGAAATAAGTGGCAATTAATGGAAATCTCATGGAAATAAATGTTAGATGAGAAACATGCTACATTATGCCTGAATGTGTTATTCGATTGATATTAATGACCAGAATAATAAAATTTAGCTTCATTAATTAATAATTCCATGACCTCATATAAATTTAAAATATTTATTATTACCTTAATTGGTTCATTCATGGACTTTTTCGTTTAAGAGGCTAAATTTTATTGTTTTGGAAGCATTATCTTCTGTGGTTTTCATGATCAGTTTCCTTGTGTTCATGAATGGAAGTTCGTTTGAAATGTGTTTAAACATCCATAATTATAAATATATATTAATATTGAAATTAAATATATATAAATGATATTATAATTATTTTGGGTTATATACCATGAGGCTGACTTGTTTGATAATTGATAATGATAAATGCTTGGATTAACTTGGTGGTTTGGTTCATAATGAAATGGTTATGTATTATTATTTTATAGTATGAGTGTGTAAGGATTAAAAAATATTAAATAAGATGAAATAAATAAATTATTATTTGGTTCAACCATAAAAATGGTTTCATAACCATAATTTAATACGATAAAAAAATTGAAAACTCGTCATCCTTGAATGTGATCAATTAAGACATATTAGACAGTGTTTTCATTTTTAGTATAAGAGGATGGATGAGAGAGATGATGATGAAATATTACATTAGCATAATATAGTTATAATTTTTGTAAGTTAATCGAATTATCATATAATTTGGATGATTATATATGAGGATATATCAATAAAAAAATGGAACTTGTAAAAGAAGATGAATGAAAAAGGAAGAGAGTTTTAACTCTTGAGTACTCCTCCTTGAGAATCTATTTAAGGCCATTGTTTTTTGTACATTTGGTGAGACGAGAATCTATTGAACATGAGGGTAGGGAATGAGAAGTTTATTTGGATGAAATTATGAAAGACTCATAATTTGAATGGTGTGAGTGGAAGAGGGGGAGAGCAGTGGTTTATATAGTGGAGGATATGAGGGTTTTACAATATTTTAATAATTAGTTTTTTTAATTTTCCCAAGACAAGGAATAGTATTAATTAATGTGACCAAAAATAGTAATATATTCATGTCTGTTAAAATTAATTTTTATTTACATCAACTATGACTCATTCATGATGCATAAATTCATATATTTAGCATATTTCATAAATTATCAAGCATTACTATTCACCAAAAAATCACGTGTTTCAAAATAATCCAGTAATTAAAACTAACAGTTGTTTGATGTTTAGAATATAAAAATGAATTCCAACTTCAATTAATAGTTTTATAAATATGATAATTTTAATTTATAATTAAAATCATCAACTAATTGAAAAAAAAACAACACTTAACATATTTATCTTCTTTTTAAGGTGCCAAAATTTTATTTATAACTTCATGGGTGAGGTTACCTTTTGTAAGGGACATATTACAATTAATAAGGGTTTGTTAATATTAATAATGTTATTTTACTATTAATAATGGTATGTTTCTATTCATTGAATATTAATTTGATTCTATCAGACTCCAAATATTACCCTCATCTCAGTAGTGCATGTCTGTTCTTCAAAATTCAAAACACAAAAGTGGAATATTTATGTTTAATAGAAATGATATTAATTTATCCTAAATATCCATGTTTTCATTCAACGTGACTCAATGCTTTATGAAATATAGGATATTTAATTAATTGAATTTATTTCAGAGAAACATACTATAAAATGTTTGTTGTGTCATATTCTTTTGACCTTTGGAAATTTCATCCTTGAAATTTTTCATGTAAAAATTCCTTTAAAAATAAGTGGTTGGTTCTTCATTATAACATCCTTAGGTTACCATGTTTCTCCTTCCATTTTATGGATTCTAAAAACAACCTTTACTATCCGATTTGTCTTATTTGTCAATTACTACTCCCTTGTGTCAAGAATCTCGATAGCCTCTTCACAGTATGAAAAATCGGTTTCCAGCACTATTTCCTCATAGGTGAGTACATGCATTGGGTATGGATTGTATTTATTTAATAATGACATAACACATTATGAACTTTGGAGAGACATGGTGGCATTTCTAAATAGCAAGCTATATCTCTGATTCATTCTAGAATTTCGAATGATCCGATATACCAAGGGATTAGTTTCCCTTTCTTACTGACCCTTATGACACCCTTCCAAATAAAGAGTTTTAGAAAGATATGATCCCCTACATGAAATTAAAAATCCTTTCTCTAGTTTTCAGCATAACACTTTTTCCAACATTGGATTGCTTTATTATGGGCCTAAATTTTCATTACCTTTTAAGTTGTCTCTTCGATAAGTTCTAGGCCTATAGTTTCCTCTCGTTAACATCTTCCCAACAAGTTTGAGTTAGAAACCTCATATAATATAATGGTTCATATGGCGCAAATTAAATTATATAATTTAAACTATTATTTTAGGAATATTATACCAAAGGAATGTATTGATACCACATACCTTCAAAGTCAAGAGAGTATGATCTCAACATGTTATCCAGTGTTCCAATAGTCCTTTTAGACTATCTGTTGGTTTGTGGGTCATAAGTTGTAGTCATATGAATCATAATATCTAAATCCTTATGTAGTCTTTTCCAAAATTTTGATGTAAATCGAGGATCTTGATCATACACAATCGATAGAGGTGAAACAAGAAGTATTACCACATCATTAATATAGAGTCTTTTGAGGCGCTCAAGTGGTAAATCCTCTCTTATAGCAATGAAATGTGTTGATTTTGTAAGATGATCAAAAATTACCCATATAGAATAATTCCTTCTTGGTTCCCTCGGTAGTCCTGTGACAAGATCCATCATAATTTCATCCCACTTCCACATAGGAATAGGTGAAGGGTGCATGACCCCTCTAGGATGTTGTCTTTCAGCCTTCACATGCTGACAAACTAGACACATTGGCACATAGTCATCAATTTCTAGCTTCATGTTATCCAAACGAAAATTTTCCTTTATATCTCTATAAATCATAGTGGTACCATGGTGTATAGAGAAATTTGAGCTATGAGAATCATCTAATAGTTCCCTCTTTATCTTAGGTACCGATGGAACACATAACCTCTTCCAAAATTTCATAAATCCATCCTTATACATAAAGTCTATCAATCATCCATCCTCAACAGTTGTAATTTTCATATTTATATTTTCATCAACATATTGAGAGAATTTTATTATCTCTAGTAAATATAGTTTAGAAATCATTTGAAAGAGGAATTATTTTACACCTTCCTTAATAGTTCCCATAACTACCTTAGTTATATCGACAAATATAGGATCTATCTCAAACCTCAACTATTTTAGAAGTACATGATTTTCCCTCTTAATGCATCTACCACCTTATTTTACTTTCCTTGGTTATAGTTTAGTGAATAATCAAAATCATTGAGTATCTCTAGAAAACTTATTTACCTTTTGTTTAGTTATTTCTGTGTAAATATTTATTTCAAACTCTTCTGATCTGTATATATCTCACATCTTTCATGGTAGAGATAATTTCTCCACATTTTCAGAGAAATTATTATTTCTACTAAAACAAGATCATGAGTACGGTAATTTTTCTCCTGTGTATTTAACTCCATGATGAAAAATTAATAAATTTATCCTTTTTTATAAGGATTCAACCAAATCCATTCACTGATGCATCATTAGATATCACAAATCATTCATTTCAAGATGAAAGAGTTAACACTAGATAATTGAACAATAATATTTTCAATTCTTCAAAGAATTATGTAAATTCTTTAATCCATAAAAAAATAACCTCTTTATGTGTGATCTTGGTTATCATGTTTTCCATTCGGTTTAAATTCTGAAGGAAACACCGATAGTAACTTGCTATGCCAAAAAAACAATGTACCTCAACTATGTTTGTTGGTGTTGTCTATTTTTGGATTTCATTTTTCTTCATAGGTTCATCTATGACTCTATAATTAGAGTTAATGTGTCCATTAAAAGAAATGGATTGAAGCCAAAATTCACACTTTCTAAACATCCCATACAATTCATTTATTCTAAGAGTTTTCATAATAATCTGAAAGTGACTTTCATATTCTTTTTAGGTTTGGGAGTACACTATGATATCATTGATAAATACTACAAAAAATTCATCATGATATTCCTTGAAAACACTATTCATTAGATCCATGAGAATCGAGGGTGCATTAGTTAGTGAAAAAGGAATTACTATAACCTCATAATACCCATACCTGGTTCAAAATGATGTCTTTGTAATATCTTCCTTCCTCAGACACAGTTGATGATATCCAGATCGATGGTCAATCATTGAAAATTAGTGGGCTCCATGAATTTGATCAAATAAATCAGCAATTAATGGAAGACGATGCATGTTATTTATCATAATAGAATTGATTTCCCTATAATCAATGCAAATCCTCATGGATCCATCTTTCTTCTTGGCAAAGAGGACATGGGTGGTCCATGGAGACAAAATAGGTCAAATAAACCATTTTTCACTGAATTTCTCTAGTTTTTTAATTAACTCCACTAGTTCGATAGTGTCCATTATATAGGGAGTCTTTGATAAATGTATTTTATATGGAATTAAATCAATAGAGAAATCATCTTCCCTCTCTAGTGGATGCCCCGGTAAATCCTCTAGAAATACATCAATGTATTCTTGAACAATGGGTACATCTTCAATTTGAATTTTTCTTTACTCACCCATATATATTTTGATCTCTTCCTCCCCCAAAATTTGATTCGGTATAGCTACTGGGGTTGGCTCAAGATAAGAATAAGATTGTGAGGTTTCTTCTCGAAATACATGGGATTCTACACATTTCATAAAAATTGGAACTTCCTTTTTATTGAAATAGATCTTTTAATCATAATTTGGAATCTAATTCATACCATGAATTATATCAAAGTTGACCAAGGGTATAGTGATAAGGTTAGAAACTAAAGAAAGTGTATGTGTCATGAGGGTGACTGATCGACACATCTTTGTTGTAATGATACATCCCTTAGGAGTTTTGACTGATAACTCCTTTATTAAATCAAATTGAAGATGTCTAATGTTCTTGAAATGTAGGGAAATTATAAATTTAATGTGATGATCGAGACACCAATAAAGCATTGGATATGTTTGGGGAAAAAATTGAAGTACCTTCAACCAAATCATTAGAAACATAAAATTATGCGGTTGTAATTGCATAAGATTTTCATTGATCTTTTGGCCCTTTCTAAGGTATGTTTCCTTGGCACTTAGGACACTAATTTTAAAAGTGTCCCATATCTCTACAATTATAGCACTGAAAATCATCGACTTGTCTCTTCCCCTTGAATTCACTAGATCAATGACACTTTACTAAAAACATATAGCAAATTCACATGCCTTTCAAGCATTTCCTAGGAGGATTCTTTATACAATTATCGCATAATTCAAATTTCTACATTTCTTTCTTACTCATTGGGGCTTTATCTTTTACATGGATATTAGAATACCTCTTCTTATCTTGATTTCCATTGAACAAATTTTATCTAGAAAATGTATTCTCTATTTTCATAGAACCTAATAAAATTTCATCATACAATGAAAATGATTAAAAAGCTAGTTCCCATCAAATGCATATCTTAATAACATCAAATAAATGATCAATATTGTCTTACAAATCACGTACGTAATCAACAGCATACAAAGATAATTTTGTGATGGTAGAATCAATCTCTGCAACACTCTATTCGTCCATTTTCTTTTGGTAATTTAATTTCCTCTTCATTTCAGTTCATTGTTCTTGAGGGAAATATTTTTCAAGGATATTTCCTTAAAATTTCACCATTCCATGGGATTTATTTCTTCTTCCTCCATGGTATTCTGGATCAAGGACCACCATTTATCTACATCACCCTTAAGGCATTATACTACTAGTAGTAACTTTTCATTTTCATTACATGTTAATGCAAAAGAAATATCTTTTCACGGGACGTGATCCACTACTCCACTACCATCGAATTAGTAGACCCACAAAAATATGGGGGCTTTAGTTGGATGAAATGTTCCAATATAGATTTAGCATGGTCATTCGATATACCTTGAGAAAGTTTCACCAATATGGTCATGATCTGATCTTCTCCTACACTGACCGTGTTGACTAGATCAATGGGGAAATCCCTACATTTTATATGGGTATTAATTCACCATTTTCTATTATTCTCCATCACTAAATAATGGAATACACAAAATTGGGTCATAGTTCATAATTTCTAACAACCACAAACTGAAGATATTCTGAAAATTTATGCATAACTAGTATCATAATCATAAACATTGTTATATTTAATTTTAAATCCTTCAAAAAAATTTGTAAAGAAAATTTGAATTATCCAAAGAATATCCCCTGAGAGTGTCAAAATAGGTTCACAGTAAGGCTCGTAATCATGTATTAGGATACCCCAAGTCAAGCCTATAACACCTTGTCGGAGTTGTTACTCCTAGGTACATCTATGAGAGAACCACGCCCAATTATAGTATCCCGATAGGGATATATTTTCTGGGAAGACCTACATAATTCCTAATTTTCCAAAATTGCAGGTTGTTCTTTGATGATTATCTTCAAATTATAACTTTGAGTTATGTCCTCTAAACTATTTTTCCTAAATCTAGTTTTCAAGGTTTCTAATAAATTTCTTCTAATATCAATTGTAACACCCAGACCCAAGAGGCCCACAACTAGTTCATTACATATTTCTTTAGAATGATTATAAAGGAATGAAATATTGAAGGAAAGATCAGTTTAGTTGTATTGAAGAAACTAAATACATACATGTAACTCATATTACATTGGGAAAGGTAAAAATTACAATGCATAACAAAACCTAAAAGCTTCATACATGGGAATTCCATAAATGGTATCATCTCTATAACTTGTTGAAGGTAAAAAAATGAAAGGGGTGAGCTCAAATGATCAATAAGGTTACAAATAGTGGATTCTTGAATAAACAATAATTGATTCATAATCAAATCGGAATAGTCAATATGGCATGATGAACAAATGAAAAACACACACAATTAATAAACTGTGAATGAAACTGCATCCATAGATTTTGTAATAGTGAAAACCCCATGGATAGTAATAACTGAGAATGAATTAATATAATTTATATTTATTGGATGTCATGTATCTGTCACATGATACCACTTTACCAGCGAAACTGTATAATTTTTGGGTAGAATATCCATCTAATTCTCTTTTGGAAACAAACTTGAATGGTTTGTCACCAACTAATTTGTCTCATGATACCTGTCTATTCATCGAGGTGAAATAGAGGGGACATCCCATCACTACAAGCCCAAATAATTTTTTATGCATATATTTAGTACAATTACAATATGTATTCTCAAAAGTTGTATAGAGTAGAGGATACAGATTCATCAATATTTCCATAGTTAGAACAACATTCCAAATAAACATCGTATGTAAGGGGTATATGGATTATGAAAATAATCATATCCCTGAAACCATTGTATGGATTTATAATATATTTACAATTTCAAATGAAGAAAGATCTCAAAGTGGTAGTAGGTACACCATATAAGAATGATTAGCTGCACAATACCATGTAAATCACAATGAAATGGAAACTGAAACAAAGTCCTTTACTATATTATAATCAATTGAGTTAATAATCATCTTGTGAATAAATGAATTCCATGAATACAAATAGAATCATAATATTATATATCAAATGACAGTAAAATGACACCACATATAAGAAATATTTGACGAACAGTGGAAATCTCACAGAAATAAAAGTGTGATAAGAAACCCAATACCGTGGGCTCGAATGTGTTCCGAGATTGATCTAAATGACCTGAATAAGAAAATTTCGCTTCATTAATTAATAATTCTAGGTCCTTATATATATTTTATTGATTTATTATAACCTTATAAGGTTCATTCATGACCTTTTTATGGGTTTAAGAGCTGCGATTTTATTATTTTGAAAGCATTTTCTTCCTCAGTTTTCATGATCGGTTTACTTGTTTTCATGAATGGAAGTTCATTTGAAATGAGGTTAAAAATCCAGACATGTTAATATATACTATTAGTGGCGTTATAGAGATATAAATGACATAATAATGATTTTGTGTTATATACCATGAGGATGAGATTTTGATAAAAGATAATGATAAACGGTTTGATTAACTTGGCGGTTTTGTGCATAATGAACTTGTATTGTATTATTATTTTATATTATGAGTGTGAAAGGATTAAAAAAACATTAAATAAGATGAAATAAATATATTATGATTGATTTATACCATAAAAATGGTTTCATGACTAGAATTGAATATAGTAATAAAAATTGAAAACTCGCCATCCTTGAATGTGGTAAAATAACACATCTCGGATTTTGTTTTCATTTTTAGTTAAGAGGAGGGGGAAGAGAGATAATTATGGAAATTTATATTAGAATAACATGTTTCATGTTAATATAAGGTACTTGAATTATGATATCATTTTGATGATGTAAATACCCGGATTTTCTATGTTGTTTTTTAATTATATGGAATTATTACGAGTCGGGGAAAATTGAAGGTGCGTGATTACGAGGCCAAGTGTGCCTGAATGAATTTCTGAACTTTTTTTAAGGTACATTCAGTAAACTCGCGAGTGGCATTTTCTATCTTTTGAACTGGATCTCAAATTAAAAATCCAAGGGCGTTGTTGAATCTGCAGTGCCAGGATTCTCTTAAGGGATACTTCACTTCGACCGTAGTAGGTATAGAGAAAAAAGATAGATTTTGTGACTTTTTAAAAGAATAACTAAAAACTAAATTTTTTAATTTACTTATTTCTTTCTTTTCCTCCAACAGAAAAGAGACAACATGGGACTAGCAATGCTTTGAGCCATTAATAGGATTGACCCTTCAAATCCTATCTAACAGCGTCGTTAGAATTTAGGAAGATTCGTATTAATGAACCCTCCTAAATCCTATGAGCGTTAAACACCCTCCCACTCTCATTTTTATTTGGAGCTTGGGGAGAGGTGTCAGTACTACTTCATCAATCAACAAAGTGCTGGTAAAGTTTCACAACGCCAAACCCTTGGAGGATGGAGCTTGTTCCAGCAGACGGTGACGGGTGACACCGAACCATGAACTGAAGGACAAAGAACGAGCGGCGTCGTAGGAAGCTTGTTGAGGGAAAGATGAACACCAACCCAAATCCTCAATTGTGGGTTTAATTCATCATTCTTTAGGTAGGGATTTGTTTTTTTGTTTAATAAAAGTAATTTTTGAATCATTAAATCCTCCATCGTGATTACAAGCTAACGCGGAGGGCGCCAGCCTAAAGAACCTGTTCCAGACCCTCTATTACCTTGATACACTTGTGTTCTCCATGGAATATCGTCAGTGGGGCAGCACTGACCAGCTGTGATGGAGGCGGCGCACCGTCACGCACCGAAAGAGGAGATAGTGACACAGAGTGGTGATGGTTAGTAGAGGGGTCGGCACCGGCCGTCCATGGAGGGGGTGCGGCGAGCTGTCACGCACCGCCGGTAAGCAAGGGGTCGCAGCCAATGCCGCAACGGGGGGGAGGAGGTTGCTGGCCCCAGAAGACCGTGAGGAAAGAGGCGGCACACCCACGCCACTGGAGAGACTATCCGCATCTCGTCAGCTACAGTGCTCAGAGTAGGAGTCCGACACACCGGACGATCGTGGAAGAGTATGGTGGTGCGACTCACGTAACATAGCTCATCGGTCGTGGTTGACCCAAGGAGGTGGTTTTCCACGATGGGAGGCAGGACCCACACCCGAAAATCTAGCATGTCACCTGGTGACTCCCTGTGGAACTGCCATTGCGGAGGGATCTTAATGGCCCTTGCGGTTGTTTGGGAATAACCGATTTCACTTCCCTGGGTGGCAGCTAGGGCGGGCCCCGCCATAGTGGGCCACTCTGACCAACTGTGGGTCGCGCCCCCTTGCGGAATGGGCCACCCCCTTGTGGGCTAAGAATCTCCCATGCAGGCTTGGCCGGACCACGAACCAGTGTCTTGAGCCCCCCACGGCCCTGCACATCTAGGTCGGACCCAGATCGGGTCAGTTCGACCCGGACTGGGTCGGACCAGACCTGGACCCGACCAAGCCCTGATTCTCTTAAAGGGAAATAACATGAGAAATATGGATCCTTTTGACGAACCGTCTATGGTTCTGAGATCCTTGGAGCGAGAAGGTCCTTTTGGTATACACCGATTGGGTTTTGGAGATAGTTGGAGTACAACTGGTTTGGATCAAACACGATTCCAACAGGTCCCTCAGAACCAAAATACTTATAACTAACATACCAGGTGTCCGATTGGCACACATTCTATCGCGTTGGAACCCTTACAACAATGAGGACATTTGGGTTACTCATTTTTGGATCTTAGTGGTAGTCTATCTATGACCAATATCTCGAGGGGTAGATTCTACAGAAGTCGAGCGCAACGGGTGCGACGAATCAAATGGCTAGCTGTAACATGATGAAAGAACATCGATCCATTGTGGATCAAAATATATCGATCCTGTGAGGGTCAAAATATATCTGATCCTATGTGGCTCAGTGCTCAGCAATCTTGTGTGGGTCAGCACATACCAATCCTCTGTGGGTCAGATCCTGTGTGGGTCAGCGGGGGTTAGTACCTATCGATCCTTTGTGGGTCAGCAATAGTGCTTCTTAATAGAATAATATGATCTAGCCTTATAAATAATCATCTATAAATCTTTACATATGTTATACATGATTTTTAGATTAGTCTTTTACCTTCATATTGTTACCTTCTTTGTGTTATCTTCGTGTTGTTACATGTGTGGTACTTTTATCTTTGTGGTGTTACATGTGTGGTACTTCTACCTTTGTGGTGTTATCATTGTGGTGTTACCAATGTAGTACTTCTATCTTCGTGGTGTTACCTTTGTGGTACTTATACTTTGGTGGTGCTGCCTTTGTGGTATCCTTCTCTCATATGTGATATGAATATATCTTGATATCATAGATATATGTATTGGCATATTCCTAAGTAGAGTTTATGTCTATCTGATCATGATTTGAGATGGAGTTCTTGCTTTGTTGTTTTCCCTTTTTGTATTCTAGGAGACCTATAGGGCCTCGGGGTCCCTAATATGTATCATTATACAAACCCCTTCACAGTCTAGGCTCGTACCTTGTTGTGTCTTGTAAAGACAATGTACAACATTGATCGTGGATGAGGGAGCTAGGACTGGACGGTGCCTGGAGGTGGACCATTTGGTGTGACGTGGCATAGGGATTACTGTTCATGAGTTGTACCTACCCATCAGGTAGGATCCTTGGTGGACCATCCAGGACCTGTTTTGTACTTTTCAATTGTATTTTTACTTTTCAGTTGTACTTGTACTTTTTCAGTTGGGCATGTATTTCAGCCCCTTTACATTCAGCACTGTTTTTTACTACAGTAGTTTATTCATGGTTACATCATTTTTCATACTAGTCAGTGGGACTCTAATGGTTTAAAGGCAATGCCTTCCCATTATAGGGATATGCCTTTCTGGTGATAGTCACCAGCCCTTGGCCTAGGGAAGGTGAGCGTGGGGTAGTCACGGAACATGCCCTGGGAGATGGGTCGTGACAAAGTGTTATCAGAGGAGTCAATTCTACCGAAGAACCATGACTCTGATCTTTTCTATGTGTAAATAGTGTTATGTGTTATGAGTTTGGTTTTCAGTATAGGGAATCCAATGTTGGTGCGGAGTCTGAAGTATCCATAAACCAAGACCTTGAATTCTGATTTCTGTCTTAGTGTTGGAAAACACTGATTGCGTGTTTTTCTGAAAAGTTATTCCTTTTGATTTCTTTGATTCATCTCACAAGATATAACTTATTTACTGTGATGCACCTATTTTATTTCCGGATGCCGCCATATAGAAATCCATCCATGATTCCCGAGAGAGTACACGATGATGGCCCACCAAGCGATGAGCCCTCGGTGCAGGGCCCACCTACGGTGTTAGCACCTTCAAGTTGGGTACCAGTAGCACACCAACCATGGGGCAACAGATGCCACCAGTCCCACTAGAAGAGGGTGCACTCCAACTGAGCGCATCACATTAGTTTTAGTGGTAGAGGCCTTTGAGGTTCTGAGGCGAGACAGACCCACAGGCATCTAAGGATTGGTTTGCGGTTATGGCCAATGTTTTTCATTTAGTGGGGAAACCAGTGGATCTAATGTTGATACTAGCTACCAGTCTCTTCCAAGGATAACCAGTGAGATAGTGGAGTCTAGCACTCCAGTTACACGATGTGGAGACCCTCACCGAGGTGGATATCAATGGAATTTTTTGGGCATATTTCATCCCAGAAATGTTACGCACAGTGCGTATAAAGGAGCTGCTAGACTTACAGTAGGGAAACATGACTATGGCCCAGTACACAGCGAGGTTCACTCATATCTCCCACTACTCCACCGACATGGCACGAGACCCTTCCATCAGGGATAAGGCCTTTAAGTAGGGTCTCTATTTGGAGATCAGAGAATCGATGATATTTCTCAGCATTCTGACACAGGATGGGGTTCTAGAGCGAGCACTTTTGGTTGAGATAATCCTAGCTAAGCAGGCACCAACTGCGAGAGCCACCATCGGACGTCAGGTAGAAGAGTCATCTATTGCATGTAGTAGACAAATAACACATGGGACCAAGATGGCCATGCACTCTGGTGGACGAATGTAGGATATAGGGTCGGTGGTGCAGGGCTCACGGGACAGAAGAGGACATCTGAGGAGCAGGCAGTGCTGTAGAGACCCGAAGCTTATCGTACATGGACATTAAATTACTTTTGCGGAATACTTAGTACATAAAAAAAACACACACACAAGGATCGTAATAGTTTAGTGTCTTTGGAAACTCGGGACGTAATCTTCTAATCGTGGTGAAAGATCTTCAATATCTCCCATAAAGATCTTCCCTTTTTTTTACCTAAAACCTTTCTTTATAACCTGGGGAAAAGAAAACATAAAAGGGTGAGCTCAAATGCTCAGTAAGGGTAAACAAAAGAAAAATCAATCACATCATATTCATAAGAACATAACTTTTGGAAATCTTAACCTGCAAAAGGGAGCATAATCTCATAACATGGGATAAATCATAGTAGTGAAATGAAATCCGAATAATCATAACTTAAAACATGAAACTTTGTGGCATACACACATAATCATAGAAAATCATTTCTTGTTAGTCAAGACTCATTGCCAAGACTATCTTAGTGGACAAAGTCCCTTTCTGAATCGAGTAACCCTCGTTTCAGTCCTGTTTCACTGAACCGGTATAACCTACCATTTCAGCCATGTCTATCTCATGAAATATAAAATCTTTACCCAATGCATTGGAGGGAGATATAGGTCCCACCCATCTTATAATGATACCATTCTTATGTGTGCCACAAAATCATAAATCATACATCATTTCATAACCCATGTAATAAAATGGGATTCTTAAACATCATGCCATCAAAATCCATAAACAATTGATATCATTTCATCATAAGAAAATTGAAACCATTAAAATCATAGAGACATCTTACTTGAAACATACATATCAAATAATGTCATCTTAGATGGAAAATAGTTTTGAGAAAAACACTCAAATGAATTCTTGAGGAAAATATCCTTTCTTCTTTAAAAACATTTTTCCTTTCTTAACATGTCATAAATCATTAAACTAAAAGAAGTTTATAAACTTGAAAACTTGTAAAGGAAGCTTCTTTTAAATAATTCATTCATGCCGTATAAGTTAAAAAAACATTCTTCGTACTTTTTTCGGAAAAGTCAAAAAGTACCTCGTACGAAAAAAGATTCCTTTCATACATATTACTAAAAACTCACCGAAGGGTAAAAATGGTTTTAAACAATTTTATGTGGATGGAAATAATATTACATATTGATGAAACATGGATGTGGATGATAAAATACACCCCAGTAAATACTTACGAATAAACAATCTCGGATAAAAATGAGATTGTGATATCTCCCTTACCTTAGGTCCGATTTGCTTCGTATGTGTCCGAACCTCCTGTATAATGATTTAAATAATGTCATTGACTTATTACAGAATCATATTCATTGTCATGATATCATATATGGTTCACTTATGACATTATATTACCCGTTCTTTTGTAAATTCCATGTTAAAGAAGCGTTTTGGGTAAAATCGTTTCATTTATCGTAGGTGTTTTGACTTGTTGTTCTTGACATTATTATTACTTATATCATGATTTACTTACTTACAAAATATAAAATATGATTTATATATCATATATATTCAGTATATATATATATATAATAGATAGATAAATAAAATGAAAAACACCGTTCATGGAGATGGTAGTCCGTACGTACGCATGAACGCTGTTTTCCTTTCCTTATTGTCTTGAAATGGAAGTAAGTAGATGACATACATATATATATATATACATAAATACAGTAGCTTTATAATGTCATATATTTCATTATTATTTCTTATATATACTTTATAATCATTCTTAAATGGTTAACATGGAGAATGAATCTCATCGCGTCGTGGAGACGGTAGTCCGTACGTACGCACGAGCGATGATATCATTTCCATAAATATTGAATTGAATTGGAGAGGATTATAAAATATATCAGAATCAATATGATGTTTTAATAACTATGTATAGTTATTCTTTACACCATTATACCCATCCATGTAAGGTGGTGATGGAAAATAGATTACACCACGGCGTGGAGACGGTATTCCGTACGTACGCACGCGCGGTGATTTCTTTTTCCATAGGATGGATAGATGGTGAAATAGGTTTGTTTCATAATTATAATAACATATCAGTATATGAGTGATACTTAATGTTATTACTTCATAATGAAACAACCTAAGAAGAAGAAGTGGAAGAAGAAATAAAGATGAAAGAATTGGTAACGGTAATTACCTCTTCTTTGAAGCGCCTCTTTGAGACCTCCTCTTAGGGAACTAAAATTGGTCTTTGAGGAAGAACAGAACCTCTAGGATGTTTCTAGGGAAGTGGAGAAGAGATTTTGGCAGGGGTTGGCCGAGCTTGAGTGCTCAAATTGGTGTGAGGAGGAGGGGGAGGAGGTGCCCTTTTATAAGGGAGGAGAGGGGCACCTTAGGAATATCTCAAAATATTTTTATTATATTAAAGTCAAAATCGGTTTATAATGGTTCCAAAGGGTCTTATTTCGAAGATAAAGTGGGGAAGGGTCTAAATCCTATCAACCAATAGGATTTAGACAAGTTTAGGGTATTATTTTAACCTTATCAATTAGATTTAACTCTAAGTTAAATAATTTAACTTTTACCATGTCTTTTTGTTTTCTTTCACTATATGGTTAATACACTTACTATAACATGCCAAAAGAACCCCAAATTGTTTATTATTAATATATATATCCTTATCTAAGTCATTTGGCCGAACCTTAGATTTTTAGGAATAAAATAACAATTAATAATATAATATTTGATTTAGAAACTATTTTGTGTCAATTTTGACACTATTTGATATATGATTTTTGTGAAAGTCATAACAGAATTATATGTTCGAACCAAGTTGATTAGATCAACAATAATATATCATAGTAACCTAGAAAATTATTTTAATTCATAAAAAGTCTTAAATTACATTTATTTTGGTATTTATATTATCAATTATCTTAATATTTCATTAATAAGATAATTACTGCATCATCTTTGTGTCATAAATAAATTATATTATTTAATGTCTAAAAATTACAAATAAAATACCATCATGTAGGAAATCTTTTTAGCTTTCTAATTAATATTTACAATCGAATTTATCTTATGTATAACCCCATATTAAAAATGATTTACTTATTAAACTTTGATTTTAACTATTTTAACCCTTCTTTAAATAAATTAATAATAAATGTCCTAATCTAATCCATGTGGGCCTAAATGGTCATATTTTATTCCTAAGTTTGTTTTTGGTCGAATTACACTTGTCCAATAGAATTAGGACATGTGTTAGGGTAATATTAATATCATATTTACCCTTAGTTACCCTATTTACTATTAATCGCGGTAAAAATAGTAAAAAGTTACTATTCACCAAAAAATTATTTTTATCTCATTGAACCACATTTTACTTACTGATATCAACCGTGTCTGTCGGATTTTTGAAATTCCATTCACAGAAGCGGTAAAATTAAGTTTTATGAAAAATTCAGTTTTTAACCTACCACTTAGTGGTTTCACTATTCATCAAAAATTGAAAGTTTTCAGAAAAATATCAAAATTTCACCCTAGGCTAATTTCGATATTCTGAGTCCAAAAATGAAGTCCATTTTGAAAAATAAAATTTATAAAATTTCAAAAAGTGGTTATTACTATTCATAACGGCTAGTTTTAATAGCATATTGTTGTTTAGTGAAACTCGGTATTGCGTACGACGCAAGCTATCGAGGAAGGTCGCGATTGCGTGTAAAGCAAGCCAAGCAAGTGTTGTGTAAAAAAAGATTCCTTTGATGATTTATATAACATAAAAGTCTTGGGTGTTACATTCTACCCCCCTTAAAAAGAATTTCGCCCTCGAAATTCGTCACTTTGTAACAAACAGATGAGGATACTTCTCCCTCATCATATCCTCAAGCTCCCATGTAGCTTCTTCAAGTTGGTGGTTCCTCCATAAAACTTTCACCAATCGAGTGGTCTTGTTTCGTAGGACTTTTTCGCTATGATCCAGAATCTCTATCGGCTGTTCTTCATAAGAAAGATCTTGCTCCAGCGGTACAACTTCTGAGCTGAGTACATGTGAAGGATCTGGTATGTACTTTCTCAGGAGAGATACATGGAACACATCGTGAACTTGAGAGAGATTCGGTGGAAGCGCCAATCGGTAAGCTACCTTCCCAACACGATCCAGTATTTCGAAAGGACCGATATATCTAGGGCTCAACTTCCCCTTCTTTCCAAATCTCATAACCCTCTTCCAGGGAGATATTCGTAAGAACACTTTATCACCCACTTCAAACTCTAGGTCCTTTCTTCGGTTGTCGGCATAACTTTTCTGTCGACTCTGAGCTGCTCTTATGTGTTGTTGAATAGATCTGACCTTTTCTGCCATTTCATCAACGAGATCAGGTCCTAACAGCTTTCTTTCCCCAACTTCATCCCACCAAGTTGGAGTCCTGCACTTCTTTCCATAGAGAGCTTCATAAGGAGCCATCTGAATACTGGAGTGAAAGCTATTATTATAAGAAAATTCCACCAAAGGTAGGTGTTGACCCCAACCTCCTTTGAAATCAATAGAGCAAGCTCTCAACATATCTTCTAGGGTTTGAATTGTTCTCTCAGACTGACCGTCTGTCTGGGGATGATAAGCAGTGCTGAAACTCAACTCTGTATCCAGAGTATGCTGAAGACTTCGCCAGAACTTCGAGGTAAATCTCGGATCCCGATCAGATACAATAGAAAGTGGTACTCCATGCAATCTTACCACTTATTTTACATATATCCTGGCAAGCTGATCTAGAGAGAAATCCTCTCTAATAGGAATTAAGTGTGCAGACTTTTTAAGACGATCAACTATGACCCAGATAGCATTATTGCCTTTGGATGTTTTAGGAAGTCCTGTGACAAAGTCCATAGTGATGTTTTCCCATTTCCATTCGGGTATGGGTAATGGTTGTAACATCCCCTTAGACTTCTGTCTCTCAGCTTTAACTTGTTGACAAACCAAGCATCGAGAGACATATTAAGCACCATCTCTTTTCATGCCATCCCACCAGAAGTACTCTTTCAGGTCCCTATACATCTTCGTGCTTCCAGGATGAATAGAGAATGAAGAACTATGAGCCTCATCCAGCAGCTCCTTCTTTAATTCGGGGATGGAAGGAACACAAACCCGATTCCTGAACTTTATTATCCCATCACAATCAAGGTTGAATTCAGGAACATTTCTCACCTTCTTTTGTAACTCGACATCTTCTTTCTGTGCCTCTTTAATCTTCACATGTATAGATGGTTGAACATTCATTTGAGAAAGATAAGATTTTTCCCCTTCCATTATAATTCCAAGATCCATCCTTTGTAAATCCATAAATATTGGATCTTTTGTGATCCTCATCATGGATAAACTAGCATGGTCTTGTCGACTTAATGCATCTGCCACCTTGTTTGCTTTCCCAGGGTGGTAATGGATTGAGCAGTCATAATCCTTAATCAGCTCCAACCATCTTCTTTGACGCATATTCAGCTCCTTTTGTGTGAAAATATACTTTAAACTTTTATGATCAGTATAAATATCACACCTTTCACCATAAAGGTAATGCCTCCAAATCATTAATGCAAAGATTACCGCAGCCAACTCCAAATCATGTGTTCAGTAATTTTGCTCATGGATTTTCAACTGTCGTGAGGCATAAGCTATCACCATATCATTTTGCATAAGAAAACACCCCAATCCCTTCTTGGATGCATCACTGTAGATCACAAACCTTTCTCCACTACAAGGCAGTGTGAGCACAGGTGCACTGGATAACCTTCTTTTCAACTCCTTGAAATTCTCTTCACATTCCTCTGTCCAGACAAACTTAACTCCTTTCCGAGTCAACTTGGTGAGTGGATTAGATAATCATGAAAAATCTTTTACAAAACGTCGATAATATCCAGCCAAACCAAGAAAACTTCGAATCTCAGTTACCGTTGTTGGTCTTGACCATCTTTCGATAACCTCTGTTTTTGCTGGATCCACAGATATCCCCTCTTTTGAGATTATGTGACCCAAAAATGCAACTTTTTGAAGCCAAAATTCACACTTGGTAAATTTGGCATAAAGCTTCTCCTTTCTCAGGGTCTTCAATATAATTCTCAAGTGATCTTCATGCTCTTCCTTGCTCTTTGAATAGACAAGAATATCGTCTATAAAGACTACCACAAATTGATCAAGATAGTCTCTAAAGACTCTATTCATTAGATCCATGAAGATAGCAGGGGCATTAGTAAGACCAAATGGCATCACTATAAATTCATAGTGTCCATACCTTGTACGGAAAGCCGTCTTTGGTATATTCTCCCTTTTGACCCTTAATTGATGATACCCGGAACGAAGATCAATCTTGGAAAAGTATTGAGCTCCGCGTAGTTGGTCAAATAAGTCATCAATGCGTGGGAGAGGATATTTGTTCTTGATAGTGATCTTGTTAAGTTCTCGATAATCAATGCAGAGTCTCATTGATCCATCTTTCTTCTTAACAAATAGAACAGGTGCTCCCCAAGGTGACGCACTAGGGCGTATGAATCCCTTATCAAGATTCTCTTGGAGTTGCTTCTTCAATTCCTGCAACTCAATTGGGGCCATTCTATAAGGTGTTTTTGAGATAGGCAAAGCACCCGGTACGAGTTCTATTGAAAACTCAACTTCACGATTTGGTGGAAGACTCGGTAATTCCTCCGGAAAGACATCATCAAACTCCCGTACAATGGGTATATTCTTAATTGTGAGTTTCTCACCAACCATGTGAGATAAATATCCTTCATTTAGTGGAATCAATACCCATAAGATGGAAGAAATTTCCACTGGAAGGTTATGTTCATCCTTGCATTGATATACGATCGTAGATTGATCTGGAATATGAAATGTGACTTCCCTTCTTTGGCAATTGATATGAGCTCCATGTAGAGAAAGCCAATCCATGCCAAGAATCACATCAAATTCCACTAAAGGAAGGATCACAAGATTTGCAGGAAGCACTTTCCCACAAACTTCGATCGGAGAAGAATTATAAACTTTTGATGCGATTGATGTGCCATTAGGTGTTGTCACAGCTAACTCAACATCTAATTGTTGAGGTAATACGGTGATACCCTTAGAAAAGTCTTCAGAAATAAAAGACTGGGTGGATCCAGAATCAAATAAAACATTTGCTACTTTAGATTGGATGGTAAGTGTACCTTTCACCACATCGTTATCGTACTCCACATCGCTGATAGAAATTGCATGTGACTTTCCTTTGTCTTTAGCCTTAAGAGTTTGTTGACGTCGACCATCATCATCAACCCTTGGATTTGGGCATTGATTGGCATAATTCCCCATCTCCTTGCACTTGAAACATTGAAGTGTAGTAGGTTCATTTTGTGTATCCCTTCCTTTTTTTGCATCATTATACATCTTCTTCCCATTATCACGGCATTCAAATGCCCGATGACCTTCCTTTCCACATTTAAAACATTTACTTGTCCCTTTAAGACAACTCCCTCCATGTTTCTTTCCACACTTTGAGCATAAGGAAAAGCTCATCTTCTTTTCCGTGTGCTCTCTAGATTTTTCTTTGAATTCCATCTTCCTCTTCTTATCAAACCCATGTGATTGATGGGTTACTCCAATCTCCATCTCGACTTTGAGAGCACATCGAACGATTTCCTCGTAGCTATTGAAGTCTCCTATGGCTAACGCCCTTCGAAGACTTGGTTTTAAGCCACTAAAGAATCGATCGATCTTACTCTCAGGTTGGATAATAATACCAGAAGCGTACCTTGCAAGTCTTGTAAAATTTTCTTCATAGGTACCAACAGATTCATCATCCCTTTGCTTCAGTTCAAGAAACTCTTTCTCCATCTTTGTTCGGAGAATAGGAGGGAAGTACTTATTGAAAAATAAGTTCTTCAACTCGTCCCATTCCATAGACTCAATTTCATCCCTTTGCCTCGTATTCTTAACAAGATTCCACCATTGATCAGCATCTCCTTCCAAACGATACACTGCTAGGATGACTTTATCATGTTCAGAACATTGAAGAACTGAAAATATCTTTTCAGTAGTACTAATCCATTGTTCAGCAACTAATGGATCAGTAGACCCGCTGAAAGAAGGTGGACGCTGCCTCATGAAGGATTCAACAGAATGTTGCTCCCTCCTTTGCTCGTTTGGAAATCCTGCATGATTCATAGCTTGAGAAAGTTGTGTGAGCCTGGCTACAAGATTTTTCATTCCAGCTCCCATATCGTTTGGTTGCTCAGGGGGACAATCATTGCATTGCCCATCGCATTCCGCATTAACACGGTTACTTCGGGTTCCAGCCATTGACTAAAACCAAGAAGAATAGTGTGAGCAATACTAATTATAATAGGAAACCACATAATTCAAGAATAAAATTTTCCATGCTTATGGTCTTATCCTAGGTTATTCAAGGCCATTTCTAAATCACTAAGATTGTGTTCTATGCTTAGACTTATCCTTAGGGTTCTTACTAAGGCTTTCACATCCTAGTTTCCAAAGGTTGACTATACCTTTCCTCTGATACCAACTGTAGAGACCCAAAGCTTATCGTACATGGACATTACATTACTTTTGCGGAATACTTAGTACATAACAAAAAAACACACACACAAGGATCGTAATAGTTTAGTGTCTTTGGAAACTCGGAACGTAATCTTCTAATCGTGGTGAAAGATCTTCAATATCTCCCATAAAGATCTTCCCTTTTTTTTACCTAAAACCTTTCTTTATATCCTGGGGAAAAGAAAACATAAAAGGGTGAGCTCAAATGCTCAGTAAGGGTAAACAAAAGAAAACTCAATCACATCATATTCATAAGAACATAACTTTTGGAAATCTTAACCTGCAAAAGAGTGCATAATCTCATAACATGGGATAAATCATAGTAGTGAAATGAAATCCCAATAATCATAACTTAAAACATGAAACTTTGTGTCATACACACATAATCATAGAAAATCATTTCTTGTTAGTCAAGACTCATTGCCAAGACTATCTTAGTGGACAAAGTCCCTTTCTGAATCGAGTAACCCTCGTTTCAGTCCTGTTTCACTGAACCGGTATAACCTACCATTTCAGCCATGTATATCTCATGAGATATAAAATCTTTACCCAATTCATTGGAGGGAGATATAGGTCCCACCCATCTTATAATGATACCATTCTTATGTGTGCCACAAAATCATAAATCATACATCATTTCATAACCCATGTAATAAAATGGGATTCTTAAACATCATGCCATCAAAATCCATAAACAATTGATATCATTTCATCATAAGAAAATTGAAACCATTTAAATCATAGAGACATCTTACTTGAAACATACATATCAAATAATGTCATCTTAGATGGAAAATAGTTTTGAGAAAAACACTCAAATGAATTTTTTAGGAAAATATCCTTTCTTCTTTAAAAACATTTTTCCTTTCTTAACATGTCATAAATCATTAAACTAAAAGAAGTTGATAAACTTGAAAACTTGTAAAGGAAGCTTCTTTGAAATAATTCATCCATGCCATATAAGTTAAAAAAACATTCTTCGTACTTTTGTCGGAAAAGTCAAAAAGTACCTCGTACGACAAAAGATTCCTTTCATACATATTACTAAAAACTCACCGAAGGGTAAAAATGGTTTTAAACAATTTTAGGTGGATGGAAATAATATTACATATTTATGAAACATGGATGTGGATAATAAAATACACCCCAGTAAATACTTACGAATAAACAATCTCGGATAAAAATGAGATTGTGATATCTCCCTTACCTTAGGTCCGATTTGCTTCGTATGTGTCCGAACCTCCTGTATAATGATTTAAATAATGTCATTGAATTATTACAGAATCATATTCATTGTTATGATATCATATATGGTTCACTTATGACATTATATTACCCGTTCTTTTGTAAATTCCATGTTAAAGAAGCGTTTTGGGTAAAATCGTTTCATTTATCGTAGGTGTTTTGACTTGTTGTTCTTGACATTATTATTACTTATATCATGATTTACTTACTTAAAAAATATAAAATATGATTTATATATCATATATATTCAGTATATATATATATAATAGATAGATAAATAAAATGAAAAACACCGTTCATGGAGACGGTAGTCCGTACGTACGCATGAACGTTGTTTTCCTTTCCTTATTGTCTTGAAATGGAAGTAAGTAGATGACATACATATATATATATATAAATAAATACAGTAGCTTTATAATGTCATATATTTCATTATTATTTCTTATATATACTTTATAATCATTCTTAAATGGTTAAAATGGAGAATGAATCTCATCGCGTCGTGGAGACGGTAGTCCGTACGTACGCACGAGCGATGATATCATTTCCTTAAATATTGAATTGAATTGGATAGGATTATACAATATATCAGAATCAATATGATTTTGTAATAACTATGTATAGTTATTCTTTACACCATTATACCCATCCATGTAAGGTGGTGATGGAAAATAGATTACACCACGGCGTGGAGAAGGTATTCCGTACGTACGCACGCGCGGTGATTTCTTTTTCCGTAGGATGTATAGATGGTGAAATAGGGTTGTTTCATACTTATAATAACATATCAGTATATGAGTGATACTGATGTTATTACTTCATAATGAAACAACCTAAGAAGAAGAAGTGGAAGAAGAAATAAAGATGAAAGAATTGGTAACGGTAATTACCTCTTCTTTGAAGCGCCTCTTTGAGACCTCCTCTTAGGGAACTAAAATTGGTCTTTGAGGAAGACCAGAACCTCTAGGATGTTGCTAGGGAAGTGGAGAAGAGATTTTGGCAGGGTTTGGCCGAGCTTGAGTGCTCAAATTGGTGTGAGGAGGAGGGGGAGGAGGTGCCCTTTTATAAGGGAGGAGAGGGGCACCTTAGGAATATCTCAAAATATTTTTTTTATATTAAAGTCAAAATCGGTTTATAATGGTTCCAAAGGGTCTTATTTCTAAGATAAAGTGGGGAAGGGTCGAAATCCTATCAACCAATAGGAGTTATACAAGTTTAGGGTATTATTTTAACCTTATCAATTAGATTTAACTCTAAGTTAAATAATTTAACTTTTACCATGTCTTTTTGTTTTCTTTCACTATATGGTTAATACACTTACTATAACATGCCAAACGAACCCCGAATTGTTTATTATTAATATATATATCCTTATCTAAGTCATTTGGCCGAACCTTAGATTTTTAGGAATAAAATAACAATTAATAATATAATATTTGATTTAAAAACTATTTTGTGTCAATTTTGACACTATTTGATATATGATTTTTGTGAAAGTCATAACAGAATTATATGTTCGAACCAAGTTGATTAGATCAACAATAATATATCATAATAACCTATAAAATTAGTGGAATTCATAAAAAGTCTTAAATTACATTTATTTTGGTATTTATGTTATCAATTATGTCAATATTTCATTAATAAGATAATTACTGCATCATCTTTGTGTCATAAATAAATTATACTATTTGATGTCTAAAAATTACAAATAAAATACCATCATGTAGGAAATCTTTTTATCTTTCTAATGAATATTTACAATCGAATTTATCTTATGTATAACCCCATATTAAAAATGATTTACTTATTAAACATTGATTTTAACTATTTTAACCCTTCTTTAAATAAATTAATAATAAATGTCCTAATCTAATCCAAGTGGGCCTAAATGGTCATATTTTATTCCTAAGTTTTTTTTTGGTCGAATTACACTTGTCCAATAGAATTAGGACATGTGTTAGGGTAATATTAATATCATATTTACCCTTAGTTACCCTATTTACTATTAACCGCGGTAAAAATAGTAAAAAGTTACTATTCACCAAAAAATTATTTTTATCTCATTGAACCACATTTTACTTTCTGATATCAACCGTGTCTGTCGGATTTTTGAAATTCCATTCACAGAAGCGGTAAAATTAAGTTTTATGAAAAATTCAGTTTTTAACCAACCACTTAGTGGTTTCACTATTCATCAAAAAATGAAAGTTTTCAGAAAAATACCAAAATTTCACCCTAGGCTAATTTCGATATTCTGAGTCCAAAAATGAAGTCCATTTTGAAAAATAAAATTTATAAAATTTCAAAAAGTGGTTATTACTATTCATAAGGGCTAGTTTTAATAGCATATTGTTGTTTAATGAAACTCGGTATTGCGTACGACGCAAGCTATCGAGGAAGGTCGTGATTGCGTGTAAAGAAAGCCAAGAAAGTGTTGTGTAAAAAAAGATTCCTTTGATGATTTATATAACATAAAAGTCTCGGGTGTTACAAGTGCTACTTGTGCGGCGGGCAAGGTCACGTGGCTCGCGACTGCCCAACCCACCGTACTGAAAAATAGTAGACATTTGAGGGTCCACTAAGGCAGTGGAAGAGGTTTGAGTGAGGAGGTCCGTAGGTAGGTGGACATGGCAGAGGATATGGTCATGTAGCATGCGGTGGGCGGCGATTCAAGGTTCTACCGCCACCACCTCCAGGTGGTCCACACCGACCATAGGGAGCAGGTGGACAGGGACGAGCTGAGCTCCAGGAAACTGAGGCCTACAACCACGGAACATCAAAGATAATTAGGGGAACAACCTATGTCTATTCCAACCTATCTACAGTACATATAGACACAATTTCCACTCACACTTTTATTGTCGTGACCCACTTTCGAAGCTCAGAGATTTCGACAGAGTCGTTGGATCAATCCTTATGGATAGAGACTCCTACGGGAGAGGATTCGACAATTATACACAAGTTCCGATAGTGTGTGCTTACTATAAGAGATGAGACCTTCTGTTTGGATATCCTAGTAGTAGTATCAAGGCCTTATGACTTCTTCTTGGGTAGGGAATTCTTATCCACAGTCCATGCTCAGATTGACTGTATTAGGCACAAAGTGTGGTGTGTCCACGAGGATGGGATTAGGTTTTCCTTCAACTTTGATAAGGGAACCATTGAAGCACAAGATGGAATTACCCCGAGGAGGTTGTTGTCGATCAAACATTAGTTTGAATGCCTTACCCTTGGAGAATTAGTTGTGGAGATCCCGATCTATCATGTAGTGGTGGACCAGTATGCCGATGACATTCCTAATGATGTTCCGAGACTACCAACAGGTAGAGAGGTAGACTTTTACATAGACCTATACCCCGAGATGGAACCAATATATACACCATAATATCATATAGCTCCCATGGAGCTTCGTGAGTTACGGGTACAGTTGGAGGACTTATAGAGAAAGGGGTTCATAAGGCCAAGTGTTTCTCTATAGGCAGCCCCGATTTTGTTCTCCAAAAAGGTAGATGTGAGTTTGAGACACTCTGTGGACTATCGATGCCTGAACTAGGTGACCATAAATAAGGAGTATCCACTTCAATGGATTTATGGTCTTTTCGATTAGCTGAAGGTAGATCGTTGGTTTTCGAAGAAAGAACTTAGATCAGGTTATCTTCAACTCAAAGTACAAGATGAGGATGTGTAGAAGATGGCCTTCAGATGTCAGTATGTCAACTATGAGTTCTTGGTTATGCCAATTAGCATGATCAACTCCCCTACAGTGTTCATGGGACTCATGAGTAAGATCTTTCAGCCATACCTCAATCGATTTGTGGTGGTCTTCATTGATGATATCTTGATATAATTGGTGTCGGAGGAGGATAATTTCTATAATCTTGTAGATAGTTCTAGATACACTCCGAGAGAACCATATTTATGGTATCCTCTTGATGTTTCGGTTCTGGATATGAGAGGTTCACCTTCTAGGACACGTTATCTCAGAGGCTGTTGTTTTAGTGGATCCGGTGAAGATTGAGGTTGTGCTAGCTTAGGGGCCACCTAGGAGTGTGACCGAGGTTCAAAGATTCCTAGGGTTGGCTGGAGTCTACAATATATTTGTGCCTGACTTTTCTAGGGTTTTGGAACCCTTTTCAACATTGACGTAGAAAGGACAACCATTTGTTAGGATGGAGATATTCCAGCAGAGTTTCTCGGAGTTGAGGCAGAGACTGATGAGTTCCCCCATCATGAGGCAACTAGAAGAGGGTGTTGGGTGTGTAGTATACTACAACGCATTAGGGACTAGAAATGGGTGTGTCCAGATGCAGGAATGAGAAGTGATTGCTTATGGATAATTAAAACTGATGCAACATGAGAAGAACTATGCCACCCATGACCTGGAGCTAGAAATAGTTGTATTCTCTTTGAAGATGTAGTGACATTACTTGATGGGAGAGCATTTTACAGTCTACTCTGATCACAAGAGTCTCTGGTATAGGTTCTCTGAGAAGGATTTAAAACTGAGACAATGACGATTTCTAGAGTTCACTCAAAACTATGAATTTGAGATAATATATACTTTTGGGAAGGAGAATGTGGTAGAATATACACTCAGTATGAGGTCTAGTATATAATTGCTGAGCAAAGTGACATAGCATCTAGTCCCAATGCAGATAACCTTTGGGGGTAGAGAAGGAGAAGTTTACCTCTAGTCTATTACAATCACTCCCCCACTCCCTCAGCGAATCATGGAGGCACATCTTGGGGACATTGAATGTGAGGCATGACGTGCTCAGATATCCTCAGGACATTCACTTGATGGATTTTCTGAAGGTGGGGAGCATTTCATCCTCTTCAGAGGACGTAACATGGTACCAGTGGTGCTGTGGGAGGAGGTGTTGAGGGAGTTCCATGTTTCCACTCTGGATCTACATCTTGGTGTGACAAAGATGTACCAGGACCTCTGGTATCAGCACTGGTGTCTAGGGAAGAAGAATGAAGTGGTAGTGTTTGTTTCATTATGCCTCACTTGTCAGCAAGTGAAGGTCGAGCATCATGTTCCAGCAGGCTTAGTGAAGCCACTAGAGGTTTCAGAGTGGAAGTGGTATGGAATATCCATAGACTTTGTGAAAATGTTTCCATGTACGGCCAGGGGACATGAATCCATCTGGGTGATCATTGACCGACTCACCAAGTGGTCACACATCCTACATATCCCAGAGAAGGGACAAGTAGAGGTTTTGGGATTCCTCTACATGCAGGAGATTTTTAAACTTCATGGGTTGATATCAATGATCGTCTCTAACTATGAAGAAAATTTTAATTATTTTTTCTGGAATGGATTGCATAAGGTGTTCGGGACTCAACTATATTTGAGCACCACCTTTCATCCTCAGATGGATGGTCAGAAGGAGTGGACCATACAGAAACTGGAGGACATGCTACGTGCTTGCATCCTAGATTTTGGCAACAGTAGGGAGGATCACTTTCCCTTGGTGGAGTTCTCAATCAAAAATATCTATCACTACACTATAGGTATGTCATCATTCGAGGCCTTATATAGTCGACCTTGCAGATCAACTCTATGCTAGACAGACACAGGGGAGCCAGCACTTATGGGTCCAAAGTTGGTATGGGCTAACACTGAGAAGGGGAAGATCATCTAGGAGCGGATGAAGACTTCCCAGAGAAAACCTAAGTCATATGCTGACAGGATGTGGAGACATTTGGATCTCATGGAGCTGAACCTGTCTTCCTAAGGGTCTCACCTCGATGAGGTTTGCGGAGATTTGGTCAAGGCGGAAAGTTATCAACGAGATTTTGTCCGACAATTTAGGATACTTCGGAGGATAGGCGAGGTGGCACACCACATGGGACTTACAACGCAGTTGGAGAGGGTGCACGATGTCTTCCACGTATCCTAGTTGAGGAGATACGTGGATGACACATCTCATATCATAGAACATGATGAGATGGACTTTGATGATACGGCGACGTTTACAAATGTTCCTCAAGAGATTGAGAATCGACCGAAGTGAGTCCTTCGTGGGTGGTCAATACCTCTAGTGCACGTTCGCTGGTATCATGGGAATCTCAAGGAGAGAACTTGGGAGCGGGATGCTCATATTCATGCTCAGTATCCCCATTTTCTTTCTTAGTCTGTGTTGTGGATTTCTAGGACAAGAATCCCTAAGGTGGGGAGAATGTAAAGACCCGTATTTTCCATTTTTTTAATTATATGGAATTATTATGAGTCTACAAAAATTGACGGTATGTGATTCCAAGGCCCGAAGTTCTTGGAATGAATTTCTGACCCTTTTATGGTAAGTTCAGTAAATGCGTGAGTGGTGTTTCCTACCATTCGAACCGGTGATTGGATTAAAAATTTGAGGGCATCATTGAATCCACAACACCCGATTCTCATTAGGGAGACTTCACTTCTACTATAGTAGGTCTTGAGAAAATGTCTGTTTTTGGGAAATTATAAAAGAATATATAAAAATAAATTTGTTAATTTATTTCATTCTTTCTTTTCCTCTAACAGACTAGAGAAAATGTGAGACCAGCAGCGTTTCAAGACATTAATTGGATTGACCCTTCAAATCCTATGTAAAATTATTGTTATAATTTAGGAAGCTTCCAATTAATGAACCCTCATAAATTATACGAGCGTTAGACACCCTCCCCCCTCTCTTATTTATATGGAGCTTGGGGACAAGTTTCATCTCTACATAATCAAGAAACGAAGGGCTGGTTAATTTCAGAAATGCCAAACCCTTGGAGGATGGAGTCAGTTCCAGTGGGTGGTGACTGGGGACACCAAACCATGAACCGAAGGACGAAGAACAAGTGGCGTCGTTGGAAGCTTGTTGCGGGAAAGTCGAACACTGACCCACTTCCTTAATTGTGGGTGTTCTCCATCATTCATGAGGTAGGGATTTGTTTTTTTTTTTTAATAGAAGTGATTTTTGAATCCTGAAATCCTCCCTCATGAATAAAAGCTATCGCGGAAGGCGCGGGCCTAACGAACCTAGCCCAGACCCTCTTCTACCTTTCTTCCCATGAATTTTCCATAGAAGACCATCGAAGGGGCGGCACTGAATGACTACGATGGAGGAGGTGCGCCGTCGTGCACCACAAGAGGAGGCTGCTGCCCAATGATGTGGTGATTAGTAGAGTGGACGATACTGACTGACCACGGAGGAGGTGTGGTGCGCCGTCACACGCCGCCGATGAGCAAGGGGCCACGGCCGAAGCCTTGGCGAGAGGAAAAGGTGTCCAACATTGGCCGACCGTGAGGAAATAGGTGGTGCATCCACGCCGCCATGGGAACCGGTTGTGGCTCATTAGCCACAGCAGTCAGAGGAGGTGGTCGGCAGACTGGTCAGCTGCAGTAGAAGAGGGCAGTGCGACCAGCTCACTGCCGGATGTCGCGGGCCGCGGCGGACAAAAGGAGCTAGCTGGCACATCGGATGACCATGACTGGATGTAATACCCACTCTAGCATGTCCCTCATGTCACCTAGCTATGCCATGTGGGGTCGCTGATGCAGTGGAAACCGAACGACCCTCGCAGTCGTTCGAGAAAAACAGGGGGTCACTCCCCCGGGTGGCGGCTAGGATGGACCCCGCCACAATGGGCCACTACAACCAGCCGTGGGCCGCGCCTCACATGGCCGGGCCACGTGAACAGTGGGAATCCTACCCATTGGGCCGCGTACCCAGTGCGCCACACCCCCTTTTTTTTCGGGTCGCCCCCTTGTGGGTCGGGGCGCCCCCTGGTGGGTCGGGCAGCCCCTTTATATTACAGGCCACACCCCTGATGGCCAGGCCGGACCGGTTCCAATCCCATCGCATCCCATCCCAGCCTAGTCCGACCCAAATTGGGTTGGGTCAACCTAAACCTGGTAGGGTCGGCCCAGACCTAGACCCAACCAGGCCCGGATTCGCTTAATGGGTCCTAACATGAGAACTGGGCGTCTGTTTGACAAACTGTCTATGGCACTGAGATTCTTGTAGTGAGAAATTATATTTGGTAACTCCACTTGTGTTTTGGAGACAGTTGGAGTGCGGCCGAGTTGGATTGAACTCGAATCCCATCGGTCCCTCAGAACTAAAACATTTATAACTCACAGAACATGTGTCCGATTGACACACCGTCTGTCGCATTGGAACCCTTACAAAATGGTTGTCCTTTGTGTTACTCCTTTGTGGAGATTAGTGTTTGTCTAGGTATGATCGATATCTCGAGGGGAAGATTCTACAGAAGTAGAGTTCACCAGGTGCGAGGAATCTAGTGGCTAGATGTAACATGAATAAAGAACATCGATCCTGTGTGGATCAGCATCGATCGATCCTGTGTGGGTGAGCATCTATCAGACCCTATGTGGGTTAGTGCTCAATGATCTTGTGTAGGTCATGTCATACTGATCTTGTGTGGGTCATATCATGTGTGGGTCTATGGGGGTTAGTACTTATCGATCCTATGTGGGCCAACAGAAGTGTTTCTTAATAGAATAAGATGTTATAGCCTTGCGACTAATCATTTGTAAATCTGTACATACGTTATACCTGATTATGAGTTGGGTATTTTACCTTCTTGGTGTTACCTTCGTGGTGTTGTATTCATGGTGTTACCTATGTGGTACTTATATCTTTGTGGTGTTACCTTTTTGGTACTTCTACCTTAGTCGTGTTATCTTTGTGTTGTTACTAATGTGGTACTTCTATCTTCGTGGTGTTACCTTTACGGTACTTCTACTTTCGTGGTGTTACCTTTGTGGTATCCTTCCCTATAGTGTGAGATGAGAATATCATGATAAATTAGGTATATGTATGGTAATATACCTAATTAGAGTTGATGTCCATTGCTTCGTGCTTTGATATGGAGGTCTGTCTTTCTGGGTTTTCCTTTATAGAATTCTAGGGGACCTGTGGATTTCTTGTGGTCCCTACTGAGTATCGTTATACTCACCCCTGCATGGGCTACTCCCGCACCATGTTGTGTCTTGTGAAGAAAACGTACACCATTGATTGAGGCTGAGAGAGCCAGGACTAGACGGTGCCTGGAGGTGGACCATTTGGTGTGATGTGATGGAGGGACTACTATTAATGAGTTGTACCTACCCTTCAGGTAGGATCCTCGGTGGACAATCTATGAGTTGTTTTGTACTTTTCAGTTGTATTTTTACTTTTCAGTTGTACTTGTACTTTTTCAATTGGGATTATATTCCAAACCCTTTACATTCAACACTCTTTTTTATTACAACAGTTTACTTCATGGTTACATCATGTTTCATACTAGTCGGTGTGATTGTACAGGTTTAAAGGCAATGCCTTCCCATTATAGGGATACACATTTCTGGTGCTAGTCGCCAACCCCTGGCCTATGGAAGGCGGGCTTGGGGTTGTCATGACATGGGCCATGAGGACGGGTTCTGACTGATGAGGGGATATGGGGAGAGAGAAACGGAGTAATGGAACTTATAAAAGAAGTTGAATGAAAAAGTAAGATAGGTTCACCTCTTGAGTACTCATGCTTGAGAATATCATTAAGGACTTTGTTTTTGGCCTTTTGGTGACGCCAACAGGTTTTTGATGTTGGGTTGGGTGGTCTTACTAAGTTTATTTGGTAGAACATAGGAAAGGCTCAAATCTTGAGAGGTGTGAGATGAAGAGGGGGGTGAGTGGTGGTTTGTATAGTGGAGGAGAGGAGGGGTTTTGCATTATATTAATCAATAGTGTATTATTTTCCCAAAGACAAGGACTAATATTTATTCCTATTACTGAAAACATTAATAAACGAATTTTAGTTCTAAAAAATTTCCATTTACATCATCCATGACTCAAGCATGATGCATAAATTCAATTATTTAGCATATTTCAAAAATTATCAAATTTTTCTATTGAAAAACAAAATTCATGTATTTCAGAAAAATACCAAAAATAAAACCCTCACCATTTTTTGATGTGTAGAATAAAAAAATGAACTCCATTTTTCTCAAATATTTTTAGAAATTATATAAATATAATTTTTAGTAAAATTCATCATTTAATTGAAAAATCCTGACACTTAAAATATTCACCATCAATTTTAAGGTGCCTAATTTTTTTTATACCTTCAGGGGTAAGGTTTCCATTTGTAAGGGTCATATTACTATTAATAAGGGTATATTTTTTTCATAAGGGTGTGTTACTATTCATAAAGGTATGTTACTATTCATATAAAATTAAGTTGATTCTATCTGACAGCAAATATCACCCTAATCGCAACTGTGTATGTCCGTTTTTCGAAAATTAAACACAGAAGAGGAAAATTAAATATTAACGGATATTTTATGAATTTATCCTAAATATCCAAGTGTTTTTTCAAAGAGACTCAATGCTTTATGAAATATAGGCTATCTAATGAATTGAATGTATTTAAGAGAAACATACCATAAAATGTTTGGCCTGTTATATAAACCCTCAGCCCAGAAAAACCCAAACCATCATAACATAAAAACCCTAATACCAATGCACAAAAAAACCTTAAAATTCCATCCCCTGAAACCCTAAAATGTCAGCACCAAAAAACCATAAATGATTTCCCAGAGACAACCCAAAACATTCACCCTATGAAAACCCTAAACACTCATCCCTAGAAAACCAAAAACCTTTGTCCATAAAAAACCATAAAACCGTAGTCCCCGATAAACCTAAACCCCAACCCCTATATTTCTTTAAACCCTCAACGTTCAAAACCATAAAACAAAAGCCCATGAAAATCATAAAACATCATTCCTAGAAACCCATAAACCCCCATACCTAAAAAAATATATACACTCATCACCTGAAAACAATAATCCCTATTCCGAAGAAAACCCAAATGTCCCTCTCCATAAAAACAAAAAACCATCATCCCAATAAAAATCAAAGACTTCATATTAAATAAACCCTAAAAATATACATATAAAACCATAAACCCCCACACCCAGAAAACCCAAATCTAATTTCCCCAGAATAACATAATTGATCCTCAAATGAAAACCCTGAATCACCATACCCAAAAAACCCTCAAATCTAGCAAACCCTAATCCATCCTCCCAATAATTCTATAAAACCTCAACCCTAAAAAATAATATACCCTCATAACCCAAAAACGTTAAACCCCTACACCAAAATAACCCTTAACCCTCATCCTTAGAAAACACTAAAACCTCATCACTAAAATTTTCTAAACCAGCAACCCCAGAGAACCCTAATCCTTCAACCCATAACACTATAAAACCTCATCCCCTGAAAACCCAAAAACCTTAAACTAGGAAAATTGTAAACCCTAAACACCAGAAATCCCCAATCCAAAAATCCTAGAAAAATATAGACTCTCATCCCTTTATATGAATATTAACTTATCATAAGAAAAAGCTAAACCCTCATCCTTATAAATACCAAAACCTTTTTCCATGGAAAACCATAAACCCTTCCCCTAGAAAACCAAAAAAATAAACCACAAAAAACCATAACCTCTCTATAAGAGAGAACTGTAATTCCCATCCCCAATAATTCCAAAACCATATAACCTAGAAAATCGTAAACCATCATCATATGAAAATACTAAACCCTTAGCCCAAAAAAACTAAAAACCATTAACCCTAGAAAACCAAAAACCATTTTACCTAGAAAATAATAACCCTAAACTATTGAAAACTATAACCACTCGCCCCCATAATCCCCTAAACCCTTATTCCCAAAAAACCCTAAAACATTATCCTTGAAAACCCTAAAACCCCATCACTAGATAACCATATTCATTAATCCCATAAAACCATAAAATCACATCCCCAAAAAACATATACAATCGACCCCAAAACCCTAAACCCTCACCCCCAATTGACCGAAAACTCCCAACCTCAATAAACTAGAAACCGTCATCACCCAAATCCCAAAATGATCGGCCAAAAAATCCTAACAAATCATGGATAGAAAATCCTGAATAAATAGACCAAAAAAATCCATAAACCCTTTCCCAAAAAAATCATTTAGCACAATGAATTACTAAATCAGTTCCCCAAAGAAACCCTAAATCCTCAAAACCAATAAAAAATAAACCCTCATTCCCAAAAACACCTAAACCATCATCCTTTGAAAACCATAATCATTGAGAACATCAAAATAATAAACCCTCATCCCCATTATACCATAAACTATTAGACATTAAAAACTATAAAGCCTCAACAATATAAATCACTAAACCCTCATTCCAAGAAAAAACGAAACCCTATGCCCTAGAAAATACTAAAACCCTATCCCTAAAAAAACCAAACCCTTAACCTCAGAACACCCTAAACCCTTAGACCTATAAATTCATAAACCCTCAAACCATGAAATCCATAAACTCTATAACGTATAAAAAACTAAAACCTCAACCCCATAAATATATAAACCCATACACATATAAAACAATAAAAAATAGAAAACCATAAACCATGAGCCCTAGAAAAACCCCATTCCTAGAAAACCCTATACCATAAGTCTCAAAAAAATCCTGAAGCCTTCGCCCAAGAATACCCTAAATCCCTAGCCTAATAAAACACAAAATACTCAACCATAAAACCCCTAAACCCTAAACCCCAAAAAACATAAACCCTAATCCCAAGAAAAACATAAATCACCAGCCCAATAATACCATAAATCATCATCCATATAATACCATAAACCCTCATCCCCAGAAAACCCTAATCACTCATACTAAGAAGACACTACAACCTTATCCCCAGATAACCCTAAATCCTCTTCTCTAGAAAATCCTTAACCGACAGCCCTAGAACATCCTAAAATTTTATAACCATAAAACTATAGACCCTAATCCCTAGAAAACCCTAATCCCCCATACGTAGAAAACCCTAAACCGCTAGCTTAATAAATCTGTAAACCCTAATCCCGGATAACCCTAACTTTTATCCAAAGAATACACTAAACCATTAGCTTCGCGAAAACATAGAACCTCATCCCTAGAAAACCCTAAACACTCAGAAAAAAAATACCAAACCCTTAGCCCCAGAAAACCTCGTACCCACATCCCTAGATAACCCTATGAATTCAAACTCTGAAAATGGTGAACCTTCAGCACATAAAAACCTATACCTTAATACCTAAAAGATCCTAGACCCTAAGACCCTGAAATCCCAAGACCCTTAACCAAAAAATAACATATACCCTCTTCCCCATAAAACTGTAGACTATCATTCCCAAAAAAAACCCAAGACTTTCATCCAAAGTAAAAAATAGACCCTTACCCCAAAAAATCCTATACCCTCATCCCCAAAAACCCCTAAATGCTCAACCACATAAAACCCTAAACCCTCAACCCCAAAAAAATCATAATCTCTCATTCCTATAAAAACCCCAAACCACATCCCCATAAAATCCTAAATAACAATCCCATGAAAACTCTAAACCGTGTCCCCATCAAACCCTAAACCCTCAAACTAATAATACCCTAAACACTCAGTGTAAGAAAACCATAAAGCATCTGACATAAAATAACCTAAACCCACTGACCTAGAAAATCAAAACCCTCAAAACCAGAAAACCCTAAAACCTCATCCCCATTAAAACATAAACCTCCAGCCCTAGAAAACCATAAAACCTCAACCATAGAAAATACTAAACCTATATCCAAAGGTAACCCTAAAGCCTCAGACTTGAAAAATCCAAAAACCATATATCCATAAAACCTCAAACCCTCATCCCTAAAGAAAAAAAAACATTATCACAAAAAAACTAAACCCACATCCTAAAAAAACCTAAAAATCACCCTGAAAGGACCTTTTACCCTAATCAAAAAAAATACATAAACCCAAAATCCCCAAAAAAGAAAAATTATCATCACAAAACAAACCTAAACTATTATCCCCAATAATACCAAACCCCTAACCCCCAAAAAACCCTGAACACTCTACCCCTAAAAACCCAAAACCTTTATCACCAAGAAAACATCCTTCCAAGGATATTCTAAACATTCAACCACATGAAAATCTAAACCCTACACACCATGAAACCTTATTCCCTCATCATGAACAAACCAAAAACCATCATCCATAGAATATACTAAACCCTCTTACCAAAACATCATGAACTATCATCCCTTAAAAACTATAACCCCTAAACTCTTGAAAACCATAAACCAGCACACCCAAGTAACCCTAATCACTTATCCCATAAAAATAATAAATCTTTAGGCCCTAAAAACTCTAATACCTCAGCCATATAAAATCCTAAATTGTCAAACCTAGAAAAGACTAAACCCTCATCCCTAGAAAACCATGACTTTTAATCACTAAATAACCATAAGCCCTCATTCTAATAAAATACAAAAAACCCTTATTTTGAGAAAAAAATTCAACCCTCACTAACGGAAAACCAAAAACCTTTAGCCCCAGAAATAACCAAACCATCATCCCCAAAAAACCACTCACCTTCAACCATAGAAAAACCTAAACACTCATCTCTATAAAACCAAAAAAATACAACCCTAGAAAACCCAAAACCATCAAACCTAGAAAACCATAAACCATCAGCCTCATAAAACCCTGAACAGTTATTACCCAAAGCACCCAAAACACTCATTCCTAGAAGAACCTAAACCCTAATACCTAGAAATCATTAAGCCCTTATCCCTAAGAAACCATAAACATTCATCCCTAGAAAATAATATATCCACAACCCTCAAAAACATTATACCCATGTCACAATAAAACCATATAACCTCCTCATAAGAAAACCTTGAACCTCCATACCTTGAAAACCATAAACTCTAATACCATGAATACCCTAACCCCCCATCCACAGAAAATTCTAAACTCTCGTCTAATTAATTCCCTAATCTCCCATCCTGAGAAAATAAAATAACCTTATCCCTAGAAAACCCTAAACCCTACACAACAAAAAACCATAAACCCCATCCCATTAAATCCCAAAAACCTCAGAACTAAAAAACTGTAAACCCTCATCCCTTGAAAAAACTAAATCCTTATCCCATTAATACCTAAACTTTATCCCTAGATTCTTCTTAACCCTCAGCTCTATGAAATCCAAGATCCTTTTCCCTACGAAGCATAAACTGTATGCTATATAAACCCATAAAATCACAGCCCTAGAAAAATGTATACCCTAAACTCCCATCACAAGATAAAACTAAACCATCCTTACAAGAAATCCATAAACCCTATTCCCCATTAAATCATAAATTCTCATCCCATGAAAACCCTACCCATATTCAATGGAAAACAAAAAACCCTTAGACCCAGAAAAACATTAAATATAAACCCATGAAAACCATAAAACCTCATGCCTAGAAAATCATAGAGCATCATCCATAGAAAACGATATACAAAAATCCCCAAAAACATATAACCTAATCCCATTAAAACCCTCTACTCTCTTCCCAATAAAATCAAATACCCCATTCCCTATAAAATTCTAGACCCTTAGCCCTTGAAAAATTGAGACCATTATCCTAGTAAAACACAATAGCATAATCACAAAAAAAACCATAGATACACATCCACAAAAATTAAATACCCAAATCCCCACAAAACTATACATTCACACACCTAGAAAACCATATAATCTCCTACCTAGGAAACCCCTACACCCTCAGCTCAATAAAACCCATCATCCTCATCCCTAGAAAACCAAAAACACCTAGCCTCATAAAACCCTAAAACCTCAATCCCAAACAACCCTAAAAAATTACCCCGATAATATAAATATCCTATTTCCCTAGAAACCCTAAGTTCTCACCACTACAGCCCAACACCCACAATCCCATACAACACTATACATTTAGTCCTAAAAAATTATACTATGATGCTCCAAAAATCATAAACCCTGAAAACTAGAAACTATAAACCCTTATTCCAAGAAAACTAGAAACCCTAATCCTTCGAAAACCCTTATCCTTTTGACTCATAAATCTACAAACCCTTAACACTAGAAAAAACGAACCCTCATCACTAGAGAAACCAAAACCATCATCCGCAGAAAATCATAATCACTAACCACTATAAAACCTTAAACCCTCAGCCCTAAAAAACCAAGACCATCATCCCATGAAAACCCCAATCCATCAGCCATTAAAAAATATATAACCACAATCCCAGAAAACCATAAACCCTTCCCTGTAAAATAGTAAACCCTAAACAATAGAAAACTGTAATCCCTTTGACCTAGATAACTCTAATCCATAATCCCAGAACATTATAAACCCACAACCCCAGAAAATCATAAATCCTCAACCCAGGAAACCCCTAAACCATCATCCCCTAAAAAACTAAACCCTTATCCCCAGAGAACCCTATTCATACTTCAACAAAAAACTCTTAACCCTTAACCCTATAAAACTAAAACCCTAATACCTAGAAAACTATAAAACCTCATTCGTAGAAACCTTAAAAAATTATCCCCAAAAAACTCTAAACTTATTCACTAGAAAAACCTAACCACCAGACCACAAAAACCCAAAAACCCTAATCCCTAGAAGTATAAAAATTCTCAACCCCAAAAATCCCTAAACCATTATCCCTATGAAAAAAATGCACAACTCCAGAAAACCCTAAATTTACATCCCATATAACCCTCCACCCAAATCCTTAGATTACGTTAAACCCTTTTCTATAGAAAATCCTAAATACTCATCCATATATAACCCAAATATATCATCCCTACAAAAACTTCAACCCTTATCCATATAAAATACTAAACCCTCAGTTGTTGAAAACCCATATTCCAAAATCCCTAGATAACCATAAACCATGATCCCCAAAAAACCATAAACCCTTAGCCCCCTAAAACACTAAACATTCTACCCCATAAATTTCTAGACCCTCATCCCCAATAAAACATTAATACCCCAAACCTTTAAAGCTATAAAACACTAAGAAACAACAAACCCTAATCCCTAATCCCCCCAAACCCTAAATCCATCCCCAAATAACGTTATTACTTATCCCTAAAATACCCTAAACACTCATCCCTAAAAAATTATATGTCCTGAACCCCAAAAAACCATAAAAACTCAACTCAAAAAAACAATAAACACTCCTTCACACAAAAACATTGAACCTTATCCTCCGAGATTCAAGAAACCATCATCCAAAAGATACACTAAACCCTAATCCCAAAAAACCTCCCAAAGGCTCATCCCAATGAAAACATAAACCATCTACACCATGAAACCCTAAACCCTATTCCCCTAGAATAACAAAACCATTATACCCTAAGACCCTAAACACTCATCCCTAAAAAACTAAAGCCTCACCCCCAAGAAACCATAAACCCTCATCCCACAAAAATCCAATACACTCAACACCATAAACCCTAAATACTTAGTCCTAGAACACCCTAATCACTTAACCATAAAAAACACTAAACCCTCAAGGCAAAAAACCCAAGACCATCAGCCATAGAAAATCCTAAACCCTTATCCCAAGAAAACTATAATCCATATTCCCTAGAAATTCATAAAACCTAATCCATAAAACCCCTAAACAAGAATACCTAGTAAAACATCAACCTCAATCCCTATAAAACCCTAACTAGTTTCCCCAAAAAACCTTAAACCCCCAGTCCTAGAAAAACAATATTCCAAATTCTCATAAAACCCAAAACCCTTGTCCTACGAAAACAATAAACTCTCACCCCAAAAAATCATTTTACCTTAACTCTAGTAAAACCTACAACAATAGCCCCAAAAATCCCTGAATGCTTATCCCCATAAAAACCGAAACCCACAACCCCAAAAAAACACTAATCCCTCATCCTGAGAAAACCCAACACCCTCTACCCTTGAAACCCCAAATAAATCCTTCCTAGAAAACCCTAAAACCATATCCCTAGAAAATCCTAAATTATCAACCCTAAAAACCATAAAACCACATCAGCATAAAACAATAAATCCTCAACCCCAGAAAAACCAAAACCATTGTCACTAGAAAAACCTAAGACCTTATCCCCATACAACCATATACCCTAAACCATTGGAAACCATAAACCATTATCGCCAAAAAAACCTTATACCCTCATCCCTAGCAAAACCTAAACCTGCAGCCCTAGAAAAACTAGAACACTGACCCCTTGAAAACCCTAAACCCTTAGCCCCATAGTAACCTAGATCCATAGTCCCAGAATTCCATAAACCATTATACCTCTAAAATCCTGCACCCTCTTCCCAATAAGACCAAAAAAACCCATCCCTAGAAAACCCTAAACCCACATCCCATGATAACCCTAAACTCTCTCCCAAGAAAACCCTAAAATATCAACCATAGAAAACATTAAACCCTCATCTCCCGAAAACCATATACCGCCTTCCATAGAAAACCTCAAACCCTTCTACACATAAAACCATGGAACCTTATCCCTATAAAAACCTAAATCCTTATCCCCCAAAAGCCATAAACCCCCATCCATATAAAACCAGAAACTACCATCCCAATAAAACCACAAACACTCACCCACAAAAAACACTAACCCCATATCACCTGAAAAACATATACCCCTAGCCACAAAAAACCCTAGAATAATAGTCCCAAAAAACATAAAACCTCATCCCCATAATTCACTAAATCCTATGACTAAGATATCCCTAAACCCTCATCCATAAAAAATCAATGGAACTCTTCCCCAAAAATAATAATCCCTAATCCATTGAAACTCTTATACCATTAACCTTAGAAATCCCTAAACCCTCAGTTATAGAAGACTTTAAAACGTCATCAATAGAAAACCCTAAACCCTAAACCCCATAAAACCGTAAACAATCATCCCTAGAAAACACTAAACCCTTATTGTTACAAAACATTAAACCCTTATCCACAAAAAACAACAAGAACTAATCCCTAGAAAAAACTAAACTCATATACCCAAATAACTCTAAATACTCATACCCAAGAAAACCCTAAAACATCATCACAAAAACAATATATTTTTTACCCAAAAAACATCATACCCTCAGCGTAATAAAACCTATGATCTAATTCCAAAATAATAATAAACCCTCATCCCCCAAAAATCCAAAAATTACATCCCTAAAAAACCATAAACCCTCAACAAAAAAAACACTAAATTATATTCCAATCAAAACTCCAAACTCTATGGACTAAAAAACAAAAACCCTCATCCAAATTAAACCTACCACCCCCCCCCCCCCCAACCCACCACACACCCAAAACCTATTCCATCATCACCAAAAAACCACCATCCAAAAAAACTATAACCATATGAAATAAAACGCCCTTAAACATCAACCCCAAAAAACCCCAAAATATATGCACCAAAAACCCCTATACTATATCCTCAAAATAACTATAAACCAATAAATCCTATAATATGTAAACCCTAAGACCAAAATACCCTAACACCTCAATGAAAAAATAACTTAAACCCTCAGCCCAAAAAACCCTTAACACTCATCAATGAAAAACCCTAAACCCACTCCCCAAAAAACCTAATCCCTCATCCACGAAATCCCCAAGCACTACATCCCCATAAAAACATAAAACCTCAACCCCATAAATCACTAAACACTAATCCCAAAAAACCCTAAACTCTAAACCCAAAAATACCCAAAACCTAAAGGCCCAAAAATCCCTTAACCCTTAACCCTAAAATTTTGTAAACCCTTAGTCCTAAATACCTGAAAAACTCAGCCTAAAAAATCCTAATACCCTCGTTATCAATAAATATTAAACCCCAAATAATAGAAAATCCTTGACCATCACCCCAAATATACCGTAAAACCTCATCCATAGAATCCCTAGAATCTCTTCCCCAAAAATCCGAAGGCCCTCACACCCAAAAAAACCATAGACCATACTAAAAAAAACTCTAGTCCCTCATCACCAAAAAAACCTAGTCCCTATTCCCTAAAATCCCTAATCCCTCAGCCCTAAAACCCAAAGTCCCACAGCCCCAATAATCCCTGGAATTTAATCCCAAAAAAACAATAGACTATCAGCCCAAAGAAACACTAAACCCTCTTCCTAAAAAATCATATAACCACATCCTCCAAAAAAACCAAGACCCTCATCCCTAAGAAATGCATGATGCTCAGTCCAAAAACTCCTTGACCCTTAGAACAAAAAACTATTTCCTCATCCTCAAAAAACCAATGAACATCAGCCCCAAAAAATTCATATATCATCAACCACAAAAAACATTATACCCACAATATCAACAATTCCTAGACCCTCAGCACTAAAAAAGCCATAGACCTTCATCCCCAGTAAACCCTAGACCATCATTCACAAAAAACAATATTCATTTGGCATAATAAAAATCCTAGACCACTAGCCCAAAAAATGCTTGTCCCTTAGTTCTGAAAAAACCTTGACCCTTATCCCAAAATCCCAAAACCCTCATCCCTAAAAAACCAAATATCCTATGCACAAAAAAACTATAGACCGTTATCCATAATAAACATATAATCCATAGTAAACAACCACAGACACTCATCCCCAAAATACAATAGACCATCTGAACCAAAAATACCGAGACACCCTATCCCAAAAATCCTTATACACTTTTCCCAAAAAACAATAGACCCTCATACCAAGAAAACCAAGGACCCTTTGTCCCAAAACATGTAAAAACATCTCTTTAAAAAAGAATAATAACATCATCCTCAAAAAAAACCTAGAACCTTATCTCTAAAAATCCATATAACCTTAACCCCAAAAAACCATACACCCAAACCCATAATAATCTATATAACTTCATCACCAACAAGACCTATACCCATATCCTGAAAATTCCCAAAACCATCATCCCTAAAAAAGCTCAGAACCTCAGCCCAAAAAGAAACCCTAAACCCTCCGACCCAAAAAACACTAAACCCTCAACCCTATAAAATACCAAACCATCCACCATAAAATACCATAAACTCTCAAACCCAAAAATATCCAAAACCAACATCCCAAAAATTATCTCAACCCTCATCCCAAAAAACCCTAACTCCTCATTCTGAAAAAATCCTAAACCCTCGTCACCAAAAGGCACTAAACCAAAAACATTAAATAATAAAAAAAACTTTACATTAAAAAACCTAAACCCTCAACCCCCCAAAACCATAAACCCACAGCCCAGAAAAACCATAAAACATCTTCCAAAAAAATCCTAACCCCTCATCAGCAAAAAATCCAAAACCCTAAGCCCCTAAATACCCATAAACCTAAACCCTAAAACTCATTACCCTTTAGCCCAAAAATAAATCGAAAAACCCACCATGCCAAAGAAAACAAAAAACCTAATCACCAAAAAACCCTAGAAATCCAACCCAAACAATAATAGACCCTAACCACTAAAAAAACCAAAAAACTAATCTCTAATAAACTATAAAACAATTCCCCAAACCCCCAAACCCTCATACCCAAATAACCCTAAAACATCATCTCAGGTAATCCATAAACCCATAGTCAAAAAAATCCCTAAATCCTCTGATGCATTTCTGGACGAAAGAAATGTGTAAGTGAAGATGTAATAGAGAAATTGGGATGAATTACCAAGGCTTAATGGAAATCCCTATGTCCATGGTTTCCCTAAGCTTAAACAATATTTCTCCAGCAATGAAGATACATCCTAAATTTCCTACAAAGGGATGAGGCTGAAAAATTTAAGATTCTTAATAAGATTTAAAATTAAATGTACTAATGTGTAAGCATTACATAGGGGATAAAATAAATTATAATGTCAATATAATGTTAGAGTAACGCCCCAACTCAAATTAGAGGTCCTGGGGGAACTCAATGTTCACAAAAAAAACAAAAAAAACACTTTATCCTTCGAATTAACGATTCTATAAACAAATGTAGAGAGATTCATTCTTAATGATGATTTTACCATTGTTTTATCAACGTGATGATGTTCTAAAAATATATCCTTCCACTTAAATGTGGATATTTCATTTTGGGTACCAAATAAGTCTATTGGGTCCCACCATTTAGTAAGAGACAAAAGATTAGGCCGTTTAATTTTGAATAACTGTTGTGCTTGAAATTATTTTTAAGCCCAAGTTTATTCTCTGTGCGTTGAATCCATTCTATATCATTCCCTTCAGTTTGGAGAGTTTATTTCCTAAAATAAATGGCATCAAATTCTTCCACATATGTAGATAAGTCCCTAATGTTTAATTCTATATAAATGACCCAAAACACATCAGAAAAAACAGGCTTATAGGCACTTTTTTCCATTCATTTAAGTACATGAATTGACCATTACCACTTGGTTCCAAATTTCTATTCCAATGGGATATAATCCTCTAATTAGATAGGTGAATCTACAATTAATCTCTAGTTTGGAAATTTTCCAACTTCTGATTCTTATAATCTCACCGATTAAATGATTCATTAGACCTCTATATTTGATATCAAAATAGATTCATGAGGATTCATCATATTCCTTACATTATTCTCCACATCAATATTCTTCTGAAAATCAATCGAAATGGAACATAATTCTATTTAAGTGGTTGGATTCATTCCATAAACAAATTCAAATGCATAATGAGGCGTGGTAGCGCTTGGAGATCAGTTTTATGCAATTTCATCTTACAAAAACTGTAAATCCCAATCTCTAATATTATAGTTCACTAATTTTCATAGAATAATTCCCAAAGTATTATTGTTTATATCAATTGTCCTAGAATTTTTATTTTGATGAGACATGTGGAAAATATCTTTCAAACTGAATTTCCCTAATAATTTCCTCCCAAAAAAATTATTGTGAAATTTAGTGTCTCTCTCTAAAACAATACTGCAAGGAATTCCATGAAAATGAGAAATATCTTTGAAAAATAATTATCAATGATTTTTTAGTATAACCACAAATAAACACATACTGGGGTCCTTCCATTGATGCTATAGAATAGGTAATGGATTTCATAAATGAGGCTTCAAATTTATCATTTCTCTTTGACATGTTCCACATCTCAAAATAATTTTTTGGCCATATGATTATTTCTTTTTACAAAAAAAATTATCCATTCATTTCAAAAAGATTTTGTGGATTCCAAAATGAATATAAAATCACCCTTCACAAGTCTACTAGATGGGAAAGTACATATAATTATCCATTATAAAATGCATATTACTTTTCTTGAAGTTTAACCCATCATGTATATAATAGTCCACCAAAAATCCTTCTTCACATTGGATTATAATAGAATTTAACACTATATCATGATGAAAATCCACATTCATAAGTTTAATTCCATGAATTCAATCATCTAGATTGGTAAATAATGCATACCTTCGAGAAATAGAAACTACCACTCAGTCATTTTATCCTTTCTTGAATTTTATACACAAATTATAATGATTGTATGAATTCCACACATTTTTCAGGCCTAAAACTTATCTTCTATTTGAAATTTTTAAATATCAATGAATCATGGTTATAATGAACAAAAACTATTTTTTTCAAGAATAATGAGAGCAATAATCTTGGTATCTCACATTCACATAAAATTACATATCGTAAGATTTTTAATTCATTCTTGAATTGATAAACATATAAATAAAATATACATTGGGATGGTTTCTTTGGATGACAATAGTTTCAATACCCATTCCAATTTCTTACCATTCCAATTAAATAAAATTATAAAATCATGTAATTAAAAAAATATTCATATAACCATTTCATATTGATTTTGAATTCATCATTTCCTTCCTTTTACATCTAAAATTTACCATTATTCAAGAATTATGTGATATGAGACATTAAATTTATCCAGTTGGAAACAACACAATGATAGAATGATTCCAAACTATCAAAATACATTCCTTTTGTGACGGATTTTGATGGTGTCTAGGACTTGATTACTTCCCCCTTTGATTTGTACACAAATATTCCATCTATGGATTCTACATGTCCTAAAAACATCACATTCATTAAAAAGGACACACACTTTTATAAAATTCCATGTACCTTTGGTTCCCAAATAATGTCAAATACCTACCTAGGATGATCGACATATATGTCGATTTCTATAAAAAAAAATCAAAATATCAACCGGATAATCAAAAGAGTTAATAATAAATTGTTTGAGAACATCATTCTTGATTTGGATGAATGTACATGGATCATTTGAGATGCTAGATGGAATGACCAACCACACCAGTAATACACCATTTGGTTTGAATTATTTTTTCAACCTATCCCCATCCTTCATTCAAATATGGTGTTATCTACTCTAAAGACTATCCTTATAAAAGATTAATTTCCCATGTAATTAATTTATCATGTCATAGAGTCATGGAATGGGATTAATATTCATGATAGTAATATAATAGATACATGTTATATAAATACACATGTGATATATAAAATCCTTCATTGACACCAGTAATATTTTAATGGAACACATCCTCGTGTATGGCCTTATATAGCCTCAATCCATTAATTCATCCACTTGATTCTACAATTACTTTGATTACTCATAATTACATTGATATACTAGTTTATTAGGAAATTTTATACCAGGTGGATGATAAATATAGTGTTCAATGACTATAAATGGTGGAAATAAACCTTTAATATCACTTGTAAAACCCTCAATATATTCTTTATTCAAAGAATGATCTACCTGATAAAAAAGAATCTTTTCAGCATGGCATGACTTCTCTATGAATAATAAAGTAATTACATGAATCTTTTATGTATTTCCTTCTCACAGTGTTTTTTATTAACAATGGTTATACCTTTAGTCACATTTGTAATAATTTTTTCTCAATGAATCATGGATGGATTCAGAGAGAATTTGTAATATTATTTTATCCATATTTGAGGCAATTTTTGTTCTTCCTCTAATAAAATTTCACTTCATTATCAAAATACTAAGTCATCACAAAAAACAAGATAAATAATTCATAGGTAAAACATCTCAAATTACCTCAGGAACATAGTTCATAGAATTGGAAAATTAAATCAAAAATAGGTTTTTGACTTGAAGTGTTCTCATGTTGTTCAACTGTTGTAGTTTGTATGACCGAGGACGAATCTGAGTTGGAAGATTTAATTCCTCCTCTAGTGTTATTAAATAAATATTTATTTAACTCCAAATATCAATAAAAACCTTTCATACTCAATGATTTATTTTCAAATCATTTTGAAACATGTTTTATCATGATCTTCTTGAGAGATGATTTTAAATGGAAACTCTTCTTAGAATAAGCATGTTACCCACATCATTTTATTCAACAATATGATATTACTTATTAGATACTTCACCACCATGTTCATCCTATTTTATTTCCTATTAAAACTCATTAACATCCTTTATAGTAATAATTCAATTTTAAGAGAAATTTCACAAAAAATGACAATAGGCATGAGATTTGAAGAACTGTTGACTACCATGTTCAAAGGAGTGGGATTTTCCTTCTTGTTGTTACACATCCTTCTCTTTACCCATAGATACAACCTTCATCCTTTTATGTTCTTCTTTACACACACTATATTTATTAGAATAAATACCATTAAATTTTTTTACCACAATTCTAGTTCATGAGAACCTATTATATTGAGGTTTGATTATGATTTTCCACTTTGATTTCCAATATGAGATGATCATCAAGTAAATAGAATGGTTATAACTCAAATGAATGATATATTTAATCATTAAATCCACCCAAAAACCGTTCTTCCATATGTATCATATATTCTGAAACATCACATCACATTAATAAATTCTCAAACTCATGAATTTACTATGCAATTGTTTTATCTGCTAGTCACATGTTATGGTTTTTGAAATAAATATCTTACTTGTATCTCTTAGGGATAAATCATCTTCTCAAAATCTCTTCCAACTTCTCCTGTGAGAGTATTTTTTTAATTCCCTTCTAGTTTACAATGTTTCGTCAAAATTATCCCACAAAGAGATCTATAATCATTATACTTCCTAATTTCAACATTAAACTACTTATAATTGTAATAGTTATTAAATTTTAAGAACTATTTAATTTCCTGTAGCTATTCTAGAAATCACCTGGATTCATACTCAAAGTATAATATAGGATCATGATCTTAAATATTCATTCAATGTCTTCAAAATATCTTCTTCTTCTTCTTCACATATCTATATATAAATAATTAGAAACATTAACATTTTTATAGTCTTCATAAAATGGTGTTGAATTATGCCTATTTTTTGGAGAGAGTTATTGGAGAGGCCCATGCAAGGGAGGGGAATCAAGTCATCGTTCTCTCAATAGTTGAGAAATTTGATCACTAATTTGATTAATTTGTGGTTGTAGCTATGGATTAGCTTTTTACCATGGGCTACACGGAGAACAAGATCCCCTTTTTCGAGACATGGTGGAGATGTTTTTTTGTTTTGGATTAATAAGAAGAATGTGGATGAACTTATTAATATGAAACATAGATTTGATACCAAACTGATGTTTCACCTGAATCATGAAACGAGTAAGTGAATGATGAGCAATGAAATTTACCAGAATGAAAAAGTCTTAATGGAAGTTCCATTCCCAATAGTTTCTCCAATCATAACGGCTAATTCCCTAAAAAGGGAGATGCTCTGTCAATTTGAGAAAAGGGTAGATATTAACATAAAAATATTAACCTACAAATTAAATTTCATAGGATTCAATTGTAACCATTATAATGTATTGAATATAAAATATAAAAACAAAATATTTTGATATTAATTACCCAAATTGAATTAAATTTATTGGGGGGAACTCAATGATCACATAAAAATCTAAAATCTGCTTTCCCAGACTAATTGATGAACCTATAAGCTAGATTTTCAAGATTCATTCTTAATGATTCTTTTTTAATGTATTCATCATATTCAATGTGTTTCTACAAATTTAATTCCATTTCCATTGGGCTGTGCAATTTTGGTCATCAAATAAGTGTATTTTGGCCCACCATTTTTTTGTATTCAAATAATTGAATGTTGGTTCAATTCAAATAATAGTTGGGATTAACAAATTTATCAAGGAAAATGCAATATTATTTTAATTAGTCTAGTTCATATCAAACATATCTCAAAAATCCATAAACCCTCATCCTCAAAAAATCCAAAAGGATCGTCCATAAAAAAACAGTACTGTCATATCCAAAAATCCTTTAAATATCAGCCGGAAAAATCCTAAAACCTCATCCCCAAAAGACCATAAAACCTCATCCCCAAAAAATATTAAACCCTCAACCCCAAAAAACACAAAACCCATGTCCCCAAAAAAACAATAAAATTTTTTCCTTAAAAACCCCTAAACACTCATCCAAAAAAGAAACATGAACACTCAACACCAAAAAACCTGAAACAAGCATCCATGATACAACCAAAACCCTCTACCACAAAAAATCATAATCACTTATCCCCTAAATACCACATACCTTTATCTATAAAATATATAAAACCAAAATCCACAAAAATCATTTAACATTTAGTCCAAAAAAGAATCTGAAAACCCCATCCGCAAAAACCCCTTGGCGAACAACCCACAAAAACACTCAACCCTAAAAATATCTAAACCCTCATCCACCAAAATCCTAAAAACCATATCCAAAAAAGCCTAAGTACTTATCCCAAAAATACCCTCAATATAAATTCCAAATATCCCTAAACCCTCTACCCTAAATAAAAATGATCCTTTATCACCAAAATTTTTTAAACCCCCTCCCTAAAGGATTCCAGAACCATTTTCCCCAAATAACCATAAACCGTCACCCCCGCAAATGCATAATACCTCAACCGTAAAAAATCCTAAATCCTCCACCCCAAAAATAACAATAATATAGGCCGCATAAAACTATAAACACTCATCCAAAAAATACATAAACCCTCTACACCAAAAAAACATTAAACCATCAGCCAAAAAAATCCCCAAACCCTCATCCCCAAAACCTCCCTAAACCATGATTCCCAAAAAACCTAAACCATATTCCACAAAATCCCAAAATCATAATCCCCCAAAAAATCTCTAAACCCCCTTACCCCAAAAAAACTAATACTATATCCCCCACAAATCCCTATTCCCACATCCCTAAAAATATCTAAGCCCAAGGCCCAAAACACCCTAAACACATTGACCCAAAAACAAAAAACCCTCACCCCCAGAAAATCGTATAACCTCAAACCCCTAAATACCAAAACCCCCAATCCACAACACCCATAATCCCTCATCGGAAAAACACCCAAAACCCTCATTCCCTAAAACTCATAAATCCCAACCCTAAAAACCCTAAACACTCATCCACCAAAACTCTAAACCCTCAGTTAATAAAACCTAGACCCGCTTCCTCAAAAACCCATAAACCCATAACCCCAAAAACCCCTATACCATCATCCCCCAAAAAACCTAACTCCTAAACCAATGAAACCCTAAAAACTAAAAAAAATAACAAATAAAATAACCCAAAAACCAAAATAAATCATCCAAATAAACTACAAAACATTTGTCCCAAAAAACCATAAACCCTCATTCAAAAACCCATAATCACTTAGCCAAAAAAACCCAATAATCTAATTACACAAAAAGTATAATGACAAAGAGTAAAAAAAACCCATAAACCCTAAGAACCAAAAGGAAATAAATACTCATAATAAAAAAACCATCAACCATTAACCCCAAATAACCATCAATCATGATCCCCAAAATCCCATAACCCCTTGATAGAAAACCCCCAACACTTATCCCACAAATCCTTCAACATTCATCCCCAAAACCCCTCAACCATGAGGCCCAAAAACCCTCAATCTCCATCCCTAAGAAACCATAATACCCCCCCCCCCCGCATTGTCAAACCTCATTCCCAAAAAACCCTCTACCCTCAGCCCCAAAAAACCCTCAACCCTTATCCCTAGGGAAACTTCTATACATAGTCAAAACAAATCTTCATCCCCCAGCCACAAAATAACCTAAACACTTATTCCCAAAATACATAAACCCACACCCCCCAAAAAAACCTAAACACACATCCCCAATGACCCTTAAACCACAAGCACCAAAGAACCCTAAACCCCAATAAAAAACCCCTAAATTATCAGCCTGAAAAAATTGGAAAACCACCTGTGAAACAAAACCCAAAACCATCATAACCAATAAAACCAATACCCTTATCCCCAAAATCCCCTAAAACCATAGTAAAAACCCATACAAACCCTCAGAGAAAAATATAACTAAAACATCACATCCAAAAAACACTAAACCCTAATCCCCAAAAATCCATGAGTCTGGTGTCCAAAGAACCATAAACCATCAGTACCATAAAATGATAAACTCTCAGTTCTCAAACCCCTAAAACCTTAGTTCCAAAAAACCATAAACCCTTAGCCCCAAAACCCAATAAATTCTACCCCAAAAAACACTAATCCCTCATCCCCAAGAATACATAAACCCTCCCCCCCCAAAACCAAAAATCTCAAATCCAAAAAAAACCCTAATCCCAAAAAAACCATATACCCTCATCCCCAAAAAACTCGGAGCCCAAAAAAATACAAAACCATCATTCATCGAAAAAACCTATGATGATCAAAACAAAAAATCCCTAAACCCTTAGACATAAAAATCATACACCATCATCCCTAAAATACACTAGACCCTAGACCCCAAAATACCATAAACCCTCATCCCCAAGAAACCCTAAACCCTTAGGCCCCAAAACCCTTGAAACCACAACCAAAAAAACCATAAACCGTAAACCCCAAAATTCCCTACACCCTTAGCCCGAAAAATCATAATACCATAGCCCCAAATAATCCTATATGATCATCCAAAATAACTATAAAACTCTCATACCCTCAAAACCGTAAATCATCTTCCCTAAAAAAACCTTAAACGCTCTATTATAATAATACATAAACCCTCAACCCCCCCCCCCCCCCCCCCCCGCCAATCTCAAACGAAATCCCCATAAAGTCATAAACCATCATCCAAAAAATACCCTAAACCGTGATTAAAAAAATTATATACCCAAAGCCCCATAAATACCTAAACCCTAATTACCAGACACCTTATACCCTAAAAACCCTAAAACCTAAACCCCACAAAATATGAAATCCTCCAACTCAAAGACCAGTAAACCCCCATCCCCATATGCAAAGTCCCTCATCCCCGAAAAACCCTAAATAGTCATTCCCAAAAAAACAATCATCCAAAAAACATCCAAAAATTCAATACCTCAAAACCCTAAACCCACAATCCTAAAAACCACTTAACCTTATTCCCCAAAAAAACATAAACACTCATCCCTAAAAAACTAATACCCACAGCCCCAAAAACCCCTAAACACTCAACAACAATAAACACTAACCCCCTACACAAAAAACACAAAAAATAAGTACCCCAAATCTCCTAAATCCTCAGAACCAATACACCAAAAACCTCATGCATCAAAACCCAAAAATCCACTTCCTAAAAAACCATAAATACAGAACCAAAAAAACGCTATTGAATCAACCCCAAAACAACCTTAACCCTCTTACCCAATACACCCTATACCCTTAACCACAAATAAACCCTAAACTGTCACCCTGAAAAAAAAACGTATCCCTTCATTCCAAATAAACTAACCACTCAACATAAATGAACTATAAACCCTCATCCTAATAAAACTCTAAAACCTCACCCCCAAAACCCACTAAAACATCATCACCAAAAAACACTGAAACCTCATCCCCAAAAAACCCTAAACACTCTACCCTAATAAACCCTAATCCCTCATTCTAGAAAAATAATAAACCCATAGAGGGTTCTGGTATATAATGGTTTAAAATAACTTCTGTATTATAGTTGGATGTTTATTAGGGATAAGGATTTATAGTTTTTTAGGGAAGATGATTTAGGGGATATTTGGAGCTGAGGGATTTTGGGGATTTTGGGAATATGTGTTTAGTGTTTTTGGGGTCTAAGGTTTTAGGTTTCATTGGGTCTAATGGTTTTTGGGTTTTTGGAGCTGAGAGTTTTGTGTTTTTGGGTTATGGTATGGGGTTTTATGGGGGGTCGATGGGTTTGTTTTTTTAATATATTTTAGGCTTTTTTCGGTTTTGATGGTTTAGTTTTTTATGTGGGTGTGGTATTTTTTGGAATTATTTATTTTACTTATGAGGGATAAGTGAATTGGGGTATCGGTGTAGAGGATTTAGGGGTTTTTGGAAGAATGTTTTGGTGTCTTTTGGGTTGATAGTTTGTAGTTTTCTTGGTGAGGAGTATTTTGGTGTTTTTGGAGATGTGGGTATAGGTTTTTTGGGGATGAGTGTTCTGTATTTTTCGGGGAAGTCGTTTTAGGGGGTTTTCGGGATGATGATTTTTTTTTGGATTATGGTATAGGGATTTTTTAGGATGAGGGTCTTGGGTTTTCAGGGATGACTGTTTAGGGTTTTGGGGATAAAAATCAAGGACCTTTGGAAATGAGGTTTTAGGGATTTTTTAGGCTGAGTGTTTAAAATTTTTGGGGTTTATGTCTTAGGGACTTTTTAGGGTTGATGAGTTAGGGATTTTTAGGGATAAGGTTTTAGGGATTTTTAGGGCATTGGATATACAAATTTATCTGAGATGAGGGTTTAGGGTATATTTTTGAAAACATTTATAACATCTGGGGGTGATGGTTTAGTATTTTTTGGGGTGAGGTTTTATACCTTTATAAGGATACATGTTTAGGGGTTTTTTAGGATATTTTAAGGTCTTTTCTGGCTGAGGGATTTATGGTTTTTGGGGGGTATTATTTTAGGTTTTTTGGGGCTATGGGTATAGGGTAATTTTGGGGATGATGGTTTAGTGTTTTTATGGTAGAGGGTTTAAGGGTTTTGGGGGTTGATGGTTTATAATTTTTGGGGGATGAGGGTATAGGGTTATTTTGGAATGATGATTTAGGGTCTTTTAGGGATAAGGGTTTATGGTAATTTGGATTTTAGTGTTTAGGATTTTTTTGGGATTAGTTTCTATGGTTTTTTAGGGTAATGATTTAGGGTTATTGGGATGAGGTTCTATGGTTGTTTTGTTTGCAGGGATATGGTTTTTTGGGGATGAAGGATTAGGGTTTTTTGGGATGAGGGTTTAGGGTTTTTGGGGAAATAGGGTTTAGTTTTTTTTGGATGACGGTTTTTTGTTTTTTTCGTGGGGAGGGGGTGAGTGTTTAAGGTCTTCTTTGGATGATAATTTATGGTTTTTTTGGTAGAGGTTTAGGGGGGTTTAGAACTGAAAGTTTAAAGTTTTATGTGATATAGGGTTTATTGTTTTTGTATCATCAGGTTCATGGACTTTTGTGTCTTAGGGTTTATGGTTTTTGTGGATAAAGGTTTTTGGATTCTTGTGGTAGAGTTTTTAGGGGTTCTTGATTGAGGTTTTAGGGGATTTGGGGGATTACGGTATATGGGTGTTTTGTTCCAAGGATTTGGTGGATTTTTTGATAGAGAGTTTAGTGTTTTTGGGGAATATTACTTAGGGGTTTGGGTGATGGGGATTTAGGGTTCATTGGGGATAGGGGGTTTATGGGTCTTTGGGGATGGGGGTTTAGCAATTTTGGGGTTTATAGTTTAAGGTTTTTTGGGGATAAGGGTGTAGGATATTTTGGGGATGAGGGTTGAGGGTTTTTTGGAGCTGAGGGTTGAGGGTTTTTTGGGGCTTATAGTCAATGGTTTTTTAGGTTTGTGGGTAGAGGGTTTATTGGGGATGAGGATTGATTATTTTTTTGGGATGAATGATGAGGGATATGGGGTAGAGTGTTGATGGTTTTTTGGGACTGAGGGTTGAGTGGTTTTTGGGGCTGAGTTTCAATGGTCATTTGGGTTTATGGTTAATGGTTTTTTAAGGATAAGGGTTTTTTGGATTTCTATTTTTGAGGGTTTTGTGTTTTTTGGGGTAGTAGGTTCTATGATTTTTTTTGAATAAGATTTTAGGGGTTTTGGGATGATGGTTTGAGGTTTTTTGGACTAAGTATTTAGGGTTTTTTGGAAATACGGTTTATGTTTTTTTTGGATATACTATTAATCCTCATCCAAAAAATTACTTAACCCTCATACAAAAAAAATATAAACCCTCGTACCCATAAATTCCTTTAACCTAATCCATAAAAACACAAAACCCTCATCCCACCCAAAAAACCAAAACCATAAACACCATAATATCCTAATCCCTATACATGAAAAAATTCTAAACCCTAAATACCAAAAATCTATAAACCCTTAACCCAAAACTCCCTAAAACGTCAATAGAAAAAACCCTAAAACATCATCCCAAAATAATGATTAATCCTCTACCTCAAATCCCTATCCTAATATCCAGAAAACCAATAAATCATTAGTCAAAAAACCCTTAAATCATTAGTCCAAAAAACCCCTAAACTATCTTCTAGAAAAATCCATAAACTCTGATCTCAACATATACATAAACCATCATCCCATAATACTCCAAACCATCGTCATGAAAAAACCCTAAACCATCAAAACCAAAACCCCAAAACCCTCATCCCTAAAAATCTCTAAACACTTGGCCCCCAAATATCATAAACCCACTGATTCAAAAAAAACCTATAACTCTTCCCCAAGGATCCCTATGCCCTAATCCCCAAAATACGATAAACACATAGACTCAATAAACCATAACCCTAAATCCTCAATAATCCTAAAAACTCATCCCCAAAAAACTATAATCCCTCTACCACAAAATCCCATAAACCCTCTTCCCCAAAAACCCTATTCACTCATCTAAATAAAAACCAAATCCCACAACTCAAAAAACCCATAAAACCAATTCCCCAATATACCCTAAACCCTCATCCCCAAAAACAACTTAACCCACATCCTTAAAAACCCTAGATAGTCATCCCTACAAAACCCTAAACCCCCTTCCCTAAAAAATAGTAAACCCTCATCCCAAAAAATACTTAAACCCTCATCCCTATAAAACCATAATCCCTCATCCCCAAAACCCCTAAAACCTCATCCCATATAACCCTAAACCCAATATAATGAAAAACCAAAACTCTTATTCCATAAAAACACCAAATACTCATCCCAAAAAACCCAAAACGCTTAATCCTAAAAAAATCCAAATCCCTCAACCACAAAAACCACATCCCCGAAAACCCTATTCCTTCATCCCAAAAAAACCCTAATCACTCATCCCTAAACAACCCTAAAACGTGTCCCAGAATACCCATAACCCTCATATCTAAAAAACCTAAATCTTCAATCCCCCTAACCCAAAAACCATTGTCCCCTAAAATCCAAATACATGAGACCCATAAAACCACATATCCCTCAACACATTAAAAAACCTGAACCCACTTTTTCAAAAGAACCATAAACCCTCATCCAAAAAAACCCTCAACCCTTATCGATAGAACCCTTAATCCCTCATCCCCAAAATATAATAAAACCTCATTCCCAAAAATATTAATACCTCATCCCCAAAAAACCCTGAAATCATAGCACTAATAAACACTAAACATTCATGTCCAAAAAACCACAACCCTCAGCCCCCCTCCCCCCAAATCAAACACACTTATCCCCAAAAAAACCCAAAATCCACAGCCCCAAAAAACCTTGAAGCCACATCAAAAAAATATCATAAACCATCAGCTACAAAAAACAATAAATTCACATCCCCAAAAAACCCAAAACCATCACCAATAAAAAAACATAAACCCTCACTCCATACAATTTTGAAATACTAATCCCAAAAAAATTCTAAAACCCTAAAATCAGAAAACCTTAGACCCTAATCCCCAAATAACGCTAAATAATTATCCCAAAAATATCTAAACCCTCATCCCAAAAAATACTAATCACGTATCCCCATGAAACACTTAAACATGTACCTAAATAAACCCTAACTCCTCAACCCCCAAAAACTTATTCTGTAATCCTAAAAACCATTGAACCCTCAATCCCAAGAAACAAAAAACCATTACCCCCAAAAATATAAACCCTCATTTCAAAAAAATTTAAACCCTCATTCCAAAAAAACTAAATCCATCATCCCCAAAAAACCATAGACCCTGACCCAAACCCCCCCCCCTGATCATTAGACACAAAAAAACTATATACCTTTATCCCCAAAAAACACTAGACCTTCATCCCTAAAAATCAATATACACTAGCCCCAAAAAACACTACATACACATCCTAGAAAACCCATGACCATCTGCATTAAAAAATAAATACTATTTTCCACATAAAACCATGAACCCTCATACCCGGAAAAACCTAAATTCTCAGCCCTTATGAATAGTAATCCTATAGCCACAAAAACACTAAACCCTCACCCCAAAAAATACCATATACCCTTAATCCCAAAAAACAATAGTACCTTATCCCCAAAAAACATAAATACTCATACTCGAAAAATGCTTAACCATCACTCATAAACAACAATAACCCGTAATCCCCAAAATATGCCAAAATAGTTACCCATGTGTTATTAATCCTTTAAAAACAAAAAAACCTAATCCATAAGCCCCCCAAAAACACTAAACCCACTTCAGAATAAATCCAAGACCATATTCCCCATAAAACATAAACCCTAATCCAAATAAAACCTAAACCCTAAACATAAAAAACCCCAACCCTTAGCTCTAAATTATTTTTAATCCTCATCCCCTAAAAACTTCAACCTTCAACCCCAAAAAACCTTCAACCCTCGTACCCCAAAACAATAAAACTCATCCCCACAAACCATAGACCTCATCCCCAAAACACACCCAATTTATAGACCAAAAAACCATCAATCACATCCCTAAAAAACAATAAACACCCATATTGAAAAATAGTAATCTCTAAGCCACCAAATCCCTCAATCAATCACTCCAAAACTTTAAACCCTCCTCCAAAAAACCATAAACCCTAATCCCTAATAAACCCTAAAACCTAATCCCTAAGAAACACTAAACCGCCAGCCCCAAAACCATAAACCTATATCTCTAGAAAAATGTAAACCCTAAAACCCCAAAAAACAATCAATGTTGTTCCTAAAAAACACTCAATACACGACCCTAAAATTCCCTCAACCCTAAGCCGTGAAAAAATATATAAATCTTGATCCCCAAAAAATATGATACCCTTAGACTCAAAATACACAAAACCCGCATCCTGAAAAATTGAAAACCCTCATCCACAAAAATCTATAAATGGTTATCCAAAAAAGCTAAAAAATAATCCCTATATTACATAAAACATTAGTCCTAATATATCCTTAAATCCTATCCCCACAAAACACTACACCCTCATCCCAAAAATCTTGTAACCAACATCACAAAAAAAACATTAAATCCTCACCTCCCAAAAACCCTAAACCCTCTTCCCCCAAAGCAATAAACTATCAACCCCAAAAAAACCCTAAAACCCTCAACCCCAAAAAATTATAAATGTCTAGCACCAAAACAATTGAAACACTTTACCTTGAAAACCCATCAACCCACCTACCCAAAAAAACATCAAATGTCATCCCCAAAAAATATCTAACCCTAGTCCCCAAAATACCCTAAACAATCTATCCCAAGAAACCATAAACCCACATCCCCAAAAAACTAAAAACCATTAGCTCCAAGAAATATACCCCCTTCTAAAAAAACATAAAACTCATAGCCTAAAAAACCATAAACCCTCATCACCAAAATACCATTAACCCTTATCCCATTAATACCCTAAACCAAGTTCCCCAAAAACCCTAATTTCATTGATACAAAATACATTGAACCATTAGCCATAGAAAATATTTATCCCTTATCCACCCAAAAACCCAAAACCGTGATCCCCAAAAAAACCTTATACCCTAAGCCACAAAACGCTAAATCTTGATCCCTAAATACCCTAATATTCAATTCAAAACAATTGAAATAGCCGTCCCTAAAAAACACTAAAACCACATCCCAGAAAATCATAAACCACTAGATCACAAAAAAAACTAGACTATCATCCCATCAAAACCCTTGATCCTCTTCCCCAAAAAACCATAGATCATTTTCCACTAAAAACCCTATATCCTTAGCCTAAAAATCCTTATTACCTTTTAAATTAAAATCCCTAGACATTCATCCCCAAGAATACTGTAGATTGTAATGCCCCAAAAACCCTATACCGATCGCACAAAAAAACAACTAGTCCATCATCCTTAAAAAACAAGTGAACTTATTCCCCAAAAAACACTAGAACCTCATCCCAAAAAAACCTACACCCTTAACCTGAAAATACTCTAGACCCTGAGCCCTAAAAAATCCTAAAACCTCATCCCAAAAAACCCTAAAACCTTAGTACCAAAATACTGTAAACCTTAATCGCTGAAATGATACCCTAAACCATTAGACCTGGAAAACCCTAAAAAATTGGGGCCCATAACAATAAACCCTTATCATTATAAAATATAAAACCATCAACCCAAAAAAAACCCAAAACCCAAAACCCTAAAAACCATAAATTCTCTCCCCTAAAAAACCTAAACCATGAGAAAGAAAAAATTGTAATCCAAAATCGTAACATCAAAAAACCCAAAACCCTCATAAACAAAAATAGTAAAACCTCACACCCAAAATCCCTAAATTCTTATCCAAAAAAATCAAAAACATCTTCCCCAAATATCGTAATCCCCAATCCCCAAAGAACTCCCAACCCTCATCCCAAAAAACCGCTAACCCCCATGTCCAAAATACCCATTATCGTCATCCCCAAATAAATCCTCAACACTCATCCCCCAAAACACTCAACCCATAGCTACAAATAACCCCAAACCTTCATCCCCAAAAGAAACTAATAATGATCCATAAATACCCTAAATAGACATACCCAATAAACCCTCTACTGTCAGTGCCAAAAATCCATCAAACCTCATAACTATAAGGCAATAAACACTCATACAAAAAAATCCCGCATCCCTAAAAACCCTATATCTCTATTCCTGGAAAACCCTCATAAAAAAACCATAAACCCTCAACCCCTAAAAAATATAAAATATCATTTCTAAAAAATAGTATACCCTCATCCGTAAAATAACCAACACACTCATATTCAAAAAACAATAAACCAGAATTCCCAAAAAAACCTCAACCCAAATCCCCAAATCCCCTCAAACCTCAGTCCCAAAAAGCATGAACCCTAATCCCAAAGAAATGGAAACCTTCAACCCCAAATAACTTTAAACCAACATCTCCAAAAAAACATTAAACTGACATTCTGTAGTATCCTAAACCCTGAGAACCTAAAAATATTAAACCCTCAACTGCCAAAAAATACTAAATCCTCATCCCCAAAATTCCTAAAAACTAAGTCCCAAGAATCCCTAAACCTTCTTCCCCAAAAAACCCTAAACCCACATCCACAAAAGACGTAAACCCTCAGACCAAAAAAATCATAAACGCTCAGTCCAAAAAATGATAATGTCTTAGCCCAAAAAAATATAAACCCTCATCCCCAAGAAACATGAAATCATCATCCCAAATAGAAACTAAACCCTTATATCCTAAAAAACTAGAAACACATAACACCCAAAACAATCCACCCTCATCCACAGAAAAAACCCACAACCCTCATTCCAAAAAAAAACAATCAATCCTAAGCACCAAATAACCCTACACACTCTGTCCAAATAAATAATAAATTCTCATCCCTAGAAAACCCAAACCCCTCTACCTCAATAAACATCAACCCTCATCCCAAAAAACACTAATCCCTAAACCCCCAAAACCCTAAACCATCGAACCCAATACCCCCTAACCCTTATCCTAAACAAAACTGAAAAATAGCCCCAAAACACCCTAATATCAAAGAACTAAAAAACAATGAACCATCAGCACAGAAAAAACACATAACCACCATCCCAAAAATACCAGAAACGACATCCACAAAAAACCTAAACCTTCATCCTTAAAAAACCCAGAACCCTCAATACAAAATAAAAACCATGAACCCCAAACCCAAAAAATACTAAACACTCTGTCCCAAAAATCCCTGAACCATAATCCCCAAAAAACACTAACCCCACTTCCCCAAGAAACTCTATGCCCGGATCTCTAAAAACCCCAAAACACTCATCCGTAAAAACCACAATGCTCAGTTTCTAAAAAACATAAAATCACTTCACCATGAAATTGTTTATCCTCAATCCCAATGATCCTTGAACCTTCTATCCCATAAAATAACCCTCGTCCCTAAATTTTTTTTAACACACATCCACTAATATACATGAACCCTTATCCCCAAACCATTAACCCTCAGCTCTATCAAATGTGGGATATCTTATTTACAATTAAAAATAAACCATCAGCCATAAAAACATAGAAACATAAACCCTAAAAAACCCAAGACCCCCATCCCTAACAAACCTAGAACCCTCATTCTGAAAAAATTTATGAATCATCCTCCCCATAAAAACATTGAAAATACATCATAAAAACAACTTCACCCACATACCCAAAAAAACTCGGATACCATTGACCCAAAAAACCCTAAAACCCTTAGAAATAAATAACCATGAAACATTAGACCCTAAAAACCAAGAACCCTTAGCAACAAAAATCCAAAAACCATCAAGCCCAAAAAAATTCCACCGTCCTACACAAAAAAAAACAATATAACCTAGGAACTAAAAAACTATAAATACTAATCCCCAATAACCATAAACCCTACGCCACATCAAAAATCTAAACCCTTAGCCCTAAAATACCATAAACCACCATTCACAATAAACCATCAACCCTAATCCAAAAAAAACCTTGAAACCTCAACCCCCAAAAACCCTAAACCCTCAAACCCAAAAAACAATAACCCCTCATCCCTAAATAATACAAACAGTATTCTCTAAGAAACCATTAGACTTTGTCCCCTAAAAACCCTAAAACCTCAACCGTAGAAAAAAAACCAATATTCCATAGAATAGTAAATCCTTATCCCTCATACCCTAAACCACAAGCCCCAATAAAATATCAATTACCAACCATAAAATACGTTAAAACCTCATCCCAAAAAAAACATTAAACCCTACGAAAAAAAAATTAAATCCTTTTCTGAAAAAATGGAAATACCTCATCCCCAAAAAATCATGATTCCTTGTTACTAAAAAACACTAAACTATCATTCTCATAAATCATATAACCCTAATATCCTTAAAAATTGGAAACATAATCCTCAAAACCCCACCCCCACTCTTAGTGAAAAAAAACCATAAACCATCTATCCCAAAAAAACTAAACCCTTATCCCTAAAAAACATTCAACCCTCATAAAAAAACATAAACCCACTGCACCAAAATAACCTCAACACTCTTCCCCAAAAAAATATTATCTACCTTTAAATAACCTTAACCATTAAATACAAAAAAATTATCCCGAAAAAACCCTCAAGAATCATCCCCAAAAAAATCTAAACCCTCATCTTAAATAACCCATAACATTGAGACACAAAAAACATTGATCCCATAACCCCTCAAAACCCCTAAATCATCAGCCCTAAAAACATTGAGCACTCAACATGAAACAACCCTAAACTATAATCCCAAATAAAACCTACTCTCTCAACACACCAAAATACTAAACCAAATCGAAAAAACCTTGAACCCTCATCCAAAAAAAACCTAGAACCCCCATCCACAAATGATCACTCAATATTTATCCCTGAAATACCTGGAACCATCAAACCTCAAAAACATTCAACCCTCAACTCAAAAAACCAAAAACCCACAGTCCTTAAAAAAACCCCTATACTAGAATACACTAAAACATAACCCCCCCCCCCAAAACCCTAGACATGTAGCAAAGAACCCTAAATCTTTAATCCACAAATCACTAAACCTTTATCCCCAATATAGCTGACCCCTTGAATACAAATAAACCCTTAACACTCTTCCACAAAACCCTAAACACTCTGCACCAAAACCCTACACACTCATACCCAAAAATCCATGAAGCCTAATCCCCAAAAATCCCAAAACTCTCAACCCCAAAAACCAACAACACCAAAAAATATAATCCCTCAACCCCCAAAAAGACTAAAAACATATCCCTTGAAAACATTAATCATACATACCGAAAAAACCCTAAACTCTCATCGCCAAAAAAACATAAACCCTCAACTAAAAAAAATCCCTAAACCCTTATCCTTAAAAACCCAAAAACCTAAACCCCAAAATATATTAATCCTCAGCTTCTTGAAAACTAATCCAACATTCACAAAAAAAAATAACCTCATCCACAGAATAACCTAAATCATAAACCACCAAAACACATCAACAATTGATGGAAAATACCATAATACCTCATTCCCATGAATCCCTACACACTTTCCCCCAAAAACCCTAGACATTGATCCCCAAAAAAACCCTAAACCCTCATCCCAGAAAACCCAAAAAACTCACACTATGAATCTATAAACCCTCAACCCCAAAAAACCATTACCCTTAGCCTAAAAAAACCCTGAACACTTATCCCTAAAATCCATAGACCAATATCCCCTATAATCCATATACCCCCAACCATGATAAACACTAAAACCTCATAACTAGAAAACCCAATCCCCAATCCCCCAAAAATATAAAACCTCCACTCAATAAAATCATAAACCCCTAAAAATAATAACATTATACCCTCATCCCTACAACCCTAAACCACCAACCCCAAGAAACCTGAAACACATATCCCCAAAAAACCATCAACAATCATCCCCAAATAACCCAAAACTCGTAGCCACAAACCCCTCAACTCTTATCACAAAAAAACCCACAACCCTCAGAACAAAAATAATAGTCAACACTACATCCCAAAAAACCCTAATCCCTCATCCCTTAAAAAACCAAACCATCATCTCCAAAAAAACCATCTTCCCAAAGACCCAAAAAATTGTGAACCCTTAGCCAAAAAATTCCCTAAACCATCACCCTACATAACATGAAACCTTCAACATCAAAAGGATCTAGAACCTTAACCAAAAATCCCTGAACCCGCCGCCCTAAATAATTCTCAACCATCACCCCCATGCAATAACTCAACCCTTAGCCCACAAAAAACAATAACCAACTTTCCCCAAAAAAAACCCTCAACCCTCAGCCCTAGAAAACAATCAACCCTCGTATAATAAAACCTCAACCCTCTTAAAGGAAAAACCATGAACCCATATCCCCAAAAAACATTCATCACCTGGCCCCAAAATACCCTCAACCCTCATCCCCAAAAAACCATCAACACTCATCCACAATAAAAAACTATCAAAAATCATCCCCAAAAAACTCAAAACTCTATATACCAAAATCATTCAACCCTCATCCCAAAAAAGTAAACCATCATCCCCATGAAAAAGAAATCCCTAAGCCCCAGAAAACACTAAATAGTCATTTTAAAAAACCATCAACCATCAACCCAAAATAACACCAACAATAATCCCAATAAAAATACCACAACACACATCCTGAAAAAACCATCTACTCTTAGCCACAAAAAACCGACAATCCTCATAAAAAAATCCTCAATAATAATCCCAAAAAAATACCTCAACACTTGGACTCAAGAAACCCTAAACCCTAATACACCAAAACACTAAATCCCCATCGATAAAAAAAGTAAAACGTAATCCCTAAGAAACCAATTTTTTGTATCCCTAGAAAACCTTATAACATTATTCGTGACAAATTATAAACCCTAAAATATAACAAAACCTAAACCATGAGAACTAAAAAAACCGAAAACCATCATCCCAAAATACCCTCATCCCTCATCCCCAAAAAACCCAAAGCCCATATATGAAAAAACTGTAAACATTGTTCCGCAAAAAACATTAAACCCTTAGACCCAAATACACTAAACCCTCAACCCCAATATACAATAAACCCATATCCCCTTAAAAACTCTAATATCATAGCCTCAAAAACCCATATTACGCAGTCCCCAAAAATCATCATCCCTCAACCCAAAAAACACACTCACTCCTAAACCAAAAAAAATCCCTAAACCATCTTCCCCAAAATAACATCAACCCTCGTCCCAAATAATCCTTAGCCCTCATTGACCAAAAACAATCAACCCACATCACTAGAAGTCACTTAACCCTAAACCCCAATTAACCCTCATTACTCTCACCAAAAAATCTATAAAAACTCACATCAAAAAACACTTGATCCATCTACCCCAAAAAACCCTAAAACATCATCCCAAAATACCATAAACCTGATTCCCCAAAAAACCCAGATCACTTAGCATCAAAAAAATAAAAAACCCTCATCCACCTAAAAAATACTAAACCCGGAATCCCCATCCCAAAAAACCCTAAACCCTCATCCCTAAAGAACCCACAACCTTATTCCCCCAAAACCCCCCACCCTCATCCCATAAAAAACCAAAACCCTCTGCCTCAAAAAACCCTAAACCCATATCGCCAAAAAATATTCAGCCCTAGTCCTAAAAACCCACAATCCTAAACCCCACAAAACACTCAAACCTTATCCCAAAAAACCGTCATCCCTTTTCCCCAAAAAAACCATCAACCCTCAGCCCATATAAACCCTAATCTCTCCACCCATACATGCATCAACCACCTGCCCCAAAATGACATCAAACTTCAAAACCGAAAAATAATAAAGCCTCATCCCCAAAAAACAACCAACCCACATACCCAAAAAAACCAAAAACTTCATAAACATAAACCATAAACACTTATCAACAAAATCAAAATACCTTTATCCCAAAATAACATTCAACACTCATCCCCAAGAATCCTAAAACCTCATAAAAACCGTTAACCCTCATCCATAAAAAAATAGAACCAAAACACTCAAACATTATCCCCCAAAAACATCAACCCTTATCCCAAAAAACCCAACATCCTCATCCCCAAAAAACAACAAACACTCACTGAAAAAACCCTAAACACATAGCCCCAAAAAACCCTAAAACCTAAACCCTAAAAAAACATGAACAATTATCCCCAATGAACTCTCCACCATCATCCCCCAAGAAAATATCAAACCCCAAACTGAAAACCCCTTATCCCTTATCTCCAATAATCCCACAACCCATAACCCCAAAAAAACCCCAAACCTCATCCCCACCAAACCCTCTACCATTTTCCCCAAACAATCATCAACCTCGAGCCCCAAAAAAACTCTCAACCCTCAACCCCAACAAACCATTAACCCTCATCCATAAAACATCTTCAACCCTCAGCCCCAAAAAATTCAAAACCCTCATTTACAAAAAAAAACACTCATCCCTAAGCCCCAAAACATTCACAACACTCTACCATAAGAAAACAATAAACCCTCTTCCCTAAAAAATAATCAAACCTTATCAAAAAAAACCCTGAACCCTAATCCCAAAAATATTCAGAACCCTCTACCCCAAAAAACATTAACCCTTATCCCACCAAAACCCTAATACCTTAAAGAAAGAAACCCAAAACCCTCTACCCCAAACAATCCAGAACCCTCAACCTATAAAACCTTGAAACATCAGCCCCTAAAATAATAGAACTATAAGGCCCAGAAAACACAGAATACTCATCCCCCAATACCCATAATCTCTTAGTCCCAAATATCCCAGAAACCTCATCTGAAAAAAAACTAAACCCTCTAACACAAAAAAAAATGATCACCAAAACAATGTTAACTTCCCGCAATAAAATACCTTGATATTAAAGTAAAATAAATATTCCAATCCCTCAATTCCACTTGAAAACAAAACCCTCTTCCCAATGAATCCCTGAAGTGTCATCCCCAAGAATCTCTAAGCCCTTAACCCCAAAACAAACAAATCCCTAGCCCCCAAAAAACCCACAACCCTTAGCCCAAAAATCTCATAAATTCAAATCCCCAAATAACCCTACGACCACAACCCCAATATTCCCCAATCCTCCCTCCACAAAAAACACTAAACCGTCACCTAAAAATAATAATCCCTAACTGAAAATAACCTCAACCATTGGCCCTAGGAAACCCTCAATCCTCATAAAAAACCCTTCCCCCTATTTATCTAATAATCCTAATCCACAAAATAAATTCAACCCCATCCAAAAAAACCCTAAACCCTCATCCAAAAAACCCTCATCACGTAGCCCCCAAAAATCCCTCAACCATCCACCCCAGAATACCCTAAAACTCATTCCAAGAAACTCTATATCCTCATCCCCAAAAAAAACCTAGACTCCTATAAAAAAACTATAATACCTTATCCCAAAAGAAAACTAAACCCAAATCCCTAAAAACCCTAATACCTCATATAACAACACCATATTAACATACATAGATATTAAATCATTTTTTTAACAAAACTAATAAATTACTCAAATAGATTCCAAAAGACCGTATTAGTTTAGTTCTTTTAGAAACATAGAATCAAAAATGCACATACATAAGTGAGATACACTATCTCCCAAAATATTTTTCATTATTAGATACCTTATTATAAACATCATACATAAATCGTATCTTCATAACATGGGCTAAGTAAACATAAAAAGTGGTGAGGTCAGATGTTCATTAAGGGTAAACTAGGAGATTTGTATACATAACAAGATCACAAATGAATGAGAACATGATACTATTAGTAGAAGATCATAACCTTCATATCAATGATTGTAAACATGAATCATACCATAATTATTTTCATTTCATAATACATGAATCATAGGATAATCAGGAAGATAAGACATGAATGAATGAAATATTAATATGACATAGAATTTTATCGTAAAAATCATCTAATAACATTGTTAACATGTATAAGCAGAAACAAGTTCACAAATTATGTTAAGGATATGAAATTATCCCCTATATAATCCTATGAAAATGAAACTAAGTCCACAAATTATGTTGTTATCATTAAATCGTGTTCATTGATAACCTTGTGAACATTTAATCAGGTTCATGAATGAAATTATTTTCTGGAAACCAGGTCCATGAATTACATTGTGAACATGTAATATGGTTTGCACATTACATTATGAACACATAATAAGATTCACAATTAACATTATGAACATATGATCAGGTTCACAAAAAACTTAAGGACATGAAACTAGGTCCATGCATCATGTTGTGAACAAGAAATAATGTTTACAAATAACATTTTTAGCATGTATTCAGGTTGACACATAAAATATGTAATCAGTATTCATACATCATTACATAAAACATTTTTTGGAAATATAGGTCCCACCAGTCACATAATGAAATCACACATGCATGTACAAACATTAATCATATCTGTACCTATAAAAAGATAAGGTTTTCAAAAACATGCTATCAAAACCCATGAAATGAAATGGGTATCATAATAATTTCATCAAGTTATTAAAAATGAAAAATAGATAGGTCTCATAATAATTCCATCAAATAATAGACAATGAAAATAAGTGGGTTTCAAAATCATATAATCCATGAAAAGAAGTATGTTTCAAAATAATATTACCCAGGTAAGGGAAGCATTTTTCATGAACATCAATACATAAAAACATAAACCATTAAATAATGGATATGAATGTTATTCTTGGATCTTATCCCATATAGAGTAGAAACTATAACAATTTATGTTATTTTTTATTCAATATAACTTAGAAATATATTTTGAAAACATTTCTGGAGGAAAATATCATTTCTTCCTTGAAAACTGGTTTTAAAAAATAAAACATTTGGAAAACCATTTTATTTGAAAAGAACATGAATTATTATAAAGGATTATTTGAAAAAAAATGGAATAAAATTCCATGAAAAATTATAAAATATGATTGATGACATTTTAGTAAACATTTTCTTTGAAAATAAATTGAATACTTATAAAAAGTCTTGAAAACATTGAAATTCATCTCTTTGAAAAGAACCCTTTTAAAACATCTAATATAATATTTTAAAAAAAAACATTAAACCATTTTACCTTGAAAATGGTCATAAAATATCATTCTAAAAAAAGGTGACATTATTTAAACAATGTTTTTTTGAATAAAATGGATTTTTGACTGAAGAGACAAATAATGTAAGATTTTATAAAAAAAATATTTGTATCTACCTTATGTTCCAAAGAAAATAAAAATGTGTATTCATACATGAGGATAAGATTAATAACAAGAGGAGAATAAAATTTAGGACTGTTCTTGAGATATGGGTTATAAAATTTCATCAAGGGAAGCATAATAATAAACATTCTCGATAAAGGATTGGGTTGAAGATATAAATCATTAACAATTTGGTAACATTAAATAATAATGGTAATAATAAAATTATATCATCCATAAAATATAATTAAAATAATTATATTCACATATAACATGTAAGAATGTAGTATATAAACCTGATATAAAAATATAGGTGCATAACATGGCATGTGTCTCAAAGAAGGAAAATTCATAAAAAATTACATTAATGGTTTTGTAACTTTTGAAACATGACCCCTTGAATGAAATATCAAAAAATGGATATTTATACACACTTAAATTTATGTATTATAATAATTTAACACATACATGGTCAATATACACACCACACAAACAAAATTAGTGGTTAATAAGGCATATATGTCACAAAAATTTAGAAGTGAGATTAAAATCCTTTACCTTATGTCTTGAATATCTTATAACTCATTAAAAACATTAGTATAATAATTATAAGTTTATTATAAATATTTTAAATAAATATTATCATATATATAGTAACATATTTTTATTTATATTACCCACTTATTAATCCTTCCATGTTAAGGATACGTTTCGGGTAATATCCGCTTTGATTTCCTTATGTCTTATAATTTATTATCTTTTTGGTACTTATAATTATATCCTGATTTATTGTATGTAAACCATGATATACATATCTTTTATATTAATAACATATTAATTTTTAAAAATCTATTAATTAAAGAAATATGAAATGGAATACATTGTTCATGAAGACGGTAGGTCGTACGTACACATGAACATTGTATACGTTTTATTGATGTATTTAATGAACAGAAGTAAATTACATATATGTATATAAATATTAAAATTCCATTATAATTATTATTTTATATATATCATATAAATTTACTTACACCATCTTTAATACATTAAATGTAAATTGTGAACTGATCGCATCGCACTGAGGAGGTGGGGGTCCACATGTCCACAAACAAAGTTATCATATTTATATAAAATGGAATGAATGAAGGTATGTGTCATAAAATATTTAAAAATTAATAAGGTAGTATTAAATTTCATAAATATCATATAATATTACTGAAATAATCATTAATACATTCCATGTAAAGTGTGAAACCATTACAATGCTTTGAGGAGGTGGTAGTCCACATGTCCACAAACAAATTTATCATATTTACACAAAATGTAATTAATGAAGTTATATTTAATATATTATTTATAAAATAAATGATACATAATATATATCATAAAAAAATATTTTACATCATAATTCCTAACCATTATATGTGGGAAATGAAAAAAATTAACAACATCGTTTTTTGAGGCGGTAGTTTGTTGTACACAAGAAAGGTAGGTTCGTTACACATTAGATAGAATTGTGTGTTAGTGTAATAATAACACATAGAGTAAAATAATATAATTATATTTTGTATAATTATATTATAATATAATCATGGGACAATAATAGTTTATGGTGGTGGAGAATGAAAATAATACTAAAGAGTTTAAGGAAGTATATTACCTCTTATTCTGGTAACACCTTTTTGTTTTCACCAAAGGGATTCCTTGGACGACTTTCTAACCATGATTATTATTCTAGGATTAGGGTAGTTTATTTTTTTATCTATTTTGGAAGATCTTGGTCGATCGAAATTGTCTTGATAGGTGTGAGAAAGTGGGAGGGGTGACAGCAATTTTATACTGGAGGAGGGGTGGCATTATTATAATATTTTAGAAAATAGATTAGGCCCACGTTTTTCCTACAAATATTTTCTCCATTACTATTAAAAAGTAGATACAAGAGATCATAAGGTAGAAATATGGCCATAAAATGAATTTTTGACATGTTTGTCTTTTGTGTTGGATATTATGATTAATGTTTAGTCACATGTTAAGTTAATTTTCCTCCTAATAATTGTATTTAATTTTCTTTACATTCACTAATAGTTTTGGTAAATACAATTTTTTCCTTATTAGAAATTTAAAATTATGATTATTCCAAATATTGAATCATTTTTTATAAATTACAATCAAATTAATGCCAGAAATATATTTAATATTAATCCCATAGATGGGAAGATAGTGTGGGTTTTTAAAGTAAAACTGAGCACAAGTTTTCTAAGTTGTTATATATATTTGAAAATTACAATTGATCCCAATGAACTAAGTTAGATTAAATTATTTATAATTTATATTATTAGATATTAAAACCAATTTATAAATATAATTTATCCTCATAAATATACTAGACAAAAAAGAATTTGTGAATTTAAATTTAGTATATATCACTTTTCTTCAATATAAATTAAACTCCATGGAAAATACAAAAAAAAATCACCCATACTTGAATGTTATATTTCTCCTCTAAAAAGTTAATCTTATATTGAAATATAAAAGTTATAAAAGTTAAAAAATTCATATTTAAAATTTTTTCTACATTAAAAATAAGTTAAACTACTTTTATAAAAATATAGGATTTTATGTGTAATATTGGGTTTGTTCATATCTTATTCATGTCATATATATTTGATGAATGTCAAAAGTAACCTAATATAACATATAAAATATATATATCACTAATAAAATTCACAAATAGTAATTTATTTAATTTATTATCATCAAATTCATTTTTTAGTACACAATTAGTTATTATAAATATATTCACTTTATATTCAATTTGTTCTTATATTCATATATAATTAATTTCTAACCATAGAATTCATACCTGTATTTTCTTATGTTAGCTAATAATATTCATAACTTTAAAATTAATTGATCAGTAATATCTTATTATATTAAATAATAATATTTTTTACTAATATAATATTTTTTTATAACACTTGGTCTTATTTGTTACGCAAACCATTAGGGATAGTTTGTCTTTTATGTAATGTAATCTTACATCGATCATCCCTATAGAGAACGTTAAAACTTGTGCTTCTTATAGTGAATAATTAAATTTATTTATTTTTAAATTAAATCCAAACTTATAGTTTTAATATAAAATAATTTATTTTTTGTTTTGCGTGAAATGGAAAAAAATATAAAATTAATTTGAAAAAATATTTCACAAAATCTAATGTGGTACATTCTACCCCAATTAAAATGAATTTTTATCTATAAATTAATTTTGGTATAAAAGGTTTAATAAGTTAACATTCCTTTTATATAAACCAACATTATAAAAATGATTCTAAAACTCCCTTTTAAAAATTAATATTGGAAACATGAAGATTACCCAAAGTAAAATATGACTAGGTTTCCATATAAGAGAAAATATGTGCAAAGTTAAAATATGTACATTAATGAAAAGCATAAATATTTATAGAGAGTGATTGAGGTCATCAATAAAAACAATTGAATCAACAATGGAGATTTTAGGGCCTCAAATTCATTAATCTATGATTATTTAAAAGGCCATAAATTCACTAAAAAATATGTAATAGGATAAATAGTTTTTCAATAATATTTTGATGGAGTTTAGGAATTAATTTTACTATAAAATAACTTATTGATATATACTTAATATATTTTATACTTTTTATTATGCACTATCTCACCCATTTTTTCCATTCAGAATTTACAATTCATCTCTTACTCCAAAAATTAAAGGTGAATTTTTCATTCCTAAAGCACTGGAATATCGTGAGATCTATAAATAGAATGATAGTTCACACCATCTATATTTATAAAAAAGGTTATCAATATGAATAAATCCTCATATGGAGTGATAGTATCTTAAATCTATAAAACATCATCTGAGTATTACCTTATACCATTACACAATTGGTTTACCTTATATCCCATACATAACATGAATCAACCTTTATTCATTAAATATACTCTTATGTTATATGAAAAAATATTTTTATTTGGTACATGGGTTCATACCTTCATCAATAGAACATAAAGTGTGATTTTTATATTCCAAAACCCATATAGAGCTATATAATATAATGAAAATTCACTAAAGGATAAAAAATAGTATTTTCATATGTCTTATTCATACAAAATAAAACATGAACTTCCCAAATAACTGTAGAAGGATATGTTTTTCCCTAGTTATCATTATTCAATTCACCCACTGAGATTGAATAATATTTCCCTTTTTCCTTTATCATTATAGGTTGTTTTGTCTTATCATCCATATTTTCCTTTTTATTTGGGAATTGATTCACATAATTCCAAAACTCCGTGCACTGGAAACACTGAAGTGTGGTTGGTTCATTATATTGTGATTTATCTCCAATAATTTAAATGAATTTCCACTTCACATATCCTATAAATCATTATTCTTGACATGAAGTCTTCGAACACTTGAAAAATATTCTAATTCATTTTTTGGACTCTCCTAAGTTCTCTTTACCAAATTTTTGTCAAGTAAGAGTTTGAAACTATTTATTATCTCTAGGGTTTTTAGAATTTACATTGAACTGCATATTCATTTTCATTTTAAAACCATGATATTGATACATAATTCAAATGTGCATTCCATGTTTGATTGAATAATGAAAATTGTATTTGTAGCAACTATTGTCTCTTTTGGATAGTGCCCTTTTGAGAATTGTCTTTTAGCCACTGAAGAACATATCAACATTACTTTTTTGGGTTTGATGATAATATTGGAATTATACATCACATGTCTTGTGAAATTACCCTCGTAGGTACCGAAAGATTCATCATCCTTTTTATTAAACTAAAGGAACTCATTTTCCATCTTCGTATGAAGAACATGAGGAAAGTAGATATTTATAAATCTGTTCCTGAACTCATCCCAATCCATGTATTCAATTTCATATTTCATCCATATATTTTTTATTATGGTACACCACTAGTCTTCTTCACCTTATAATTGATATATAGATAAAATGTTGTTCTCATGATATGAACACTGGAGGATGGAGAATTTATTTTCAATAGAAATGATCCAATGTTAAACAGAAAGTGGATCTGAAGTCCCATTGAAAGAAGGTGAGTGTTTCCTCATGAATTACTCAGCAGAACGTTGTTCCCTCTTATTCTTGTTTGGATTCTCATTATGTTTCATATATTTTGAAATCTTTGTGACCATATTAGCTTGGTTTTTCATTTCAACTCCTATATAATAAAGATTATCAGGGGAACAATGATTTAATTTTTCATCATAATCACTATTAATGTTGTTCCTTCAAGTTCTATTCATTTACTAAAAACAAAAAGAATATATTAAGAAACATTTTTCCTAGTGTTGAACCAAATAATCATGAAAAAACTCTTAAAATATGTCTAAATTATGACACCATCTTTAATATATAACACATTAGGTTTATCCATGGTCATTCATATCCACCTTATTTTTAAATCCTTCATGATGGTTTGTATAAGGCCCCAGCCTTAAACCTTACTTAATCTTGAGTTATTACAAGATTACACATTGAGGATCTTTTCAGGTTTAGATTTTTAGAGAATTAGATCATGAAACTTGCATTACATTCCACATTTAGACAAAGTGGTTACATGAAAGATAGTATTCATTCTTCCCATCAACAGAAACATATTTAAAATAAAACATGGATTATTTCTTGACACATACTTGACACTGTCATCACATCATGTACCCTTCCCTTGACCTGTGAAAAACATTTCAAAAACATGGGATGAGCATATAAAGCTCAGTAAGGGATATAAAAATATGGAAAGGAATCATGAGTACATGTATACATAAGAATGAAATCATACTTTACCCATAAAACATAAGCACTTTAACATACCTCATAAAGTCATATAAATCATATGACATAAAGGTAACTTGAGGCATTCATAACATCCTTACGTAGGGAGTAACCCTCTTGGTTATATTTGGAATACCCATCACAGTATATTCCCTAAATCTCTTCGGAGAAACCTTAACGTTTCACTGCTTCGCGTTACCCAATGCATTGGAGAGCTATATCAGGCTCACCTGCCCTTAGTTTATCACAGAACCACCCGTTTTCATAACAATGCCCAAGAACCATAACATAAACGTATCACATAAAACATGCATAAAGGAAACATAACATTTCCACATGTCAATCACAATATAACATTTTAGTACATTGAAATAATTAATCCGTTCAAAAAGAAACCGTTTCCAAAACCATTTAAAACATTTAATAAGGAGATTTTTGAATCAAAGTGTCCCATACCACATTGAAGATTTTAACATTTTAAACCATTAATATCCATATAAATAAATCCTTAAAACCATTTTGAAAACATGGATATTAATAAGAACAAATCATTAAAACATTTAAAGTGATATTTTGGTTAAAGGGTTTTTACCAAAATTAGAGACACTTGAATACAACAATTGAGGAATAACATTTAATCAGAACTTTGTAATATCATGAGAATAAATGTATTCATGATATAATATTCCAAATGACAGTATATACACCATATAAGAGTGAATTGGTGCATATCAACAATGAAGTCTCAATAGAGATGTAAAATGTTATGAAATCCCTTATAAAGAAGGTATCCTTAAATTAAGGATAAATCAATCTCAAAATTATGTGTGACAAATATAAATACACCCAATATAATTTGATATTAAGTGTAAAATAATAAAATTTCATTCACACATATTCAAAGGATGACATATTCAAGAACAACATGTTGAACCCAAAGAATTCGAAATTGGGTTAAAAAGTTCCCTTGGTAAAATTCGACAGCCTAACGACGTCACATCAAAAATTCAGAAAATGAGTTGATGAGAGATAAAAAGGGAATATCATAACTTGTACATAAAATTTACAACAATCAGGATATAGAAGAACATATCCCAACATAATAGTATGTGAATTAAAAGACATAACAAATGAAGTCTTTTAAAAAGAGGAGGGTGAAAGGTTCCCTTACCGACTTGGGTAACTTTCGAAAAGTACACCCCACTGAAGAAGTGTCATACAATGAATATGTAAATACCCATAAATGGAATTATATTACAAAAGTAGTGTAATAATGGGCAGTACATAAACCACTCAAAGGAAATTGTGGCAAATGTAGCATAAATCTCACGGGAATAAAATTGAGATGAAAAATCTCTTACGAAAGCTCGGCAGCCTAACGGCGCCACTTAAAACATCCAAAATGGATTGATGAGAGAGAATAGGGTCTCTCATCATATGAACACAAAAATTACAGTAAGATTAATATAAAATAACATCCCAATAACAAGAATTATTAGCTTAGAAGGAATGACATAAAAGAGTGTACTTAAAAAGAAAGAGAGGAGTATGATCCCTTACCTTGGGTCCGACTTGACTCGATTGTTCTTTAAAATCCTGAATAATAAACTTGATTTAATTTATACTTTATTTTCAAGATTATTATTCCTTTTATATCACTTATTTCCATGTTATAAACATTATGTAATCATTAAGTTAATAATTATTTTTTTGTCGATATTTGGTTCTTAAGTCAAAAGTGGACTTCTTACAATTACATGTTGTTCGTGTGGTCAAAGGTTCTTTATATCCAGAATGAAATTCCTGATTTGGATATCATATATATCATATATATATCCAGAATATACATATATTTATAATATCACATAATCATTTAGAGGAAAGAAATGAAATGCACCGTTCATGGAGACGGTAAGCCGTACGTACGCATGAACGCTACTTTCATTTCTATGTCCTATTAATGGAATTAAAACTATATGAGAGGTATGTATATTTTAATTCCAGAATTATATTAATCATTTAGATGTATCATACATCATATATATCCATTATATATATGTACTTATAATAGTACATAATATTTTGAGATAAGAAATGAAATGTACCGTTCATGGAGACGGTAAGTCGTACGTACGCATGAACGCTACTTCCATTTCTATTTCATATTTTCTGGAATGGAATCATAATGATATAAGAGTATATTATAATTCCAGTATAATAACATATATAGTATCATTAACTTTATCCTTTACACATCCCACATATGGTATTAACGAATCAAATCACTTTCAGGGGGCGGTAGTCCGCACTTCCTAAAATGAAGATATCGTGTTTACCGATAATGGAAACAATAATGGTATGCCATAAATGAAAAATACAGAAGCTTAAGGAAAGAATAAACATATTATATATCATATATAAAAATAGTAACATCATAATGGCCACCTTTGAAGGTGTTAAATGAGTATTGAACAATCATCGTTTCGGGAGGCAGAATTTCGCCATCCACGGAAACCGTATGTTATTTAACCATTTGATATAGTTGTGTGAGAGTTTATCTCGAATAAATCTTATAAAAAAATCCTAGTATATTTAAGATACTGGTTTTGTTACAAAAGAAGTAAATAAAAAGAGTTTAGGGGGTTGGAGAAGAAAAATAAATCAAATGAACATGAGAGAATGAATTACCTTTAAAAGTGTAACTCCTTTTGATTTGAGCCTAAAGGCTTCCTTTGAAAATATTCTGCCCAAAGGGAATCCTCTAGGATGAGGAGAGGGATTTGGAGAGATTAAATGGGTAGGGGATCGCCGAGACAAAGGCTTTAGGAGTGTGTGAAATGAGGTAGATGTGGGGGCCTTTTATAAGAGGAGAGGAGGGGCACTTTTGGAAATCATGAAACTATTATTTTATTTTCAAAAGTGTTTCGAATTTCTAAGGTCCTACATTGATATATTTCAAATATAAGATGATAAGGCTTCTAAATATTCCCATCCAATAGTTTTTGGACAAGCTTAGGTCTTATATTTTATATTATCTTTTCATTTTATTTAAACTGTTCATTAATGAGGTCATCGTTGCATCATCATGATGTCATAATTAAATTAATTTATTTAATTTCTAAAAATTATAAAAAAATATCCTGATGTAGGAAATCTTTTTATCTTTCTAAAGAGTATTTATAGACAAAAATATGATTAGTATAACCCCTTCTAAAAATTGTTTTAGTAAAACAATTTATGTTAGTGTCATTTTCACCTTTATTTGAAAAAAGGCATTAAAGTCATTATCTCACCCAAGAGGCTCCATAGGGTCCCCTAAATCGACCCTTGGGTTGTCTTGGTCGGCCATCACTCATCAAATAGGGGTAGGACAAGTGTCATGGTGTTTTCACATTTTTATAATATCATTTTTACCTTAAATTACACTAATTACCTCTAATCGCGATTAATGAAAAAAAGTTACTATTCACCAAAAAATTATTTTCATCCCATTGAACCACATTTTACATACTGATGACAACCATGTATGTCGGATTTTCAAAATTAAATACACATTAGTGGTAAACTATCATTTAACTTAAAAATCAGTTTGCTTGATTACCACTTAGTGGTTTCACTATTCATCAAAAATTGGAGTTTTTCAGAAAAATACCAAAACTTCACCCTAAGCTATATTTGATATTCCGAATTCAAAAATTAAGTCCATTTTAAAAAATTAAAAACATATAAGTCACATTAATTAATTTAATTATTAATTCATGCTGTCATGACAAATAGCGTGTTTTTATGAAACAATAAGTATCAAAAGATTGACACTAGTTTAAGTCCGATTTCAAAGTGAAATTAATTCCAACGACCACTATTGGATTTAATGGTAAAAATATTTTCTAATTTCACTTTAAAACCAATTCAAATGATAATCTAATCATATAAATGAATTAGATTAAAAAGAGGTTTTGAATTAAAATACAACATTTTACACTATTCATTAAAAAAAATGAACTTTATCGGAAAGATACCAAAAATTTACACAAAGTAAATTTTGATGTCCCGATTCTTAAGAATAGTTATATTTGGTCCAATAGAATTTATAATATTGATCAAAACTATATTTAATGACGGTTCGCCGTCAAAAGGTGATAAGTGAACCCTTAGTGAAATTTTGGGTATAAATGCCTAAAATTGAATTCTTTCCGTATTTTAAGCCTTTATATTTTATTGGATAAATGTAAAAACATTTAAAAACATATATAATCATATTTTAGTTATTTCTATCCATTCCCGCCAATACAACGGCTACATGTTAACTACCATTTAAAATAATATTATTTTATTATTAGAGTGCAACGTAAGATTCCCAAGAAACTCGTTGTTGCGTGTTGGGTACGCCATCAAGCCTAGTGTCCCCTTTAAAGTCATATTAATATTTTATTCACAAATATGGATAAATAAGAAAATGCCATATTCTTTATTTACCTGGGGTGTTACATCCTTCCCCCCTTTTAGGAATTGCGTCCTCGCAATTTTAAAATTGTGCTTGGAAATATCCTTGAAAGTCCCACATCGGAACAAGAGTCGGTAAAACAATCACTTTAAAATAAAAAAAGATAAGTACAAAGGTCACCCAAGTTAACCCATACTAGGATTCCAAGTATGAAAATATGGACATGGAGGAAAAAACAAAGGGTCATGTTCTGATGGAAAGTGATAGAAAACATGTTTAGGAGAGAGTTAACCACGAGAAAATCACAAACTTGTGATGGGTTAAACGGTATTCGATTCCCCAGTAGGAAAAGTTAATAGAAAACATTTTTGTTTTAAGTTACTTTTTATTGAGGAATTTATTCATAAGGAAACATGATCATGTATCATGTTGACTTTCAACTTTTACTAGATTCCTTAATCAAACTCATATTTTTTTCCAAAAGGCGAGTATTTAGGGAGACTTGTTCGCATTAAGAGTACTATAATCAACATCTAGAGAATCACCTAATCCACCAAAGTGAACTATATACATCCCATGTATTTAGGCTTTAACCAAAACCAAAACCAAAAAGGTTAGTACAAGTTCAGATAATCCAGAAAAGGATAACCCTTTATAAAAAGAAAATCTATTCTTAACCTCCAAAATTTGTCCAACAAAACTCAAAGCTCAGCGAGGACCATTAGATAAAGAATTTGTCCATAAAATTATTCAACGTAGACAAAACTAAGGTTTAAACCCAAGTATTTGAAGGATTTAGTCACATAGTCTTCCAAGTTAAATCGTAACATTTATCTCCAAACAACATCAGTTGCTCCTAAAGTCTCGTATTGAAAAGTAATTAACCTAATCACATATCCTCCATGATAGGTTAATCATTTTCATAAATAACCCAAAATCAACTTACTATTAATTCATAAAATCATATAACTAGAATGAATCAGTCAAACTAACCAGGGACTTCACGTAGTCCAGTGGTAGGCGATAAATACCAGTCGCACTTTGGTTGTGAGTTCGATTCCCGCAGCTTTGTCCGACGCGACGGGATGTCACACGGTCTCTGTGTTGTCCTTTTTCCAAAACTATATAATTCTTAAAACATCCCCCAAAACGAGATAAAATCTTCAAAAATGATCATAACATATTTTAACCTCAATTTTATCTCATTCCTTTCATTTTCCATCATATCATTGAGTAACCCATAATTACCTAAAAAGTAAGGATCATATAAACCCTAATGGTTACCTTAATAATTATTACCTGAATTTCCACATCAAGTTGGCCATCTCGTACATGATGCATTAGAGAAATAACCAAGGTTGAAGTGGTTGATCATGAATCCTTGATAGTTGGTTTAGAACAACCATGGGATTCCTCATTGAATCCCCCATCTCATCCAGTCTCTTAATCAGAGAACCAACATAGTTTCCTTCAAACCCATTGTCACTTTGGTGCCTGATAGATCCAGCCATTTACTAAAACCAAAAAGGTCAGTGTGAGTATATCAACATAACCATCATGTACTAATGAGGAAGATAAACACTTAGATATACTTACTCATTCACTTTATCTAAAACTAGGACTCTTTCTGAAATCCTAACCATTATGGTAATGTCCCTTATGCTTAAAGAATACCCTAACCTCTAAAGTTATCTAAACCGGCCTTTGATACCAACTATAAGGCCCCAGCCTTAAACCTTACTTAATCTTGAGTTATTACAATATTACACATTGAGGATCTTTTCAGGTTTAGAGTTTTAGAGAATTAGATCATGAAACTTTCATTACATTCCACATTTAGACAAAGTGGTTACATGAAAGACAGTATTCATTCTTCCCATCAACAGAAACATATTTAAAATAAAACATGGATTCTTTCTTGACAAGTCCTTGACACTGTCATCACATCATGTACCCTTCCCTTGACCTGTGAAAAACATTTCAAAAACTTGGGATTAGCATAAAAAGCACAGTAAGGGATATAAAAATATGGAAAGTAATCATGAGTACATGTATACATAAGAATGAAATCATACTTTACCCATAAAACATAATCACTTTAACATACCTCATAAAATCATTGAAATCATATGACATAAAGGTAACTAGAGGCATTCATAACATCCTTACGTAGGGAGTAACCCTCTTGGTTACATTTGGAATACCCATCACAGTATATTCCCTAAATCTCTTCGGAGAAGCCTTAACGTTTCACTCCTTCGCGTTACCCAATGCATTGGAGAGCTATATCGGACTCACTCGCCCTTAGTTTATCACAGAACCACCCGTTTTCATAACAATTCCCAAGAACCATAACATAAACGTATCACATAAAACATGCATAAAGGAAACATAACATTTCCACATGTCAATCACAATATAACATTTTAGTACATTGAAATAATGAATCCGTTCAAAAAGAAACCATTTCCAAAACCATTTAAAACATTTAATAAGGAGATTTTTGAATCAAAGTGTCCCATACCACCTTGAAGAATTTAAAATTTTAAACCATTAATATCCATATAAATAAATCCTTAAAACCATTTTGAAAACATGGATATTAATAAGAACAAATAATTAAAACATTTAAAGCGATATTTTCGTTAAAGGGTTTTTACCAAAATTAGAGACACTTGAATACAACAATTGAGGAATAACATTTAATCAGAACTTTATAATATCATGAGAATAAATGGATTCATGATATAATATTCCAAAGTACAGTATATACACCATATAAGAGTTAATTGGTGCATATCAACAATGAAGTCTCAATAGAGATGTAAAATGTGATGAAATCCCTTATAAAGAAGGTATCCTTAAATTAAGGATAAATAAATCTCCAAATTATGTGTGAAAAATATAAATACACCCAATATAATTGGATATTAAGTGTAAAACAATAAAAGTTCATTCACACATATTCAAATGATGACATATTCAATAACAACATGTTGAACCCAAAGAAATCGAAATTGGGTTAAAAAGTTCCCTTGGTAAAATTTGACAGCCTAACGACGTCACATCAAAAATTCAGAAAATGAGTTGATGAGAGATAAAAAGGGAATATCATAACATGGACATAAAATTTACAACAATCAGGATATATAATAACATATCTCAACATAATAGTATGTGAATTAAATGACATAACAAACGAAGTCTTTTAAAAAGAGGAGGGTGAAAAGTTCCCTTACCGACTTGGGTTACTTTTGAAAAGTACACCCCATTGAAGAAGTGTCATACAATGAATATATAAATACCCATAAATGGAATTATATTACAAAAGGAGTTTAATAATGGGAAGTACATAAACCACTCAAAGGAAATTGTGGCAAATGTAGCATAAATCTCACGGGAATAAAAGTGAGATGGAAAATCTCTTATGAAAACTCGGCAGCCTAACGGCGCCACTTAAAACTTCCAAAATGGATTGATGAGAGAGAATAGGGTCTCTCATCATATGAACATAAAAATTATTCTAATAGTAATATAAAAGAACATCCCAATAACAAGAAAGATGAGCTTAGAAGGAATGACATAAAAGAGTGTACTTAAAAACAAAGAGAGGAGTAGGATCCCTTACCTCGGGTCCGACTTGACTCGATCGTTCTTTAATATCCTGAATAATAAACTTGAGTTAATTTCTACATTATTAAGAACATTTTTCAATCTTATTATTCCTTTTATATCACTTATTTCCATGTTATAAACATTATGTAATCATTAAGTCAATAATGATTGTTTTGTCGATATTTGGTTCTTAAGTCGAAAGTGGACTGCTTACAATTACATGTTGTTCATGTGGTCAAAGGTTTGTTATATCCAGAATGACATTCCTGATTTGGATATCATATATATCATATATATCCAGAATATAAATGTATTTATAATATCACATAATTGTTTAGAGGAAAGAAATGAAATGCACCGTTCATGGAGACGGTAAGCCGTACGTATGCATGAATGCTACTTTCATTTCTATGTCGTATTAATGGAATTAAAACTTTATGAGAGGTATGTATATTTTAATTCCAGAATTATATTAATCATTTATATGTATCATACATCATATATATACATTATATATATGTACTTATAATAGTACATAATATTTTGAGATAAGAAATGAAATGTACCGTTCATGGAGACGGTAAGCCATACGTACGCATGAATGCTACTTCCATTTATATTTCATATTTTCTGGAATGGAATCATAATGATATAAGAGTATATTATAATTCCAGTATAATAACATATAGTATCATTAACTTAATCCTTTACACATCCCACATATGGTATTAACGAATCAAATCACTTTCAGGGGGCGGTAGTCCGCACTTCCTAAAATGAAGATATCGTGTTTACCCATAATGGAAACAATAATGGTATGCCATAAATGAAAAATACAGAAGCTTAAGGAAAGAATAAACATATTATATATCATATATAAAAATAGTGATATCATAATGGCCACCTTTGAAGGTGTTAAATGAGTATTGAACAATCATCGTTTCGGGAGGCAGAATTTCGTCATCCACGGAAACCATATGTTCTTTAACCATTTGACATATTTGTGTGAGAGTGTAGCTCGAATAAATCTTATAACAACATCCTAGTATATTGAAGATACTGTTTTTGTTACAAAAGAAGTAAATAAAAAGAGTTTAGGGGGTTGGAGAAAAAAAATAAAACAAATGAACATGAGAGAATGAATTACCTTTAAAAGTGTAACTTCTTTTGATTTGAGCCTAAAGGCTTCCTTTGAAATGATTATGCCCAACGGGAATCCTCTAGGATGAGGAGAGGGATGTGGAGAGAGTAAATGGGCAGGGTATCGTCGAGCCAAAGGCTTGAGGAGTGTGTGAAATGAGGTAGAGGTGGGGGCCTTTTATAAGAGGAGAGGAGGGGCACTTTTGGAAATCATGAAACTATTATTTTATTTTCAAAAGTGTTTCAAATTTCTAAGGTCCCACATTGATATATTTCGAAGATAAGATGATAAGGCTTAGAAATATTCCCATCCAATAGTTTTTGGACATGTTTAGGTCTTAGATTTTATATAATCTTTTCATTTTATTGAAACTGTTCATTAATGAGGTCATTGTTTCATCATCATGATGTCATAATTAAATTAATTTATTTAATGTCTAAAAATTATAACAAAAATATCCTGATGTAGGAAATCTTTTTATCTTTCCAAAGCGTATTTATAGACAAAAATATTATTATTATAACCACTTCTAAAAATTGTTTTAGTAAAACAATTTATGTTAGTGTCATTTTCACCTTTATTTAAAAAAAGGCATTAAAGTCATTATCTCACCCAAGAGGCTCCATAGGGTCCCCTAAATCGACCCATGGGTTGTCTTGGTCGGCCATGACTCATCCAATTGGTGTAGGACAAGTGTCATGGTGTTTTCACATTTTTATAATATCATTTTTACCTTAAACTACACTAATTACTTCTAATCGCGATTAATGAAAAAAAGTTACTATTCACCAAAAAATTATTTTCATCCCATTGAACCACATTTTACATACTAATGACAACCATGTATGTCGGATTTTCAAAATTCAATACACATTAGTGGTAAACTTTCATTTAACTGAAAAATCAGTTTGCTTGATTACCACTTAGTGGTTTCACTATTCATCAAAAATTGGACTTTTTCAGAAAAATACCAAAACATCACCCTAAGCTATATTTGATATTCCGAATTCAAAAATGAAGTCCGTTTTACAAAATTCAAAACATATAAGTCACATTAATTAATTTAATAATTAATTCCCATTATCATGACAAATAGCGTGTTTTTATGAAACAATAAGTATCAAAAGATTGACACTAGTTTAAGTCCGATTTCAAAGTGAAATTAATTCCAAAGACCACTATTGGATTTAATGGTAAAAATATTTTCTAATTTAAATTTAAAACCAATTAAAATGATAATCTAATCATATAAATAAATTTTATTAAAAAGAGGTTTTGAATTAAAATACAACATTTTACACTATTCATTAAAAAAATTAACTTTATCGGAAAGATACCAAAAATTTACACAAAGAAAATTTTGATGTCCCGATTCTTAAGAATAGTTATATTTTGTCCAATAGAATTTATAAGATTGATCAAAACTATATTTAATGACGGTTCTCCATCAAAAGGTGATAAATGAACCCTTAGTGAAAATTAGGGTATAAATGCCTAAAATTGAATTCTTTCCGTATTTTAAGCCTTTATCTTTTATTGGATAAATGTAAAAACATTTAAAAACATATATAATCATATTTTAGTTATTTCTATCCATTCCCACCAATACAGCGGCTACATGTTAACTACCATTTAAAATAATATTATTTTATTATTATAGTGCAACGTAAGATTCTCAAGAAACTCGTTGTTGCGTGTTGGGTACGCCATCGAGCATAGCGTCCCCTTTAAATTCATATTAATATTTTATTCAAAAATATGGATAAATTCATATTCTTTATTTACCTGTGGTGTTACAGTTTCTGAATCATTTTTAAACTCCCAACGAATATCCCCTAAGAGTGTCAAAATAAGTGAAAAGTAGGGAATATTTTCGTGTACCAAGTTATGCTCATATAAGGCCAAACACACCTTGTTGGAGTTGTTACACCTAGGTACATCTATTCCAAAACCATGTCCACTTGTAGTATCCATACAAAAATAATGTTCTAGGAAACCACTCACTCTACCCATTACCTAAATTCGAGGACATTTTCCTAAACATTAATTTATCCTTATACTTATTGTTATATACAAACCACGATATATCCTTATAAATATTACTAGATATCTCATTAATTTTTTCTCAACCTAGTTTTGAAATGAGTACTAAACCTTTTCTTTGATACCAACATTAAAAACTCTGTATTAATGCACATATAAATTAAATAATATTTCTTGATTATATAGTAAATTACTCAATCAAACCCCAAAATTATTTATTTTTTAGTACCTTTGCAAAATTGGAATGATAAACACTGTTATGTAAGTGAGATACATTATCTCCCACAATATTATTCATGACTAGAACCCTTATTAGACAGATTAAACATTAAAAGTATCATCATAACCTAGGAGAAGGAAACATAAAATGTTCTAGGATAAAGTGCTCAATAAGGGTAAATAAGGGTGATTTGTAATCATCACATTAGAAAAAGGTAATAAGAACATGATAATATCATTAGAAGCTCATACCCTTCATATCAAGAACCATAAACATGAATCATGTTATAAATATTAGTATTTAATAGTCCATGAATCATAAGATAATTTGGAGCATATTTAATGAAATCATAACATCTTAATAAACAAGGAATTGTGGATTTCACATCAGTATAAAACATTGTGAACATGTATAAGTATAAATAGGTTTACTTGTTATGTTAAGGACATGAAATCTGGATGTTTTATAAACTTATGGACATGGAAATAGGACCACACATCATGTTTTTAACATGATATCTGGTTCACACATAAAATTTTGAACAAGCACTCAGGATCACGCAAAAACAATTATGGACATGAAACCAGATCCATGAATGTCATTATGACCATTTATTTAGGTTCACACATATAATTATGAAAACATAATAATGTTCACTCAAAACATTGTGATCATGTAATTAGGTTCACTCATAAAATTATGGACATGCATTTGGGTGCACACATCATTTTCTGAAAATGTAATTAGGTTCATCCATAAAATTTTAATTATGTAATATTCTTCACGCATAACATTTATACTCATGACTCATCCATCATTACCCATTTCATTATTGGTAGATATAGGTCCCACCTATCACATATTGAAATCACACAAGCATATTCCAAAATATAACACATCATTCATCATATAATGGCCTATAAAAATATATGGTTTTCATAAACATGATATCATTACCCAAGAAATGAAATGTGTATCATTAAAATTTCATCATATAATTACCTATAGAAAAGATAAAATTATCATAATGATTTTATCAAATAAAAACCTAATAAAATAATTGGGTTTCAAAATCATATAACCCATGAAAATAAGTAGGTTTGAAAATTATATAACCTGTGGAAGAGAAAAGTTTGTCAAGAAAATAATTACATCAAAACATAAACCTTTATATAAATAATATGAATGGTATTCTCATATTTTAACCAAATTATTACATAAACTATAAGACATTATTTCATATTTTATGTAAAAAAACATGGAAATATTTTTTGAAAAAAAATTAAGGAAAATATCATTTATTATTTGAAAACACATCATAAAACATGAAACTATTTGAAAACTATTTTCATTAAAAATAAATACAATACTTATAAATAAATATTTAAAAACATTTTGAAATTTTTTTTCCTGGAAAACAAATAAAACAAGTATGAAAACATTTTTGAAAACCTTTTCTAGGGAAATGAATTAAAAACATATAAAAAGTCTTGAAAACATTGAAATTATTCACTCTGAAAATAACCTTTAGGGAAATTATAAAGGAATATTTCAAAACTATAAAACCTTTTTAAAATCATTTTTCCACAAAAAAAAGATTTAAATATATTTTTAAGAACAATTTTTAAAACATTTTAAAAAACATGGATTTTTGAATAAAATAGATTTCTTACCTAAGAGATAGATAATGTAAGATTTTGTTTAAAACATATTATCAACTATATTATGAAAAAAAGACTAATGAAATGGTGATAATATATTATAATAACATGAATAAAATAGGAGAGTAAAATTAATGAGTTCTATTGATAGATGGTTTATAAAATTTCATCAATGGATTTATAATAATAAACAATCTCAATAAATGGTGATATTGATGATGAAACCCATTATGACTTTGGTAACATTATATAATTATGGAAAGAATAAAATAAAATCGACCATTAAATATAATTTAATTATGGATATACAATATAAAACATGTAAAAAGGTAGTATATACATATCATATAAAAATATAGGTTCATAACATGACATGTGTCTCAAAGAATGAAATTTGAGACAAAATTACATTACCGATTTGGTAAACATTGAAACATAACCACCAAGACAGAAAAATCATAAAAATTTATATTTAAATACCAACAAATATAATTCTAATATTCATATAATACATCTATAGGTAGTATAAAAACCACAAAATCTAAATTAGTGGTGAATAAGGAATGTATCTCCTAGAAATAAAAAGTGATATGAAACTCCTACGTTGTGCCTTGACTTTGTTTGTTGTAATTCAAAACTAATGTTTAATAATTATAATTTAATTATTAATATTATACCTGATAGTATCTAGATATCTAATATCAAAATTTCCTTTATGTTACAAATTTATTATCACATCCATGTTAAGGCTTCGTTTTGGGTAATATCCTTTTTGTTTTTCAAATTTTTCTTAATTTGTTATGTTTTTTCCCCTATACATATATCATGATTTATAGAATGTAAAATATGATATAAATATTATTTATATTGTGTATATATTTATTTACAATAATCTATTAATGACATAAATATGGAATGTAATACACTGTTCATGGAGAAGGTAGCCCAAATGTACGCATGGACATTATTTTTGTTTTATTGTCGTATTGAACGAAAGAATATAAATAAAATACATATGTGTTTCTATATTCCATAATAATTTTTATTTAATATATATCATATAAATTTACTAAATAAATCCTTAATAGATTCCATGAAAATTTTGAATGAATCACATCTCCTTTAGTAGGTGGTAGTCCACACAACCATAAACAAAGTTATCGTATTACATAAAATGGAAAGCTTAAGGGTATGTGTTTTGTAATAATTAAAAATGGATAATGGAATAATAATTTTCATAAATATAATAGAATCTTACTAAAATCATAATTAACATATTCCATGTAATGTGTGAATTAATCAAATTTCATTGAGGAGGCGGTAGTCCACACGTCCACTAACTATGTTATCGTATTTATAAAAAATGGATAACATGAAGGTATGATTTATATAATAGTTCCAGAATCATAAATTGATCATAAATATCATATATATCATATAAAAACATATTTTACATCATAATTCCCAACCATAAGATATGGGAATGTAAAAAATGTAAGATATCATTTCGTGAGGCGGTTGTTCACGGTAGACAAGAACGATAGGTTTGTTACGGGTAAAATCCTTAGAAAAAAACATTTCATTATATTTAGGATATAGTGGTTACCAATTAATAATGAAATAATAAGATTTTAGGTGTTGTATAATGAATATAAAAGTAAATATCTTGACAAAGGATGTTACATCTTATTCGGGTAACTCATGTAAGGTTACACCAAAGGGATTCCTTAGATATATTATTTCCTAATGTGAGGATTCTAGGTTTAGGAGATAGATTTAGAGGAACTTTTGGGGTAGATATTTTTTAATTTAATGTGTCTTGAGAGGTGTGAGGAAGTGGGAGGTGTGAGTTCTTTTTTATAGTGGAGGTGGGGTGGAATTCTTTTATATTTTTGGAATGGGAATTATATAATCATGTTTCTAATGACAGGTTGATCAAGTAATATTAAAACATAGCTAAAATATAGTAAATGGTAGAAATATTTCTATTCAATGTATTTTTAACAATATTATAGGACATTTTGGATCTTAATTTTTAGGGTTAGTCCCTTATTATGAAAATTTTCATCTTAATCATTGTTATTAATTTAAATTACATTCATTAATATTTTTGGTAAAAAATAAATTTAAACTTATTAAATGTTATAAATTATTATTATTCAAGATATGGAATAAAGTTTCCCAAATTAATATCACAAAATTTGTTGAAATTAATTAAAATTTAATCTTGCAGACTGGATGACAATTCAGGGTTTTAATGTAAAACTATTCAAAAGTTTACTATATTTTTATGTCTAATTTCAAAGTTAACTTTATCCCAATGGCCTAAATTGTATTAATTTATATATAATTTTTATAATTATAATTAAATATCAATTATTAATATAGTTTTCATTATAAATAAAATAGAAAAAAAATGCATCTTTGAATTAAAAGTCTGTATTTTCACTATTCATCATAAAATGAAACCTTGTAGAAAAATACCAACAATTAACCATAACCTAATTTTTATTTTTATATTTCAAAAATTAAGTTTATTTATGAATATAAAACGTATTTAATATCCATAATTTGTTTTTAAAATATGATCTCCCTTAAATAGAGGTAATACCACTTTTATAAAAATATAGGTTTTTATATGTAATATTGTGTTTGCTTCAATCATATGAATATAAAATATAGTTTATGAATGAAGAAAAACAAATAATTGAATATATAAAATAAATATTTCATTAATTTAATTCATAAATATTAATTAATTAAATTTTTTAGAATAATGTTCCATGACGAGCATAAAATTAGTTTTCATAAAAATGATACCTTTATATTCAATTAGTTCTTGTGTTCATTTCTAATAAATTTAAAACCAATGAATTCAACACTGTATTTTCCTTAAATATATAAATATATTCATAACCACCAAATTAAAGGATATGTTATATCTTCTCATATTAAATAATAATACTTTTAAAAATATATTAATGTTCGTTAACACTCAGTCTTACGTGTTACGCAGGCCATAAAAAAAAGTTGATATTTCATTTAATGTAAGCTAACATCAGTCTTCCGTTTAGATATAGCTAAAATTTATGTTCTATTTAGATCATGATTAATTATTTTTTCTTATAATTGAATTAAAAATAGTGCTTTAATATAAAGTAAACTTCTTTCACTGTTGTGTGATATGAAAAATAAAAAAAATAAATTAATTCAAAAAAATTCCAAAAATATCAAGGTGTTACACCTCAACCCAAAAAACCCAAAACCCTCAACCCCCAAAAACCATAATCCCGCACCCAAAAATCCTCTAAACCCTCATCCCTAAAAACTATAAACCATAATCCCTAAAAAACCTATACATATCAACCCCAAGATTCCAAAAACCCTCACTCCAACGAAAACCTAAAACCTATTCCCAAAAACCCACAAAAAACATCCCAAAAAAACATAAACCATTATCCCCCCAAAAAAACCTAAACCATCATCTCCAAAAAAACACTACACCCTCAATATTAAAAACCCACAAATATAATCCTCAATAAGAAATAAACATTCAACAATAAGTTCTTCTAAATAATCAGACACAATATTCCTGAAACCCTCACCCCCAAGAAACCCAAAACCCGCATCACTAATAAACAAAAATCATCAACACCAAAAAAATCATAAAACCTACAGACCATGAAATAATAAACCCTAAATTCCATTAAATAAAAAACCTTGTGCCCCAAAAACCTCAATCAATTTCTTAAAAAACACTATAATAATATCCCCAGGAAACCCAAATCTCTCAGCCACTAATAAACCCAAAAATCTTTGCACACAAAAAACCTAAACCCTAAATCCAAAAACACTATAATACTTCATCCATAAAAACCATAAACCCTCATCCCACAAAATCCCTAAAACCTTATACCCAAAATACCCTAAACTGTCATCCCCAGAAAACCCTATAACCTCATATACAAAAATACCTAACGACCTTATCCCAAAAAAAATCATAAACCAAAAACCCAAAAAAAACCACATAACCATAGACCAAAAAAAATCATAAACACTAATTCATAAAAAACCCTCAGCCCTAGAAAACTATAAACTCTCACCCTCAAACACCTTTGAAACTTATCCCCATAAATCCTTAAACGTTCATCTCAATAATTCCTTAAACCATGTGCTCGAAAATCCCTAGACAGAAAACCATAAAACACCTTATAGACTCATCCCTAAAAAACATAAAACTCATAGCCTAATGAAACTATAAACACTCATACCCAAGAAACCCCAAACCCTCATCCCCATGAAACACTAAACCCCCGACCCCATATAACCTAAAACCTCATCAATAAGAAACCCTAAACCCTTATCCACAAAATAATTCTACACAGTCATCCATAGAGAACTCTAAATCCATATCCCTAGAAAAGCCTAAACCTAAGCCACCCAAAAAAACCTAAACCATCTAACAAACAAAGCCTTCAACCCTTGGCCTTGGAAAACCCCAAACCCTTATCCTTTGAAAATACTAATCACTCATACATGGAAAACAGTATCGTTTCATCCCCATAAAACATTAAATCATTTTTCCTAGAAAAATAGGATCCCTATTCAATTGAAAACCCTAAACCAATCGCCCCGAGGAACACTAAACGCTCTACAAGGGAAAACCCTAATCACTCATCTTAGGAAAACCCTAAACCCATAGACCCTAAAAACCATAGACCCTTAGTTTAAGAAACTGTAAACCCTTATCACTTTAAAACCATAGTCCCTAAACTATATGAATCCATAAATCCACCCTTGAAAAAACAAACACCTCAACCCCCACAAAAAACTAAACCCTCATCTATAGGAAACCCAAACACCTCTTCCTTAGAATACCCTAAAACCTCAGCCCCATAAATTCAAAACCATAAACCCCAAAAAATCATAAACCCCCATCCCAAGAAAACCTACACACTCATCCCCAAAAAATGTGAAACCCTCATCCAAATAAAACCATAAAAACTGAAACCCAGAAAACCATAATCCATCATCAACATAAAACCCTAAACAAAATGTCCAAGATAACCCTAAACCCTCATCCCCAAAAAACCAAAATCACATCCCTATATTACCCAAAAACCCATATCTTATAAAACCCTATGAACTAATCCCCAAAAAAACCCTAACTCCTTAGACAAAAAAACCCTAAAAACAAATCCCTAGAAAAACCAAACCCTCAACCCTAAAAACACATAAACCATGAACCCTCAATCTCAGAAAAACATAAACACATTTCTCCAAAGACCATAATCCCATCGCATCAGAACACTCTATATCTTCATCCTAATAAACCTAAATTGTTGGTCCTAGAAAAACCTACTCCCTCATCACAATAAAACCCTAAACCCTAGGCCCTACAAAACACAATTGCCTTATCCCCATAAAACAATAAACACTTACCCCAGGAAAAAACTAATCCCTCGGACCAAGAAAACCATAAACCTATTGGACCTTGGGATTTTTTTTACAATAATGGAGTTTGGATTGTGTTTGTTGTCTATCTTCACATGGATGATCGGGGCGTTTTCATATAATGTGGTCTTATTATTGCCTCTAAAAGTATTATTGATTGTGGAAGTATTTCCCAGTGTTTTCTAATTTTTGGGGCCTCAAAATCAAGAATATATTCATAGGAATGTATGTAATGAAGAACAGAAAAGGATTTCAGCAATGGGAGAGGACCATGTAACCCAGGACATGGACTACCTACCTTTTCCGAGATCATTTAACAAATTATGTATGGATTAATGGTAATGGTATGTGAAGTGGTTCATGGAATAGAAATTGGTTCTTATTGAAGGTATGTGGATGGAGGCATGCGGTACGTCGATGGCTAGAGGTTTGCGGGATTTCAGTGGGTTATGGGACAAGATCGGTACGTGGTGGAGGATGTACCAAATCATAGATTTGGTAAATATTGGAATAAATTTGTTTTCATATCCATTATTCCCTATATAAGTAATAGTAATCACATTCATTAATAACGAGTTTGAGATTAAGAAAATAGGGAGGTATTTGGAGATGTCCCGAGCTATTTACGGAAAGACAACCCAGTATGAGAAGAGGTGATCCATGGAGGAGAAAACAGTTTGCAAAAGAGAGTGTGGTATGCGGAGGAAGAACACGGTCCACAGAGAAATACCATATCAGTAGGAGAAACCATGGTAGTACATGGATCTCCTGTGTTATGCGGAGTAGGAGCGACTGAAGGGAGAACATGAAGGTAGTTCACAATGGTGGTTCATAGAAGAGTTTTGTGGATGCAGAACATGGAGGTGGTTCGTAGAGAGGCAATATATGAACCATGGCCGCTACTCAAAATGTATAGGAGTTAATGTGGTATGCAGCACACCCAAGGAAGCCTAAAAAGAGACCAAATTGGGATGAGAAATTAATTTCCATGACCTGTCAATGTGCATGAAAGTAAATTACATATGTAGGTGGTAAAGGGACATCCACAGAGAATACATTTATAGTTTAGGATTTATGATTTAATGAAATCCAATTAAATCAACCTTCAATTAGATTAACTGAATTTAGATTCTCCCCAACATAGTGATTAATGGGGAGTCAATGGAAGTGATCTGAGGGAAAAAGTTTTCTATTTTTAAACCCTTTAAAGTCGGTGAGCCTGGAAAAAGTAACTACACTAAACTTTTGTACTCCAAAACTAGTAATGATTAGTGGATTCATGGTATGTTTGGAAACCTATCGGAATATACTCCTTGGATGTTTCACTTAGTGGTGATCCAAGTAAAATTTATGTATCATCACATTGGATGTGATTGTTTGTTTTATACAATTTCGCATCCGATAGGTTTAATAGGTTTCATAAAATGTGGTAACAATACCAAGAAGTTTAGAAGAAAAATTTGATACATTGATTCACCCATCCCCTATCAGAGTATTATGGGATCCTTCATGTTGTATCAGAGCATAAATGTTTCTTGTGTTAAATTTGTCCCTTACTGTCATGTATAATCTGGTTAATGTTAGGGGTTTACCCCTCTTCAATGGATTTAACATTCAGATTTCTAAAAATGGAATGAGATCTTATATATGATCTATAAAATGTATGTTCTTTCCACTAAAACATAAGTCATACAAGTAACTGATCCAATAGGGCTGTCAACAACTGATATAGACAATAATTTCTTGATAGATATTCTAAAGCACAGAAAGCTCTAACTTCATCTCTTTCTAATCAAATCTATCTAAAGGTAATGTGTTTTATATATTCCAAGTCAATGTGGGAGAAACATGAAAATATATATGAAGGAGGCAACAAAGTGAATGAGGAAAAAAATTATGTCCTACACAATAGGTTGGACGATATAAATATGAATCCTGATGAGAATTTATATTATTTCGTCAATCGAATTACTGATGTGGTAGGATCAATTGGAGGTCTTGGAAAAGAAATCAAATAAATTGATATTGTCATGAAAATCCTGATAATACTTCCTCCCCTCTACAATTCAAAGTTGTTAGCTCTTGAAGAAATGGATCTTTCCAAACTTTCTCTGGATGATCTACTGAGAAATCTAGTGGAATATTTTATGTGAGTCAAACCAGAAGATACTAAAACATCAATATATACGTAAATGGTATTCATAGACATTGAAAAATTGAAAGTTTTAGGTTATGGTTGTGGTGATGTTGATGATGAAAAAAATAAATTACTTATCTCATTTCAATGAAGTTTCAAAAGGTTAAATGGAAATTTAAAGGTACGTTACATGTTGCTTGTTTTCGTTGTGGCAGAGTTGGGAATATTGCCTCTCAGTGCTCAATAAAGATCTATGATGAAGTAATCATAGATAAAAATGGAGAGAAGCCTCAAAATGGTTTTTCAAAAATGGAGACTTCAAATTTGGAAGGAAATTAAATATGACGATTTATTTTTGTGTTGAAAAAGATGATGCTAAAGAATTTATTGAAGAAGAATAACTATAATTTAAAACTAGAAACCATGACTCTATGATGGATACCATTTAAAAGTTAGAACCATCAATAGATAAATCTGGAGACAATCATTTGAAAACTAATTCCAATCCAACGTTGGAACTTAAGGATTATTTTGGTAATATCGAGAATAAATCTAAGAGATGAAATAAGTGGAAAGAAACTGTGGAAGAATCATCATAATATGTTGATCAAAATGGGGTTAAAATTTAATGACTAGAAGAATTGGTAAAATTTCAGTTATAAATCTTTGAAATCATATATGATGTATTGGAACCAATGCTCAAAATTTAGGAATAGGATAAGTTCATCAATGACCTTACCTCGAGACTGGAAGAGATGTCTAAAACCATTGAGGTACTCGATGAAGAAATTTTTACTCTTGGGAGTAAATTCAAGAGTGAATAAAATTCAAATAAAGGAAATATGAAAGTACAACATGGATGGTTCTCGGATTATAGGCTTCTTAAAAGATCCAAATGTGGTTTCGATGGAGTGGAATAAATATTGGAGTGTTGAAAGGCCCTCATTCAAGGAAAAAATGGAATCATTTGTGATTATTAAACGTAAAATGCTACAAATAAAGTCTATCCAAATCAAGGAAAATTGAATGTTGATTATGCTGAAAAGCCATCAGATGTTCTAAAAAATAAACCCTTAAATCAAACAGAAAGGAGAACCGAAGATTATCCTCAAACTTCCATAAATGATTGGCAGTCAAACTATTTTTCTGAGGAAGAAGGAATGAGGATAAATAGATGTGAGAAGAAATCTCCTCTCATGATGTATTAGTTATATGGCTCTCTAGGACATACCATAATACATTGCAAAGAGAAAAGGATATATTTGAAAGGGTATGATCTGGAAAGTTAGAAAAGGCCACTGATTTCATATCTTATAGTTTATAGGATAAATTTTTTCTTTGGATACTTTTTTCGCTATTCTAACTTTGGCCATAAAAATGTGCATTTTATACAGAGGTTTGATAAGATAAATTTATAAAACTCTCAGAGACAGTTCAATAATCTCCAACAAGAAGTTGTTTCTATCATAAACATATTTTTTCATTTGGAAGAATATTATTAATATGAATCACCTCTGTATATAGAAGAGATATTTGAAATTCCATTAGTGTTCTACACCTAATCTAATATCTCATAGAAAGAAAATAATAAATTTGAGAAATCCAATATTGCAAATGTAGACCTCAAAGCTATGATGAGAAACCAAACATAGATTCCCGATAGTGTATATTATTCCCAAATGATGGGTAATTATGAATTATTATCAAATTTTAAGAAATTGGTCAATAAAATTATATTGTTCGGTAATGATTGTTCATTGAAGATCACAAGCAATTGGGGTAGTGAACTTCCTAATGAAGAGCTGAATAAGACTGAAGTTCTTTACGTGGATAGTTTGCATCAAAAACTTCTTAGTGTTAGTCAACACTATGACTCATGTCTAATAAGGAGTTTCAATCAAAAGGGATGAACTAAAAAGGGAATGATAGGTAATTATTTCATGAAAGGCTGCAGAACAGAAGACAACTTGTATCAAGTTGACAGTGAAGAAAATATTTTCAACATGAACATTGAAAAAGAAAATAACTTCTATAATTTGAGCTTGGGACACATCAATCAGAAATATTTGGAAAAGTTATATAACCTGAACATTGTCATGGATATTCCCTACCTAAACTGTGAATATGAAAAGGCTTGCGATGCTTCCATACATGGAATTCTTGTCTGCAGTTCCTATCATCCAATGAAGAAAAGGGCATAAAATCATCTTGATCTTATACATATAAATGTATGTGGCCTGATAAATGTTGTCATAACTCATAGAGATAGGAAATTAATTATTTTAATAGATGATTATAATATAATCTCATGTGTGATGGTTATTCACCGGAAACATAAAGTTCTTGATTACATGAAAACATATCATTGAATTGTTAAAAATGATACTAGATGGATAATAAAAGGTCAACAATATTAAAATAGAGGAGAATATAACTCAATTGAGTTTGAAAATAACCTAGGGAATCATAGAATTCAACATCATGTGGTTTCTGTGAGAACCCCACAACAAAATTTAGTTCTTGAGAACCAGAATTGATAGGCGACCAGTATGTCCAAAGCTATGCTCATTGAGAGCCGTATCTCACTCCATTAATAGAAATATGATATTCAAGATACGGTATATATTCAAAATCAAACAATACTCTAAACAGTCAGCCCCGTAAAATGTAAACCCTCATCCTCAAAACCAAAAACCCTATTCCACCCAAAAAACCCAAGTATTTATCCCAAAAAATTCTAAATCATCACCAAAAAAACTAAAAACACTCATCAAAAAAAAACCATGAACCCATAGGCCCAAAAAACCCTAAATACTCAGCAAAAAAAATCCCCAATAATCTTCCTTAAAAACCCCAAAAACAAATCCCCAAAAAACTTCAACCCCTCATCAACAAAAAACACAAACTGTAAACCACAGAATATCAAACCCCTATACCCATGAATTCCAAAACACCCATCCCAATAAAACCCCTCTTCCCAAAAAAACTAAAAACACTCAACCCCAAAAAAACCAAACCATAATCCCCAAAAAACAATAAACATGAATCCCCAAAACACAGTAAACCCTAAACCTCAAAAAAAACTTAAACCCTCATCCCTAAACATCCATAATCCCTATACCCCAGAAACCCTATATCCACATCCCATAAAACTATAAACCCTCATCACTAAAAAACTTTAAACCCTAAGCCCTGAAAAACCCTAAACCCACTTCCCCAAAAAAATATAAACCCTCCCCCCAAAAAAACCCAAAACCCACATCTATAAAAACACTAAACCATAATCCTAAAATAAACCTAATCCCTCAGCCCCAAAACCATAAACTCTCAACCCTAAAAATCCCCAAACCCACAGTCCAAAAAAACCATAAACACTCATCCAAAGAAACCCTAAACCCTCAAACTAAAAAACCATAATCCTTAATCCCCAAAGAACTCAAAAATCACATCCCTAGAAAACTCTAAACATCCATCCCTAAAAAATCATAAACCCACCGTACCCAAAAAAACAAAAATTCTAAGACCTAGAAATCCAAAACAATCAATGCCAGAAAACCCTAAATTCTCAAATAAAAAAAATCTATACACTCATTCCCAAGAAAAACTATAACCACTAAGCCCAAAAAACCCTAAACCCTCAGACTCTAAATACCTTAGCCACTCTATCCCAAAAAAATGTAGACTATCGACCCCAAAAAACAATAACACATGACCCTAAAAACCCTAAACCCTCATCCCTAAAAATACTAAAACGCCCAACCCCAAGAAACACTAAACCCTCATACCAAAAAAACCCCAAACCCTATGTACAAAAAACCCTAAACCCCCCAAAACCATAAACCCTCATTCCCAAATAACCCCAATCCTTCATCAACAGATATCATTGAACCCCCAACCCATAAATATTCTTAAAAATCATTCCAAAAAACCCCACACCCACCATGAAAACCCCAGAACCATTATCCAAAAAAAACCTAAAATGGTTCTCCACAAAAAACCCCAACCCCTCAACCCAAAAAAACCCCAAACCCTTATCCCCCAAAAACTGAATCCCACAGCTGCATAATACCCCAAAACCTCATCCAAAAAAAACCCTAAACCCTCATCCATAGTATACCCTGTACCCAAGGCCCAAAACAATCCAAAACCCTCAAACACAAAAAAAATGAAACCCATGGTCAGAAACCCCCAAACGATCATTCCGAGTAAACCCTAAACCCTCATCCCCAAAAAACCCTAAACCCTTATCCCCAAAACCCCCTAGATTGTCATACCCAATAAAAACCAAACCTAGAGCCCCAAAAAACCCTAAAACCTCAAAACCAAAAAACTTAGAACCCTTAATCTCAAAAAACACTAAACCTTCAGTCTAAAATAATACTAAACCCTATTCACTAATAAAAAACCAAATGTCAGCCCTCAAAAATCAGAAACCCTAATCCTCCAAAACCCTAAACATTCATCCTCTGAAAACTAAAGTCCCTAATCACATAACAACACTATACCCTCATCCCCATAAAACCAAAAACCCCCAACACCAATAATACCTACAACCAAATCTTCCCAAAACCTAAAACATTAAGAACAAAAAATCTGAAAATCCCTTGCCACAAAAATAACTAAACGCACTACGACAAAAAACCTAAATTTACTACCCTAATAAACTCTAAACACTCTTACCTTGAAAACCCTATACCCTCATACCCAAAAAACCATAAGCACCATGTTCCAAATAACTACAGACCATCTTCCCCAAAAAAACATAAACCATCGTCTCCATGAATCCCTAAACTGTCAGCCTAAAAAAACCCATACCGTCATCCCCCAAAAACACCAAACCCTTATCCCCGTAAACAGTAAACCCTAATTACAAAAAAAAACTAAAGGGGCATCCTCAATAAACATTGAACCCTAATTTCCAAAAAAAACATAAATTATCTTCCCCAAAAACCCTTAGCCAACATCCAAAAAGACACAAAACCTTATCCCCCAAAACAATAAAACGACATCCCCTAAAAAAATAAACCATCAGTCCAAAATGAACCCAAACCGTTTGCATTGAAAAACAATAACCCTTAGACAAAAACATCTAAACGCCTATCCCTAAAAACTAGACATTTAGTCACAAAAATCCTAAACCCTTATCCAAAAAATAAAACCTAATCCCTCAGCCCCAAAAACACATAACCACTCGGTATAAAAAACCTAATATCACAACCTTATAAAACCCAGACCCATGGCCACAAAAAAACAAAAAACCTGTCCCAAAAGGACACAAATATTCATTCCCATAAACACTAAAACCTCACCCAAAAAAACGTAAATAAACATTCCCAAAAATACACAAATTCTTATCCCCCAAAACCCTATGCCCTCTGCCCTAAAAAATCATAGACCATCAACCCCCAAAATACTAAACCATTATCCCCAAAAAAATACATAAACCAATATCCCTAAAAACCAAATCCATATCTCCATAAAACCCTAAAACCATGGTCCAAAACAAACCAAAACCCAAAGACCCAAAAAAACCTTTACCCCCATCACCAAAAACCCTAAACCATCTGCCCTAGAAAATATCAAAGCCTCATCCCCAATTAATGAAAAACCAAATGACCCAAAAAAACCCATAATCTCTTATCCACAAATATACCCTACACCATAATCCATAGAAACCCATATACCCTTTTTCCCAATAAAAACTTATCCCACCTCCGCAAAAAACCTTACACCATAATTAATATAAAACCACAGCTATCACCCATGAAATACCCAAAACCATCATCCAGAACAAACCCCAAATCCTCATCCCCAAAAATCCGTAAACAGTTAGTCCCAGAAAAATATAAATCCTTAGACCCAAAAAAACCCAATCCCATTGTCCAAAAAATTAAAAAACACTTAGGTCCTAAAAACCCTAAACCCATCACCTCATAAAACACTAGTTTCTTATCTGTCAGAACTCCCTAAACCCTAAACCCCTAAAAACCATAAACTCGATGCCTTGAAAATATACAAAACCCAAAGCCCCAAAATTCACTATACCATAAACCCCCACACCCAAAAAACACCACAATCAACACCCCCCCCCCCACCCACAAGACTATAAATCCTCAACCAACAATAACCCAAACAATCAGAAAATAAAATAATCTTATACACATATCCCCAAAAATAAAAAAAAATACACTTAACCCAAAATCTAGAACCCAAAACCCCTAAAGAATCATAATCACTCATCCCCATGAAACCTTAATCACTCATCCTGAAAAAATGTTAAACCCTCATCACCAAAACCCCTAAAAATCTTACCATAAAAAAACCCAAAACCCTCATCATAGAAAAACATAAAAAAATAAACACTAAAAAATCCTAAATGCTCAACATCAATAAGTACTAAATCATCATATATATAAAATACAAAACCCAAATCCCCAAAAAAAACATTAAACCTACATCCCAAAAAATATTAATCCCTCAGTGTAATGTAATTTAAACCCTCAACCACAAAATAACCCAAACCCTCAACCTATGAAACCATAAACTCTCATCCCAAAAAACCCCAAACCCTCATCTAAAAAAATCCTAAACCCTTAGTGCGAAAAATCCATAATCCTCATCCCCCAAAACACCTAAACCATTTTCCCAAAAAAACTCTAAAATATCAACCCCCCAAAAAACCCATTCGCTAGTCCCTAATAAACCACTAGAACATCATCCTCCCAAAACCATAAAACATGGGGCCAAAAAAATCCAAAAACGCCAATCTGAAAAATACCAAAAACTCAGCCCCCAAAAACAGCAAACCCACATCTCCAGAAAAACCCCTCAACCAAACAAAACTCAAAAACCATATTCATAAAAAACCCAAAACCCTTATCATAAAAAAATCTTCAAACTTTAGAAAAAATAAACACTTAAACCATCAACCCTAAAATTACTTAAACCCTCATCCCCCAAAAAATAATAAAACCTCCTACCTAAAAATCTCTACATTCTAAAATAAACAAAACCACAACCCCTCATCTCCAAAAAAACCTTAAATGATCAACCCTAAAAAATCCTAAACCCTCAGATCCAAAAAACCCTAACCCCACATCCCCCAAATACCCTAAACCCTCATCAAAATAAAAACCCATAACCCTTAATCTTAGAAAATATAATCCTGGATACCAATAAAACACTAAACCCTCATCCCCAAAAAACACTAAACCCCCAACCCCAAAAAACCATATTCCCTCAACCACAAAAAATATGAAACCCTCATCCCCCAAAAAAATCTAATCCCTTAGATCCAAAACAACTAAACCCTTATCCCAAAAAATAAAAAACCCTCAACCCCCTGAAACCTTATTCCCTCAACCCCCACCATATCCTAAAAACTTGACCGAAAAAACTCTAAACCTGCATCCCCCAAAAACACCAACACCCTTATCCCCCTAATACCTAAACCCTCAACCATAAATTTATATAAACGCTTAGCACAAAAAAACCCAAAACCATTGAACCCAATAAATTCCAAAATTGTTATACCAAAAAAACCACATACCTTCATTTCAGAAAACACTAAACCCTCATCCCAAAAAAATAAAAAAACCTCAAACCCAAAAAACATGAAACCCTCCTCCCCCTAAAACCTTAAAACCTATGTCTATAAAAACTATAAACACTCAACCCCAAAATCCCTAAACACTCATCCCGTAAACCCTCATCCCCAAACCACTTAAATCTTCAGTCCCAAAATATCCAAAACCTGCAACACAAAAAAACCGTAAAACCCCATCCCCAAAAATAAATAATCCCTCAGACCTATAGAATCAAAAAACACTAAAGACCAAAATCTCTAATACAATGAACCCCAAAAAACAAAAATTAATCAATCCAAGAAAACTCTAAACCCTCATCCTGGAAAACCCCTAATCCCCCAGCCTCAAAACACCAGACCCAAAACCCAAAACCCACAGAATAGAAAAACCCAAATACATCAGACCAAAAAACCCCTAAAACCTCCTCTTGACAAACACTTAAATGCTCAACCCAAAAAACCAGAATGCATCATCACCAGAAAACCCTAATCCACAATCCCAAAATAACCCCAAACCCAGAACACAAGAAAACCTAAACCCTCAATGCCAAAAAACCCTAAACCCTAAAGAAATACCTAAAACAATAATCCAAAAAATTCCCCAAATCCATAGACCTAAAACCCCTAAAACCTCATTCCCAAAAAAAACATAATCCCTCAACCCCAAAAAACTCAAATTCCTCATCTTGAGAAAACCCTGCATCCTTAGACAAAAAAACCTACAACTTCATCACTAAAAAATACAAAATTCTCATCCCAAAAGAACCTACACTCCAAAACCTGGAAAACCATAAACCCCCATATACATAACCCCTATACCTATATCCCAAGAGAACTAGAAACCCTGTGCCTGAAAATAATGGAAATAACCAGCCCAAAAACCCTAAACCCTTAGAACATGAAAACCATAAACCACCATCAGAATAAATTGAAAACCCTCATCCCTAAAAAAACCTCAACCCTCGGTCTGATAAAACCATAATATCTTAGGCCCAAAAATCATTAAAACCTCACCATGAAAAAAACCTATAAACACACCAACCCAAAAAATGGTAAACCCTCATCCCTAAAAAACTATAAATCATCTTCCCCATAAAACTATAAAGCCTCAACCGCAAAAACTAGTAAACCATAAACATCAAAAAAAATTGTAAATCCTATTCCTTAAAAAAACATAACCCCCGACCATAAAATATCAAAAAACATTATCCCTAAAAAACTAGAACCCTTTAAACCCAAAAAACCCTATCCTCACTTTACCAACAAAAAATAAACCCCTATCCACAGAAAACCATAACACCACATCCCAATAAAACTGAAAACCCTTATCTCAAAAAACACTAAAAATATCATCTCTAACAAAAACTAAACCATCATCTTGAAAAAAAATTAATCCAGTAATACCATGAAACCCTTAAAAATAAGGAACAATAAACTCAAAAGGATCACCATAAAAATTCATAAACCCTAATCCCAAAAATTCTAAAAACACTCATCAATAAAAAACATTAAACAATCATCCCAAGAAAACTTTGATCCCTTATCCCCAGTTACCCCAAATCACTCATCCCTCAAAAATGATAAATTCGTATAACCAAAAAAAATAAACCCTCTCACCTAAAAGACCATTAAACCTCATCCATAAAAATATTAATTTTGAGTCCCAAAAAACCCTAAACCCTAAGCCCAAAAAAAACCTAAATCCTTGGTCGTACAAAACTGAAATCTGTCATCCCCAAAAGCCCTAAACCCTCTACCACAAAACCCTAAACCCTCTACCACAAAAGACCATATAACCTCATTCCCAAAGATCCTTAAACCATGATTCCAAAAGAATCATAAACATTAATCCCCAAAAACCCTAAACCAAATCACAAAAAACCCCTAAAACCACATATCCCAAAATAAAGAAAACAATACCCAAAAAAACCCTAAACTGTCTTACCTAAGAAACCCCAAAACCTTATCCCAAAAATCCTAAAACCCTCATCCCCCGGAACCCCTAAACCACCATCCCCAAAAATGGTGATCTCTAATACTAAAAATAACTCAAATATATACACACAAAACACACAAAACCCCGAGTATGTAAAAACCCTAAAACCACGTCCCCAGAAAACCCAAAAAACCCTTCCACCCAAAACCCTAAATCTTAGCCAAAGATACTAAATCTATATCACAAAAAACTATAAAACATAAATTAATAAAAACCCATCTAAACATAACCCCGAAAATACATAATCCATCATCCATAACCACTAAACTATCATCCCCCAAAACCACTAAACCACAGTCTAAAAAAACCCAGAACCCTCATCCCCCAAAAAACCAAAAGCTGTCTACCATAAAAAAATCCAAAACACTCAACCCTAAACAACAACTCAACTCTAAAAAAACCTTAACCTATGGAACTAAAAAACCTGAATCATTATTTATAAAAAACCCTAAACCCTAGGTCCCAAAAAACATAAACCTTTATCCATAAAAAAACCATAAAATAAAAACCACAAAATACCATAAATTGTAATCCTTAAAACTATTAAACCCTTATCATCAAAACCCAAAACCATCATCCCAAAATCCTCTAAACCCTAATAACCAAAAATTCCCGAAAATCTCATCCCCCAAACCCATAAACAATCCTCCCCCAAAAAAACCAAAATTCTAATTCCAAAAAATCATAAACCATCTTTCCCAAAAAACCATAAACCATCAGCAATATATCATAAACCATAAACCCCAAAAACCCCTAAACCATAATCCCCCACATATAACCTAAAAAATTAACACAAAAAAACAATAAATCCTCATCCCCAAAAATCTATAAACCCTCATCCCAAGAAATCCCTAAACATTATTCCTCGAAAATCCAAAAACCATCATCACCAAAATAACCCTACACCATCTGCCCAAAATAACCTATAACTACATCCTAAAAAACCCTAAGACCTCATCCCAAAAAATACCTAAAACCTCATTCCCCAAACCCATAGACCCCCATCCCCGAAAACCCATAAATACTCATCCCCAAAAAACCCTACACCCTAAATCTATGAAAACCATAAACCCTCGTCCCCCCATAAAATAAAACCTTACACCCAAAAACTACTAAACCATAATACCCAAAAATAATTAATCCATCATCCCCAAAAAAACCATCAACCCTCAGTCTGAAAAACCATTAAACAATATTACATAGAACCCCACAATTGTTATCCCAAAAAACACAAAATCCCATCACTAAAACCCCTATATAATTAGTTATTAAAAACCATAATCCCTTAGTCCCAAAAATTCTTAATCCCTTAGTGCCAAAAAAACTTGTACCCTCAGAAAAAATAAACGATAAACCCTTAGACCCACATTAACAATATATCTTTATCCCCAAAAACATTAATAATTTATCCTCAAAACCCCAAAACCCCAATCATGAAAAAACACTAAAACCATATACCTAAAAAACCCTAAACTCTTAGCCCCCAGAAACCCAAAACTGTCATCCCCAAACACCCCTAAACACTCTTCCATCAACAAACCCTATACCATCAACCCCAAAACCCTTGAACTGTTAGAAAAAACCCCTAACCCATCATCCCCAAAATCCCTATACCATTATCCCCAAAATAACCTAAACCCTAATCATGAAAAAATCATAAACAATCAGCCTAAAAATCTCTAAAACACCTTCCCCAAACCCCCAAAACCATTATCCCAAAATAAAATAAAACATCCATTCCAAAAATCCTAAACCTCATCCCTGAAAAATCATAAACCCTCATCCCCAAAAAATACTGAACCCTCGTCACAAAAAATACCATATAACGTCATCCCCCACAAAAACCCCATAGCCCCAAAAAAACTATAATCCCTCAGCCTTAAAATAACATATACCATAAGACCTAAAAACTAAAATACTCCTTAATAAAAACCCTAAACCCTCATCCCTAAAAACCTTAAAACCTCATCTAAAAAACCCTATTCCCTAATAACTAAATTTAATGAAAAATAATGCCAAAAAAATTATAAACCCTCCTCACCAAATTACCTTATTCCCTCAACCCCCAAAAAATTTTATTCCATCAAACCTAATAAACACCAAAACCCTCATTAAAACATACATCATATCAAGATCTCAAAACCCACATATAAATTAAGTCCCAAAAAACATTTGGCCCTTACCCCCAAAACCCCAAAACCCATCAGTCCAACAATACCCTAACCCATCATACCCAAAAAACTGAAAACCCTTCACCCTATGAAAGAGATAGCCCACAAGCTCAAGAAACCCTAAACCCTCATCCCAAAAAAACCTAGACACTCATCCAAAAAAATCCGTAAATCATCAGCCCAAAAAATCATAAAACTTTATCCCAAAAAAACATTAAATCCTCATCCCCAAAAACCCTAAACACATAGTAAAAAAAATACATAAACATTCAGCTACAAAAAATGTACACACTCATTCCCAAAACCCAAAACCCTATGCTAAAAAAACATTAAAAACGCTTCCCTAAAAAATCCTAAACCCACAACCTATAAACCTATGAAACTTGAAGAATATAAAACACTAAACCCTCATCCCAAAAATACCTAATACCCTCAATAAAAAACTTCCCTAATACCTCAAAAATAAAAAAAAACTAAATCATCACCCACAAAAACCAAAAAAAATCCATCCCCGAAAAACCCGAGACCCTAAAAACCATATATAATTTTCCCCAAAAAACCCTAAACCATCAGCCCCAAAAACCCTAAACCCTTATCCCTATAGAACCCAAAAAAAATCATCCTTAAAACCCAATAACCCTCAATACCATAAAATCCTAAATTCTCATCACACAAAAAACATAAACCCTTTTCCACGTATAACCCTAAACCTCAATCCAAAAAAATCCATAATCCTCACCCCAAAAAAAACACTAAACCCTAATCCAAAAAAACCAAATGTCCTTATAACCAAAATACCATGATCCAGTAACCAAAAAAAACCATAAACCCTCAGCCCCTGAAAAACCAAGACCCTATTCCCCATGAAACCAAAAAACCATATCCAGAGAAAACAATTAACCTCATTGTGAAAAAAAACCCTAAACCCTAAACCCCAAAAAAACCATAAATCTTCATCCTAAAAAACTATATACCCTAACCTCAAAAAACCCAAAACACTATGCCCCAAAATCCAAAAACCTTCACCAAAAACCCTTAACCCTCATGTTTAAATCCCATAAAGACTCATAAAAAACCAAACCCACATAAAAAACATAAACCATCATTCCCAAGAACCCATAAACCCTCATCCGCAAAAACATTTAACCCTCATCCCCAAAATAACACTAAATCCACATCCCTAAAAAACCCTACACCATCAGCACAAACAACCCAAATTCGACGTCCCTAAGAATTATGAAAATCATAAAACCCACATCCAAAAAATGCCTATTACATATTCTCAAAAACCCTCATCAAAAGAAACCCCTAAACCCTCAACTGTAAGACCCCTTAACCCTTAGACCAAAAAAACTAAACCATCAGCTCCAAACCACTAAAATATCATCATCAAAACCACTATACTCTCAACCCCATAAAATCATAATACCTTATCAAATAAAAAATCCAAATCCCTAAACCTAAAAACCCTTGAACCCTTAACAATAAAAACATTTAAAACCATTTCCCAAAAATCACTAAATCATCAACCATGGTAATACCAATTCCCCCATACATGAAATTAACATAATGCTCATCCCCTCATCCCCCGAAATCCCTAAACCCCCATCCCAGAAAGATCTTAACCTATATTTTGTAAAAAATCATAAAACCACATCCCAAATATACCATAAACTCTTAGACCCAAAAAATACTAAACCCTCTGCCTAAAAGAAACTGTAAACTCTAATCCAAGAAAAGCTCTTAAACCTATACAAAAACCTAAAACCTCATCCAAAAACCCCAAAAACCTCATCCCCCAAAACCCCAAAACCTTCATCCCCCAAACCTCAATTCTAAATCCTCATCCCCAAAAATCCCTAATCCATTAGTCCCAAAAAACCAAAAAACCACTTCTCCAAAATATTACTATTCTATCAACACCAAAAAAACCAAAACCCTTATCCCCAAATAACAAATATACCGTCATCCCACAAACCAAAAAACCCTCATCCCCCAAAACCCCAACACCCTCATCCATCAAATACCTCAAATCTTGTCCACAAAAAGCCTACACACTCAGTTGTAAAAACCACAAAACCCTTATCCCAAACAAAATCGTAAACACTCATCCCTAAAAAACCATAAAACCGAAATAAAAAAACCCTAAACCTACATCCACTAAACCCCCTAAACACTTATCCCTAAATAACCTTAAATACCTCTATGTCAAAAACCCCTAAAATCTTGGACCAAAAATATCCCTAATCTCTCATCCCCCTAAAAAACCAAAACATTTAGTTCCAAAAAAATTAATCCCTCATCAAGAAAAACACATAATCCCTTAGAAAAAAAATTCATAATCCCTTTCAACAAAAAAACCCACATCCCATGAAAACACTAAACCCTCATGCACAAAAACCCTAATCCCTCATCCTTATAAAACCCTAAACCCCCATCCATAGAAATCCTTAAATCCATTGACGCAAAGTAACCCCAAACCCTCATCTATAATACCCCTAAACCCTCATCCCAAAAACACAAATCTGTTAGTCGATAAACCCTCTAATCCATGAGCCCCAAAAACCCCATTAAAGATTATCCCTAAAGAAAAATAAACCCCCATCCCCAAAAAACACAAAACATTCCGCATGGAAAAACCCTAAACAACTAAACCCCATAAATCCTAGAACCCCATCCCCCAAAACACTTAATATGTAATCCCTTATAATCCCTAAAACCACTACCCCAAATATCCCTATCCCTCAGCCACAAAAAATCCTAATCCCTTTGCCCCAAAAATCCAAAAACCCTGGTCCCCATGAAACTCTAAACACTCACCCAAATAATACTCTAAACACTCTTCCCCAAAAAACCCTAACCCCTCATCCACAAAAAACCTAAACCATCATACCAAAAAAACCATAAAACCACATCCCCAAAACCCCTAAACAGTCATCCCCAAAAAACCTAATACCACATCCCCATAAAACCCTAATCCATCATCCTCAAAAAAACCATAAACCCTTAAACACTAAAAATTATAAACCCTCATCCCAAAAAAACCATAAACCATCAGCCCAAAAAAATGTATACATCATCCCAAAAAAACACTCACCCCAAAGAGATATTAAACCCTCAGACCCAAAAAAACAATAATAGCACATCACTAACAGTCTGTAAACCCTCATCCCCAAAAAATCATAAACCCTCTTCCCAAATAAAATTTAACCCCTCATCCCCAAAAGTTCATACACACTAATCCCCAAAACAAAATAAAACGTCATCCCAAAATTACCATAATCCATCATCTAAAAATAAAAATATAAACCCTTATCTAGAAAAAAAAGATAAATCATCATCCCTAAAAAACCTTAATCACTTAGCCCTCAAAAATTGTATACCCTATGCCCCAAAAAAACAATAAACACTATGCCCCAAAAAAGTGTAAATCCATTGCCCAAAAAACCATAAATCCAATGTCCCATAAAACCATAAACCCTCATCCCCTAAATCCCAAAAAAAACTCATCCACCAAACACCCAAACCACTCATCCAAAAAAATCCCAAATTTCGAAGCCCTAAAAAATATAATACCTTAGTCCCAAAACACCATAAACCCTCATTCAAAAAACCCAAAACCCACCTCCCAAAATATCATAAACTCCTATCTCCAAAAATACCCTAAAACTCATCCCCATAATATCTATAAACTCTAAGCCCCCAAAAACTATAAATCCTCATACAAAAACCCTAAACCCCATCCCCTAAAAAACCTAAATCCTCATCCCAAGAAAATCCTTAAACTTCAGCCCGATAAAATCCTAAACCGTTATCCCCAAAATACCCTAAACCCTTTGATTCAAAACCATCAAACCCCCATCCCCATAAAACCCTAAACACCCTAAAAAACCCTTAAACCCCCAGTCCCAATAACCAAAAAACCCTCATCCCCAAAAAATAAAAAACCCCTAGCCCCAAAAACAATAAATCATTATCTCCAAAAACCCTAAGCCCTTATTTCCATAAAACCATAAAACCTTAGCCACAAAAAATAGTAAACTCTTAGCCCTAAAAACCCGAAACCATCATCTCCAAAAAACCCTAAACAATCAATCATTAAATCCATATATCCAAACCGTAAAAGGTTCTAAACCCTTATTTCCAAGTTTCCCTAAACCCTTATACCAAAATAACACCAAACCCAAAATCCAGAAATACCAAATGAATTGTTCACTAAAAACCCTTATCCCTAAAAAACAGAAATCTATCATTAATGAGAAACCTAAAAATTCATTCCCAAACACTAAAATCCCATATCCCCAAACCCCCAAAACCATCATCCTCAAAAAATAATAAACCCTCAGTCTCTAAAAACACTAAAACAAAAGACCAAAAAACTCCTAAACCCCTGGACAAAAAATCCCTCAGACCACTTCACCCCAAATCCCTGAACCCTCATCCCCAAAACCAACTAAAGCCTCAGCCATAAAATCCCTTAAACCCTCACTCCATAACCCCATTAACACAAAACCCAAAAATACCATAAACCCTTATTCCTAGAACCACTAAACCCTCATCCCCAAACCACTATACCCTCAGTCTCATAAGACCCTAAACCGCCATCCCCAAAAAACCCTACACACTGAACCCCTAAAACCATTAACCCTCAACAGAAAAATCCCTAAAACTGCATCCAAACATTCTGTAAGTTGTTCTCCCTAATAAAACCAAAAACATCATCCTCAAAATTCCCTAAACCCTCTGTCCATGAATCCCTGAATCCTCATCCAAGAAAAACCCTAGACCCTAATTTACAAAAAACATCAACCCTAATCCCTAAAAAACAATAAACACTTAGTCCCAATAAACATAATAACCAAAACCCATAAAAACCCTTAAACTTTAGCCCCAAATAAAACTCCAAACATTCTAAATAAAAAAACCCTAAACCCCCAACCCTAAAAATCTTAAGCCCTCATCCCGCAAAACCCATAAAACCTCCGCCCAAAATACCCCCCAAACCCTCAACCCCAAAAAATCATAAACCCTCATCACTAAAAAATCTTAAACACTCATCCCCTAAATAATAATCATTCATCCTCATAAAATCATAATCCCTTAGACTAAAAAAATCCTTATAACTTCATTCCCAAATTCACTTAAACCATCATCCCCAAAACCCCAAATCCATTTTCTTAAAAAAAAACTTAAATACCCATCCCAAAACCCCCAAAAGCGTAAGCCCCAAAAAAAATACACACATTTTGGTAAAATAATAAAAACCCTCATCCAAAAAACACCTAAACACTCAACTCTAGAAAATATGAACAATCATTCCTTAAAACCATAAACCTACATTTCCAAAATACACATAACACGTCACCAACAAAAAACATTTAACCTCATGCCCATAAATATTTAATACATTTTACCGCAAAAATCCCAATTTTATTTTCCCTAATAAAACCTAAACCATCAACCCCCAAAAACAATAAAACCTCTACCCCAAAAACCCCTAAACCCTCTACCCTGAAAAACCCAAAACACATAACCCAAAAAAATCCATAATCATCAACCCAGAAAAATCTAAACCATCATCCACCAAAAAAATTAAACCATCATCAACAGAAAAACCACAAACTCTCATCCATAGAAATTCCTAAACCCATAGCCTAAATAACCATAATCCCTCATCTTCAAAAACCCCTAAACCCACATCCCCCCAAAACCTGAAACTCTCATTCCCACAACCCTATAACCATGAGCCCCAAAATACCCTAAACCCTCATCCCAAAAAAACCCTAAACCCTCCCCCCCAAAAAATAAACCCTCATAACAAATAAACCTAAACCCTAGGCCCAAACAAACCAGAAACACTCATTCCAAAAAACCCTTCAACTCTCATAACCAAAAATGGTAAACACTTTTCCCCACAAATACCAAACCCTGAACACCAAAAAATTATAAACCCCCATCACAAACTACCCTAATACCTGCTCACCAAATAAACAATAAACACTAAACCCCAAATAATCCTTGAAAACTCTTCCCCAAAAAAATCCCAAAACCCTCATCCATATAAAACCCTAATCCATCCCACTCAAACAACCCTAAAGCCAAACCCCCGAAAACCCCTAAACCCTTTCCTCAAAAAATACTATACCATCATCTTAAATTACCAATAATCCAACCACCAAAAAAATCCATAAACCCTCATCCCCAAAATAATCCTAAACCCTCAGCCCTAGAAAACTATAAACCCTTAGAACCAAAAAAAACAATATCCCTTTATAACCACAAAACTATAAAACTAATCCATTAAAAACTATAAAACTTCACCAAAAAAACCCTCAAACTGTCATCCATAAAAACGATACTGTATTATCACAAAAAAACTCTAAACCATCGGCCCCAAATAATAATTTACCCTCGCCCTCATAAAACCATAAACCCTCAATACCAAAATCTGATATACCCTCAGCTTGAAAAATCCAAAACCATTAGCCCCAATAAAATTTAAACCCATAGCCCTAAAAACCATAAATCATTAACCCCCAAAAAAATAAATCATAATCCTTAAATAAACATAAATCCTTAGCACCAAACACTATAAACCATCATCCCTAAAAATACCTAAACCTGCATCCTCAAAAACTAAAAACACTATATCTAATAAAAACATTAATCCTTATCCCCAAAAACATTATACCTTAATAACTAAAAAACCTTAAAACCTCAGTCCCAAAAAAACATAAACCCTCTGCCCCAAAACACACCTAAACCTCACCCACAAAACCCCTAAACACGTAGAAACAAAAAGAAACTAAACCTTGTACCCAAAATTATGGAAACGATCATCCCCAAAAAACAATAAACCCTCATAAAAAACCCTAATACCTCATCCCAAAAAAACATAAACCAACATTCCAAAATATAATGTAACCAATATCTCAAAAAAAACATTATCGAAATTCTATATAATACACTAAACCATCATCCCTAAAAACCAAAAAACAATCAACCACAAAAACACTTAAACCCTAATCCCCAAACACCCATATACTATAAACAATAAAAAAACCCTTAACCCTCATCCCTAAAAAACCTAAACTCTTGGCCCAAAAAAACATAAACCCTCACCCCCCAAAATACCCAAACCCTTATCCCCAAACACCCTACACCAATTGCCCAAAAAACCCTAAACCAGCATCCCCATAAATTCCTAAACCCTTGGCCATAAAAAAGACTAAATCCTATTCCTCCATAAAAATAGTCCCTCATCTACAAAAAATACTCTAAAAAAACAGCAGAATAAAACTCTAAACCGTCATCCTCAAAAAATACTAAACCCTCAATAGCCAAAAATACTAAACCCTCATCCCAAAAAAACTTTATACCCTCCAAACCCAAATCCCTAAACCCCCAACCATAAAATTTATAAAACCGTGTCCAAATAAATCATAAGCCCTAATCCGTTATAAACCATAAAACCATAGCAGAAAAACCTTACGGAATCATCCATAAAGGATGCTAAATCCTCATCCCCAAAAAATAGTAATCCCTTTCCAACAAAAACCCCAAAACCCTGAGCCATAGACACATGATGCCCTCGCCCAAAATGCCCCTAATTTCTCATCCCCCAAAAAATTCCGAAACCCTCATCCCCCCAAAACCCTAAACCCTCAAACCTAAAAACCACTAAACCTAGAGCCCCAAAACAACTAATCACTCAGTCTCATAAAATGAAATCCCTTCTGCTCACTAAAACCCAAAGCACCAATACCAAAAAATATCTCATAAACACTCATCCCCAAAATATCAAAACCCTTATCCCTAAAAACACAAAACACTCACCCTAGAACCGTTAATCTATGGTCCCAAAACCCATAAACACACATCTCTAATATAATATAAACCCCTAACCTTAAAAACTATGAACTCTAATATCTAAAAATCCGAAAACCCTTAGTTCCAAAATCCCAAAACCCTCACCAGAATTATCTTAATACATCACCCATAACCCTAATCATTTAGCCCGAAAAACCCCTAAACCCATAACCACAATATCCATAATCTTTCAATCCTAAAATTCCCTAAACACTCAACCCCAAAAAATCATAAACCTGAATCCCCAAAAACCCTAAACGATCATCCCCAAAACACTCTGAACCTTCATCCATAGAAAATCTAAACCCTCATAAAAATACATAAACATCAACCCTAAGAAATCCTAAACATTTAGCTTCAAAATAAAATAAACCCAAATCCCTATAAAATAATAAACCCTTAGACCCAAAAACCATAAACCCTCAGCTGAAAAAACAATAAACACATATCCCAAAAAACCCAATCCCAAAATAACCCTAACCCCTCACCGCTAAAAACATTATAAATCCTTATAGAAAAAAACAATAACCCTCATCCAAAAATTACCCAATACCCATAGTCTGAAAAAACTAAAAACTGAAAACCATAAAAATCCCCCAACCTCTATCCCTATAAAACCATAAACCCTCATACATAAATTACCTCAATCATTATCTCTAAACACACTTAACCCTTAGAAAAAACACACTAAAACCTTTTCCCCAAAAAAACCATGAAACTTCATACCCAAAACATTATAATCTATAATCTCTAAAATACAATGAACCCTCAACCACAAAACACCATAAACTCTTATCCCCAAAATAAACTAGACAGTCAACCCTAAAACCCATGAAGCCCTATCAAAAAAACCATGAAACCATATCCCTCAAAAATAAATAAAACATAATAATAAAAAATTGTGAACCCTTATCCCAAAAACAGACATTCACCATAATCCCCAAAAGACTCCTAACACTCAACCCATAAATACCCTTAACCCTCATCTCCAAAAAAACATTTAACCCTTATCCAGAAGAAATTGTGAACCCTTATCCCCAAAAAGGCATGAACCCTCATTCCCAATAAACTATGAACACTTATCTAAAACAAATTGAACCCCCAATGCCAAATAACACAAAAATCTCATCCCCAAGAAACCCTTCACTGTCAGCCTCATGAAAACCAAAACACTCATCCATAAAAGTACATGAACCCTCAACCCCAAAAACCATGAACCCTCTCCCTGAAAAAAAACCCCTGAACTGATAGCCCGAAAAAAACCTAAAACCTCATCCCAAAAAAAACCTAAACTCTCATAAAAAAAACTCTTAACCCCAAGTCCAAGAAATCCCTAAATATTCAATCCTAACACCCTTGAACCCTCAGCCCAAAAAAACACTAAACTCTCAGTGGTGAAAATCCCTAAATCCTCATCCCCAAAATAACCCAAATCCCACAACCTCAAAATACCCAAACCATCATCCCTTAAAAAACCTATCCCCAAAACCCAATGAATCCATAATACCTTATCCCCTAAAAACCTAAACTATAAACCATAAAAAATCATAAACCGTCATCCCAAAAATAACATAAACCATCAGACTGAAGAAACCCTAAACCCCCATAGCCAAAAGACCTACATCCCCACAAAAATCATTAGCCCCAAATGTCTAGACCATCATCCCCATAAAACGCTAAACCCTCACCCCAAAAAACCTTAAACCCTCATCCCCTATAAAACACTAAACTATCATCACCCAAAAAACCTAAAAAAACGTATCACCAATCAAAACTCATATTCTCTTACCCAGAAAACCCCAATCCCTTAGCAATAGAAAACCCCAAACCACATACAACAAAAACCCTAAACCCTAATCCCCCTGAAAAACAGAACCCTCATCCTTATAAATCCTTGAAACCGCAACTAGAAATAGACTAGAATACTCAGTCTCAATAAACATTGAACCCTCATCCCCATGAAACCCTAAACCATCAGGCCCAAATGAATACTAAACCATCCTCCCCATAAAATCCAGAACCCTCATCCTTAAAAAACAAAGAATCCTCACCAAAAAATGATACCCTTATCCAAAAAATCCTTGATTCTAGATGCCCAAAAAACCATGAACCATCGTCCTAAAAACTACTTATCCTTCATCCCCATGAAACCTAGAACCCTTAGCCCTAGAAAACCCTAAACACTCATCCCAAAAAACCATCAACCATCAACCTGAAGAAACACTAAACATTTAGCATCATAAAATAAAAAACCATCATCCCCAAGAAACCCAAATCCTTCATCTCTAAGAAAAACTAAACCCGCATCCCAATATAATACTAAAAACTCATCCTTAAAAAACAATAATACCCTTTCCAGAAACCCCCTGAACCATCAATCCTAAAAAACCAAAACCTCTTTCACCAAAAAAATATATACCCTCATCCACAAATAACCATAAACCCTAAGCCCAAAAATCTATAAACCCTAATCTTTTAAACTCTAATCCATCAACCGCCACAAAACCTGTACTTTCATCCCATAAAACTAAAACCCTCTTCCATAAAATAAATGAATCCCTAAACACTAAAAATCCATTACCCACATATATAAAGAAACCTAACCCTATGTCATAAAAAAACCCAAATCCTTGATCGCTAGAAAACTCATATCCCAAATCACCAAAAAAACCCTAATCCCTTATCCCAAAAGAAACCATGATCCCTCTTCCTTGGAATCCCTTAAACCCTTAACCCCAAAAATACCTAAATGCTCAACTCCAAAAATTCATAGACCCCCATCTCAAGAAAATCCTAAACAACCATCAATTGAAAATTGTAAACCCTCCCTAAAACTAAACCCTCGGCCCTATAAAACCATAAAACATCACTCCAAGAAAACCTTAAACACATAGCTCCATAAAACCATAATCCCTCATCCCCAAAAAACCATAAACCCTCATCCTTAATAAAACCCAAAACTCTAAAACCTAGAAAACCCTAAAAATTGAACACTAGTAGACCTAAATCCCTTTTCCCTATAAAACCCTAATACCTCAGCACCAGAGAACCCTAAACCAACTTCCCCAAAAAATAATAATTCCTTATCCCCCAAAACCCTAAACAAACAATGCTAGAAAACCAAAATCCCTCATCACTATAAAACCCGAAAATTGAAGACCCAGAAAACCCTAAATAGTCTTCCCTAGAAAAAGCAAAATCCTCATCCTCATAAATCCATAAACCCCATCCCCAAAATTCCTAAAACAATGTCCCGAAAAAATTATTCGGTTACCTCTGAGAACCCCAAAATCTAAATCATATAAAACCATCAATCCCAAGTGTCAAAAACCCCTAAACATGGATCCACAAAAAAAACAAAAACAAAACCCCAAAAAAACCCTAATCATCCACACCAAATAAATCAAAACCCTAATACCCAAGGAAACATAAACCATATTAACTAGATACTCCTAAACCATCCTCATCATAAAAACATGAACAATCGGCTTCAAAAATCCTTAAACACATTGGCATATAAAAACATAATGCTCATCCCCATTAAACCCTAATCCCTCATCCATAGAAACGTCTAAACCCTAATCCATATAATACCCTAACCATAAACCCTAGAAAACCCTGATTATTTAAACCAAAAAATGGTGACACCTCATCCTTGGAAAACCCTAAACCCTTATCCCATTAAAGCATTAAACCCACTGCCGTAGAAAAACCTAAATCCTCAAATATAGAAAATCATAATCAATTGGAAGCAATAATACCTAAACATTCATTCCCAGAAAAATCAAAAACCTTTGCCTAGAATGAAACTAAACCCTCATCCATATATGATCCTAAACCCTCATACTCAAAAAAACCCAAATAATTCATCCAAAAAAACCCTAAACTGTCACAACCAGAAAACCCAAAATCCTTAAGACCATAAATTTATAAACCGCGAACACTGAAAAAATCTAGTCCTTCAACCAAAAAACCCCCTAATTCCTCAAACCCAAAATTTTTAAACCCTCATCCCCCAAAAAATATAAAAAAGTATCCTCGTATAAAGATAAAACATCATCCCAAATAAGGCCAAAACCATCATCCCAAAAAACCACAAACCCTCAGTCCCAAAATAAACTAAACCCTCTGAGCCAAAAAACCGTAAATCATCTTCCCCAAAAACCCAAACCCCTCAGCCCAAAAAAAACACAATAACATTTCCGTAAAAAACTATATACCTTTTCCCCACAACATCCTCAATCCTAAACCCAAAAAATAATAATAATCCCAAAACCCTAAAAACTACTAAGCCTTCAAAAAAATCCCTAAACATCCCCCCAAAACCCTAATCCCTAAGCCCCATGAAAACATAACCCTGACCCCAAAAACGTAAACCCCCATCTCCAAAAAACCATAATACCTCATCCTAAAAAGACATAACTTCTCAACCACAAAAAATCATAAACCATCAGTTCCAAAAAAAACCCAATACCATCATCCTGAAATAACCGAACCTTGACCCAAAAAATTTTAATCCCTTAGCCCAAAATAACCTAAACCACCAGCCTCAAAAACCCCAAAAACCTAAACCCAAAAATACCCTAAACCATCATCCCCAAAAAAACCAGAAAAAAATCCCCATGGTACTCTAAACCCTTAGCCATAAACAACCTTGACCCCATCCCCACAAAAAACAAATCGTAACCCTTATACCAAAAACTCCCAAATCCTTAGGCCATAAAAACCAAAAAGCATCATCCCAAAGTAACCATAAACCCTCATCCCCCAAAAACTCTAAATCATCATCCTAGAAACAACCTAAATGCCCAAACATGAAACACCTTAAACACTTTACCCAAAAAAACCATAAAACCTCAACCCCCCAAAACCTAAAATCCTTATTCCTAAAAAACCATCAAACCAAATCCCAAAAAACCTGAAACCCTCAGACTAATAAAAACATAAACCCTCAGCCCTAGTAAATCATAAAAACTCATCCACAGAGAATACAAAATCATCATTCCTAGAAAAAAATAAACTTTCATCATAAGAAAACCCAAATCCCTTAGGCCTAGAAAAAAAATAAATTATCAACCCCACATAACCATAAAGCCTCATCCTCCAAAAACCATAATCCATATGCCCAAGAAAACAATAAAACCTATGTTCTAGGAAAACATGAATCCTCATCCCTAGATAACTATAAAAATTTTTCTCCATAAAATCATAATCCCTCAAAACAATAATTCTTTAAACCCATATATAAGAAAATCCTAAACCATCAACAAGAAATATCCTAAATCGTCACCCCCAAAAAACCATAAATCCTCATCCCTAGAAAACACTGATCCCACATCCTAGGAAAAACCTAAACAATCATCTTTATAAAAACCTAAACCCTAATTCCTTGAAACATAAAAAACATCAACTCCAGAAAATTCTTAACCCCCAACCCTAGAAAAAATAAACAACCAACCCAAGAAAACCCTAAACCCTAATCATTAGAAAAACAAAAAACCTCCGCCACATTAAACCATAAACAATCAAATTCCATACCCAAAATACCATCAAAATTCATTCATAAAAACCCTCAACCCTACATATTATGAAACCTCAATACTCAGTGGAAAAAATAATCAACCACCACAATAAATACCCTCAACCCTTAACACCAAATAACCCTAAATACATAGCACTGAAATCCCAAAAAATAAACCCCAAAAAACCCCTAAAACCTCAACCCCAAATAACCCTAAACCCTTATCCCCATGATATCCTAAACCATAAACCCTATTCTCCAAAAAACCTTAAACTCTTTCCAACAAAAAAACCCTAAACCCATACCCTTATAAATCAAAATCATTTATCCACAATAAACCCTATACCCTCATCCTAGAAAATACATAAACACTAGGCCCTAAAAAACCCTAAACCTTCAATCCCAAAATACCCTCAACCCTAATGCCCAAAAAACCCTCATCCCTCAACCCCCAAAAACCATAATCCCACATCCACACAATACATAAACCCCAAAAATAAAAAACCTCAAAACGAAGAACCCAAAAATCCAAAACCCCCACCCTAAAAACCCTCATCCATAATACCAAAAAAACCTCAAACCTTAGTCCCATAAGACCCTTAACCCACATAACTAAAAAATATTAATTCCTATCCACCCAAAAACTAAAACCTCTGAACCACGAAACCCTAAACTCCAATACCAAAAAAAGACAAAACCGCCAACCAAAAAAGTGATAAATTATCATCCACAAAAACCCTAAAAACTCTCCAAAAAACTCCAAATCCCTCCACACTAAAAAAATACTAAACCCCCATCCCCTAAAAACCTAAACCCATAACCCCTGAAATACCTTAGCCATCAACCTCAAAAATTCCAAAACCATAGACCTCAAAAACACCATCAACCATGGACCACCAAAAACCCAGAAGCCTATGCCCCAATGTACACTAAACCCGCAACCCCCAAAAATTGAAAAACCTCATTCACACCCGAAAAACCTAAGACATAATCCCAAAATAACCAAATATCCTCACCCCCAAATGACCATAATCCCTCAAACCTCAAAAATCCTAATTCCTTAGACCCAATAAACCCTAAATCGTCACCCCCAAAAAAATAAACCCTCAACCTAAAAAAAACTAAAACCTCGGCCCTGTAAAAACATTAACTTGTATCCCTATCAAAACATAAAACCTCAGCCCCAAAAAACCACTAAAACATCATCCCCAAATATCCTAAACATTTATTCAAGAAAATCATAAACCCTTATCCCCAAAAATACATAACCTATTATCCCTAAAAACACTAAACCCTCAATACCTAAAAAATACAAAGACATCAACCCCCAAAACCATAAATCCTAAATCCCAATAACACTATACAATATCTATGTAGAAAACTGAAACCCTCAAACAAAAATCATTTTAAACCCCCATCCTAAAAAAACCATAAACCATCATCCCCAAAAACACCATAAACACTCATCCCCCAATAGCACAAAACTAACTGCCCCAAAAAACCCTAAACAATATTCCAAAAAAACATAAACACTCAACCCCAAAATAAACTAAACCATGATCAGCAAAACACCCAATACCCTCATCATGAGGAAAACCAAAAATTTGAGCCCTAGAAAATCCGGTACCCCCTTCCATATAAAAGCCTAAAATCCACACCCTGGAAAAAACATAAACCCCAACACTAGTAAAACATAATCCCTCATCCACAGAATACCCTATTCCATTTTACAAAAAAACCTAACACTTAACCCCAAGAATCCCCTCTTTCCCCAACCCCATAAATCATCATCCCTAGAGAGCTATAAACCCTTATCCAAAGAAAACCTGCAAAACATACACCATAAGCCTCTAAATCCCATAAACATCCCCCCCCCCAAAACTAAACCATCAGCCTCAATAAATAATTATCCATTAGATGTAAAAATCACTAAACCCTCAGAACTAAAACACCCTAAACTCTCATCCTTAAAAAACCCCAATCTCTCATCCCCCAAATCCCTAAACCCTCAACACTAAAACCCAACACCCCCCATCAACAAAAACGCTAACTAATCATTTCCAAAAAAACCCCAAAATCAACGTCCATAAAAAACCCTAAATCAAAACCCTAAATCATCATCTCAAAGAAAATATAAACCCTTATCCCCAAAAAACCCTAAACCCTTAGCACAAAAAAACCTAAACCCTCATCCATAACTGATCCTAAATCCACATACGCAAAACCCTAAACTCATATCCCTAATAAATCCTAAATGATCAAACCCTAAAAAACCCAAATCCCACATACCCAATAAATGATATCTACATTTCCCAAAAAAACACTTAACCCCCATCCTTAGATAACCCTAACCCCTCATCCCCAAAAACCCAAAACCTGCATCCCCAAAACCCCAAAACCCCCATCTTCCAAAAATTCACGAACCCTCATCCCACAAAACCCATAAAACAATCATCCCCCAAACCCGAAAACCCTAATCCCCACAAAACCCTAAATCCTCTGTCCCAGAATCCCTAAACCATAATCCCCTAAAAAACAAAACCCTTAACTTGTAAAAACACTAAAGCCTCATCCCAAAAAATCCTAAACCCATAGCACCAAAAAAACCCTAAACCCTCAACCAAAAAACCCGAAACCATAAACCCCAAAAACCCCTAGACCATAATCCCCACAAAACCATCAACCCGCATCCCCAAAAGATGTAAACCCTAAACTCCAAAAAAACCTTATTCCCTCCACCCCAAATAACCCAATCACCCTTCCCCAAAAATCGATAAACACTTTTCCCCCATAAACCTTCTACCCTCATCCACAAAAACCCATAATTCCTTATCCAAAGAAAACCCTAAACATTCATTTATAAAAAATCCTAATCCATCATCTCTAAATACAAATAAATTAATTGTCCAAAAAAACTTATTCCCTCATCCCAAAAAACCATTAACCATCAGCCCTAAAAAATACATAAACCTTTATCTCCGAAAAACACCAACTCCTCATCACCAAAAAACACCTAAAACCTCCAGCTAGATGACCCAAAATTGTCAACCCCAAAAAACCATAAAACCACATTCCCACCACACATAAAATAACATCCCCAAAAAAACAAACAATCATCCCTAATGAACATTAAAAACCTTATCCCAAAAAAACCCAAATTCCATAGGCCCAAAACCCAAAAAACTCAAGCCCTATATAATCTAAACCCCTAGCCCAAAAAAACCCAAACCATCATCTCGAAAACCCCTAAGACAAAATCTCTACAAAAACAAAAAACCCCCATCCCAATAATCCGAAAAACACTATGCACAAAAAAACCTTAAACACTATACCTCAAAATCACTAAACCCTCATCCTAAAAAAAATTCCTACAACAAATTCCCCAAAATCCCAAAACCATCAAACCAAAACCCCTTAAACCCTCTTCCACAAAACAACAAAATGATTTTCACCAAAACCCATAAAACCATATAAAAAACCCTAAACACCATCCCCAAAGCCCCTAAACCATCAACCAAATCACCCCACACAAATCATCCCTATAAACTCTTAAAGGACATTCCCAGAAAACCCTAACCCTCAGCACCATGATCCCCTAAATGGTCATCCAAAAAACCCTTAAACCACCATCTACAAGAAAAATACACCCTCATCCCCAAAACATGAAATCCTAAACCCCAAAAGACCATCATCCCTTAATCAGAAAAAAAAACACTAGACTCTCATCCCTGAAAAACTAAAACCCTTAAAACCCAATATAATGACCCATACTTTACAAACATTGATATTATATTAAAATTGAAGAATATTCATTAAAAAATGTAAAAAAACCACGACAGTACCATATAGGTATAGTGTATTTAGAAACGAGAAACATAAACAACTGGTTCATAAGACATATTCATTGTCTCCCACTTATTTCTCCATAACTAAACCCCCTTTTTACATATCATACTTAATACCCTTCTTCATGACATGGGGAAAAGAAACATATGAAATGGTGAGCTCGCTTGCTCTATATGGGTAAAAAAGGGAGATATAAATATTCTCATAATCATAGTACATAATATCATAAAATTTGAAAATCTTATCCTACATATGAAAGATCATGACATCATGCCATAGGATAAATCATGAATGTTAATAAAAATTGCTGATCATAATCCCAAAAGTCATTACATAAGACATGAAGTTTTGTTTCGTTAACATATGTATAGAAAATCATTTCATAATAGTCAAGGCTCATTTATAAGACCCTCATAGCAGAAAAAGTACATTATTGAACTGAGTTCACTCCTCATTCCAACCCTATATTACTTAATCAAGATCATTTCCCATTCCATCCATGTCTATATCATGATATATAAATCATTAACCAGTGCATTGGAGGGTGATATAGGTCCCACCTATCTCATAATTAAATCAATATTACGTGTACCACAAAAATATAAACCATTCACCATAGCATAACCTAAGGAATACAATTGGTTTCTTAAACATAAACCCATCATAACATAATCAGTATTAGACATATGGATTTCATAAATATTATTTCATCATAAAAACAATTAAATAATATGAACAATATCTATATTATTCTTGAAACATAAACCTATCAAATAATTCCATCTTAGATGGAAATTAATTTGGATATAACACTTGAAATTAATTCTGAATTAAAATATCCTTTATTCTTAAAAATATTTCCTTTTATCAAAATGTCATGAAATTTCAAAAGAAAATAATTTATTTTCCAATAAACTTGAAATGTTGTAGAGGAAGCTTCATGTAAATATGGTGTTATGGAGATGTGAAAATCCATTCATTCGGTATATGATAAAAAACATTCTACTAGTACTTTTGTTGAAAAGCTCAAAAAGTACCTCATATCGAATAACGAAAAAATATTCCTTAGATACAATTTAATAAAAATTTACCAATGGGTAAAATTTTAATTAAAAATTTATAAAATAAGTAGATAATATTAAATATTTTGGAAACATAGATGTGGATGATAAATACACCCTAGTAAATACATATTTATAAACAATATCGGATAATAATGATATTTCAAAATTATCCCTTACCTTAGGTCGGATTTAATTTTAATATATTCAGACCTCCAGTATATTGATTTAAATGATTTCATTGACTTATTTCAGACAAATATTTGTTTTTATGATATCATATATGATAATTTTATCATCCGTTTATTAACAACATTTCATTATTACTTGTAATTTTGGTATTAAATATTTCATTTTCATATGCATGTTTTGTAGAATAAGTTCTGGTTATCCTTCATAGGTCGTCGTTATATCATTAAGAAATGATATTAACAAAAAAATATACCATTTTTATCCATTATTTAAATTTATATCATCATTATTTAATGAATATGATGTAGAATGAATCGCATCGCATCGTGGATATAGTAGGTCGTACGTACGCTTGAGTAACAATATAATTCCCATATTTCATGATTGGTATTGAATTAGATGGTTCATAATACATCAAAATTAATATCTTGTTATAATAATCATATATATTTACTATTTCCATCATTATACTACAACATTTAAGGTGGTGGTGAAAATAGATTACACCACAACATGGAGATGGTAAGCCGCATGTACGCACATGTGGAAATTTTGTTTTTCATAGGATGGGTAGAAGGTGGAATAAGGTTTTCTCATAATTATAATAACATGTTAGTATATAAATTATATTAGAGTTATTACTTTATAATGAAATAAATCATTAAGAGTATGTTGAATAAGAATGAAATTTGAATGAATTAGTAGAGGAGACTACCTCTTCTTTGACATGCTTCCTCAAAATCTTCTATTAGAGCAATAGAGTTTTTCATTAAATATGAACAGAACCAATATAATATGACTAAGGAATTTAATAAGGGAAAATGATAGAGAATTTATAATATTGAAGGCTCAATGTGCAGTAATAGGTGAGAGAGGAGGTTCCCTTTTATAATTGAGGTTGGAGGCGCTTTGGTTATCTAAAAAATATAATTTTATAATAAAATAAAACCCCATACAAAAAAATCCAAAATGATCCAATTTATAAGATAAGATGACATATGGGTGTGATCTAATCAACCAAGATATTTTAGACGTGTTTTTCTGTCAATTTAACCCTTATCATTTTAATTAACACTTATTTATAGATTTTACTTCTTAACAAGGGTAACGAATATTTCAATATTAAAAAGGTGAAATATTTACGAATTTGATGTCAATTAGATAGTAAATAAGTACCTTATAATATTTTAGACCATATCATAATTATTATATATATTTTTTAAAAAAATAATTTTTTAATAATTTAATAAAACATTATTTAGAAAAGCAATTAATACTGTAAATTTTGACATTATTCAATTCCTTGATTTTTCAAATTATAAAGATAAAAAGTTAAATTAAATTCAAATATTTAATTATATTAAAATGTGGTAAAATTCATCTACAAAATTATTGCACATATTAATTAGCCCAAATTATATTTAGTTGAATATTTTTAATAACTTTTAATCATTATCTCTTTTAATAATATAATTACTACATATTTTTTTAATTATTTAATATATTTATTTGTTGAATAAAAATTTAAAATAAAATACAATGATAAATATAAATCAACTATATTTAATAATAATTTTTTTAGTAGAATTTATCTCCTACGGAATCCCAAATTTAAAATGTTATACTTATATAATTATGAATGCGACAACGTTAACATCACATTAAATAAAATCATATAAGTGTCACAATATCTTCTATAAGGATCTGAACGATCACTAAATCGACCCATGGATGTTTATGGTCAATATATAATTGACTAATAATATTTGGTCATGTTTTTGGGTCCTTTTACGGTTATTATAATTTACAAAAAATTGATTTGTTGATTTATCATGAACTAACTAATTTTTACATCATCAAAGTATAAGCCTATAATGTAATTATTTATTTACTAAAAATTTCAAATAAATTACCATGATGAAGAAAAAAAATTATCTTTTATATGAGTATTTATAATATTATTTATATTTTCTATAAACTTATATAAAAATTATATATTTATTAAAATTTGAGATAGACATATTTAATTTTTCATTAAATAAAATAAATTAAATGATTCAATATCTTCCAAGATTCTTAAAAAGGACACCGTTTTGACCCAAGGAATATTTAGGTCGAAATGAACTCATCGAATGATATTAAGACAAGTGCTAGGTTAATTTTATAATAATATTCTGACCCTTAATTACCAGATTTACCCTTTTACCATATGAATGAAAATTTCCAAAGTTACTAATCATAATGCCCAAAAATAAAATAATGCTATTAAAATAATTTGGAACTTCTTATTACAAATATGGAATCAATTTTTCAAAATTCAAAAAACTAATGTTTTAGAAATTAATCTAAAACTAGTCTCGTTGTCAAAAATAGAGAATGTGTTTTGAAAGTTAAAACTTTTTGAAAGATTGATATGTTTCCATATCTGAATTCAATGTAAAATTAATTGTAATTGAATTGATTATATTGAATGATAAAAATATATTATATTTATTCATTAAACCCATTAAATATTATAATTTAAGCATATAAATTATTTTGAGGAAAAATTGTTTTCAATAAAAATTGAGTGTATTTTTACTATATATCAATCTATAAATGTTATCAAAAAATTAGTAAATAATCATTCGAAGTAAATTTTTATATTGTTCTTACAAAGAAATTTTTTTGTCATATAAAAATTATTAAATAGTAAAACTATTAATTTGAAAAGGGTTCTCCATTAATATGTAGTAAAATTACCCTTTTAAAAATATAGATTTTTATACGTCAAATAGGGTTTATTCATACCCTATGAGAAAAATATCTATTAGATGAATATATAAAATATTTATAAATTATATATCATATATATTTCATTAATTTCATTTTTCAATATTAATATACCCAATTAATTAATACAAAAATACAAATATATTATTGTTTTATATTTTTCTTAATTAATTGGTAGTGAACGACTTCACTATACTATTCGTAAGTTAGTTATATTTATTCTTGATATCCTAATGGATATGTTAAAATGTTCCTTTTATAATAATTTAATCTCTCAGATTTTTGAAACTCATGATTGAATTAAATTCAAGTAATTGAGGAATATAAATTATTTGGAGAAAATATTTCATAAAAACATCTGGGTTTTATATTCGACCCTAAATAAACTGAATTTCAGCCTCAAAATTTGTCACTTTGATACAAACAGATGAGGATATATCTCCCTCATCACATACTCAAGTAACCACCTAGGTTCCCCAAATTTTTTGTTACGCCACAAAACATTAACCAAGCAAGTGGTCTTGTTTCACAGAACTATTTCTCTATGATCCCAAATCTATATCGGTTGTTCTTAAAAAGAAGTATCTATATCTAGTGGTTTGACTTATATGTTTAGTACATGTGAAGGATCATGTATGTACTTTCTCAAAAGAGATACATGGAATAAATAATTAACTGGAGATAGATTCAGTTGAATCAACAATCGGCAAGTTACCCTCTCAACACTATCTAAAATTTTAAAATGACCAATATACCTATGGATCATCTTTACATTCATTCCAAATATCATTACTCTCTTATGGGGAGATATTCATAGAAACACCTTGTAACCCATTTCAAACTCTAGGTCTTTTCTTCAGTTTTCTACATAACATTTTTGTCAACTCTAGGCTTCTCTTATTTATTTTTGAATAGATATGAACTTTTCTATCATTTAATCAACAAGATCGTGTCCAAATAGCTTTCTTTCCCCAAATTCATCCTAGAAATTTGGTGTTTTCCATTTATTTTCATAGAGGGATTCAAAAAGATCCATATGAATGCTAGAGTTAAAGCTATTATTGTAAGAAAATTCCACCAAGTTAGGTGTTGATATCAATAACCCATAAAATCCATAGATCATGCTCTTAATATGTATTCTATAGTTTGAATTTTCCTCTATGACTTACCATCTATCTGAGAACGAAAAGAAGTTATGAGACTTAACTTTGCATCCAAATCCTGCTAAAGACTTGTCTAGAACATTGAGGTAAACCATGGATCTGGATCAGATATAATGGAAAGGGGTACTCAAGGAAATCTTACCTATTACATTAAATATAACTTGGAAATAAGATCAAGAGATAAATTCTCTCCTATAGAACTGAAGTGTGTCAAATTCATATGGCATTAAACTACAACCCATATAGAAATATGTCCTTTATATATTTTGGGATGTCCGAGGACAAATTCCATAGTGATGTTTTCCCATTTCCATTCTGGTATGGGAAATTGTTTCAACATACCCATAGTCTACTATCTCTCAGACTTAATTTTATGAAAAACCAATCATTGAGAGACATTTTTGGAAAAATGACTTTTTATTCTACCCAACCATAAATACACTTTTAGGTCCATGTATGTCTGTATGATTCTAGGGTTAATAGATAATGAATAAATATGAGCCTCATCCAATATCTCCTTCTTTAATTCTAGTATGGTAGGAATACAAAACCAGTTCCTGAACATTTTTATTCCATAAATATCAAGATTGAAAATAAGAACATTTCTCACCGTATTTTGTTGCTATGCGTATTCTTTTGGCACCTCCTTAATCCTCACTTTTATAGATGGTTGAACAGTCACATGGGAATGATAATATTTCTCCCATTCCATTAAAATATTAGTATCTATCATTTGTAAATCCATAAATATTAGATCTTTTTTTATCCTCATTATGGAGAGTCTAGCATGGTTCTTTCAACAAATACCATCTGTGACCTTTTTTTCATTCCTAGGGTTGTAATGTATTAACAATTTGTCATCTTTAATCAACTACAACAATCTTATTTGATTCATATTAATCTCATATTTTGTGAAAATATACATTAAACATTTATGATTAGTATATATATCACACCTTTTTCCATAAATATAATGCATCCATACCTTTAGTAAAATGATTACCACAACTAACTTTGAATCATGAGTTGGGTAATTTTCCTCATGAATGTTCAATTTTCACAAGGAATAAGCTATCACCAAATAAATTTTCCTGAGAATGCATCCTAACCCCTTTTGGATGCATCACTATAAATCACTAACCATTATCCACTACAAGGAAGTGTGAGCATAGGTGCACTGGCTAACCTTGATTTGTGCTCTTTGAAATTCTCTTCACATTCCTCCATCCAATCTAACATAACTTTTTTTCTGAGTCATAATGTTTAGTGGATTATGTAATTATGAAAAATATTTCAATAAAAATCAATAATATCTGGCCAAAACAAGAAAAAATTGGATCTCAGTTTCCATTTTTTGTGTCGAAAAAAATTTAACTACATCTATTTTAGCTGGATACACACATATCCCATATCTTGAGATTATGTGACCCAAAAATCAAACTTTATGAAGCCAAAATTTACAATTGGCTAGTTTTTCATAAATATTCTCCTTTTTTGAGGTCTTAAGTACAATTATAATGTGATCATCATGCACTTCCTTTCATTTTTGAATAGAAAAGAATATCATCTATAAAGACTACCACAAAAAAATCAACATAGTCTCTAAATACTCTATTCATTATATCCATGAAGATAGTTGGGGAATTTGTAAGACCAAAAGGCATCACTATAAATTCATAGTGTCCATACCTTGTATGGAATTTTATCTTTGGAATATCCTCCTTCTTGATCCTTAATTGATGATATCCTGAACGAAGATAAATATTGTAAAAGTGTTAAACTCCATGTAGTTGGTTGAATAAGAAATCAATGCAGGGAAGAGGTTATTTTTTCTCAATAGTGATCTTATTTTGTTTTTTATAATCAATGAAGAGTCTCATTGATCCATATTTATTCATAAAAAATAGAACATGTGAACACCATGGTGACGCACTAGGGTGTATGAATACCCTATCAAGATTCTCTTTGAGTACCTTATTCAATTACTTAAACTCAATTGGGGATATTCTATAAGATGTCTTTGAAATAGGAATAGCACACAGTATGACTTCTATATAAAACTCAACATCATTATTCGGGGGAAGACCTGGTAATTATTTTGAAAAGGCATCATGAAAATATCGTACAACGGGTGTATTCTTAATTCTGAGTTTCTCTACAACCATTTTATATATATAACATTCATTTATAGATTTCATGACCCATAATATGGAAGAAATTTTAACTGGAAGGTCATAATCATCATTTCAGTGATAGATGATCATAGATTGATCTAGAATATGAAGTGTGACTTCCTTTCCTTTGAAATTGATATGAGCTTCATATAGAGAAAGCCAATCCATTCCAAGAATCACATCCAATTCAACTATTAGAAGGATCAAAAGATTTTTAGGAAGAAATTTCCCACAAAAAATCAATCATAGATGAATTATAAAATTTTGATGTGACTGTTGTGACATTATATGTTATCACACCTAAATCAAAATCTAATTTTTAAGGTATTACAATGACTCTATTTGTATGTTTTTCAGAAATAAAAGAGTGTGTGGATCAATAATCATATACAAAATTATACTTTGAAGTGAATGGTAATTGTACCTTTAACAACTTTATTATCGTACTCCACATGGTAGATAGTTATTTCAGTTTGACTTTCATTTTTCTTTGTCCTTGATAGTTTTCTTACATCAATCATCATCAACAACACTTGGGATATGACATTTATTGGTATATTTCTTCATTTCCATGAACTTGTAACATTAAATTGAAGGAGGTTAATTATGTGTAGCATTTTTTCTTTTAGCAGCTTTAGACATCTTTTTTTCATCAATTAGGAATTCAACTACCCAATGAACATATTTTCTACACATAAAACATTTAATAGTCCCCTAAATAAAATTTCCATCATATTTGTTTCCACACATTACGCATAATGGGAAACTCATCTTTTTTTCAGTGAGGTATATATATTTTCCCCCGAATTCTGTTTTTCTCTTCTTATCAAACCCAAAGGACTGATGGTTTACTCCAATCTCCATATAAACCTTGATAGATGATCGAATGATTTCATCATAGATATTTAATTACCTTATGGATAATTACATTCTAATACTTGTCTTTAAGCCACAAAAGAATCGATCAAATTTACTCTCTGGTTGGATAAGAATTTTTATAGCATACCATGCAAGACTTGTATTATTTTCATCGTAGGTACCAAAGTAATAATTATCCTTTTTATTATATTCAATGAACTCCTCCTACATCTTTTTTCAAACAATAAGAGTAATTTACTTATTGAAAAATAAGTTCTTGAACTCATCCCATTCCATGAATTAAATTTCATCTCTTTTCCTCATATTTTTTATAAGGTTACACCATTGATCATATTAGTCTTCAAAATGGTAGACTACTAAGATGAATTTATCATTTTATAAACATTGGAAAATTGAAAATAACTTTCTAATAGTATTGATCCATTTTTCATCCACTAATGGATCATAAGACCCATAAAAAGAATGTGGATTCTACCTCAATAAGGACTCAATAGAATTTTATTCTCTCATTTTCTCATTTGGAAGTCATTCATGATTCATATCTTGAAAAACATGTGTGATCATAGCTAAAAGATTTTTAATTATATCTCCCATAACATTTAGTTTCTCAGGAGGAAAATCATTACATATCTCGTCACATTCATCATTAATGTGGTTCCTTCAGTTTCCATCCATTAACTAAAACCATGAAGCATAGTGTGATAAACACTAATCATTATGGGAAAACATCATAATAAAGAATAAAATTTCAATTTAGGAAAATTATGTTTTATCCTAGGTTGTTTATGATCATTTCTAAAACACTAGGATTGTAACCTATACATTGATAGGCCTTTTGGGTTCTTAATATGGTTTTCTCATCCTAGTTTCCAAAGGAAAACTATACTTTTCCTCTGATACCAACTATAATGAACCATGTATTACATACATTGATATTACTTAAAGGTTGATGAATATTATTTCAAAATATAAGGAAGCCCCAACTAGGCTGTATACTCCTAGTGTCTTTAGAAACTAGTGAACACAAACAACTATTTCATAATACATCTTCATTCTCTCCCACATATTTCTCCATAACTAGAACCATTTTTGACATATATTACTTAATACACTTCTCCATTACCTAGGGAAAAGAAACACCTGAAAGGGAGATCACAGATTCTTTGTAATGCTAAAAATGGGAGATATGAATAATATCATAATCATAAGACATAAGTACATAACATTTTAAAATCATATATTGCATATGAAATATCATGATATCATGCCATGCAAGAAATCATGAATGTTCATAATAATCAATTAACATAATCCCAAAATTCATAACATAATATAAAAAGTTTTTTGGAATACACATAATAGAATAAAATAATTTCATATTATTTGATGCTCATTTCCAATACCATCATAGGGGAAAAGGCTATTACCGAACTGAGTTCACTCTTCATTCCAGTGCTATATTACTAAACCATGATTATTTCCCATTATAGCCACGTCAATATCAGGAGATATAAATCATTACCAAATGAATTGGAAGGAGATATATGTCCCACACATATTACAATAAAATCATTCTTATGTGTTCCACAAAAACATAAATTAATCATCATAGCATAACCCAAGGAATAAAATGGGTGTCATAAACATCATTTCATCATAACATAGTCTATATAAACAAAAAGGATTTCATAAATATATTTTCAATAAAAACGCAATAAAATAATAGGAATAATAATTGTATTATTCTTTAAACAAAACCTTATTAAATAATTCCATCTTATATGGATATTAATTTAGATATAACACTTGAAATTAATTCTTAAGGAAAATATCCTTTCCTCTTAAAAAAAATTTATTTTCCTAAAATGTCATGTCATTTTAAAAGAAACTAATTAATTTTAAAAGAAAAAAAGAAATCATTAAATGATTCGTCATGGAAATAAGGCTATATAATGTCTTAAATAATCCATTAATCACATATAAGTTAAAAAAATATTCTCCTCACACAACTTCCAGAAAATTAAAAAATTATCTCGTATCGATTAACGATAAAAGATACTTTTCATACCATTTAATAAAAATGAATTAAATGAATTAAAAAAATTATAATAATATATATAATTATTAATATTTTGGAAATATGGATGTGGATGGAAAATATAGCCCTATAAATATTTATGTATAAACATTATCGGATAATAATGAGATTACAAAATTATACATTACATTATATCTGATTGCATTTTTAGGTATCTAAAACTTATATATAATGATTTAAATAAGTTTATTTTATTATTTCAAAATCATATTTATTTTTATGATATCATATATGATCATATTATCATTTTTTTGTTAACAACATTTCTTTATTACTTGTTATTCAGGTATTAACTCCTTCATTTTCTTATGCATTTTTTGTAGAATAAGTTCCATTTGCCCTTCATAGGTCATAGTTATATCATCAAAAAACGATTTTAACATAATATATACCATATTTATTTATTCTTTACATTTATATAATCATTTTTTAATGATTATCATGTTTAGTGGAACACATTACATCGTGGAGAAGGTAGATCGTAGATACGCAAGAAACGACAATATCATTCTCATATTTATTGTATGGTATGGAATTGGATGGTGTAAAATATTTCATAATTAATTTCATGTTATAATAATAATATATAGTTATATTTCTATCATTATACCCATCTAAGTAAAGTGGTGGTGAAAAAAATATTACACCATGGGGTGGAGTTGGTAAGCCGTACGTACACACACATGGTGGTTTCTTTTTCGTAGGATGGATAGAATGTGTAATATGGTTGTTTAATAACTAAAATATAATACTTTTAGATAAGTGATATAGTAGTAATTAATTTATATTGAAAAAAACCCATGAATAGGATGTATAAGAAAAAAGAAGTTTGAATGAATTGAAGTAGGAGATTACCTCTTCTTCGATGTGCTTCCACTAAATCTCTTATTAGAGCACTAGATTTGGCCTTTGAAGAATAAAAAACGACTATAATGTAACAATGGATGTTTATAATGTAATAGGGTTGGGGATTTCTGATCTTGAAGGATAAAAGGGATGAAAATCAGTGTGGGATGAGGTTCCCTTTTATAACTTAGGTGAGGGGCAATTTTTAGATCTCTAAAATTATTAATCTAAAATAAAATAAAACCTCATCTAACAACATTAAAAATTTCTCAATATCGAATATGAGATGAGATAGGTTTTTATATCCTCATCCAATATATTTTTGAAATGTTTTTCTATCAATTTAATCATTATCATTTTAATTAACAATTATTTATTCATATTACATTTTAACTAGGGTAACAAATAATTCAACAATTAAAGGGTGGAATATTTACTTATTTGATGTCAATTAGACAATAAATAAATACATTATAACATATTATACCATTGATTAATTATCATATATTTTAAAAAAAATGTTTTAGTATTTTTAAATAATTTAATCATACATTATTTTGATAAAAAATCAATAGTCTTAATTTTGACTCTATTTTATTCATTGATTTTTAAAATTATTATGCTGACATGTTAACCTATAACAAACTATTTAATTATATTAATAATAGGTTAATTAATTCTATAAAATTAATTTTACCTCTTATTTTTCCCAAATTATATTTATTTTAATATTTTTAATAACATTTTATTGTTATCTCTATTAATAATATAATTACTAAATCTATTTTTTGTAATTATTTAATATAAATATATGGTGAATAAAAATTAAAAATAAAATAATATGATGAATATAAATATAATAGATTTTATAAGAAAATTTTTAGTCGAATTTATCTTCTGGAAAATCAATCTTTTAAATTGTTATACTTGTGAAATTTTGAATGTTAAAACCTTAACATCACTTTAAAGAAAATAATTTAAGTGTCACAGTCGCTTATTTAAAGACTAAAATTGTTACTAACTAAACCCTTTTATGGTTATGAAATATATATATATACTCTAAAAATAACATTTTCTCAAGTGATTGGATCCTTTGATGGTTATTATAATTCTAATAAATTTTATTTATTTATTTCTCATCAATTAATTAATGTTTACATGCCTTTATGACATCTATTTATTTCCCAAAAATTAAAAATAAATTACCAGGATAAATAAAAACACCTTACCTTTCAAATGAGTATTTATAATCAAATTTATCTTCTGTATATCCTTATACAATAAATGTTATGGTTATTATACTTTGACTAATACAAATTTCATTTTTCTTTAAATAAAATAAAATAAATTTCATAATCTCATCCTAATTGCTTGAAAAGACACCATTTCTACGAAATGATGACTTAGATCTAAAACAATCATCCAATGATATTAGGAAATGTGTTAGGGTATTTTTATAATAGTATTATTACACTTAATTACTTAATTTACCCTTTTACCATTTTAATAAAATTTACTAAGGTAACTGGTCATATTGCAAAAAAATAAATAAATCTATTTACATAATTTGTAAATACTAATTTAAAATATGGAATTCACTTTTAAAAATTATAAACACATAATTTGTAGTAATTAATTTAAGATTAATCCTTTTTTCACAAAGAGAGGACAAATTGTTATAGTTAAAACATTACAAAACATTGTAATATTTTTACATCTAAATTCAGTGTAAAATTAATGATAAGGACATAAAATATATTGAATAATAAAAAAGTTATTATTTATAATTTAAAACTATTAAATATTATAATTTAAAAATATAAATATTTTTGATGAAATATTTGTTTTCAGTTAAAATTTAGTGTATTTTTACTATTCAACAAAATTTGAATGTTATCTGAAAAATATAAAAAAAATAAAACAATGTAAATTTAAATAACCTTCTTCTAAAGAAAAAGCTTTTTTATGAATGTGTACAAATATTAATTTAAAATGTGTTCATCACTAAAAATCATTAAGATTTCCGTTTAAAAAATATAGATTTTTATACATCAAATAGGGTTTATTCGTACCCTATGACAGAAATATATAAGGGATGAATATAAATAATATTTTATTTAAGTATATAACTAATATATTTATTTAGTTTCATTTACTAATAGTAATTCAATCAACTTATCATTTAAAAAATTCAAATAAAAAATTGATTTATATTTTCCATAACTAATTGGTCGGGAATTAATTCACTATTCATTTTCATAAGTTAGTTATATTTATTCCTGCTAACATAACGACTAGGTTAAATTTGTCATTTCATATGAATTAAATCTCGTGGTTATTTTATACTCACTATTTCATGAAATTAAATCTATTGAAAAATTAAAATTATTTATAGAAAATATTTCATAAATACATCGAGGTGTTACACCCAAAATCCTCATCCCAAAAAACCCTAAACCCATGACCTAAAAAACCCATTACACTCCACCCAAAGAAACAAAAATTCTAATCCATAAAAAACTTATTCCCATAACGGCATTAACCCATAGAAAGTCGCCCCATAACCCCTAAACCCTCAAACCCCAAACCTTATCCCTCTTCCCCAAAAAAACAAAACCCTCCATCACAAAAATCCCAAAACACTCAACTGCATAACCCAGAACCCTCATCCTCAAAAAAACAAAATCCCACCTCCCTAAAAACATATAAAATGAATAACTTTAAACCCTTAATCCGTAATTCGCAAAAACCATGAAAAACTAATCCTACAGAAATGTTGAACCCTCGTCTCCAATACTCATAAACCCTCATCCCCAAAGAACCCCTAAACACTCATCCCCCAAGAAAACTAAACCGTCAACCCAAAAATCATAAAACCTCAACAAAAAAATACTTAATACCTCACCCCAAAAAATGATTAACCCTTATCCCAAAAAACCCCTAAAATCTCATCCCCATCCCCCAAAAAAATAACCACCATCCAAAAAAATCCCTAAAACTTATGTTCCAAAACCCTAAATCCTTACCCACAAAACCCTTAAAACCTCAAACCCAAAACATTAAAACCAAAAACCAATACCCCAAAAACCTGAATCTCTAAAAACCCCAAAACCCTCATCCCTAAAAACCCAAAACCCTCGGGCACAAACATCCAAAACCCTATTCCTCAAATAACTAAGACATTCATCCCAAAAAAAAGTAAACCCACATCCTCAAAAAAAACCTAAACACTCATCCCAGAAAAACCTAAACCCTCAGCACTCGAAACCCCTAAAAACTCATCACCCAAAAACACTTTAACATTTTTACCAAAAAAAACAGAAAACATCTTCTTAAAAAACCCCTAAATCCTCATCCACCAAAACCATGAAACCCTCCACCCCAAAAAACCATAAACCCTTATCACCTAAAAACACAAAAACCTCATCCTAGAAAACCCTAATAAATCATCACTAAAAAAACCTAAACCCTTATCCCCCCAAATCCTTAAACCCACATCCTCAAAATCCCAAAACCATAAGCCACAAAAATGCATGAACCCTCAACCCAAAACACAATAAATTCTCATACCCCAAAACACTAATTCTTCACCCCCAAAATAGCCTCAACCCATAATCCCATTTCCAACCACTTACTATGTAAAAACCCTAAATATTCAACCCCAAAAAACCCTAAACCCTCATCCCCAAAATAGTATAAAATATCATCACAAAATAATCCGTAACCCCTTAAACCCAAGAAAAATATAAACCATATGGAAAAAACCCTAAACCCTTAGCACCAAAAACAATTAAACAACAATACTAAAAAACCAAAAACATTCATCCTCAAATAACCAAAACCAATCATCCCAAAAAACCCTAAACTATCACCTAGAAAAAAACATGAAAAATAACCCCAAAAAATAGTAAACTCTTATCCCCCTAAAATAATTTATACCCTCTTCTATGAACAAAATAAACACTCATCACCAAAAAAGACCTAAACACATTGGATAGAAAATCCCTAAACCATAAACACTTAAATAAAATAAACCTTGAATCACAAAACACCCTAAACCCTCTACCTCAAAAACCCATATTCCCTCAACCCCAAAAAACACTAAACCCACATACTGAAAAAACCATTTACCATTATCACTAAACATCATATAAACTTGGCCCCAAAAAACCCTAAAACCGTAGACCAATAAATCCCAACACTGTCATCCCTTAAAGTCCTTATACCCTTATCCACAAAAATACTAAACCACCACCTCTAAAAATTATAAACCCTCAAATCTAAAAAACCATAAACCACAATCCACCCAAACACGAAACCCTCATCCCAAAAAATTCCTAAACACATATCCCCAAGAAATCATAAACCCTCATCCAAAAAAACCAAAAATCCTCATCCCTATGAAATCTTATTCCATCAGTCAAAAGAAAACATATACCATAAGTCCCAAAATACCATAGAAACAACGTCCAAAATAACACAAAATCCTCATCCCAAACAAAATCTAAACCATCATTCCCAAGAAACCCTAAACCCTCATCCACAGAAAACATAAATCATCATCATCAAAAACCCTAACCACTTGTACCCACGAAACCCTAACCACTTAGCATTAATAAACATTAAAATCATATCCGTAAGAAACTCAAGACACTCCACTACAAAAAACCCTTATCCTCGTCACAAAAAAACCCTATTCCCTTTTCCAAAAAATTCCTAAACCATCAGCCCCATGAATCCTACAATTTTCATCCCCAAGAAACCCCAATCCCTCATTGCAATGAAGCCCAAAACACTAATCCCAAAAAACCAAAAACCCTCATCTACAAAGAATATGGAACCCTAATCAACAAAAAAACTAAACCCATATCCCAATAAAACATAAAACCTCATCCCCATGAAACACTAAACAGTCATCCCCAAAAATATATAAACCCACAACCCCTAAATCCCATAAACCCCAAGCCAAAAAAACAAAATTCCACCATCTCTATAAAATATTAAACCATAATCCCCAGAATACCATGAACTCTTTGTCCGAGAATAACATAAACCCTGATCCCCACAAAACCCAAAATCCTAATCCCCAAAAAACCCAAAACCCTCTACCCAAAAAAACCCTAAATCATCTTCCAAAAAAACCCAAACCATCAGAACCCAAAACACTAAACTATTATCCCTCAAAAACTCTATATTCCTAGAACCAAAAAATCCTAAACCACCATACCCTAAAAACACTATAACCATAATGCTAAAAAAACCCTAAACTATCAGAACCAATAAACCCCAATCCCTCATCCCAAAAAAACTCTGAACACTCATCCATGAAAATTTTTAGACCCTTATATCTAAAATCACTAATAAATCCACCCCAAAAAACCATAAAACATAAACCCTAAAAACTCTAAAACATCATCCCCAAATAAACCCTAAATCCTCATCCCATTAAACCGCTAAAAACTAAACCAAAAATACAAAAAACATCATCAATAAAATACACTAAACCATATGAAAAAAAAACCCCTAAAATATTATCCCAAAAAAACCCAGAACTCTCATATCTAAAAAAATGTAAACCCTCAACCAAATAATAATCTAAACCCTCATTCCCAAAATACCAATAAACCGTCTACCCTGAAAAACCTAAATTGTCACCCAAAATAATCAAAAACCATGAGCGCCAAAAAACAATAAACACTCAACCCCATAATCCTTAAAAACTCAACCAAAAAATAAGAAACCCTCACCCAAATAAAACTACACCTTATTCCCCAAAAAACACTATAACCATAGTCCTACGAAACACTAAATCCAAAACTATTAAAAATCCAAAACCCTTATCACCAAAAAAACCCCAATCCCACGGCCCAAAAATAACCCTACACCCTAAGCCCCAATAATATATTAAACATATTCCCCAGAGAACCCTATACAACCAGCCCTAAAAAATTCTAAAACCTCATCCCAAAAACCTTAAAACCTCAACAAAAAAATCCTAAACCCTCATCCCCAAATTAATATAAACCCTCATCCCAAAAAACACTACTCCTATAATCCCAAAAAACAATAAAACCTCTAATCTAAAAAAATGTTATACCCTCAGCCCCAAAATATCCCTAGCCCCTCATCCAAAAAAAAACTCATAACCCTCAACCCCAAAAAACACTAAATAATTAGTACAAAAAATACCGAAACGGTCAATGGAAAATACCCTAAACACTCATCCAAATAAACCCTATCCCCAACCCAAAATAACATTAAAAATCATCCCCGTGAAACAAGAAACCCTAAAATACCCTAAATCCTTATCCCCCAAAAAACATAAAACCATAGCCATAAAAAACCTAAACCATTAAATCCTAGAATCCATAAACCCTCAACACCAGAAACCCTAAAACCTCATATCCAAACACCCATAGAAACTAATACATAAAAAACCAAAAAATATTATCCCCAAATAACCCAAAACCATCATTAAAAAAATATACTAATCCCTTAACCTCAAAAAACCTTCATCAATCAGCACTAAAAAACCATGAACCTCCCCACCCCCAATCCACACACCCACTTCCATGAAAAAACATAAACCCTCATCTCCCAAAAAACCCTTAAACATTACTCCCAAACCCCTTAAACCATCAACCTTAAAAACCATAAACCTTCAACTCCCAAACCCCATATACCATCACCCTCACTACCCATATTCCCTCAACACCAAAAAACCCAAAACACGGAGACCAAAAACCCTATACCCTAATCCCCAAAAATCCAATACCAACATCCCTAAAAAATGTAGATCCTAAACCCAAATAATCCCAACCCCCAGATATATAATAAACCGTATACCATCATCTAAAAAAACATAAACCCTCAGCACCAAAATAACCCTAAACCCTCATCTCTAAAAAACCCCTAAAACACTATTTGTAAAAAAAACCCTAAACCTGCATCCCAGAAAACCTCTAAAACCATAAATCCATGAAACCCTAAACCCTCATCCCTAAAAAACACTAAACCCTAATACCCTAAAAACCCTAAATCCTCGGCCCTATGAAATCATAAAACAGCATCCCAAAACAATCCTAGACCCACAGCCCTACATGTCACAAAACCCCCAGGCTAAGAAAAATGTAAAACCTCGTCCCCATGAAACCCTAAACCATCATCCCAAAAACACCATAAATCCTCATCCCCAAAAAAACAAAAATCCACATCCACAAAAATCCCTAAACACTTACCATCAAAAAACCATAAACCATAATCCCCATTAAAACCAAAACCCTCCTCCCCATGAAACCCTAAACACTCAGTGCCAAAACTCCCTAAATCCACATCCCAAAAAACCCTAACCCTTTATCCCCAAAATCCATAAACTATATTCCCAAATTAACCTACAAACCATAGAAACAATAATCCCTAGAAACTCACACTATGAAACCCAAAATAAACTTCCCCAAATAACACCAAAACCTCAGCCCCAAAAAACCCAAAACCCTGATCCAAAAAAATATTAATCCCACAACCCTAAAAAACATGAAATCGTCATCCCCAAAAAACCCTAAACACTATTCCAAAAAGAACCTAAACCCATATTCCTTAGAACCCATAAAATCTCATCACTAAAAAACTCTAGTCCCTAAGACCCAAAAAACCCTAAACCCTAATCCATAGAAAAATCTAGACCATTAGCCGTAGAAAATCCTAAACCCCCATCAACACAAAACTCTAATACCTCATCACAAAAAACCATAAATTATCTACCCAAAATACCCTAACTAATATTACCTAATAAATCCTCAACACTCATTCCCTAAAATCCTTACACCCTTAACCCCAGAAAAACCCTACACCCCTACACCAAAAAAAACCTAAACCCTTATAAAAAAAACACTTACACATCATCCATAGAAAACCCAAAAATATTAGCCCCAAATAACCCTAAAACCTAATCCTAAAAAACTCTAAATACTCTAACCGAAAAATATATAAACCCTCATCCACAAAAATGCCTAAACACTCAGTCCCTAAAACCCCAAAACGCTTACAAAATAAACCCAAATCCCTCATCCCCAAAAAACCAGAAACCCTAATCCTAAAACAACATTTTACCCACAACCCAAAAAAAACTCTAAATCCTAATCTTATATAATACTAAACCCCCAGGAACAAAACCCTGAACTCTAATACATAATAAATCATAAACCCCAAGCACCACAAAAACCACAAACCCTCATCCCAAACACCCAAAAACCCGAATCCCTATGAAACTATAAAACTTTGACAAAAAACACTAAAACCACTTTCCCATAAAACCCAAGAACATGAAACCTAAAAAATACTAAACCGTCACCCAAATAAAACTATAAACATTTAGATTCAGAAAACTTTAAACAATGAACCACAAAAAATCCTAAACACTCATTCCCAAAAAATAATTAATCTATCACCCCCAAAAAATAGTAAACCCTCATCCCCATGAAACTCTATAAAACTAGCACAAAAAAACACTTATTTCCAATCCACAAAAAAACCAAAACCCCATTCCTAAAAAACAATAAAACATCATCTGAAAATACTAAAACCGAATCCCCAAAAAACCCTTACCACTGCCCTACAAAACCCTATATACATAGCCAAAAAAATACATAACCCTCATCCTAAAAAACCCTAAATCATAATCCCAAAAAAATACTAAGATGTCATCAAAAAAAACTCCAAACCCTCATCCCAAAAAATCCCTAATCATAAAAACCCAAAATACCCTAAAACTAGAGCAGCAAAAATAAACTATACCCTTATAGCTAAAAATCCCTAAACCCTCATCCCAAAAAACCCATAACCCTAAAACCCAAAAAACACTAATTACTCTTCCTTAAAATATCCCTAAGCCCTCATTCCCCAAACCCTAACCCTTCATCCTAATAAACCCTGTTAACCAACCTTAAAAAATCTGAACTATCATACAGAGGATATCCTAAGACCCTCAACCCTAAAAAATTGTAAACTCTGATACCTATAAAACCCTAATCAATCAACCCAAAAAAACCATAATCCCTTAGCCTCATTGAACTATAAACCATAAGCCCCAAAAACTCTAAACACTCAGCTACATAAAAAACCCTAATGCCTCATCCCCAATAAACCCTAAGCACCCACCCATAAACATATCCTACACCCTCAACCCTGGAAAATTTTAAATTGTTATCCCCAAAAAACCCTAAATACACAACACCAAAAAACCCAAAACCATAAACCCAAATAAACAGAAAAACCAAAACTTGAAACCCCATAAACCATCATCAAAAAACCTAAACCCTTAATACCTAAAAAAATAAACCCTATGACCTGAGAAACTCCAAAACCTCAACCCCAAAAAACCTTCAACCCTTATCTCAAAATAACCTTAAACATCAACCGCAAAACCCTAAGAAGTAATAACAAAAAACCAACATTTTTATCCCAAGAAACCCTAAACCCTTATCCCAAAAAATTCTTAAAGAATCTTCCCCATGAAACCCTAAGCCTTTATCTGCCGAAACCACTAAACACTTATCCCCAAAAACCCTAAGCACTAATAACCAAAAAACCAAAAATCCTCAACCCAAAAAAACTAAACCCTTATCCCCAAAAATCTAAACCATCTTCCCCTAAAAAAACCTAAAACCTAAACCCCCCAAAACCACTCAACCCTCTTAACATATAAACACTATAACCTAAGTCCCAGAAACCCAAAAAACCTCATCCAAAAAACATCAAAACCCAAAACCTTAAAACCCCCTAAACCCTAAAACCTAAAAACCCTGAAACCCTCTACCCAAAAACCAAAAAAATCAGCATCCACAAAAAAACGAAATGATCATCCCCAAAAAACCAAAACCCTAATCCCTAAGAAACACTAAACCCCCATCCATAAAATAAACCCAAAAAAGTTCTCCTAAATAAACCCTAAACCCTCTACCCAAAAAAACTAATCCCTCAACCTAAAAAACCCTAAACCCTCCCACCAAAAAAACATAATCCCTCATAACTTATATACCAAAAACGCATTATCCCCAAAACCCCTCAACCCTAACCCCCAAAAATTTGTTAAACCTCATCCCAAAAAAATATAAACCGTAAACCCAAAACCCTATAAACCCTCTTTCCCAATACCCCCTAAACCCTCATCACCAAAAAAAACTAAACCCTCATCTATAGAAAATCATATACACTAATCCCCAAAATAGAATAAGAACTCTTCCAAAATAATCTATAATCCATTGTGCCCGAAAAACACTAACATATAATCCAAAAAAAACCTAAACCCACAAACCCAATAAACCATAATCCCTCATCCCCAAAATCATCTAAACACTCTTCCACAGAAAACACTAAACCTTAAACCCCTAAAAATACTATGCCCTCATCACCAAATAACAATAAACACTCAACCCCCAAAAACCCCAAACATTCTACCATCAAAACCATAAGTACTGAACCCAAAAAAACCCTAGGCACTCAACCCCAAAAACCCGACACTCAACACAGAAAACTCTAAAATATCAGCCACCAAAACCCATAAATTGTCCTGCCCAAAACCCAAAACCCTCTGCGCAAAATAACATAGAACCTCATCCCAAAAAAACCTACACCCTCACCCCTAATATGAACCTAATAAATAATCCCATGAAAATGCTAAAGCCTCATAATGAAAAAACCCCAAACCCTCAACCACAAAAAACCAAAAACCCTAATCCCCGCAAAAACCATAATCCTTCAACCCCAAAACCCTTTTCCATAAAAACCCTTAATCCCTCAGCCAGAAAAGACCTGAACCATGAGCCCCAAAAGAACCCTAAACCCTTAGGACAAAAAAACCAAAAATCGTCATCCCAAAAAAACCATACACCCTTGGCCATAGAATACCCTAAACATTGGTCCATAAAAATTCTTAAGGTTCAGCCCAAACAATCCCATAATTTTCAGCCAAAAAGAAACCCTAAAACCTCATTCCCAGGAAAACCCTAAACCATAAAACCCAAAAAAACATAATCCATATTCCCTAAAAACCAAAAACCCATCCCCCAAAACCCCTATACCCTATGTGGCATAAAACCATAATCGATTATCCCCCAGAAACCCTAAACTGTCATCCCAAAAAAATCCTAAACACAGGGCCCCAAAAAAACCCTTAACCATCATCCCCAAAAACCATTAACCCTTAGCTCCAATAAAACCCTAACCCCAATTTCCTTAGAAAATCCATTATCGCAATCCCCAAAAAATACCAATCTCGTAGCCCCAAGAAACCCTAAACCATCATCCCCAAAATTCCATAAAATCTAATCCAAAAAACTCTTAAACCATAATTCAAAAAAAACTAAACCCTCATCCAACAAACCTTATCCCTATGCCCCAAGAAACCTATATCCACTACCCCAAAAAACTGAAAACACTTAGTATAAAAAAAACTATACCCTCACACCCAAAAAACACTAAAGTATCAGCCTTAAAACCCTAAACATGCTTCCGTAAGAAACCATAAACCCTAAGACCCAAAAAACCATAAACCATAAAACCCAATAATAACTAAACCCTTATCCCCAAAAACCATAAACCCACGTACCTAAAAAATCATAAATATTCAGATCCAAAAACCTAAAAACCCAAAAACCTCATCCCCAAAAAACCCGAAACACTCACCAAAAAAAACCTAAACCCTAACCCTCGAAAGACACTAAAACCTCAACCCCAAAAAAATGTTGGATCAAACCCAGAACCCCTAAATCCTCATCCCCAAAAAATCCAAAAACATGATCCCCAAATTCCTCTAAACCTCCCACAACAAAAAACCAAGAACCCATAGACAGAAAAAAACCAAAAAACAAATCTCAAGAATTACCCATACCCCACATAAAAACACATAAACACTTATATCATTCAATCCATAAACCCACAACCCCTAATAACCCTAAACCTTATCCCCAAAAAAGCATAACAATTCAACCCCAAAAAATCCAGAACCCTCAGCCCCAAAAAATCAAAAACCCTTGGCCCTAGAAATACTTAAATACACAAACCCAAAAACACTTGTCCCTCATTCAGTTAATACAATAAAATCAGATCACAAAAACCCCTAAACCTTCAGCACCAATATAAGTAATCCATCATCCCTAAAGAAACATAAACCCTCATCCCAATAAACTATAAACCATTTGAAAAACCCCAAAAGGATCATCCCAAAAAAATGAAATCTCTTTCCAGGAAAACATAAACCCTAATCACCCCAAAAAAATATAAACTATAATCCCCATAAAACTCTAAACATTAATCCCAAAAAACCATAAACCCTCAACACCCAAAAACCAAAACCCCCTACCCCAAAAAAACCCATAAAACTCATCCCCATATAACTCTACACCAATATCCCTAAAACACCATAAACCCTAAGCCAAAAATTACCATAAACCCTTTTTCCCAACAAAACCCTAAACTGTCATCCCTAAATAAACCTAAAACCTCATCCCCAAGAAACCCTAATCCTTTATCCCCCAAACCCCTAAAACTTATCAACAAAATACAATAAACCCTTATCCCAAAAAAACCATAAACCTTGATCATAAAATTCCCTAAACACTCAGCCACTAAAATCCCTAAACCCTCAACCCCAAATACCCTAAAAATCATCCCAGATACCCTAAGCCCAAAATCCCAAAAAAACCTAAACACTCATACCAATAAACCTTAAACCCTCAAAAAACCCTAATCCATCAAACATTAATACACTAAGGCCCCATCACAAATAACATAAACCCCCAATGAACAAAAGAGAAAAACAATTATCACCATAGAACCATAATCCCTCATCCCCTGAGAAACTGTTATCCCACATTCCAAAAATCCCAAACCACTCATAAAAAACCCTAAGACCCAATTCCCAAAAAACCTATAACAATAATCCCCAAAAAAACCTTAAACCCATGAAAAAATCCATAAATTCATAGCCCCAAAAACAAGATATCTTTACTAAAAAACCCTTAAACCTTATTCCCAAAAAAAACAAACCCTAAAACCCCCAAATCCCTAAACTCTTAGTACTAAAAACCAATAATACATTATCCAAAAAAACCCTACTCCCTAAATCCTAAAAACCTATAAACACTAATAAAAAAAACCCAACCGTCATCCCCAAAATATCTCTAAAAGATAAGTCCTAGAAAAATCCATCAATAACAACCATAATTAACCCTAATAGCTTAGTTTGAAAAAATTCAAAACCCTATACCACAAATACTCCTAAAACCTCAGCTCCAAAAAACCATAAATCATATTATCCCAGAAAAAACATAAACCCTATACCCCAATGAACCAGAAACCATTATCCACAAAAAACACTTAAACACTTATCCACAAAAAACCCTAAAACCTCAGCCAAAAAAACCCTTAACCATCACCCACAAAAAATCCAAAACTCTCTGCTCATAAAAACCCTAAACCCTCAGCCCCAAAATCTGCAAAAACAACATACCCAAAATGTGATCGAGACTCAGGCACATAAAATTCATTTCCCTAAAACACAATACCCCAAAATCCTCATCTCTAAAACACTTAAAACCTCATCCTAAAAAACCCTAAACCCTCATTCCCCAAACCCTCAAAATCCTAAACCTTAAAAACTGTAAACACTCAACCCCAAAAAACCATAAACCCTCATCCCCCAAAAAAACACAAAACCATCAATCAAAAATAACCTTATACCCAAAAAACCAAAAACCCTCATCCTTAAAAGCACCTAAACCATTATCCAAAAAAACCCTAATCACTCCCTTCCCAAAAAAAGATAAACCCTGAAATTCAAATAAAATAATCCATCAAACAAAAAATAACCCCTAATCCCTCACCAAAAAAACCCTATAAAACATCATCACGAAAAATGTAAACCCTAATCCCCAAAATACCATTGACCATCAACCCCAAAATCCCCTAAACCCTTAGCCCAAAAAAACCTAAACTCTCATCCCCAAAAAACCTTATATAATTTTCACAAAATAACCTAAATTCAATTCATAAAAAACCCAAAATCCTCAAAGACGATAAACATTAAACCTTAAACCCCAAATATCTCTAAACCCTCAACCTCAATAAAACCCTAAACCCTCAGTCCCAAAATTGATAAAAATTCAACCACAAAAAATTCATAACCCTCAAATCCAGAAAACACTAAACCTTCCGCCCCAAAAATCACTAAATCCTCACCCTAAATAACATTAATCCATCAGCCTTTGAAATCCTAAAATCATCGTCCCAAAATCCTTAAACACTGATCCCTAATAATCCATAAACCCTCATCACCAAAAAATCCTTAAACACCAAACCCTAAAACCCCTATTCCTCCATCCCCAAAAAAAATTAAACCCTATAAACCTACAACACCTAATCACATAGTAAAAAACCCTAATCCTTCATCTCAAAAAAACCAAAAAAATATTCCCCGAAAAACCTAAACACTCATCTAAAAAAACATAAAATATAGTCCCAAAAAATGAAAAATCTTTAATACCATTAAACCTTAAACGCTCATACCCATAAATATGATAACCGTCAGTCCCAAAAAACCTTGAACACTCAATGAGAAAAACAATGATCCCTCATCCACAAAAAAATTTAAAAGCAAATCCCCAATAAAACCTAACACTTTTCCCCTAAAATGATAAACTCTCATCCCCAAAATACCTTAAACCCATTTCCAAAAAATCCATAAATCCATGGCCCCAAAAAACCCTAGATGTACAACAACAAAAACCCATAATCTGTCATCCCCAAATCACCCTAAACCCTCACACTCAAAAAACACAAAACCCCAGACCAAAACATAATAAAACCTCCGCCCTAAAAATCCCTTAGCCCCCCAAAATGATAATACTTACACTCCAAAAATTTCTAATCCTTCATCCCCAAAAAAACCTAAATCATCATACCCGATGACTAGTAAACAAAAATCCCCAAAAAATGTTAAACCATAATCCCAAAAAAACACTTAAAAACCCAACCCCCAAAACCCCTAAACCATCATTCTGAAAAAAACCACTAACCTATAATCCCCCAATAAACATAAACCCTTAGCACCAAAAAGAACTAAACACTTAGAACTGAAAAGATCCATAATCCCTCCAAACCCCAAACCCTCAACCAAAAAGACCCTAGAACCTCATCCCAAAAAAACTATAAACACATTACCTAATAAAAATATCCTTATCCCCAAAAAAACCTAAAATCTCAGCCCCAAAAATCCATGAACGCTCAGTAAGAAATAACCCTTAATCCCAAACCCAAAAAACCATAAACTCTCAACCTTAGTACACCCTAAACTCTTATCCCCAAAAATCCTTAAACCCTCAGCCTAAAAAACACTAGACTATCATCCACAAAAAAATCTAAACCCTCTTACCCAAAACCCCCAAAAAAATAACCCAAAATTCCTTAAACACTCATCCCTAAAAATCCCTTGACCCTCATTCCCACAAAAAAACGAAAACCTCTAAAACAAAATTCCATATACCCTCATCACCAAAAAAATCCTAAACCCCACCCCTAGAAAACTCCAAACCCCCCATCGCAAATAACCCTAAAACCTAAAACATAAAAAACTACAAACCCTTATCCATTGAAAACCCTATACCCTCAACCCAATTAAACCTGAAACCCTCATCCATTGAAAACCCTTAAACCACAACCCTGAATAAGTATTACCACTCATCCCAATAAAACATAAAACCATCATCCCTATAAAAAATTATATCCTTATCCAAAGAAAATCCGAAACCCTAAACTCCAAAAAAACTGTAATCCCTTAGTTCCAGAAAATCCAAAAAACCGGGTCCCAAAAAATCCAAAACACTCAACCACAGAAAAACCTAAACCCTCATCCCCATAAATTCCTAATCTCTGATCCCCCAAAATAGTAAACCCTCAACCCAAAAAAAACATTAATCATAATCCTAAAAAAATCCAAAATACTTGTCCCCAAAAAAACATAATCCCTCGGCCCCAAAAACAATATACACTAAACTCAAAAAACCCAAAACCCTAAACTACAAAAACCCTAAATCCTTGGCCACAAAAAACAATAAACCCTCATAATGAGAAAATCCTAAATCCTTATCCCCAAAAAAACCCTAAACTCTCATCCACAAACCCCAAACCATCATCCCCAAAACTGCTAAACCATTTTATCTAAAAAAAACCCAAAATCATCATCCCTAAAAAACCATAAACCCTCATACCCAAAAAAACTATATCCTTAGCCACAGAAATCATAAATACTGGGTCTCAAAAATCCCCAAGCCCCTCTATAACACGAAATCGTAAATCCTCGGTCCCAAAGACACCTAAACAATCTGCCCCAAAAATCACTATACATGCATACCAAAGAAACCCTAAACCTGAGCACCATTAAACCATAAACCCATAACACCCCAAAAAACACTAAACCCTCAACCAAAAATAATCCTACAAACTGAGGATAAAAAAATCTAAACCCTCAGCCCAAAAAACACTAAACACTCACCCAAAAAAATTAAACTCTCATCCCTGAACAAACCCTAAACCCTCAGCCCCAATACCCTAGAACCACATCCAAAAAAAACTAAACACTCATACAAAAATATATAATCCTTAATCAAACAAACCTCAAACTGAAATAAATAAAATCCAAAAATTCACAGCCAAAAAAAACCCTAAAACCTCATCCCAAAAACAACTAAACACTCATCCCGAAAAACCCCATTGATCTTAGACCACAAAAAAACCATAAACTCCCATACCAAAATATAACTAAACCCTCATCCCCAAAACTCCAAAAATATCAACCTAAAAAACTATAAATCCATATGACAAAATAATCTAAAACCATAGCCACAAAATTACCAAAACCCTTAGCCCCCTAGAAACCTCAAACCATTATCCAAAACACCAGTAACCTTAATCCCCTCAAAACCCAATACCATCATCCTATAAAACCCTATACCCAAAGACACCAAAAATTCTAAACCATCAGCCCCAGAAAACCCTCAACACTTGCCTCACAAAACCCTAAACACTAAACACATAAAAACCATAAACCCTAAACACCTAAAAACCCTAATCCTTCCTCCCAAAAAAATCATAATCCCCAAAAAACCCAAAACCCTCATCCCTAAAAACACCTAAAACATGAGTCCCATAAATCCATATATCATTTAACATAAGAAAACCGAAATCCCCAAAACCCAAAACCATCTATCTTAAAAAATCTCAAACCATTAGCCCCAAATGTTCCTAAAATCTCATATCCAAAATACCATAATACATTGTCCCCAAAACACCCTAAACCCTCATACCTGAAAAACTATAGTCCCTTAACTAGAAAAATATCTAAACCCACATCCCCAAAAAATCTAAACCCTCAACCCACAAAAACCCTAATCTCTTAAACACCAAAAAAACCTAAACACACATCCCATAAAAATCCAAATACCTCATCCACAAAAACCCCTAATCCCTCATCCCCAAATAACCATAAAACCTCATCAAAAAAATCGTAGACCCCTACACCAAAAAACCCTCAACCCTTAGCTACAAAAAAACCTTAAACCCCATTCCCCAAAGAAACCATTAACCATCATTATCAAAAACCTAAATTCACTATGTCCTGAAATACCCTGGACCCTTTTCCAAAAAAACCCTAAACCATCAACCCACAAAACCTCAAAACCTCTTTCAAAAAATCTTAATATCGCTTCCCTAAAACCATAAAACCTTTATCCCTGAAACACACTAAACCATCAAACCAATAAAACATAAAACCTCATCACCAAAACACCCTAAACTATTGACCCAAAAATTTATAAACCTCATCCCCAAAATCCAAAAACCCTAAGTCCAATAATATATTATATAATAAGACACAAAAAAACCCTAAACTCACATCAATATAATAACCTAAACCATTATCCCCATAAAAACATAAAACTTCAACATTAGAAAAACCTAATCTTTCATCCCCAGCAAACCCAAAACCCTCAGGAACAACAAAATTTATACCCTCAGCACTAATAAATCTTAAAAACTCATCTGTAAAAAAAGCTATACACAAAAAAACCCTAATCCCACAACCCCAAAATACCCTAATTCCATAGCACAAAAAAATAAAAAAACCACAGCCAGAAAAAACCATAAATACTCATCCATGAAAAAAATCATGAACCCTCATTCCCAATAAAACCCTAAACACTCTGCACCAAAAAACCAGAAATGATCGTCGCCAAAAAACCATAAACCCTCTTCCCCATGAAACCCTAAATAGTCTTCCTCAATAAACTCTAAACCCTTATCCTAAAAAACAGTAAACCCTCTACCCCATAAAACCCTTAACCCTTTTCCCTGAAAACATTAAACCCTAAGTCCCGCAAATCTGTATCTCTCAACTCCAGAAAAACCAAAACCCTAAATTCTAGATAACCACAAAACATCATTCCAACAAAACCCTAAACACCCGCCTGAAAAACACTAATCCCCCTTCCCAAAAAAACATAAACAATCTAACCCAAAAAAATCCAAAACTATTATCCCAAAAAACCCCTAAACCATTACACCCCAATCCCCATATACCCTAAGCCCCAAATAACCTAACCCTATAATAAAAAACCCTAAACCCTCATACACATAAAACCAAAACCATAAACACTAAACCCTAAAAAACATTAAACCTTGAACCCAAAAAAACAATTTAACTTCAGTACCAGAAAATGATAAACAATCTACCCCAAAAAACCGTAGAACATGAGTCCCAAAATAACATCAAAACGCCATCCCCATACCCATAAACCCTTATCCCCAAAAAAACATAAATCCAGATCCAAAAAAACCCTAAAATATCAGCACTAAAAAACCCTAAACCTTTACCCCCACAAAACCCAAAACCCTCACACCAAAAAAAGCCTAAACCTACTGATAATAAAAATTCAAAACCCTCTGCATTAAAAACCGTAGGCCATAAACCCCAAAACACATAAACCATAATAAAAAAAGTCATAAACCCTCATTTCAAAACCCTAAATCTTCTACCCCAAACCCCTAAACCATCATCCCCACTATCACCTGAAACATCATCAACAAAAAACCTTAATCTATGATACCTAAAAAACCCTAAACCTTCGGGTAGAATAAAATATATCGCCATCACAATAAAACCCATAAACCATCATCTAGAAAACCCTAAACCCTCGATCCCAAAAATACTAAACCCTAAACCCAAAAATATATATATACCCTCATCCAAAAAAATTCTAAAACCTCATCCTAATAACCATAAACCCTCATCCCCCAAACCCTAAACCCTAGTCCCCAAAATACACTAAACCATTATCCCCAAAGAACATTAAATCCACTTCTAAAAAACCATAATTCATTAGCCCAAGAAAACCCTAAACCATCTTCCCCAAAAAGCATTAATCCCTCATCCCAAAACACCCTAATACCTCATCGCAAAAAACCATAAACCCTTATCCATAATAAACCCTAAAGTATCATACCGAAAAATACAAAAACACTCATCCCCAATAAACCATGGAGGCATCAGAAATAATGAAAAATATTCCTTTATCATGAAAAAACTGTAAACAATCAGACCCAAAAACACATAACCCTCATCCCCACAAAAACACAAAGCCGCAATCACCTGATAGCACTAAAATATATGCCCCCAAAAATCCTAAAGGCTCATAAAAAATGAAAATAAGAACTCATCCACACAAAAAACCATTAACACATAGACACAAAATTCCCAAATCTTCTTCAACAAAAAAAAATCCTCAAAACCATAAATCCCTAATCCCTCTTCCACAAAAAACCAGGTACCCTAACCACTATAAAACAAAATTCCCAGCCATAAAAATCCCAAAAACTTCATCATAAATTCTACCAAAATCCTAATTACAAAAAAACCAAAAACCTATACCAAAAATAACTATAAATACATGGCGCCAAATAACATTAAAATTCAACACTAGAAACCCTAAACCATCAACCCTAGATGAATCTAATCCCTCAACCCCAAAATTTCTTAAACCCGCATCCAGAAATAATCCTTAACCCTCATCCCAAAAAAAACCCTAATCACTAAACCTGTGAAATACTCTACCCTCACACCTAAAAACAAAAACCCCTCATCCCAAAATAACCGAAAAATCTTATCCACAGAAAACCCTATACCCTTATCCCCAAAAGTACCTAAACCCCCATCCCCAAAAAACCTAAACCCTCTTCCCCAAAAACCCAAAAAACCTAAGCCACAATAAAACCTATTCATTCATCCTCAAAAAAAACAAAAAACATTATCACCAAAAAATACCTTCTTATCCCCAAAAAACCGTAAAACCAAATCCCCAAAAAACCCTAAACCCTAAATCCCAAAATACCTATACATCCTTCCCCAAAAAACCCTATACCCATAGCCCCATTAAGTCTTAAACCCCAAACCCCATAAAAACCTTAAATATTATCCAAAAATACCTAAACCCTCAGCCCTAAATAAAACTAAACCCACATCCCAAAATAACATTAAACCATTATAAAAAACTAAATCATCATCCCACAAAAATCATTATCCAAAAGGAAAAAAAAACCTAAACCACGTGACCCAAAAAACATTAAACACTCATCACCCAAAACCCTAAAATTATAGCCCCAAAAAACACAAAAACAAGATCCCAAAAAACCCTAAACCTTAGACCCCCAAAATCATAAACCACTATCCACAAATAATTAATCCATCATGCCCAAAAAAATCATACACTCAAATCTCCAGAAAACCCAAACTCCACACACCAAAAAATCCAAAACACTTTGCAAACAAAAATAAAAAACCCTCATACCCAAAACAACCTAAATCCTCATACAAAAAAATCCCTAAACCATCATCCCCAAGGTCAAATAACCATAAAGCATCATCCACCAAAATCCAAAAACTTTAATACAAACAAAAACATAAACCCTTATCCCCCAAAAAGCCGAAACCAACATCCCCAAAATTCACAAAATCATCAACCCCAAAAAACCCAATTCCATCACCCAAAAAATACAGAAAAACTCATTCCTAAAAAATTAAATCTTCAACCTCGAAAACCATTTACTGTCATCCTAAAAAATCAATATAACCACATCCCCAAAATACACTAAACGTTTATACAAAAAAAAACCTAAACCCTCATCCACAAAACACTAAACCCTCACCTTCAAAAAAACCCTAAATCTGTAGCCCCTAAATACCCTATACCCACATCCCCAAAAAATCTCAAAACCTTAATACTCAATTAACATTAACCATATATCTCCCAATAACACTAAACCCTCATCCTTAAAACACACTAAAATCTCATCCCCAAGAACCATAAACCCTAATCCCAAAAAATTCCTTAAACACTCATGCTAGAAAACCCTAAAAACATATCCCTAAAAACCCCATAAACCCTCAAGAACATAAAAAATTGATAACCTAATACATCATCCCCAAAAAAACCATAAAAAATATTCCCTAAAAACCCTAATTCTTCATCACTAAAAAACCCTAAACCCTTAGCCGTAAAAAACCCTAAACCCACTGCCCCAATAAACCATAAACCCCCATCCCCAAAAACCCATGAACCCTAACCCTAAATGTCCATATCCCAAAAAACCCTAAACTATAAACCCAAAAAAAAATCTAAAACCACTAATCCAATAAAACATAAACGCTCATCCCCAGAAACCTTAAACCCTCTTCCCCTGAAAACCCTAAACCCCCTTCCACCAAAAATAGTAATCTCTCAGCCCAAAAACCCAAAACCCTTAACCCCACATTCCCCTAAAACCTCATACCCCAAAACCATAAAACATCATAAAAAAACATAATCCCTCAACCCCAAAAACTCTAATCACTTAACTCTCAAACCATTATTCTCTCAATCCCAAAGCCCATAATCCCTATGTCCCAAAATCCCTAACCCCTCATCACCAAAACCACTCAAATTTCATTAAAAAAATCCATAAACCCTCATACCAATAAAACAATAAACTATTATCCACCAAAACTCAAAACCCTTAGTATAGAAAATCCCTAAACCCTCCGCCACAAAAAACACTAAACCTTCGATCCCAAAAATAACCCAAATTCCACATACCTAAAGAACTTATACCCTCGTCCCCAAGGAACACTTTACATTTATCCATAAAAAACACTAAACCCTGAGCCTTAAAACCCATAAACCATCTTCCCAAAAAACATAAAACACACATTCCAAAAACCTGTGAACCCTCAAACCCAAAAATACCAAAAACTATTAGCCATAAAAAAACCAAAACAGTCATCCCCAAAAACCCTCTACCATCACCCCAAAAAGACTCTAAACCATATACCCAAATAACCCTAAACCATTAGGCCAATAAACTGTAAACCCACAACCCCAAAAAACACTAAATAATCATCCTAAAAAAATCATATAACAATAGATCCAAAAATACCAAATACTCTCATCCCAAAAAAAACCCTACACCCTCATCCCTAGAAAACAATCAAAACTCAACCCCAAACAATAGGAAAAATTTTTCCCTAAAATGACTAAACCCACAACCCCAAAAAAACCTTAAACCTCTTCCATAAAAAACTCTAAACCCTTATCCCCAAATAAACATAAACCCTCTGACCCATATAAAGTAAACCATTAGCCTCAAAAACCCTAAACCCCCAGTCGAAAAGAACAACTAACCACATAGCCCTAAAAACCATAACACCCTATCCCACAAAAACATATACTCTTGGTCCCAAAAAACACTAAACCCTCTGCCCCAAAAACCATAAACCTTCCTACGTAAAAACACATAAACCCCCATCCCTAAAACCCGAAACCATCATCCCAAAAAACTGTAATCCCTCATCCCCAATAAATCCTAAACACTAAAACATAAAAAACCCTAAACCATAACACAAAACTCCTAAAACCACATCCAAAAAACCCCTAAACTCTCACTAGAAAAAAATCGTTTTACCTTGGTCTCAAAAAACCCAAAACCTTCATCCCCAAAAAGAATCGTATAGCCTCCACACCAAAAAACCATAAATTCTCATTCCCAAAAAACCTTATTCCCACCTTCACAAAAAATGCTAAACCCTTATCCATAAAAACCCAAATACATCATCCTAGAAAAACCAAAAACCCTCAACCCCAAAAAACAATAAACCCTCATCCCTAAAATCCTTAAACCCTCATCCCCAAAGAACACTAAACCATCATCCCCTAAAAATCCTCAATCCTCAGAATCTAAAATCCATCAACCCTCAGAACCATAAGGAACCTTGACCCTCTGCTCAAAAAAAAAGATAAACCCTCATTTATAAAAAAATTAAAAAAACTCATCCCCAAAAAATAGAAAACCCTTATCCCCAAAACACCCTCTACCGACAACACTAAAAGATCCCTTAACATTCATCCCCAAAAAAATCCTCCCAAAAAATACTGAACCCTAATCCCTAAAAATTACATAATTCCTTGCAACAAAAAAATGTGAACAATCATCCCCGAAAAACTAAAAAACCTCATCGCAAAAATTACCATGAACCCTGAAAACCTGAAAACCCTAGAACACTCCACCCCAAACCACCATGATCCCTCTATGGAAAAACCTGAACCCTAATCACTAAACAAATTTAAAAAATTATCCTTAAAAACCATATACCCTCTTTCCAAAAAAAACATAAACAATAAACCCGAAAAACCATTATACCTAATCCCAAAATACCCTAACCCTCATCCCCCAAAACCCATAAAACCTCTTCCCCAAGAAACGTGAACCCATGGCCCCAAAATCCAATAAGTCATTTTCCCCAAAAAGAATTGAACCATCATCCCCAAATAACCCTAAATACTCAATACTAGAAAAACCCGAACCATATTTCTCATAAACCAATTAACTCAAATCAAAAACTCATTGAACTCTCTACCCCAAAACCCAAAAACCCATAGCCATAAAGATAGTGACACCACAACTCCAAAATATCCAGAACCTTCAGCACCAAAATAACCCAGAACCCTCATACCCAATAAAACCTAAATCCACATCCCCCAAAAACCATAAACCCTAATCCTTGATAAACATGAAACCCTCATACCCAAAAAACTATACACCCTCATCAATAAAATTTCTCGAACTGTTAGCCCTAAAAAAGACCCTGAACCCTTATTCGTAAGAAACACATAACCATTCATAAAAAAAACAAGTATCATCATCACCAAAAATCCATAAACACTTGTTCCAAAAAGACCCTAAACCCTAAGCAACAAAAATCATTTAACCCTACACCCCAAAAAAACCATAAACCCGTTTCCCTAGAAATCCATAAACCCTATTCTGAAAAAAAAAACCAAAACCATCATCCCCAAATTTCCCTAAAAACATAGGCAAAAAAATAATAATTACCCATACCAAAAAATCCCTATTCCTTCAGTACCAAGAAACCATAATCTCTCTACCATGAAGAACCCTAAACCATTACCACTTTTACCTCTTAAACACTCATCCTAAAAAACACCCAATACCTCATTCATAAAAAGCCTTAAACAATCAACCCCAAAAAAATTATATGCATCCACCTCAAAAAAATACTAAACCCTAGGAACCCATAAAACCTAAACAATTATCCTAGAAAATCCCAATTCTCAATGACCTAAAAAGACCTAAACCCACATCCCTAAAAAAAATACACCCCCATCCCCCCATAAACCCTATTCAATAATCCCAAAAACTCCCAAAACCATGAAATCTCATCCCCAAAAAAAGATTCAATCCTCATCCCTAAAAACCCATAAAAACTTATCCCCTAAAAAACATAAACCCTCATCCCAAAAACCATAAACCATAATAAATTAAAATAATAAAACCATATTCCTTAACAAACCCTAAACCTTTAGACCCAAATATATTGAAACCCTAATCCCCATAAAACCCTAAACCCTCATCCCAAAAAACAACTAAACACTTGTCCCAAAAAAACCATTAATTTTCATCAAAAAAAATCCTTTAGACCTCATCCCCAAAAATCACTATGCCCTCATCCCCCCAAAACTCTAAAACCTTATCCCCAAAAAACACAAAAACCTCTTCATGAAAATACCCTAAACCCTCAGTGTCAAGAAACTGAAAAACCTCAACAATAAAAAACCCTAAACCCTCATCAAAGAAAACTTCAAAACTACTGGCCCCAAAAAACACACAACTCCTAGCCTTAAAAATTCATAAAACCAATGCCCCAAAAAAATCCTAAAACCTCGTCCCCAAAAAACAAAAAAAAAACCTTACCCCAAGAAACCCTAGACCTTTATACTAAAGACAAGACCTAAAAAATAAGCCCCAAAAAATAATAAACCCTCATCCCCAAAACCCAAAACCCTCATCCACAATAAAAACATGAACCCTTAACCCCAAATACCCCAAGACACTCATCCAAAAAAAATGGTCAAATGTCAAATGAAAAAATCCCTCAACCATTAGCCCCAAAAACCATAAACCAACCACCATAAAAGATACTAAACCATCAAAACCAATGAAAACCAGACCCTTATCCACAAAAAACCAAAAATCCCCAGCCCCAAAAAAATTGTAATCCCTCAGCCCCATTTAAAGGTAAACCATCATCCCCATAAGTTGTTTTCCCCAAAAAACCCTAAACGTTCACCCCCCAAAAATCCTAAACCCTCAGACCCCAAAATACCATAATCCATCCACACAAAAAAAAACCTAAACACTTAGCCACAAAAAATATGAAACCCTCATCCCTAATAACCTATAAAACCTCATCCACAAAAACCCCTAAAACCACATCCCCAAAAAATCATAAACCCTCTTCCCCAAAAAAACCTAAACCCTCAACACCAAATTAAATTATACCCTTAAATGCAACAAACCCTAAAATTTCATCACCAAAAAACTCTAAACCATCAACCCCAAACCCCTTAATGCTGCATCCCATAAAAACCTTAAAACTTAATTCCCAAAAAAACAATGAAATGTCATCCACAAAAATAAACTATACCATCTATCCCAAAAAATAATATCTTTCTGCCACAAAAAACATTAGACCATCATCCCCAAAATACCCTAAACTGGCATCCCCAAATAATCATAAACCCTCATCCCCAAAAAACCCTAAACCAAATTCCAAAAAAAAATCACAAACCCTCATCCCCATAAAATCATAAACCATCATCCCTAAAAAATACAAACCCTCATACCCAGAAAATCCAAATCACTCTGTCCCAAAAAATTTTAAACCCTCAACCAAAAAAATTCAAATCCTCCATCATGAAAAAAACATAAACCCACAGTCCCAAAAAACTATAAACCCATATCCCCCAAAAAACACAAACCCTCATCCCTAAAAAATCCTATACGCTATTACTAAAAAAATAATAAAACCACATCCCTACAAAACCCAATACCCATAGTCCAAATGAATACCCTTAAATAAAGACCCCAAAAAACCCTATAACATAATACCCAAAAATCACTAAACCCTTATCCCCAAAAAATCCCAAAACACTAATCCCCAAAATACCATAAACCCATTGCCCTAAAAATCTATAAAACCTAAACCTCAGTATAAATGAACCTTGATCCTCATAAAATTCAAAACCCTCAACCAAAAAAACCATGAACTATCATAACTAAAAAATCCTATACCCTCATCTCCAATAAACCCTTTACACTCAGCACTGAAAAACCATAAAACTTCATCTCTAAAAAACCCTAATATATCAGTCATAAAAAAACCAAACCCTCCATCACAAAAAAACCCAACCCTCAGCCCTATAAAACTACCAACACTTATCCCCACAAAATCCCAGCCCGTCATCTGCAAAAAAAACACTCAACCCTCATCCCCAAAAAACCCCAAACCCACAACCCCTTAAAAACATAAACACTATGGGATTAAAAAACTAAACATTCATCCCCATTGAACAATCAACCCTCAACCCAAAAAACCCTTAACCCTCATCCCCCAAAAAAATATCAATCCTCATCCTAAAAATACATTATTCACTCATCCCCAAAAATATCTAAACACCAACCACAATAAACACGAAACCCGAAACCCCAAAAACCCTGAACCATCATCCCTTAAAAAACCCTAAACCATAACCCCAAAAAACCATATATCCATACCACCAATAAAAAATAAACCATCATCCCCAAAAAAACATAAACATTTATCCATAAAACCTCTATTCCCGCTATCTCAAAAATCCATAAACCCACAGAATTAAAAAACACTAAACCCTAAGCCCCCCAAGACATTAATCCGTATGCCCCAAAAATCCATAAACCCTTATCCCTAAAAATTACATTACCCTAATCCCCAAAAAACACTAAATCATATTCCCCCAAAAATAGTAAAACCATACCCCCAAAAATCACTATAAACTCAAATCCAAAAAACCCCTAGACCCTAAGACCCAAATAACCCTAAACCCTCATCCCAAAAAACCCTAAATCATCATCCTGAAAAAAGATTAAACCCCAACAACAAAACACCTGATACTCTCTAGCGATAAAACCCTATTACCTCATCCCCAAAATACTATAAATCCTCATCCGAAAAAATCCATATATCCTCATTCCCAAAAAACCTAAATCTGCATCGTTAAAAAAAACCTAGACCATAATCCCCAAAAAACCGTAAACCCTTATCCTAAAAAAAATAACCCTCATCCCTAAATACAATAAACCAAATTCCCTAAAAATTCCTAAACACTTAACTTGAGAAAAGAAAAAAACCCCATCCCTAGAAAACCATAAACCCTCAACCCAAAAAATCTAAACCATAATCCCATTAACACCCAATACCATCAGCACCAATAAAACATAATCTATCATCCAAAAAAACTGTAAAACTTTAGCCGTAAATAAATTAATCCTTTATTCCCAAAAAACCATAAACATGCATGCCAAAAACATGTCTAAACCCTAACCACAATAAAACGCACCCCTAACCCCAAAAAACCCTCACACAACAACACCAAAAAAAACTCAAAACCCCAATAAACCAAAAACCTCATCCCAAAAAAACCTTAACACTCAACCCAAAAAATATAAATTAAAATCCCCAAAAACACATTACCCTCATCCCCATTAAAAACCAAACCCTCATACATGAAAATACCTCAACCCACAACCTAAATATCCCTATCCACCCAACACCATAAATCCCTAAACCCTTATCCCCAAAAAACATTAAATTGTTAGCCCTAAAAAACACTAACTCCTCAGCAGAAAACACCTTAACCATCATCCCAAAAATCCCAATAGCCTCAACACCAAAAAACCCTAATCCCCTATACCGAAAAAATCATAAACCCTCAGCCCTAAAAAAACAGAACACATTAGTCACAAAAAACACTAAACCTGCAGCCCCAAAAAAATAGAAACCCTATTCCAAAAAAATGCATAGACCCTAACCCCAAAAAACCCTCAACGATCAAGCACAAAAACTTCTCAACCCCCATCTACAAAAAAAACCCCATCCCCAAAAAACTGTAAACCCCTAGAACCAAAAATCCATAAACTCTAATCCAAAATAATCCCTAAAACCACAACCCCAAATAAAACACAAAATCCTCAATCTCAAAAATAACATAACTCTAATACCCCTAAAAACCCTTAACCATAATCCCAAAAAACACTTATACCCCCAGCAAAAAAATTCTAAAACCTCATCCCAAAAAAACATATAACCTCATCCCTAAAAACTACTAAACACTCAATCATTAAAAAACCTATCCACCAAAAAACCCTAAACCATAATCCCAAAAAACCTTCAACCCTCAACCAAAAAAAATACGCACCCCTCAAAGTAAAAACAACCCCAACCCTCAACACCAGAAAACCATAAACCCTAACCCACCAAAACCATAAACCTTATTCATAAAAAACACTAAAACCTCATCCCAAAAAAAATAGTCATCCTTTAGCCAAAAAAACACTAAACCCACATCCCCAATTAACACGAAACACTCATCTGTAAGAATGAAAAAACCATAATCCCCAAAACACCAAACCCTCATCCCCAAAAAACACTAAACCCTCAATCCCAAAAAACACTAAACCATTAGCCGCAAAATCCCTAAACCATCATCCCCAACATTCCATATCGCTTCACAACCCATAAACCATAAAACCTATGCTTGGAAAACCTTAATCCCTCATACCTAATAACCTCTAATCCCACACTCCAAAAAAACTAAACCAACATCCCCAAAAAAACCCAAGACCTTAATCCCCAAAACCCTTATCCCACCAGCCCCACAATTCATAAACCTCGAGGCCAAAAAAATCCAAACCCTCACACCCATAAAACACTAAACCCTCATCCCAAAAATAAAAAAATCCATCATCACGCAAATATAATAATTTTCACTCCAAAAAACCCAAATACCCTCAAACCCAAAAATCGTTAATGCCTTATCACAAAAAATATAAAAACCCTCATCCGCAAAATCACCAAAACCATTATCACCAAAATACCCTAAATAGTCATCCGCAAAATATCCTAAACCATCAACCCCAAAAAACCCTAAACATTCAGCAAAAAAATACCATGAACCCTCAACCCCAAAAAACCCATAACGTCAACTAAAAAAATGTAAACCATCACCCTCAAGAAACCATTAATCCCCATCAATAAAATAATAATCCTTCTTCCCCCAAAAACCCTAAACCATAATCCCAAAGGAATCCTAAACACAATTCCCAAAAACTTTTTAAACCCTTTTCCATAAGAAACCCTAAACCCTGAACCCAAAACCCTAAACTCTTAGCCCTAAAATCCCTTAAACCATTTTTCACAAAAAACCCTCAACCCATAGCCCCAAAAAACCCTAAACCCTCACCCACCAAAATCATAAATCCTCATCCCTAAAATGTTTTCCCCTAAACCCCAAAAAAACACTCACTCTCAAAAAACCATAAATCATTATCCTAATAAAAACCATAAACCCTCGGCCCCAAAGATGCTAAACCCTCACACCCAAAAAAACCCTAAACCCTCATCCCCAAAAACCCCAAAACCCACTACAACAAAAACCCAAAACCATTAGCCCCAAAAATCCTAAAAACTCATAACCAGAAACCCTATATCCGTCATATCCCTAAAAAACTAAACCCTATAAATAAAAAAACAAAAGAATATTCCCTAAAAGAGCATAAACCTAAAAAAACTAAACCCAAAATAATCGGGCCAAAAAACCCGAAACACACAGCCCAAAAAAACTCAAAACCATAATACCAAAAAACCCTAAACCTCATGCATCGAAATTCCCTAAACCCTCATCCCCAAAAACCATAAAAATATAGCTCCAACAAGCCTATATTATTATCCTAATTAAAAAACCCTTGAGACCCGAAAAACCCAAAACACTCTTCCTTAAAAAACAGTAAACCCTCATCCAGAAAATACCCAAATAAACTACCTCAAAGACCCAAATCTTTTATCCAAAATAACCCCTAAACCCTTATCCCAAAAAACCCCAAACCCTCAACCCCAATAAACCCTAAACCTTTATCCCCCCCCCAAGAAAACTTAATCCTTCAACCCTAAATCACCATTAAACCTCATCCCTAGAAAACCATAAACCATAAACCCAAAAAACACTAAACCCAATAAAACCTTAAACCATCAGCCCCCAAACATCCTAAATCATTATACCCAGAAAACCATAAACCTTTAGTCCCAAAAAATTCATAATCCTTCGGCCCTAAAAAATCCAAATACCTCATCTTGAAAAAACCCAAAGCACTTTTACCCATAAAACAATAAACCTTCAGCCACAAAACCCCATAAAATTCATTGATAGAAAACCCTATACCCTCAACCCCAAAAAACCATAAACCCTCAACCCTAAAAAAAACTTATATCCTCAGTCCCATTAATTCCTTAAATCAACAACCCCAAAAAACCCTAAACCCTATTTCCTAGTAATCATTATACCCTTAGCACCAAATCACCAGAAACCCTCATCCCCATAAAAAAGTAAACCATTAATCCCAATAAAACCTGAAACCCTCATAAAATAAAAAACTCAAACACTCACCCCCAATACAAAAAGACCCTCATCCCCTAAAAAACTAAACCCTCATCCCTAAAATAACCCTGAATCCTTATCCCAAATAAATCTAAACCCTCATCCCCAAGAAACAATGAACCATAAACCCCAAAATATCCAATACCCTCAATCCTATAATACCCTAAACCCTTAGACCCCCAACTCTCTAAACACTCAACCCCAAAAAACCCTAAAACCTCATATCCATGATAACTAAACAATAACCCTAAAAAACTATAAACTTATAGTCCCAAGAACCATAATCCCTCAACCCCAAAAAACAATAAAACCTCATCCCAAAATTACCCTATCACAAAAATCAAAAAAAACATAAACCCTCATCCCCCCAAAACACTAAACTCTTAGTCCAAATAATTCATTAATATTAAACCCCCAATAACCCTAAAAACATATCCCCCAAAACCCTAAATCCTCAACCCCATAAAACATTTAAATTTTGTCCCTAAAATGCCTAATTCCACACCAAAAATGACCCTAAACTTACAAAAAATAGCAAATCCTTATCCCCAAAATACCATAAACCCTAATCCCAAAAAAACCCTAAACTCTATGTCCTAGAAAACACTAAACCCGCATCCTGAAAAAAAACACCTAAGCCCTCATCCTGAAAATTCCTAAACCCTCATCCACAAAAAAATGAAAAACCCTCACCCAAAAAACTCTTTAACCTTCATCCATAATAAATTCTATACCCTCTTCCCCAAAAAATCATAAACGCACTTCCCTAAAAAACCCTACTCCATCAGCCCCACAAAAACCTAAAATCTACAGTCTTAAAAAATCATAAACCTTATTACCCAAAAAACCCCAATCCCCTTATCCCCAAATATCGCTAAACCATCATCCTTAAAAAATCCTTAAATACTTTACCCCAAAAAATCCATAAAACCTATTAAAAACAAAACACTAATCTCTCAGTCCATGAAAACCATAAACCTGTAGCCCGAAAAAACATGAAAACATCATCCCTAAAAAACCAAATACACTAAACACCATTAAAACATAAATCCTAAAACAAATTTCATAAAACCTCAATCTTAAAAAACCTTACACCCTCGTACACAAAAAAAAACATATAAAAACACATACCAAAATACCCAAAACCATAATCCCGAAAGAACCATCATCCCTCACCCCCAAAAAAACCTCACCCCTCATCCCCAAAAGAACTCAATCCTCATCCCCAAAGAACCATAATCCCCCATCCCCCAAAAATCATAAAACCTCATCCATAAAAAACTAACCAACTAAAACCAAAAAACACGTAACCCTCATCCCCAAAAATCCCTAGACCCTCAATGCCAAAAATCCATCAATCCTCTGCCCCAAAAAAACCTAAATGATCCGCTCCAGTTATCCTTAAAACCTCTTGTTTGAAAAACAATAAACCCATACCCCAATAACCCTAAACCCTTATCCCAAAAAATCATAAACTATCATACAAAACCCTATATGATCAGAACCAATAAACCCTAATACATCATCCCAAAAAAACATAAACCCTCTGCACCAAAAATCTCTAAATACATTGTGCTAGAAAACCCTAAACTTTCAGCCCAAAAAACCATAAACCCTAGGCCACAAAAATCCCTATAACCTTATACCCAAGAAAACCCTCACATAATATCTCAAAAAACCATTAACCCCAAGACCCAAAAAACCATAAGCCCTTATCACCATAAACAATAAAACCTAAACGCTAAATACATGAACCCTTATCCCCAAAAACCATAAACACTTATCTAGAAAAAAAACTTAAACCCTCAGAACTAAAAAATCATAATCCATCATTCAGAAAAAAAAACCAAAATTATTAGATCCCAAAAAAATATAAACCCTCATCCTAAAAACAATAAAACCACATCCACTTAAAATCATATACCTTCAATCCCAAAAAACCATAAACCTTCATCCCTAATAACCCTAAATCTGGATTCCCAAGAAATTTTAAATCTGCAACAACAAAATACCCTCTACCTTAAAAAAAGAAAGATCCTAAACATTGTTCCTAGAAAATTCCCAAACCCTCATCCATAAAAAACCGTAATCCGTTAGAATGAAAATCCCAAAACACTAAACCCAAAAAAACACTAAACACATATCCTTAAAAAACTCTATAACCTCAGCCTGAAAAATAAAAAAAAAATCAACCCTGAGAAACTCTATACCCTCAAGACTAATGAAACATAAACCCTCATCCCCTAATACCCATAATGATACATTCCTAAAAAATCTTAAACCCTAATCCCTAAAAAAACTCAACACACATCCCCCCAAAAAATTAACCCTTAGCCCTAAAAATTCCTAGACCGGCAGCTCAAAAAAATGCCTCACCCCTCATCCCCAAACAACATATACCATCATTCCCAAAACCATTATCCCCAATAAACCCTATACCAAAAACCCCGAAAATAATAATAAACCATTAGCATTAGATAACCCTAAACCCTCACCACAAAAATTCATTCAACCCTATATCCCAAAAAATAGTAAACGCGCTAACTGAAAACACTTTAAACCCTCATCCATGAAACCCTAAATACATAGCCCTTAATTCACCTTAATCCACAACCCCATAAAACCCCAAACCCTCAGTGATAAAAACACCAAACCCATAGCACAAAAATAAAACCCAAAACATGAGCTCAAAAATACACTAAACCCAAAACACCAAAAATCCCAAAACACCAAAACCCAAAAAATATAAACCCTCAGCCCCAAAAACCCTACACTGTCAACCCCAATAATCCATCTCCCATCTACACCATAAAACCCTAAACCCTCAACCCCCAAAAAACCCCAGACCCAAATCCCATGAAAAAACCATGAAAATCAAACCTAAAAACCATAGAACCTTTTACCTAAAAACCATATAACCTCATCCCCAAAATCAATAAAAACTCATCCCCAAAAAACATGATACTGTCAGCCCCAAAATAACTAAATCCTCATCCTTAAAAACACATCAACCCTCAGTGATAAGAAAAACGCTAAACCCTCATCCCGCAAAAAAAATTCAAACATCAGCTCCAAAAAACATTAAACCCTCATCCCCAGCAAACCCTAAACCTTCATCCCCCAAAAAAACTAAACCCTCAAACCTAAAAATACCTAAACCCACGTCCCCAAAAAATCATGAACCCTCATTCTCAAAAAAAACCCAAATACTTATATGTATTAAAGTCTAATACCTCACCCCCCCCCCCAAAAAAACTAGAACACTCATCCACAAAAATTCCTCACCATGCATTCCCAAAAATCCCTAAAACCATATCCCCAACAACTACTAGTCCCTCATTCACAAAACCCCTAAACAGTCATCCCCAAAAACCATAAACACTTTTCACCAAAAAAACCATCAACCATCATCATCAAAAAACACTAAACCCTTATCCCCCAAAAAACCATAATGCCTTATCCACCCAAAACCCTATAACCCTCATCCATAAAAATATTATACCCTCACCTTTTAAAATCATTATACTCTCATCCATTACCCCCTAAAAAACCTTAACACTCATCCATAAAAAACCATATACCCTCTTATAAAAAAACCCAAAACCCAAATCCCTAAAAAATATTAAACCCTAAGACCTAAAAACCAATAATCCCTTATCACCATAAAAATATAAACCATGATATCCATAAAACCATATACCCTCATACCCAAAAAAACCTAAACCTACATCCCCAAAAAACCCTAAACCCTCAACCCCAAAAAATCCTGAATCCTCTTCCTAAAAAACCATAAACCCACTTCCCCAAAAGATCCTATACAGTCATCCCTACAAAAACAATAAACCCTCAACCCCAAAAACCCTAATCTATCATCCCCAAAAAAATCAGTAAACCCTTAGTCCCAAAAAAATGTATCCAATATTCATAAAAGCCCAAAAAATGGCTTTCCCCAAAAAAAACCTTAAACCCAAAAAACCAAAAAACCTCACCCCCAAAAATATCTAAGCCCTCATCCTATAAAACCTCCAAACACTCATCCATAAACAACCCTAAACCATCTTCCACTAAAACTGTAAACCCAAGTTGTAAAAAAACCTCAACCCTCATCTCCAAATACCCTCATCCCTATCCCTAAAAAAACGTTAAACCCTCCACCCCAAAAAATACCACAACCATCACCCCCAAAAAACTCTCAAAACTCTTCCCAAAAAACCCCTCAACCATAATCCCTAAAATATTCTCAAACATCTTTCTGAATAATCCTCAAACCATATCCCAAAAAACCATCAACCCTCATCCCAAAAAAATAGAAAACAGTCTTCCCTAAAATTACTAAACCATCATCCCAAAAAACATTAAACCTCATCCATAAAAATAACTAAACCCACATCCAAATAAAACCCTAAATCGTTAGCCCCATAAAACCCCAAACCCTCAGCCATAAAACACCTAATCCCAAAAAACAAAAAACCATCAACACCAAAAAATCAAATCCATCAACCATAAAAATTTCTGACCAGACAGCCCCAAAAACCATAAACCATCATCCCCAAAAAATATCGTGAACCCTCATCCAAATAAAACCCAAAAACTTCTATCATAATTCATCAACATAAATCCTAAATCCTTGGTCTCAAAAACCCTAAACCCTATACCATAAGAAACCCTAAACCTCATCCTCAAGAAAAAATAAACCCTCATCCCCAAGAATCTCAAAACACTTATCCCCAAAAAACACTAAACCCTCATCCCCAGCAAACCCTAAGCATTCATCCCCAAAAAACCTTAATCCATTATCCAAGAAAAAACTGAACTATCAGACCCAAAAATTACTAATCCCTCAGTTTTAAAAAATTCCAAATCCCCTAGCCCCTAAAAACATAATCCCTCAGTACTGTAAATTACAATACCATCATCCCCAAAAATCCAAAACCCCCAGCAACCAAAAACTCTAAACCCACACCACCAGTTAAAATATAAACTGTAATCCCCAAAAAACTCTAAAACCACATTAATAAAATGTTAAACCATCATCCCCAAAAAACTAAACCCTCATCTACAAAGACCCTTAATCCCTCTGTAAAAAAAGTCTAATCCCCTTATTCCATAACCCCTTAACCCCAACCCTGAAAAACCTAAAACACATAGCCCCAAAAAAACTAAACACACATAAATAAAAAAATCATATACCCTCATTCAAAAAACCCCTAATATCATACCCAAGAAAACCTAATCCCTCAACCCCAATAATCTCTAAACCCTAATCCCACAAAAAACAATAAACTCTCAGCTCTAAAAAATCCTAAAACTCCATTCTAAAAAATCCTAACACTCATCCCTCCAAAAAAAATCCTAAACACCTGATCCAAAAAAACCCTAATCCCAAATCCCCAAATCTCATTATCCTGCATCACTAGAAAACTCTAATCCCTCAACCTCAAAAAGAGCTAAACCTACTACAACAAAAAAAACCCTATACCATCAGCCACAATAAAACATAAACCATTAGCCCCAAAAAAACCCTATAATGTCATCCCGAAAACCCTAAAACATCAGGAAAAAACAAAAAACACAATCCGCAAAATAACCTAAAACCATTAGCCAAAAAAACCCTCAACTAACATCCTTAAAAGAAAATAAACCCTCAACCTCAAAAAAACCTTATCCATAAGACACAAAAAACACAATACCATCATCCCCATAAAAACATTAATGCATGACCACAATATACTCAAAACACTCAAACCCAAAAAACCCTGAACCCTCACCCCCAATACCCTAAACTATAAGTCCCAATAAACCCTACACCTATAACGTCCAAAACCATAATCCCATATCCCAAATAACATTAAACCTTAATCCCCTAAAAATTCATATAACCTCATCCATAAAAAAACCCTAAACCCTAACCCTAAATAAACCCTGATCTCTTAGCCCTAAAAAAACCTAAAATCTCAAACCAAAAAACCCTAAACTCTCATTCCTAAAAATCAATAAACCATCATTCATAATAACGCTAAACCCATGACCCCAAAAACACTAATCCCTCAACCCTAGAAACCTCTAAAACTTCAGTAACAAAAAAAATAAAGTCAAGGTCCAAAAACCTTGAATCCTCATCTTCAAAAACAATAATCCATCTGATGTAGAAAAATATAAAATTTGAAACTAAAAAAACCTAATAACATTGCACCAAAAAACCCTAAACTATATTCCCCAAAAAACCCCAACCTCTTAGCACCATAAAACCGTAATCCCTCAGCTCTAAAAAATCATAATCACTTAACTAAAAAAATATAAACTGTTATCCCCAAATAACCCTAAACCCTCTGCCGCAAAAAAAACCCTAAACTCACAGCCCCTAAAACCCCATAAATCCACAGCCCCAAAAAATGAAACAATTGTTCAAAAAACCCTAAAATCACATCACCATAAATTCCTAATCCTTAAGACCAATGTACTCCTACACTATTATTATAAATCACCAAAAATCGGAAACCCAAAAAACACTAATCCATCAGCCCAAAAAAATCCTAAACCCTCAGCACTAAATAACCCTATACCATTATCTCCCAAAGAACCTAAACCATCATCCCCAGGAATCCAAAAACCCACAACCCCAAAACCTTCATACCCATAAAACCCTAAACCCTTAACACCAAAAAACCTAAACCCTGATCCCCAGACCACACTATAACATCAATCCGAAAAAACCTAAACCCTTATCCCCAACACCCCTAAACCCTCATCCCAAAAAAACTTGAAAGCCTGAACTGCAAAAAAAAATTCCTAAACCAGCATCCCTAAAAAACACTAAACTCTCACCCAAAAAAACCATATACCCTCACTGACAAAAAACCTAAAACCCAACGCAAAAGAACATAAATCATCACTCATAAAAACCCTACACCATTAGTCCAAAAAACCCTTAAACCCAAAATTCAAACCCCCTAAAACCTCATCCTAATAAAACACTGATCCCTCAATCCAAAAAAACCCTAAACCATCATCATTAAAAATAACTAAATCCTTATCCCAAAATACCCCCTAAACACTATGATTCCAAATCGCTAAACTCTTTGGTCCAAAAATGCTAAACCCTCAGCCCTAGAAAACCATAAGCCCAAATTCATAAAAAAAATAATACCCCTTCCTTAGAAAACCCTTAATCCTATGACCCAAAAAACTCATCCCTCATCGCTAAAAACCATATTCCCTCATCCTAAAAAACACTAAACCCTCTTACCAAAAAAACAATATACACCCAACACCAAGAAAACCCTAAACCCTCTTCCCTAGAAAAACATAAACCAAAATCACAAAAAAAAACCCTAATCCAAAATCCCATTAAAACATAAACACTCATCACTAAGAATCATAATCCCTACACCCCCAAAACCCCAAAAATCGTATCCCTATAGAAACCTAAAACCTCATATCTGAAAAACCCAAAACCCTCATCCCCAAAACCCTATAGTCCCATTACCAAAAACCCTAATCCCAGAGATCCAAAAACCAAAAAACCCTCTTCCCCAAAAAACATTAAACTATTATCCAGAAAAAACTCTAAACTAGCATCCCCAAAAGACCCTAAACTCTCACCCTAATAACCCTTTAACCCTATGATCCAAAAAAACTAAACCCTAAACCCCAAAAAACCATAAAGCCTCATCCCAAAAAACAATTTGAACAATACACCCCAAAAAACCTGAATATACTACCCCAAAACCTGATTTTTCCTCATCACCAAAAAGCACTAAACCCTCATCACCAAAAAAACATAGACATTTTTATCTAAAAAATCCTATAACCTTATCCACAAAAATTCCACTATAACAACATCCAAAAATAATCCTACTACCACATCCCCAAAAATTTATATACCCTCATGTCCCAATAATCATGGAAACTTAGCAGTAAAAACACATAAAACATCTTCCCCAAAAAATGATATATTATCACCCAAAAAACCCTAAACCCTAAGGCCAAAAAAATACTAAACCCTTCACCATAAAAATACTAAAAACACATCCCCAAAATTCCCTAATAATCTTTCCCTTAAACACACAAGTCCTTCATCCATAAAAAATTCTAATCCCTCAAACATATAACCCTCGAATAGTCATCCCAAATACAACTAAACCCGAGAAACTAAAAACTCTAAAACTGCGTCCTCAAAAATACTAAACCCTTAGACCCAAAAAACACTAAATCATTATTACCAAAGAACCCTAACCCCTCAACCCTAAAAATCCTTAATCCCTAATTCAAAAAAAATATATCACCACAAAATACCCCAAAACACAACCCAAATTAAAGTAGACTTTCAAGTGCAAGAATCCATGTTCCTTTATCCACAAACAACCCTATAACTTTAGCCCCAAAAAACCATTTCCCCTCATCTCCAAAAAATACAAAACCCTCAAACCTAATGAACCATCAACCCAGAGCCCCCAAAAAACCTATAACCCAGACTCAAAAAGCCCTAAATCCTAAACCCCATAAATCCATAAACCCAGATCCTTAAAAAACCCTAAACACTCATCCATAAAAAACTCTAAAACCTCAGCCTCAAAAAAGATAGATTGTAATATACATATAAATGTATATTAGACAGAAAAATACAAGAGGGGGTGAATTTTAGGTTTAAAAACATTGTATTTAAACACATAATAATGAACATAGTTTAAGAGGTCTTAAACTAATACAATTCACAATCAATACAAATGACCATATGGGTCTTGGATCCAATGGATATGATACGATGTAATACCACAAGTAATGAAAACCCATTGTATTTGAATAGAATACAATGATCAAAGTAATAATAAGGTAAATTATTCTAACATACATCATATAGAATATCATAATATAATATGTAATGAAAGAATCATAGTTGAAATAATAAGAATAGTAAACGAATATTAATATAATGAAAAAACAAAGTGAATCCCATTCTATTAAAAACAGTAGCATAAATGTAAAGGTATTAAAATTATATTATCCCAAAGAGTAGGGTATCCTTTAACCTTGGATAAAAGGTATGTCTTACCACCACCATGGTAAGACCTTGATACGAAGATTGGCATTAATGTCTTCCTATCCCTAGAATCCCTCGATTAAGAAGGTAAGCAGCACCTCTGTCTTTAAAAACATGAAATCCCTCGATACGATGATAGATAGCACAACATCCTTTCCTCAAAATACATTGATCATTATCAAAATGATTTGAATCAAAAATTAAAACAAAGAACTTATATAAATACAAGAACATGGAACAAGTCGTTCACTTCTGGTTTCATCATGTCTTTCTCACAAACAAGAGAGATGTCACTCTATCTCTCTATAGAACTTGATAGACTTAAAAGTTGTGTTTTCTGGTTTGAATGACCTCCTATTTATAGGCCTCGGGATCTAATGGTCATACTTAACCAATGTTCATATTTCTATGAAAAAATCATAGAAACATGGACACCTCACATTATAATGGTCAAAACAAATAGAATACACAACATCATTTTTTTTATTGTATTACTAAATCAATGACATCGTTTTTGTTAGAAAAAAGTATGTACAAAACTATGAAACAATAAGTATGAGAAACATGTAATCGGTATTGAAGTAAGACATGAATTCAATTCATTACATGAGTACAATGCATAACTTGGTTATGATGCTTAACATTGATATGATGCATATCATGGTTATGATTCATGTCGTGGTTACGATTCATATTTTGGTTAAAATTCATGTCTTCATTTCAAAAAATAACATGGTTACGATGTAGGATGTGATTATGATACATATCCTAGTTATGATAAATGACCTGGTTATGATATATGACCTGGTTATGATACATGTGGTTACAATACATGATTACGATACAATACTTAACCCGGTTACGATGCACATGGTTACGATGATTGATTATGATACAATACATGACCTGGTTATGATGCATGTGGTTACGATGAATGATTATGATGAATATGGTTATGATTCACAATATGAATATGATACATAACTTTGTTATGATTCAGGGTTACGATGCATGGTTAAAATTCATATATTTATGATTAAGAGAAACAACAAGTGTGGTTATGAAAAAATACTTGATTACGATTTTAAAAAATATATGTGTGATTATTATTGAAAAAAATATTAATTATTATGATAAATGTTACTTTTATTGTAAAATAACATATCTGGTTATATTTTAAAACAACATACATGATAAACAAAATGAAATTTCTTATTTAAAAAACATAAAAGAACAATGAGAGAGTATAAAAAAATTTAGACTCATGAATCTCCCCCTTTTGGAAAGAACATAAAAATAAAAAATAAAGACTTATCTCCCCTATGTTTAATAAATTTCTGAAAGTAATAGGGAATATGAATAATTACACCATTCGTTTAAAAAAATAACTAGGGATCATATTCTCTTTACTTTTACTTGTGAGTTCTCCCCCTTAATAAGGTATTCATCAAATTATTATTTTCAAAAACATTATCCCTCTTTGTAATTTTCAAAAAGAATAAGGTAAATCATTAATTAGCTACAATGGGTTAGAGAAACGGAGTATGGAATAATTTATATTCCTTGGAATGAAACAAAATTTTATTACAACAAGAGTTATAGAAATTATTATTTCCCCTTCTGTTTTTACAAAAGGTCAAACATTGAAAATTAATATTTTTGAACTCTTTTCAGTCCTTCATCAGTTTTTCAAGAGCATCTTGTTGACCCTTCAGCTTCACATCCTTCTCTACAATAACCATTCCTTACTTCTGGAGCCTTTGTTATTGAAGATGATTGATTGATTCTTGGGCTTTATTCTTTGCTTCATGAGAATTTAAATCATCAAATTTGTGTATGTTGGCCTTATCTTGGATTAAAAATCTATTCGTGAGAGAAACAACCACAATACATTCATTTTCCAATTTTTCCTTAAGATATTGAAGATCTTAATAATCTGTTCCTTTTGATGTACCCGATATTTTAAAGACTTCAAATTTTTCATTCATATCTGTAGCCATATTTTGATACATAGAATTGAGAAAATTTTATCCAATGTACCAATTCATCCTGCTTGTCTAGATGATTCTTGATACTATCATCAATGTCTTATGACTGCTTCACAACCTTATAACAAGCCTTACTGAGCTGAGCATCATGTTTCATTAGATACCATGAAATCAGCTTCAAGGCATAGAAACTTCTCCATCAGAACCTTTATAGAGTCCATTCTATTATTATGATCATTTGAAAGTATTTCTAAACTAGATTAAATATTTTTCATGAATGGTATCATATTCTCAAATCTATTAAAATATTTTTTGATGTACTGAGTTCCCTTTAAATTGATTGTACTTTTATAATTGGTATCTCTAGTGTATTCTAGGATATCACCGAAATGTGTTTCAGTCTTGATTAATTGAGCTGGATGATTCTGATTCTTATAAGATTCTCCCTCTTCTTCTTCTTTATCTGATATCTGAATGAATTTATTGGAGGAAACTCTATGAGTTACTTCGTTGGATGGCAGAGGATCTATAGATGGAAATTTGAAAATGGAACTTCTAAGGATTCACCATAATGGTTTATCTTTTTTGAATCATCATCCTCTTATACATATTTTTTTCATGACATTGTTATTGTTCTAGACCTTGTTCTTCTTGTTCACCTTATTCTTCATTTTATTCTTCTTCTTCTTCATATTCATGAATCAGACTATCTGTAGCTGATTTTTCAGATTCTTGTATCTTCATTCCATTCTTATCTGGATCAGATTGAGCTTGAACTGGTGATCCCCTTATTAAATTACCGGTTTATTCTTTCTCAAATATTCTGAAAATATAATCAATGCCTATATAATAATCCACTATTTTATTCATTCACTTCTTCAGTTCATCCTCTTTTAATGTTTCTTTAAATCATATTTTCAGCGCTAGGGATTCAGTTGGATCCAAACCAAATTGAAAATCCCCATATTTCCATTCTTTTTCCTTCTTATCGCACTCAGCAGCAACTTTATCAGATATGACATTTCGTTTCATTGATACCTTGGGAGATTTAGTATTAAATTCCTTTATTTCCATGAAGTTGTCTTCGATGGCTTAGAAGGTTTCTCACTACCTTCATCTACATCAATTTATTTCTCATCATCCCTATCATTCTCATACTTTTTTTTATTAAATATTGAATCACAACGTGATCCTCTTTATCATATCCTTAATGATTAGGGGCTCTTTGAAGGAGGTAAGATCTAACTTAATTGAAATATTACACAACCTAAAGCATTATTTCAGAAAATTACTGATAATAGTGGGAAACAAGAGCAGCTAAGACATTATGGAACTGAATTTGAGCTTCTTAATTATCAAGTAGATAAATCCAATCAGATTTAAATTCCCCTTATTCATCAAATAATCAAGCACATACACGTCTAAAACTTTCAATGGTTCCTTTTCACCCTTTATCATAACTAAAAATCCTTTCAACCAATGGTATGACAACCCTTCTCTTTATTACACACTTAACATAATATATTACATAAAAATTCACTTGATACAACAGAGAAGATCGTGAGGTCTAGTGTCTTTGGGGCTTAGGAACATTACATAACAACATAAAAAAGAAAACACAACATCTTATTGAAAACTTCTTTTACATGACCACTATTTTCTCACATACATAGCATTTCATGGGATAACCTTAGGACATGCATAAGAAAAGGGTGAGCTATTAATCCCAATAAGGGAGTAAACAAGATATAAAATGAATATTACAATACATTTTAGGCAATAGAAAAATAAATGGAGTGCAATAGAAACATTAACATAAAGGCATGATATTGCATGATTATCATAATGTGCAATTGTGGCAAAAACACATAACATAGAATTAGTATGAGCTAAATATCATTTCACATGGGAGCATTAGTAAAACCTCAATACACATGAATCCTGAGTAAAACCTCGTTGAACTTGAATTAGCATGAGTAACACTCATGGAACACGGCATATCATGATACTATACTTTACCCAATACATTGGATCGCTATCAGGGTGCACCCTTTTTAAACATTCCATTTCATGCACAAGTGTTCCACATGGATCAAATAACATGGAATCAATCAACATCATAAGTTATTCCATGATTAAGAATTGTGGAATAAAAAAATGAAAGTACCATTCCATATGTATATGCCCATAAAGGTGAATAACCTTGATAGATACATGGGTATGGTATTCACAACACAACGATCTTGGCTTGGAAAAACGTGGTGCAATTTTGGAAGAATAACGGCGTGACATAAGAATTCCTAAAAATGGTTGATGAGAGAGAAATGGGTGTCTCATCATATGTAAATTAAATCGACAGTAAGGGGTCATATAGAAACATGTCCTAACAATTGTAACGAAATTTAGATTTTTGATAAAAAATAATTTCTTGATTGTAAATGAGGATAGAGAAATTCCTTTTGGAATTTCGGCATAGTAACAGGTGTGCATGGGAAGAATTTAATGAGAGATAAAGGGGTCTCTCATCATCCAAACATAAATATGAAATTATGGGGGAGTTAAGAAATCTTAGCCCAACATTTATAATTGAAAATAAAAGGTCATAAAAATATAAGTAAATGTTGACATAAATAAAGAAAGTGAGAATCCCTTACTTGCAAATGTGATCCCATATGTTTGGGAGAGGCTTGAGAGAGGCTTCTTGGGTGCTTGTGGCACCTTGGGAGGATTCTAGAGAGAGGAGGGAAAAGGTTGGACGAACTCAAATGCCTTTGAGTGAAGAGGAAGTGGGATCTTGGGTGGGTTTATATAGGAAAGGATATGGAATTATTTATTATTTAGGTTTGGGACACCACATATTAAACTAATCAAAACGACAAACCATTCTAGGGTTTTTTCCAATTGTTTTTTCCAAAGTGGAGTGGAAAAAATTATTTAATTAGGCCAATGGCCAGACATGTTAAAATAATATGGTTGCTTATGTGGAGGTCAGTCACACTCTCAAGGAAAAAAATTTTGAATAGAAAAATGTTTTATAAGTCTTTGAGGGTCCACTAAAGCTTTGTAAAATAAATCATACAATCCCAAAATCACATTATTTTAATGTTAAAACAAATATTGTCCAAATATAAAATTTATAATATTTTATTACATCACTATTAAGTCATTATGATGTCCTAAAACACATTATATATTTAAATGGTTCGTAATTTTTACCCGAAAATAATATTCATTTTATCTAAATAATTTTCTAAATAGGTTAATTTTCACTTTTAAAATAAAAACAGACATTAATCGAAAACTCATGGTTGTTGACAAAATAGCTTTCAAAACAAAATAAAATTCACAATTGTATTCATAATAATTATACGATATTTTATACATAATAAAAAGTAATTTAATAATTACAATATTATATTAAAATATTATTTAATTCAAAATCCAATAATTTATCAAAATAGATTTCATAGTTGAATATTAACTAAAAATACTACTTCTGATTAAAAAAATATTTACAATGTAAAAATAATAATATAAATTTATAATCATTATAAAAAAATAATGTACATCGTTATAGTACTAGTTTCTTGTTACATAACCCCTTAAAAACTGCATAAGACCTTAGGGTAAGGTGTGCAGAGGTAACAGACTCTTGGGGTGGCTCGGATAACATTTCTCGAGTGGTAATCTCTATCAACTTCGACTTCTCCCATAGGCGGTTCCGCTTGAGCTTAACATATTCAAGATCAGATTGGTCTTGGACAAGAGCGAATCCCAAAGACGCCACCTACTTTCTGAGAACCGACCAATGGGATTTGTACGGGGCATGTCTACTGGATGAGGTCATCACTTCTTTTTTCTGAGTAAATTGGATTTGATAAAGCCCTATATTTATACTAATCATGTGATAACTCTTCAACTTCTATATTAGAAATGATCACAATTCATAATGGTATTTAAAAGTCTAAAAACAAAAGACAAAAGAAGTTCATATGTTTTATAACCATTTCACATATTAATACATTTAGTTGGATCACGAGGAATTTTCAATTGATAAAAGTTTGGGTCATTATAATATTACCCAATTAATAAATTTAGACCACGAAATTTTCTTTTACATGCTAAGGAGAAAACAGGTGAGGGTACTTCTCATTCATATCTCCAACAAGGTCATTAGCCTTTCCGTTTAGCATTGCCTTTTTGTAAAACGTGTTCATGTGTCACAATGGTACCTCAGAATATTTTCAAAACCATCTACTTTATTTTCACAAAAACTCCTAATACATCTTTGATTATATAGATGGAAGCATCAATACATCATAAAAAATAATTATTTCTTATATGTAATTTTCAGACATCGTCTTTAACATGTTTTTTTATAAAAGAGTCTTATTGATATATATTCTAATATTTCAAAATAGGATTTTGGTAAATCAGATTTAGTATATACCAAAATACATAAATATATAATTTGATACATATAGGCTTATTGTAGGTCTCTCTCTTATGAAACATTGTGAAAATCATTTAGTGCATTGTAATTTTGAGATAAAGAGAAGAATTTGAAAAAACTCTGATGGTACTTCCCATGCATAGCATGGTAAGAAAGTTGGGAGCGCAAGATTATCCAAAATTTGGTACTCGATCCGTGAAATAATTTTGATATTCTAGAGGTATTGGATGTATCATAAAGTTGTTTTCAAGTAACTTGGACATTTGAAAAAGTTTCTAAGTCATCTGTGAATGGCTTCTGGATAATCATTGCAAGTAGTTCGTTAGGAAGAGACAGAAGAGTTGTTCATGATGTTCCCCCTTACATGTTTTATGTAAAAAAATAAAATACAATTAGGGGTTTTGAGTAATTATCTATTAAGAATGTAAAAAAGACATTGGGCATAGTAGGATAATCTTTTAATTGAACAATATATCCTAACATGGGATACCGTATGTTTTGATCTAGGTTATCCATGATCTACTTTTAACATATATTCATTGGGGATTTTTTTTAATTCCCTTAATAATGTTTCATACAATGCTTTTGAATTTACCAATGCATATCCCTCAAGATTGTATTAACCAAGGATGCAGCAAGGCTTATTTTCTTGTAACAGGATAACCCAGGTTATGCCCGAAACTCCTTGTCGGTGTTTTCACCCTTAGGTAAATATGTTCTAGAGCAACCTCTACCTACTCGTATCCAAATAGGGTTGTATTTGATTGATAAACCAATTACTAAATACTCACCAAAACGTAGGGATGTTATTATTATACTTATTCTTCTCCCTAAGTCTTCATTAGGATTTTCTAATCCTAATCCAAAAAAATAACTAAACCTATCCTCTGATACCAACTATAACAACCCTTCTCTTTATTACACACTTAACATAATTTATTACATAAAACCATCAATTGATACAACATTGAAGATCAATAGGTATAGTGTCTTTAGGGATTAGGACATTACATAACATCTTAAATAATAAAATGAAACATATTATTGAAAAATTCTTTTACATGACCACTACATTCCCTCATACTTAGTATTGCATGAGATAACCCAAGGACATGCATAAGAAAAGGGTGATCTATAAATCCTAGTAAGGGAGTAAGAAAGATATAACATGAATATTAAAATAAATTTTATGAAATAGGCATATAAATGGAGTGCAAGAGAAACATTAATGTAATGGAATGATATATCATGATTATCATAATGTGGAAATATGGCAACAACACTTAATATGGAATTAGCATGAGCCAAGGATCATTGTACATGGAGTATGAGTAAAATCTCATTTCACATGAAGAACGAGTAAAAACTAGTTGCACTTGAATTAGCATGACTCAATACTCAATACACATGACATATCATGATACTACACATTTCCCAATGCATTGGAGCGCTATCAGGGCACACCCTTTTTAAACATTTCATTTAATGCATAAGTGTGCTATATGGATCATATAACATGGAATCAATCCACATCATAAGTTATTCTATGATAAAGAAATTGAAATAAATACTTTAAATTACCATTCAATATATATATGTGAATAAAGGTGAATACCCTTGATAGAGACATGGGTATGGTATTCACTACACAACGATCTTGGCTTGAAAAAACGCGGTGCAATTTCGGCCACATAACGGCGTGACATAAGTATTCATAAAAATGGTTGATGAGAGAGAAATGGGAGTCTCATAATATCTTAATTAAATGGAATGTAATGGGGGTAATATAGATACATTTCCCAACAATTTCTATGTAATTTAGATTCATGATACAAAATTGTTTCTTAAATGTAAATGAGGAGAGAGAAATTCCTTTCAGAATTTCAGCATTGTAACAGGTGTACATGAGAGGCATTTAATGAGAGAAAAAGGGGTCTCTAATCATTAAAAAATAAATATGAAAGTATGGGGGAGGTGAAGAATAATACCCCAACATTTATAATTTAATATAAAAGTTCATAACAATATACGGGAAGTTGGACCTAAATAAAGAAATTGAGAATCCCTTACATGGAAGTGCGAACCCAAAGGCTTGGGAGAAGCTTGAGAGAGGATTCATGGGAGATTGGGGCGCCTTGGGAGGATTCTAGAGAAAGAGTTTAGAGGATGGAAAAACTCCAAAGGCTTTGAGTGAAGAGGAAGTGGGAGCTTTTGTGTGTTTATATAGGAAATGAGAGGAAATTCTATATTATTTAGGTTTGAGACATCACAAATTAAACTAATCAAACACACAAACCAGCCCATGGTTCTTTCCCATGGTTTTTGAAAAATTGGAGTGAAAAAAAATATTTTATATGTAAAATGGCATAAATTCTTAAAATAATAGAGTTTCCTATGTGGAGGTGAATCACACTCTCAAGAAAAACAATTTAAAAAGAAAAAATGTTTTATAAGTCTTGGAGGGTCCACTAAATCTTTGAAAAATGAATCAAACAAACTAAAATTCACATTATTTTAATGTTAAAACATATATTGGCTGATAATTACGTTTATAGTTTTTTATTACATCCCTATTGGGTCATTATTAAGTCATAAAACACATTATATATTTAAACAGTATTTAATTTTTACCCAAAAAATCAACCGTCTCAGAAAATTAAAAAACTTTCACTGTTGGATAATTACGACTTCCTGGTTCGAAAATTAATATTCATTTTATCTATTGAATTTTATAAATATGTTAATTTTTTCATTTAAAATAAAATCCAACATTTATTGAAAATTCATGGGTTTTGACAAAGTAGCTTTCAAACCATAATAAAAATCACAATTCTATTCATAAAAATTATAAGATCATTTGTACTTAATAAAAAGTAATTTAATAGTAATGATATTTTATTAAAATATTAATTAAATCAAAAATACAATAATTTATCAAAATAAATTTATTAGTTTAATGTTATCTAAAAATACTATTTGCGCTTTAAAAACTATTTAAAAATTAACATTAATGAAATGAATGTGTAATCTTTATAAAAAAATAATGTACATGGGCATTGTACTAGTGTCTTCTTACGTTACCCCTTAAAACACCCACATAAGACCTTACGGTAAGGTGTGTGATGGTAACAGACTCTTGGGGGGCTCAGATAACATCGCTCGAGTGGTAATCTCTATCAACTTCCACTTCTCCCATAGGCGGTTCCACTCGAGCTTAACATATTCAAGATCGGATTGGTCTTGGACAAGAGTGAATCCCAAAGATGCCACCTCCTTTACGAGCTCCAACAAATGTGCTTCAAAAGAGGCTAGACTACAGGATAAGGCCGTCACTTATTTTTTCTGAGTAAAGTGTATTTGTTAAAGCCCTGTATTTATATTAATAATGTGATCGATGATCAACAGCTATGTTAGAAACTGTCACAATTTATAACGGTATTTTAAAATCCAATAACATAAAACAAAATAAGTGAACATGTTATATAACCATTTCAAATATTAATATATTTAATTGGATCATGAGGAATTTTCATTTGATAAATTTTTGGGTCATTAAAAAAGGGCTATGAGTCGTTTATATCCTAATAAATGACTCAATTTTCTCTTATCATCATGAATAACAAAAAGTGATTCTTTAGCTTTAATCTTATCAAAATTCCCATCAGATTACAGTAATTTATTATAAGGGAATAGGGCATCAGCCTCAGATAGATCACCTAGAAACATATCTACTTGCATTATTGAAGTTTTATACTTCGTATCATACATCGTAAACAAAATATTAATACCCTTTCCTATATCCATTGATTTATAAAATTGTAACACCTCAAAATTATAGAAAAAATCTTTGCCTAAATTCGGTCATTCAATTGAAATGGATTTCTATCCCTGGAAAATTATTATCATTTTCAAAGATGAATCAGAAGTATCATAATATTTTTGAGAGACTAACCTTTAACATCTAAAGGTCATAGAATTGAAATATTTTGGATGCATTTCATTCAGAGATGAAGAAGTTGAGTTAGACAAGAATGACTAACTCCATCCCTGAATATTTTTCTGTTTACGAAAGTTGAGTATATCTCTTATTAGGAAAACTAAGTCGAACTAACTATAAATGTTGGTAAAATTTTATAAAACATCAGGACTTAAGATAAATTCATAGGAGTTTAATGTGGGATAGTTAGGAATGGGTTCATTAAAAAAAGAAATTGATGGAATGGATTAGATCCATAATATCCAATGGATGAAAATGATTTCAAACTCTTGAGGTTTTCATTAAAATAAAATCATATTTAGACTGAAAATAATTAGATGTTAAAATAAATAATTGATAATCATCTATTCTAATGAACAACATATGGTTTTAGATATTGTACCTATATGAGTATCAGGATCGATATTTTGGTTTTAGTATATTTTTATTATGAAAATAATTCAAACAATATCTAAAAACATATGAGACCGATTAGAAATCTAAAACCGATAAATTAAAACTAATCTCATAAAAATAACGTAATCCAATATCGATAGTCTAGTACCGATAATTTAATTCAATACTGATAGTCTAGTATCGATAATGTAATTCAACACTAAATGTCCAGTACTCATAATGGTTAAACCGTTAAACATGTAAAACCGATAAAAATAAAACCAACACCAATTATAGTTAACCAATAAATATATAAATTCACTAAAAGGGAAATCGATAAATGTGAAACCAAAAAAGGAAAAATCGATAAAATTAAAACCGATAAAATTGAAAAGTAATATGTGAAACTGGTAAACTATAAAACTAATAAGTGAAAATGATAAACTGTAATACTAATAAGTTAAACTGATAAACTATAAAACTATAAAGTGAAACAGATAAACTGTAAAACTAATATGTGAAATGTATACTCCCCCTTTGAAAAGGAGTAACTCAATGTAAGGATATAGTTTAAATAAAAAATAGATGTGAATGATTAATATATAGTGATAATTACAAGTTTCTATTTAATGTATTCAAATATATTAGAAGATAGTGGTTTTCATAAAATTTCAGAAAATTGTTCTCACATTCCGATGAACTGTGAAATAATATCTTCTTATTGTTTATAATCCCAAAGAATGTGATTCCTATTATCTATGTGTTTTTCACGTGAGTGATGTGCTAGGTTTTTACTAAGATAAATGCACTATTATTATCACACAGTCTTTGAGCTTTGGAAAAACTAATGCTATATTCAGTGAGTGTGTGTTGCTTCCACAACACCTGAGCACAACAACTTCCAGCTACTACATATTCAGCTGCAGTAGGATAGTGCTATTGAGTGTTGTTTTTTTAATGAATAAAGATCATATGAATTTTTAAGAAATGGCATGTTCTGTATGTAATTTTTCTATCCATTCTACAACCACAAAATTCATCCTCTAAAAATCTTTTCAAAACAAAAAAAATCAAAATCAATAAAATAGTCTTATATCCAAGGTTCCCTTTAACTAGTGAAAAAACATTATCACTTATTTTAAATGGGATTATTTTTTATTATATTGATATCTTGCACATAATGATACTGAAAACATTAAGTCTAGATAACTATCTGTTAAGTATAACACAATTCCTATCATACCTCTAAAAGGTGTTTGATCTAATGGATTCCCATATTCATCAAGATCAAGTGTATTTAAGGTACCAATTGGATTTATTATACTTTTAGTGTCATCATTTACAAACTTTTTTATTAAATCAGTGATATAATTATGTTGGAATATAAAGGTTTCTTCTGGTTTTTGAGAGATTTGAAAGCCTAAGAAGAATTTTAACTCGCCCATGATACTCATTTCATACCCAGATTTCATAAGATTCGAAAATGAATCAATTAGTGATTTCTGAGTTGATCCGAATATAATGTAATCAACATAAATTTTAACAATAATTTTTTTCCATTTTTATAAATAGATTTCGATCTATAGTAACTTGTACATAATTGTTATGTAAATGAAATCATTTAACTCTTCCATACCAAGCTCTAGGGGCATGTTTAAGCTCATATAATGCTTTGTACAAATCCAATAAGAAAATCAATTTTTTCATACATTTGAAAATGTATGAAATTGAAGTATGAAACAAAGGATAATAGAATATGAATAGATTCATGTATAGATACCAGAGCATAGGTTTCTTCCCAATCTATTCCCACTTGTAGATTATATCCCTTAGAAAAAAGTCTTTATTTTTTTCATATAATGACTCCATTTTCATCGCATTTGTTTCTGAAGACCCATTTTACACCAATTACAGTTGTTTATTTCTTTATTTCAACCATGGTCTAGACATGATTCAATTCAAACTCATTTAGTTCATCTGCATTACTTTAATCAAATATTTATCACTTAAGGCTTCATTCGATATTTTAGGTTCAAATTGAGATAGAAAAAAATATGTTCTATTTTATTTCTCAAGTAATTTCTAATATTTACGGGTTGATTTACATCACAAATGATATTATCACATGGATTATTCCTATGAAACAATTGATTTGGGTTTTTTAAAACTTGTTCATCAAAATTAGATAGAAATATTCTAGGGAAAATGATTCAAAAATATTTTCTTGAGTATTTCCTTTTTCAGAAGGGTTTTCAATCAGTGGTTGATAATAATTTTGTGATAACACATATTTTTATACATCTAAGGGTTTTTTAAAACAAAGGGGTTAGTTTCATCAAACATAACATTCACCTTTTCCCCAATAGTAGAAGAGTTTTTTAAAAAAACTATATAGGCCTTGTAAGTTGTGGAAAAACCTAGAAATATTCTTCTATAAGATTTTAGTTCGAATTTATATTGATTATATTTTTTATTCAATATGAATAATTTTCATCCAAATACATTTAAGTAAGAAACTCTAGGTTTTCATCCAGTCCACAATTTGTAAGGTGTTTTATTAAGAAAAGGTCTAGTTAAAACTCGATTTATATTATAACATATAGTACTAACAGCTTCATCCCAGAAATGATTAGCAATTTAGTATTCACTCAACATGGTTCTTGTAATTTCCTAAAGAATACAATTTCTTCTCTCAAAAACACCATTTTTCGAGGGGTGCATGGAGCTAAAAATTCGTGAGTAATACCTCTCTAACTACAAAAAGTTTCAAATTCCTAAATTAGAAATTCTCCAACATGATCACTATGAAAAGTTATCACTGGTAGGATTTTCTCATTTATTACATGGGATCTAAAATATTTGATATAGGAAAAGGCTTCATATTTTATTTCTAGGAAATAAATCCATGAAAATATAGTGAATTCATCAACTAAAATGAATATATAGTATTTTCCTCCAATGCTTCTAGTTTGTGTAGGACAGAAAAGATCCATGTGCACTAACTATAATGGAATAGATGTTGAAACTTAAATAATTGATTTAAATCTAGATCTTTGTTGCTTTCCATATTTATAATGGTTAAAAACATTTGAATAATCATACATTAGATCAGGTTGATCCTTAACACGTATTTTCTTTTATAGTTTAAAAAAAATCCTAAGGTTATAGTGTCATAACATTCAATTCCATGTCCACGATTGGTCATCCATTTCACTTAAGTAAGGTACGTCTTGGATCATGAGGTTTTATATGTTAAGTGACTATACATTCTCATGCCTATGGGATGAGAGAATAAACTCATCCTTGGAATTCTGAACTAAGAATTTATCATTCCTAAAATTTACAAGGTAATCTTCATCACATAATTGAATTATTCTTATAAGTTTGTGCTTAATACCATTGACAAACAATACATTTTAAATTAAATTATTTTCTAAAAGAAAATTATTATATATACCAATGATATTTTCTTTAGAATTATCTCCAATGGTCACTCTTGCACCATGAATATTAATAATCTTTTCAAAGAAATATATTTTTTCCATTCATGTGTTGAGAAGAACCATTATCCATGTACCAAATGTTCTTGTTGTTGGTACACTTTCTGTTTTATTGAAAAATGTACAATTTGTTTTTTTAACCCAAACTAGTTTAGATCTGAAAACATTAGATAAATAATTTTTGGAATCCAAATTTGTTTTCGAAAATTATATTTACGAAATCATAAAAATTGAGTTGTATTAAGAGAAAAATTAATTTCTCAATGTCCACAACATTAACATTTAACGCAGAATGGAGAACATTGTGGAACAAAATAGTTATGGCTAATAATCGATTTTGAATGAGTATAACGAATTACAGAACTATTACTTAGAAAAAAAATTGAGAATACATTTTTTAAAATTCATTCCTTACAGTTGTGAAAGTTGATAAATTTTTACCTAGAGAAAACATTTCATATTTTAGTTTAATGAATATATTACCATTATCATAAGAAATTTTTTGGTAATTTTTTTTGGTTTCAAAATAATTTTTTCTTTAAAAAAAGTTGTTCAATGTCCTTATAAAGTTTATAATTCTCTGAATTTACTTCCATAATAATTTTTGAAATATTTCCAAAATCAATAGTTTTATGATAATGAAATTTTAAAAGATATGATACTTATTCTTTTAGAAAATATATTCTATAATTTTCCTTTCAGGATTTTTCTTGAGTTTGGAATTTCCATTTTCAAGTAATTTGGAAAATCCGGATACTTATTTAAAAGAAGGAAAATTTTCCTCTTATGAGGAATATTCTTCATCCAAAGTGTAATAATATTTCTCATCTGGGTAACTAGAATTTAGAGATACATTTGTAAGATATTCAGTATTTGGTAACTTTTCCACGAAATAATGATTTTCAATAGGTAGTCTGGCTATCGTTCCTATAATCATCTGAACAGAAGATTCATATTTTGAAGATTTTTCAGATGAATCACCACCACTTTCAATCCAAGTATCATTTTCATTCTAGACATTCTTAGTCATTGACATGAAATATATATTCTAGTTTCTTTCAGAATGTTTCTCCTTTCTATCTTTTCATTTAATCAAAGGAAAATCTATTGTAATGTGACCTTCTCTTTTACATTCATAAAAAAGTTACATCTGAGTTTTATTTCCCTTTAAATATATATTCTAGAATCTGTACTGAAATTATTTCTTTCCAAATATATTTTTCATTCTTAGAGAAAGATTGGATAATTCATTTATTGAATGACCACTTTTAGTGGATTCTAATATAACAACAACTTTCATATATTTGGATCTTGTTACCATTTTTAGTGACTTTTGATTAGATATTGTATTAAAATCTATACTTCCATTTCCTTTCATTTTCCTATTAAAATATGCATCTCTATTCATTCCTATCTCATTTTTTGATATATTACCAAATATTTCATCAAGAGTTATTTGAGTATCTTTCCTATTCTCATCAATAGTTTTCCTTTTTTTATTCCCATTTATTTGGTAGGATTTCTATTATCTTTTGCACAAGATCATCATAATCAAGACCTTTTTCTCCCATTGATTTAATTATATTGATTATTTTCATAAATCATTGTTGAACCTTGCATTCTATTTCTCCATAAGGAAAAAACAAATCATTGATATTTAGCTCGGAGCATGGGCCTTCTTGTTTCTATAACATTCGATGCACCAAAATATGTTACTTCCAATTTCTTCCAGATAAAATTGGATGGTTCTCATGATGATATCTGACTATATATATTTATGGTCTTAGATCATATCATGTTATTTCATACCTTATAATTCAGATGATATTCGAATTTCTCTAGGTTTGTGGAGGTTCTAACAATCTTGTCTATGATTTTGTAATCTCCAATAAGCATGAAAACGTTATCCACTCTGTTATTAATGAAATAAGTCTTAGTTCGATCTCTCTTGTATTCATAATCATTCACATAAAAATATCTCTTAAATAAATAACAAATAGGTATTAAAAACTTTGTATTTAAACACTTAATAATGAACTTAGTTGTACAGGTCTTAAACAAATACAATTCACAATCAATACAAATGAACATATGGGTCATGGATCTGATGGATATGATATGATGTAATACCAAAACTAATGAAAAACCAATTGTATTTGAATTGAATACAATGATAAGAGTAATACAAATGTAAATGATTATACCATACAAGCTATACAAACTCTTACTATAATATTTAATGAATGAATGGTAATTGAAACAATTACAATAGTAAAAAAATATGAATATGAAGAAGAAAAAATGAGTTTCACTTCAATTATAAAAAGCAGCGGAAATGTAATGGTATTACAATAAGATTATCCCAAAGAGTAGGGTATCCTTTCACCTAGGATAAAAGGTCTCTCTAACCACCACCTTGTTAATCCCTCTATACAATGATTGGCACGACTTTCTTCTTATCCCTAGAATCCCTTGATTAAGAAGGTAATCGGCACCTCTGTCTTTTAACACATGGAATCCCTTGATTTGATGATCTAAATCAGTTCTTCTTATCCCCAAAATCCCTTGATAATTTTCAAAATGGACGGACTCACAATGAAATACAACACACTTATTGATATACAATAACATGGAACAAGCTGTTCACTTCTTGTATCTTCAAGCCTTTTAACGAAGCAAGTGATATGTCACTCTATCTATCTCTAGAACATTATATAAGTAAAATTTGTGTTTTTCGGGTCGAATAACCTACTATTTATAGGCCTTAGGTTATAATGGTTATATTTCTCCAATGGTCACATTTCTCCAAAAAAAATCATAGGAACTTGGACACCTGGCATTACAGAGGTCAAAACAACCAGAATAAATGACATCGTTTTTTAGTGTATTACTAACTAAATGAAATAATTTTAGTTAGAAAATTGTAAGCACAAAAGTATGAATCAATAAGTATTAGAAACATTTAATCAGTATTCAAGTACGACATGAATTCAATTCATTACATCAGTACGATACATAATTTGGTTACGAAGCCTAACATGGATAAGATGCATATCATGGTTATGATTTATGTCATGGTTATGATTCATATTGTGGTTATGATTCATATTGTAATTTCGATACATAAAATGGTTACAATGCACAATGTGATTATGATACATATCCTAGTTGTGATACTTGACGTGGTTATGATACATGACATAGTTACGATACATGTTGTTATGATGCATGATTACGATACAATACATAACCTGGTTATGATGAATGTGGCTACAATGAATGATTACGATACAATACATAACATGATTATGATTGATGTGGTTACTATTCATGATTACGATGCATATATTTAAGATGCACAGTAAGAATATGATACGTTACCTTGTTATGATGCATGGTTACGATGCATGGTTACCAGGTATATAGTAATAATGCATAGAAACAACATTTGTTGTTATGATAAAATACTTGATTACAATTTTAAAACAATATATGTTATTAATATTGAAAGAAATGTTCATGATTAGGATATATGTGATTAACAATGTAAAACAACATATCTGGCTACGTTGTAAAACAACATACATGATAAACAAAGATTATTTTGTGATTTCCAAAACAAAAAGATCAATGAGATAGTTGAAACATATTTTGACTCAACAAAAAAAACAACTAAACCCTCATCCCCAAAATACTTTTTACCATCATTCCCAAAAAACATAAATCCCTCATCCCCAAAATCCTTGAGTGCTCAGTTCCATGAAAACATAAACCCTCAACCCAAAAAACCTCTAAATCTTAAACCATAAAAGTCCTATAACCTCACCTAAAAAAATTGTGTACCCTTCGAGAAAAAATTCCCTAAACCCTAAATCCCAAACACCCAAAAACACTAATCCCTGAAAGACCCCAGAACCTCAAACCCAAAAAAAACACTAAACCCTTAGTACCAAAAAACCCTTAATAATCCCCAAAATACCCTAAAAAATAATCCCTGAAATACCCAAACCATCATTAACCAAAAACCCTAAAACAACTTCCCCAAAACCCCAAAATCGTCATCCCAAGACCCCCTTAATGCTCATCACCAAAAAAATCAAACTCTCACCCCAAAAACCCCTAAACCCTAAGCTATTAAAAACCTAAACCCTTATCCCTAAAAATCATTAACCCCTCGGGCTCCAAATCCCCTAAATATCATCCTTAAAAAACCCTAATCCTTTATCCCCAAAAAACCACGAAACCCTTACCCTGAAAAACCCAAAACCCTCCGCCACAAAACCACCCTAAACCCTCAGAACAAAAAAAACCCAAATCCCTTTTATGTAATAATACCTAATCCCTATGATTAATTAAACACTAAACCCTCATACCCAAAAAATCTAAAACCATCTTTCCCCAAAAACCCAAAACCCTCATCCTCGAAAAAACCTAAACCATTAGCAAAAGAAAACCTATACCTTAAGCCCAAAAACTCCAAACCCTCAACATCTAAAACCCCTAAACCCTCAGCCTCAAAAAAAACCCTAAACCCTTATGCCCCCGAAACCCAAAACCCCCATCCCAAAAAAACCTAAACCATCATCCTCAAAAAAACTCTAAACCCTCATTCCCAATAGATGCTAAACCCTCATCCCCATAAAACTCTAAACCCTATACCCATAAATAACCAAAAACCAAATCCCCAAAATTCCCTATACTCTCAATCCCAAAACCCAAAAAACCCTCATTCTTAAAACCAATAAACTCTTTTTACGAAAATACATAAACTAAAAACCCCAAAAAATCATAAAACCTTAGCCCCAAAACCCTAAACCCCACAACTTTAAAATACATTATACCACATCCCCAAAAAACCGTAAACCCTCATCATCAAAAACCCTAAGCCCTCATCCCCAAAAAAATCATGAAACACATCGCAAAAAATACCTGAACACTCATGATTAAATAAATATAGACCCTCAACCCAAAAAATCCATAATCCGACATCAACAAAAAAACCCTAAACTCTAAACCGATACAAAACCTAAACCTATATCCCCAAAAATCACTAAACACTTGGCCCCAAGAAGCACTGAACCCTCAGCCCCAAATAAACTGGACCCTCATCCCAAAAAAAACACTAAACCCTGAACCATCCGACCCAAAAAAACCCTAAACCCTCTTCCCCAAATAAGTTTAAACCACAACACAAGGTAACATGATCTCTAAGTCCAACAAAAACCCTACACCCAGAAATCACTGATCCACCATCTCCATAAAATCCTAATTCCTTTTCTCATAATGTACTGATCCCTTGGCCTCATAAAACCATGAATCATCATCACCAAAAAACTGGGAACCCTCATTCAAAAAATATCTTAAACCCCTATACCCAAAGAACAAATAACCTTCACCAAAAAAACCATGAACCCACAACTCCAAAATATAAGGAACCATGAACACACAAAAAACTAAACCATAAGCTCTTAAAAACAAAAAACCCTCAACCAAAATAATCCCTGAACACTCTTCCTCAAAAAATAAATTACAGGAGTCATACCCAATAACCCCTAAAATATCAACCCCATTAAACCATCAAAACTCATCCCCAAAAACCCTAAACCCTCACCCCCCAAAAAACATGAACCAAAATCCCAAAAAAAAACACAACCCATAGCCCCATAAAATTGTGAATCCTCATTTATAATAAAACCTAAAACCTCATCCCCTGTAAACCCTCAACCCTCATCCACAAGAAAACCCTGAACACTTATCCCTAAAAAACACTCAACCCCCATCCCCAAAAACCCTCAAACCTCTATCCTAAAAACCAATCAACCCACAACCCACCAATATCAAAAACCCCCAATACAAAAAAAACTATAAACCCTTGTCCCCCTAAAACCCTAAACCCCAATCCAAAAAAATTACTGAAAACACTTCCCCCAAAAACCATGAACCCATTGCCCAAAAATTCATTCAATCACATAGAATCCCAAAATCATAGACCCAAAAAACCCAGAACCTTCTTCCCCAAAAAACACTCAACCCCCATCCCCCAAAATCCCACAACCCAAATCCCAAAAAACTCTAAACCATAATCCAAAAAAATACTGAACCCTCAACCTAAAAAAACCATAAACCCTTAACCACAACAACACTCAAACCTAAGCCCAAAAAATCCCTCAACCACCATTTCCAAGAATCCCTCAAATGATGGACCGAAAAAACGGTCAACCCTCTATCCCACAATAACCATAAATAATCATCCTCAAAAAACCCTAATACGTTATCCCAAATAAGCCCTAAATCCTCATCCCCCAAAAACTCTAAAACCTAAGACCCAAAAAAAACCTAAACTGTCATCTCCAAATAACCCTAAATCTTACTATCCCAAAAAAACATAAACCCGCATACCAAAAAAACCATAAGACCTCAGCCCTAAAAAACTATAATCCCTAATCCCCCCAAAAGGATAAACCATCATCCCCAAAAAATAATAAACCTTCAGCCCCAAATAACATTAAACTCTAATCCCTAAAAATCATAAACCCCCAACCCTAAGAAACATAAACATGTAACTCCAAAAACTCAAAACCCTCATCCGCAAAAAAAAAATCATTAAACTTGGGCCCTAAAAATTGATAAACACATAAAAGTCTAAAACTCTATACCCTCATCCCCTGAAAAAACTAAACCCATAGGCCTATAAAGCAAAAAAAACTGATCCCTGGAAAAATTTTAACCCTAATACCTAGAAAAATCTAAACCATAATCTCTAGAAAACCCTAAACACTGATACTTAGGAAACACTTAATCAATTTTCCCTAGAAAACCATAAAACCTTAAGTATAGAAAATTCTAATCCCTCAACCCCAAGAAACCCTAAACACCCAGCAATAAAAAATCCCAGACCCTCTTCCCTAAATAATTACAAACCCTCATTCCTAGAAAACTCTATACCCACATTCCCAAAAATCCAATACAATCATCTCTAATAAACCCTAAACCCTCAGCCCTAAAAAAGCTAAACAATTGTCCCCAAAAACCCAAATCCTTAACCATAATAAATAATGAACTTGAACACCCAATAAACCAAAAATCCTAAGCCCCATTAATCCAAAACCCTAATCCCCAAAAAAATTACACCATACCCAAAAAAATTGTTAAACCCTAAAACAAAAAATATCTAAACCCTCATCCCCAGAAAAAATACTAATCCCTCAACCCCAAAAAACTGTTATCCCTCATCCCCAAAAATATCTAAACCCACAGTCCCAGAAAATACCTAAACCATCATACCTAAAAAAACATAAACCCTCAGACCTAAAAAACCCAATCCATCCATCCCAAAACCCATAAACTCTCATCCACGAAATGCATAAACACTCAGACCCATAAACACTAAACCATCCTCCCCCAAAAGACCTTAATCCTAAGCACAAAAAAACCCTAAGGCATCAGTCCCAAGTAACCCTAAACAATTTTCCCCCAAAAAACCATATACCTCATCCCTAAACCCTAAACTCTCATCCCCCCAAAACCATAAATCCTCAACCAAAAAAACACTTAACCCTTAACTGAAAAATACCATAATCCTTTAGCCCCAAAATTCCCTAATTCATCATCCAAAAAACCCCTAAACCCTCATCCCTAAAAATCAAAATTGGAATCATACCCAATACCCATATTATGGAACCATGGGTATTGCTCATAAAAAGTTGGGTGTCGACAATACCAATGGTTCATTGAACCGTGGGTGATTAACCCATTAGTATATCTTTGGGCAATATCCACTATTTGAAAATGATATCTCCACGATTATGCACCATGGAAATATTTTTATTGAAAACAGGGATACAACCATGGTTTTTAACCATGGATATAGAAAAATTTCCATAGATAACAAACATGGAAATTGTCCACCGTGTTAATAAACCTAAATCCATGATTCTAAAACTGTGGCAATCAGATTTAAAAAAATTCCCTCCTGGAGAATTCAAACCCTGGACTTCCTATATACAATCCAAGTTCCTAACCACCACACCACATATGATTTTTATATAGGAATATATATTTAAATAAATATTTTTATAAATCATGGATACATGTGGAAAACCATGGGAATAAGTTTTTCAGTGGTATTTTTTTACCAACGCTTACATGGGAAATCTATAGCCATGGTTTACCAAAACCATGGAAATATAAGTGACCTATAACTAGTGTTTTTGGAGGACTGTGGGTATATGTTTTGATCAATATTCATAGTTTCAATGAAACATGGCTATAGTTTCTTAACCAAACCCTATATATATGGTTTTTTCAAAGATGTGGGTAAAGGGGTGACCTATACCCACACTTTTTTGAATCATGGGAATATGATTTCACATTGTTAAACCTATTACCAATGTATACAAAATTCATGGATTTAGTTTCTGAACCAAAACCGTTACCAGAAGTATTTAGAAAACTATGGTTATAGTGGTGTCTTATAGCCATGATTTTGGGAAAACCATGGATATATCATTGTTTTCCAGTAGTGAACCCTAAACCCTTAGTCCTAAAATCCATAGACCCACAACCTCAAAACTACTAAACCCTCATCCCCAAAAACTGATAAACCCTTATCCTAAAAAAAATAAAAAATATATAATGTCAAAAAACCCTAAACAATTATCCCCAAAAAACACTAAAAATTTATTCGAGAAACCCGAAACCCTAAACCCCATAAAACCCAAACCCTCAAACCCAAAAAACCAAGAACCCTCTTCCCAAAATATTCCCAACCCATATACCCATAATAGCTCAACACTTTCCCCCAAAAACCCAAATAACCCCATCTCCTAACCCTATAAACCCTAAAAACAGCAGGTCTTAAACTTTCAATACAAAAATACTGCACCCTTAGCACCAAATAATCTATCAAACAACATACCAAAAAACCATGACCAATCAAAACCATAAAACCCTTAACCCTTAGCACCAAGAATACTAATACCCTAAACAAAAAGAAGATTAAAAAACCAGAAAAAACCATGAACCATAAGCCCAAAAAACCTAAACAATCAACCCCAAAAATCAATGAAACATAATCACCAAATAAATTGAAACATCAACCTTATTAAAACTTGAATGATCACCCATGGAAAACCCCAAACCCTCACCCCCAAAAAACCATGAATCATCAGCCCCAAAATACATTGAACACTTATCCCCCAAAAACATTAAACTATAATACAAAAATCATTGAATCCACAGACCAAAATACCCTAAAACCCCATCCCTAAAAAACCTTGAACAGTCATCCAAAAAATACTAAACCATTATCCCCCAAAAAAAATAAACCCTCAACCCAAAAATTCCCTAAACCCACAACCCCAGAAAACCAATAAACCTCACCACTTAGAATCCATGAACCCTTATGACCAAAAACAATTACACCTTCCTCCCCAAATGTCTATGATCCCTCACACATAGGTACACTTAACCCTCATCCCTAAAAAACCCAGAACCCTTAACCCCCGAAACCTTGAAACCTTATCTTCAAAAACCCTGATCCCTCTACCCCTAAAAAATCATGAACCCTCACGGCACTAAAAAACCATGAACACCCAACACCAAAAAACCCTCAAACATCAGCCCTAATAAATACCAACCCTCATCCACAAAAAATCCTCAACCATCAACCATAGAAAACCATCAAACCAAGACCCTAAAAACCATCAACCCTCATCCCCAAAAAGCCCTCAACACTCATCCCCAAAAAACTCTTGACCCACATCACCAAAAACCCCTCATCCATAATCAACACAAAACCCTCAACCCTTATAAAAAAAACCTTAAAAACTCTACCCCAAAAAATCCCTAAACCCACCACCCTGGAAAACCATCAACCCTCAACCCCAAAAAACACTGAACAAATAATCCCAAAAAATCCTAGACCCTAAATTCCAAAACACTACAAACAGAAAACCCATAAAACCCTAAAAAATCATCCATATAAAACCATCAACCCTCATTCCCAATAAACACTCAACACTCAACCCAAAAATCCTAAATCCTTCAACTCAAGATTACCCTTTACCCTTTTTCGATAAAACCCTCAACCTTCAGCCAAAAATAAGCCAAAATCATTATACCTAAAAACTATCATACCGTATTCCAAAATATCATAAACCCTCATCCCCAAAAAACAACCTAATAAAAATTCCAAAAAAATCCCCTAAACATGAAACCATAAAAATACACTAAAACCTCATCCCCCTAAAACCCAAAAACTGGCAGCCTAAAAAATCATTAAACCTTCGTCCACAAAAAACCATAAACCCTCAACCCCAAATAGACCTAATCCATCAACCCCAAGAAACCCTAAACCCTCAAACTTAAAAAACCATAAATTCTCATCCCAAAAAAGCATAAACCCTCGGCCCCGAAAATCCTAAAAACCTTATCTAGAAAAAAACCCTAGACCATCAACACCAAAAAACCCTAAACCCTTATCCAAAAAACCCTCGAACTCATCCCCAAAAAAACATAAACCATCAACCCTAAAATATCCTAAACCATCTAACACAATGAAACTAAACCATCATCCCCAAGGAATATTAAACCCTCAACCCCAAAAAACCCTAAAATCACCCCTAGAAAACCCAAAACCCCCATCCCCAAAAAACCCTAAACCCCCGTCCCCCAAAAACCATAAACCCACATCAAAAGAAATCCTAAACCCTCATCCTTAGAAATCTATAAACCCTCAACCCCTAAAAACCCTAATCCCTCAGACCCAAAAAACCCAAAACCTTGTGACCTAGAAAACCCTACACCCTCATCCCCTATAAAATCCAAACCACTAAACCAAAGAAAACCCAAAACCCTTATCCCCATAAAACCTTAAACAAACGGCCACCAAAAGCTGTAAAATGTCATCCCTAAAAAACCCAAAACCCTAATCCCTACGAAACCCTATACCCTAAACTGTAGAAATCCCTAATCCACCATCATCAGAAAACTGAAAACACTAATATTTCTGAAAACATAAACCCTAAACACCATAAAACCCTAAACGCTTTTCCGAAAAATAAATAAACCCTCATCTCCAATGAATAAATAATGTTCAACCCCAAAAAACCATAAACCCTATGTCCCAAAAAATCTAAAACATTATCCTTGAAAACCCTATACCCAAGTCCCTAAAACACTATAAACCTACAATGCCACAAAACCGCACACCCTAAGTATAAAAAAACCTAAACCCAGATCCCTTAAAAACCCAAAACCCTTATAACTACAAAAATACTAAATACTCAGCCCCAAAAAAACTAAACCATTAACCCATAAAAACTCTAAACTCTCGCCACCAGGAAACCAAAAAACCTTAACATGAAAAAATCATAAACCCTCAGTTGAAAAAATCACTCAACCCTCAACCCCAAAATAACTTAAACCATGATCTCTAGGAAAATCTGAACCATCGTCCCCTGAAAAAATTAAACCCTTACCCAAAAAACCCCAAATCACTTAGCCCCAGAAAACTGTAATCCCTCATCCCTAGAAAATTTTACTCCATCTTCACCAAAAAAACCATAAACCCTTATCCGCCAAAAATACTAAACCCTAGCCCCCACAAAATCCTAAATAGTTATCCCCAAAAAACCCTATACCCTTATCCGCCAAAAACACTAAACCCAAAACCCCAAAAAACCCAAAACCCTCAACCCTAAAAATCCAATACCCTCATCCCCAAATAATCCAAAAAACTATTCCCTAAATATATTTAAACCCTCAACCATAATTGACACTAAACCCTCACCTATTAAATACCATAATCCCCCACCCCCAAAATACCCTAAATCCTCAACACCCAAAAACCCTAAACCCTCAGACCCATAAAATGCATAACCAACATCCTGAAAAAACCCTAAACCCTCAGCCCCAAAAATACCTTGTCCTCTATCCAAAAAAATTAAACTTTATACCCCAATAAACCTTAATCCCTTATCCACAAAAAACACTAAACCTTCATCCCCAAAAAAACTCTAACACCACATCCCACTAAAAAACCTAAACAACATCCCCACCAAACCCTATAACCTCATCCTAAAACAACATAAATCATAATCCCAAAAAAAACCCAAAACCCTCATCCCCAAATAATCCTATACCCTCTAACTATAAAACTATAATCCATCATCCTGAAGAAAACCTTAAATCCCCATCATCAATAAAATTAGAAACCTATTCCTTGAAAAACAATAAACCCTCTACCAGAAAACTCCTAAAACATCATCTAAAAAGATCACCTCATCTCCAAAATAACCCTAAACCTTCATCCATAAAAATTTAAAAACCCTATACCTCAAAAAAAACCTAAACACACAACCATAACAAAACCCTAAACCCCAATCCAACAAATCCTATGAACCCTCATCCCCCAGAAAACCTAAACACTCAGTCCAAAAGAACCCTAAACCATATTCACTAAAACCCACTACACCATCATCCTAAAAAACGCATAAATCTTTTATCCAAATCCCCTAATCCATTAACCCCAAAAATCCCAAATCCCTCATCCCCAAAAACCCCAAAAACCCCTTATACATGAAAAAGCCGCTATGTCATTACCCCAAAACTCTAAACACTCATCCCCAAAATAACCTAAACCTTATTCCCAAAATACCCTAAACACAAAACATGACAAAAATACAAATATCCCTACCATAAAAACCCTAGTAACTCATTCCCAACAGACCCTAAACCCTTGAAACCAAAAAACACCCAAACACTCATCCCCATAATACCACAAACCCAATGTCCCAAGAAACACTAAATCATCAACCTTAAGAAACCATAAAACCGTAGCCACAATATACCCTAAATTCTCACCCAAAATAATCCCCAAACCCTTTTCCCTATTAATACTAAATCCTCATCTCCCAAAAAACCTCAAACCATTATCCCCCAAAATAGTGAACGCTCATCCCCGAAAAACACAACACACTTGTCCCGAAAATAATCTAAACCCTCATCCCCAAATTACCATAAACCCTAGGCTCCAAAATACCCTAAAACCTCATTCTCAGGAATAACTAAACTATCATCCCAATTAATCACAAAACCCTCATCCCATGAAATCCTAAAACATAAATCCATAAGCAAAATAAAAACATAATCCCAAAGAAACCTTAAGCCCTTAATCCCAAAAAAAATAAACCTGTTACCCTAAAAAACCCTAAAACCTCAGCCTAAAAAACCCAAAATCCTCACGCCATAATTCTCAATACCATTAGCCAAAAAAATAACTCAATCATAAGGCCCAAAAAAACCTAAACCCACAACCACAAAAAACCCCAAACCCCCTGCCCCAAAATTCACTCCACACTCAACCCAAAAAAATCCCTAAACACATAGCCCAAAAAACCTAATCTCATACACCCCAAAACCCTAATCCATAAACCTAAATATACCTAAACACTCATAATAAAAAAACTAACTATAATCCATAAAAAACTAAAACACTAATTTGAAAAAAAAAAACCCTCCCCCTAATTAAAACCTTAAACCCGAAGCTCCAAATGAACCATCAACCCCCAACCCCAAAATTCCCCAAACCCTCAGCCATAAAAAACCTCAAGCCTAATTAAAAATAATCTAAGCACTCATCCCCTAATACCCCAAAAACCAAAATCCCTCATCCAAAAAGACTCTACACGAACATCCCTATAAAAAACTATACACTCAGAAACAAAAAATACTAAACCCTTATCCCCAAATAACCAATTCCACATCCCCAAAAAACCCCAAACCCAAATTGGAAAAACAATCCCTAAACCGTTATCCACAAAAAACCATAAACCCTCATCCCTGGAATACCTAAACACCCATCCCCACAAAACCAAAAACCCTCACCCTAAAAAACATTAACCATCATCCTCATAAAAACATATATGTTCGATGCCAAAAAACCTAAAAAATCATTCCCAATAAACAATAAACCCTTTTCCCCATAAAACCATATACCAAATCCCCAAAAACCTCTATAAATAATTCCCCAAAAAACCCAAACCAATAACCCCAAAAAACCTAAAACCGTTAGACCCAAAATACCCCAAAATATCATCCCCCAAAACCAACAATCCCTCAGCCACAAAAAAACCCCAAAATCATTGGCTTAAAAACACTAATCCATAATCCAAAAAAAACCATAAACACTCTGCCCTAAAAAACCCTAAACCCCAAAAAAAAACAAGACAGACATCCAAAAGAAATCCAAAAAACTCTTCCCAAAAAACCATTAAACCTTCTGCAACAAGACCTGAAACCCTTGACTCCAAAAAGTCCCAATCCTCTGTCCCAAAAAACCCTAAACCCTCATCTTAAAAAAAAACCCAAAACCTTGGATAAAAAAATGAAAAACCAATATCCCAATGAAAAATACTAAATCCCCATCCCTAATAAAACCTAAAACCTCTTCCCTAAAAAACACTCTCATCCAACAATTACTGTAAACCCTTAGCCCCACAAAACCGCAAACCCACTACAAGAAAAAAAAATAGAAACCCTCAACAAATAAAGATCTTAAACACTTAACTCAATACCCACAAAACCTCTTCCACAAAATATTTCAAATCCTAAACCCCAATAAACACTAAACACTCATCCAAAAGAATACTTAACCTCTCACCAATAAAAAACCCTAAATTATCATCTCCATGAAACCCAATACCCTTGGCCCTAAAAAACACAAAAACCCCAGCCAAAAAACCCTAACAATATGGACCCAAAAAAACATTAACAATTATACAAAAAAAACACTAAACGCTCTACACCAAGAATCCCTAATAAATCATTGCAAATTAAACCTAATCCCTCATCTCCATGAAAAAATAAACCCTTAGACATAAGAAACCATAAACCCTCATCCCCAATAAACCCCAAACTCTCATCCCATAGAAACCCTAAACATTAAGGCCCATAAAACCTATAACCCTCATCCCTATGAAATACTACCCCTCCAATCCCGAGACTCACAACCCCAAAAACCCTAAACACGCACCCCAAAAAAACCCTAATCCCTCTTCCCCAAAAACCTTATTCCCTTAGCCCCAATAAACCATAAACCCTCTACCACAAAAAAACATAAAATATCAACCCAAAAAAACCCAAAACCCTATGCTAAGAAAACAACTAAAATCCTATCCATAAAAAATTTGTAAACCCATAGCCCCCAAAAACCTAAACACTCATCAAGAAAAAACACAAAAACCACATCCCTAAAAATACCATTAATCATCATCCCCAAAAAAAACATTATCCTTCAGCCCCCTAAACCCCAAAACCATCAACCTGAAAAAACTCTCAACCCTCAACCACAAAAAAACCATCAACCCTCAACCCAAAAATACCTCAACCCTCACCATTAAAAACCCCAAAACCCTCATCCCCATAAAACTATAACCCTCATCCAATAAAGACCCAAAATACTCATCCTTATAAGACCTCAAACCTCTTATCCCAAAACTATAAACCCTCAGTCCCAAAAGCCCATCAACCATCAACCCCCAAAACCCAAAATCCTCATCCCAAAAAACCCTTAACCCTCAACCAAAAATAATAATAAACACTCTACCCGAAAAAACCCTGAACCATCATCACATAATAACCTAAACCCCCAGTAAAAAAAACCCTAAACCCTCATCTACCAAAACCATCATACCTCAAACCCCAAATAAACGACACCCGAATCCCAAAAAACCATAAAAAATCATCCCCAAAAAACCCCTCACCCAAAATCCCCAAATAAAAATCCATAGACCTTTAGCCTAAAAATCCCACAACCCTCACATAAAAATTATCCATAACCCCAAAACCTCAAAAATATCATCCCGAAAACCCCGAAACCTCATCCCAATAAAACCATAAACCATCATCCCGAAAATCTGTAAACCCATAGGCTCAAAATCCCCTCAAACCTTACCCTAAGTAAAACCATCTACCCTCATCACTAAAAAACCCCTAATACACAAACCCAAAAAACCCTAAACCCACATCCCCAAAAAGACAAAAAAACATAGCCCCAAATGAACCAAATTCCCCAACACCAAAAAACCATCCACCCTCACCCGAAAAATCATAAACCCCCATCCCCAAAAAACTCTCAAACATCATCAAAAAAACTATCAACCATCAGCTAGAAAAAACCCTCATCCCTCAGCACCATAACACAATCCACACTAATCCCCAAAATCATCAACCCTCATCCAAAAAACAATCAGGACTCATCCCCAATGAACCCTAAACAGATATCCCCAAAATAAACATCAACCCTCATCCTAAACAACCCTAATTCATATAACACAAAATAACCCTCTACCATCAACCCAAAAAATCCCTAAACCCTTAGCCAAATAATTTTTAAACCCTATATCCTAAAAATCCAAAATCCTCATCCCCAAAAACCCTCAACCCACATAACCATTAAACCCTCAACCAACAGCCCAAAATACCATAATCCCAAAACCTAAAAAAACTAATACCTATTCTCAAAAAAACATAAACTATCATCACTAGAAAACACTAAACCATCCACCCAAGAAAACCTTAAACATTCATCCCAAGAAAGCACTAAACCCTCATCCAGGTAATACCCAAAATCCCAAGCCCCAGAAAACTGTGAACCCTCATCCCAAAAAGCCTTAACACTTCAACAAAAAAAACACTAAACCCTCATCCATAAGAAACTGTTTAGCCTCATCGCCTAAGAACCCTGTAGCCTCATCCTTTAAAAATAAAAAACCACATCCCCAAAACATCCATGAACCCTCTTCCCCAAAAAAACATTAACCTTCAACTATAACAATCCATGAACTATCATTGACAAAAAAACTCTAAACCATATTTCCCATAAAAATTTTGAACTCTATACCCAATGAAAACTTAAACCAGTATCCCCATGAAACCCTGAACGCTCATACCCAAGAAACATTTAATCCTCATCCACAAGAAACCTTGAACCATTAGTCCAAAGAAACCTTGAACCCTCAGTCCAAAGAAACCCTAAATCCTAATCCCCAAAAAACCATGAATACTTATCCCTGTGAAATTTGAAGCACTAAACCCTAAACACCTTGAAATATTATCCACAAGAAACAATGAAAGCCCAATCCCAAGAAACCCTGAAAACTCATAATGAAGAAACCCTAAACCCTCTGCCCCAATAAACGCAAAATTTTTACCACCACGAAACCCTAAACCATCATCCCCATAATTCCTGAATGATAATCCATAGGAAAATATAAATCCTCATACCTCTGAAACATTGAACACTCTACCCAAAAATACCTTAAACACACTTCCCCAAAAAACATAAAACTCTCTGACCTATAATGACCTAAACACACAACCCCATTATCCCTAGACCCCCTTCCCCAGAAAACTAAGAACTCCCAACCACAATAAAACCTAAACCCTCATAAAAAACCCCCTGAACCCATGGTCCCAATAAACTCTGAACACTAAACCACTAAAATTCTAAACCCCTATTCACAAAAAAACCCAGAAACCTCATCCTGAAAAAAAAACTCAACCCGCAACCACAAAAAAAACCCTAAACACCAATTCTAAAAAAACTATGAACCCTTAACAAATATAAATAGTAAACCTTCATCCCCAAAAATCCTAAACCAACACCCGCAAAAAACCATGAATACATAGAAACTAAAAACACTGAACCATAATCTGTAAGAAACCATAAACCCTCAGCCCAAAAAATAACCCTAAACTATCATCCTAGAAAACTTCAATCAATTATCCCTAAGAAACCCTAAACCCCCATCCATAAAAAAACCATCAACCCCCAACCCCAAAAAATCCTAAAGACTCACCCTCAAAAAAATATTAAACCCCATAGATAAACACCCCTAGACCATCAACCCCTTCAAAAACTGAACATACATCCCCAAACCATGTTGAACCCTTAACTCCAAAAGAATAATGAAACGACAGCCCCAAAAAACCCTATAACCTTAACCATAAAACAGCCTAATCCACCAATACCAAAACACATAACCCGGATCACTAAAAAAAATTTGAACCTTATGCAAAAAAAACCAGGAACTGTCTTCCCCCAAACACCTTGAATATTTATCCATAAAAAACCTTGAAAAATAATTCCAAAAAACCCTTGAATCACAAGTCCCAAGAACTCTAAACATTTATCCATAGAAAACCCTTATCCCTTATCCCCAAAAAATCCCAAATCCTCAGCCCCCAAAACCATTAAACCTCATCCCCAAAAACCCTCAAACCTAAAAATTAAAAAAACCTCATCCCTTATAACCAAAAAATCCTAAACACCTATCCCCAAAAAAATCCTAACAAATTATCACCAAAAAATCCTAATTCCACATCCCAAAAAACCCTTAACACCCAGCTGAAAAAACTGTCCAAACTAAGCCCCAAAATACCCTAAACCCACAACATAATAAAACCATAACAATCATCCCCAAAAACCCAATACACTGATACCCAACAACCATCAACCCTTATCTCCAAAAAACACCTACACTCTCGTCCCCAAAAAACCCTAAACAAAAATCCCCTAAAACAAAAACCATGGGCCACAAAAATAACTACACCCACATCAACATGAAACCCTTATAGCTCTTAAATCCAATAAATCTTAAACCATCATACCTAAAAACAAAAATCATCATCTTTAAGGAACCCTAAACACTCATCGTCAAAAAAAATCCAAAAACCACATTCCCAAAAAACCCTAAACCATTTTCCAGAAAACACCCTAAACCCTTTGCCACAAGAAACTCTAAATCCTTAGCGCCAAAAATTCCTAATATTTCAGCCCCAAAAAATTATGAACTCTCATCCCAAAAAAATAAACCCATGTCCCCAAAAAACACTAAAACCACATCCACAAAAAAAATACAAACACTCAACCCTAAAAAACCATAAACCCTTAGTTCTAAAAAACACTGTACCCTATGACCTAAAAAAAAATTTTACCATCCTTCCCAAAAACACTAAACCCACAGCCCCAAAAAACCATAACCCTCACCCCCCATAAACCCCAATCCCTAATTACTAAAAAAACATTTACCCTCAGGAAATAAAATAGTAAACCTATATCCCAAAAAAACCCTAAACAGTTAGCCATAGAAAAACCTAAACCCTCAACCCCAAAAATATGCTAAACCTTCAGCCACAAAATTCCCAAAACCGATAACCGCTAAAAATAATTAACCATTGACCCCAAAAAACCCAATATCCTAATCCAATAAAACCTAAGCCCACATACCCCAAAAATACTAAACCCCTAGCAAAAAATAACAGTAAAACCTATGCCCAAAAAAACCCTAAACCATTAGACCCAAAAATCATAAATCCAATTCCCAAAAAAACTATGAATTATTATCCCAAAAAACCATAAACCCTCATCTCTAAAAACACTAAACCCTAACCTAAAAAAAACTAAACCCTCATCCCTGAAAAACACTAATCCCTCACCCCACAATTACCATAACCCTTATCCCCAAAAATCCTTAAACCTCATCCTAGAAAACCCAAAACCCTCATCCCAAAAAAATCTCTAAACCCTTATGCCCAAAAATAGTAAATAGTGTTTGAAAAAAAAAACCCTAAACCCTAAACCCTCAATCCCAATGAACCCATAACACTCATCTTAAAAAAATCTAAAAACTCAGCCATGAAAAACCTTAAAGCCTTAGCCCCAAAAATCCATAATAACTCATCCACAAAAAATTTGAATCCTCTTCCTGAAAACCAAAAACCATCATCACAAAAAACACCCTAAACCCTCATCCACAAGAAAAAGTAAAACCTCATCCACAATAGCCTAAACCATATGGATCAAAAAACCAAAAATACTAATCCAAAAAACCATAAACCCTCATTCCCAAAGAATCCATAAACCTCAAACCAAAAACTAAAAACCCTCATCCCAAATAATATCAACCCACAGTCCCCAGAAACCTTAAACCCTTATCACCAAAAAATACTAAAATCATAGACCTAAAAAACTTAAACCCTCATTCCAAAAGAACCCTAAACCCTAATACTCAATAAAACCATATCCCCTAAGATACCAAAAACCAAAAACCCTCATCCCAAAAAAACATAATATCACCCGCCCCTAAAAACCCTAAACCATATTCCCCATAAAACCCTAAAATGTTCGTCCCCAAAACTATAAACCCTCATCCCCAAAAACCAATAAACCACCATCCATGAAAATCACAAAATCCCTCACCCCCCCAAAAAACCCTAAACCCTCATCCCCAAAAAATCATAAACCCTCTGCCACAAATAACCCTAAACATTCATACTAAAAAAACAGAAAACCTTCGACCCCAAAAATAATAAACCCTCATGTGAATGGAAACTTAACCCTCGGCCCCAAAAAACGTGAAACCCATATCCCCCAAATTCCTTACACACTCTTCCAAAAAAACCCATAATCGCATATTCTAAACAAACCCGAAACCCTAATACTCATAAATATCTAAAATAACACCCAAAAAATACATAAAACCTAAGCCCCACAAAATAAGATAAACCCTAAACGCCAAGAAAACCTATCCCATAACAGAAATAAACTCTAATCCATCATCCCCAAAACCCCAAAACCCTTAGTCACAAAACCTCTAAACCCTCATCATTGAAAATGACTAAACCCTCATACCTAGAAAACCATAAACCTTATCCCTAAAAAACATAAAATCTAAGACCCAAAAATCCTAAACCCTAAGGCATAAAAAAACCTAAACAATTATCCTCTAAAATACATAAATCCTCATCCAAAAAACGCTAACCCCTCTTCCTAAAAAACCCTAAACCCTCAACACCAAAAAACCCTAAATAGTATTAACAATGAAACTAAAACCTAAACCACAAAAAATACCTCAACCCTCATGCCCAAATTAACACTCAAACCATATCCTAGAAAAACCCTCAACCATCATCCCCAAAACACCATCAACACTAAAATGAAAAATGAAATAAACTCTCATCCAAAAAAGTCACTAATACCCCATCCACAAAAATCCCTCAAAACGGCCCCTATATACCCAAAACCATATTTAGAAAAAAAAAACCATCAACCATAATCCCCCCAAAAAACCCTAATCCCACAGCACTAAAAAACCTAAACCCTTATCCTCCAAATAACTGACAATGCTTATTTGAAAAAAACCATGAACACTAATATCCAAAAAAACCTGAAAGCCTAAATCCCAAAAACCCCTAATCCATCATCCTCAGAAAAAACAATTCCATTATACCCATTAAGCCTGAAACACTCTCCAGGAAGGACCCAAATCAATCATCCCCAAAAACAACCTTATACACTTAGCCCAAAAATTATTAAAACCATATCCACAAAATCACTCAACAATCATCCCCAAATAACCCTAAATCATCAACACGAAATAACCATCAATACATACCAAGAAAAAACCTCAACCCTCAGATCAACAAAACCCTAAAACATTAGCCCCAAAAAAACCTAAACCATCATCACCCTGACAACCGCAACACACTGCCCCAAGATACCCTAAACCTAATGAACTAAATATCATTCCACAATCATCACCTGAAACCCATAAACTCACTACAAAAAAAACATAAAACTTCAACACCAAAACCTATTCAACCTTTAGACTAAAAACACTCTAAACCCTCATACCCAAGAAACTTGTATCCCACAACCCTCAAAAAACCCTAATCCTTGGCCTCAAACCCCTTAAACCCTCAACCCCCAAAAACCCCAACCTTCATCCCCAAAAAAATACAAAACCCAAAACCAAAAAACAATCAAACCTTTATTCCCAAAAAATTATCTACCCTTAGCCAAAAAGACCCTAAATCCTCATCCCCATAAAACCTGACATCCCTCTACTCAAAAAATCCATAAACTATCATCCCCAAAAAACCCAAAACCCTCGCCTATATGAAACACTCAAATATCATCCCCAAAATACCCTCAAGCCTCCGCACAAAAAACCATATAAACCTTCAACCCCCCAAAACCCTTAACGCACTAATGAGAACCAATTTGACACACTGAGTTAAATTCCCATGCGGAAGAGTATGATTTTTGAGGCCTTATGATGTGTGGGTGATTAAAGAGGTTGAATACAATAGTGGAAATCCATCTTGATTCATTAAAGTATAAATAGATCAAACTTAAAAGTATTAAGAAAATGGTCTTATTATCTCACTTATTCAAGACTAAATATGATGATTCAATCCCCCCCCATTACAGATTAATTTTTGGAATTCCTTTTGACAACAAGATTCTATACTTCAGTATTTGGGAACCCAAGTCAAATATAGTGGTCTGGATACTCAGTGCCAAATTGGGTGGTCTATGAGGGGAGTGTCATGTGATACATTTTAGAAAATATGTTGTTAGAAATTCACTTCTTGACCATAATTGGACAATATAGTACTATACTTTATGATTTTAGGCTATTATATCCTTGACCTTTTGTGTATCCCCTTGGCTATTATTATCCAATTTGTCACGTATTATTCTCATATAGGTTTTCATTAGTGAAAATATACATGTTTATTATCTATATTGTAAGGATAATTAAATTATTCACAATCTATTCGGTATTCATTATTTATAAATATTCAAGTTATATATTGGATAAAATATCACAATTCCCCCAATTTGGTTCCTCAAAAAAAGTGTATCATTGAGTGGATTGGCCATTGCATGCTTCCATTAAGTGTGTTTTCTATGTACTATGTCTCTCTACTTATAGTTTTTTTTGTGCAAATGCCTTCACTATCCAAACCCATCATCCTCCACTTATATTTGAACCATATCTATCATCCTCCACCGTATTTTTTGAAGATAGGGCCACCCTATGTGACTAAAATCAATTTGTATCAGAACTCCAATTGACATGGTAGGCATGTATCCCTTCATTTAATCTAATTCTATCAATTTCCATTTTTATCATTCCTTATTATCCACCCATTCAAGAATACAAAAAAAAGTACTTTGAAAAATAATAAAATTGGTCATTATTTTAAAATATTTAAATATTTTACAATGATCCACGCATTAATCCATATTTCTTATGCATTTGATTCCTTAAATGTGACTTGTATCCCAGAAAAATCCAAATAATCAAAAATCTCAAATAAAATTGTTATTCTTTTTAGTGTCAACCACACAATATTTCATTTGTAGATTTAAAAAATTTCTTACTCTTCATCCATAATCTTTTGATTTAATACACTAAGAACAAATATTTTTGGGTATATTTGATAAAAAAGTAAATGTATAAACAAATTCAGAGGGTAATTGATTTGTTGGCATGTTACCACACTAAAAATGTAATTTATTTCATAGGAACATTGAATTTTAATTGAATGTTAATTGTATATGGAAATAAGAAAAAAAATATTATTGAGTATGTATACTTTTGTGTGTGAGTGTACATATCATGTGCATGTGAGCATGTTTCCTTTAGTATATGAGGGTATATAGCTTGTGTGTGTGTCTGTGTGAGTGTGTACATATTGTGTGTGTGTGTGTTTCCATATTGTGTGTGTGAGTTTTTATCCTTTTCTGTATGTATATTTGTGTGTGTATATCATCACATGGGTGAGTGTGTGTTTATAATTATCTATGTTTCTACCTACATTTTTTTTATGTTACGGATCATGGTATATGACAATGGAAATACAATTTATAATGAAAGTGAGGAATAAAGGTGAATTAGATCTTCTGTAACAAAATCTACAAAACAAAAAATGTAATATTTCGTAATCAAATTCTAAAATATTATTGATAGGATGTTTTAGTTTTAACATTATATGATTGAAATCCTATTGAATGAACAATTCCCAATGATGATCCATGTTAACCCACAATGTGTTCCAGCAGCACATCTCCTCCACATTATAGAGGAAGGGATTGATAAAATTCCTGATTCTATTGAGGATGTACCACAATGTAGGAGTTTGTTTCGATAACCTAGATGGGGAAATGAATAAAACATGATGACGAAATACATGGATGTACTAAGGTGAAGGTGCCCACTTTTCAATGTAAATGTGATCGTGAAACATACATGGAGTGGGAGATGGAGATTGATCAATTGTTTTCATGCTATCAAATTTATGAGTGGAAAATGGAAAAATGTTCATACCTTGTATTTTTAGATTATGGTTTAATTTTGTGGGATCAGATTAAAAGGGGGAGGTATCGATTTAGAGGATGTCCCATCAATACTTGGTACACCATGAATTTTTTTCATGTGGTAGTAGTTTGTTCCTTGAGACTTCCACATAGATCACCACAACAAACTTCAATGTCTCACCCAATGAAGTAAGTGTGTTGGAGAATACTAAATGTAAATTCAAATTTTATGATTTGAGAAAAAATGATGAGGGTTCGGAGGCAACCATGGTGTGATGTTTACAAAATATCAATAGTTAAATTGTATTTCAATTGGATATGTACCACCATATATAGATACAAGATATTATCCACCAAGACACCAAAAAAAAGGAACTAATTAAAAGGATGAAAAAAATGAGGAAGACAACTATCCCTTAAACTCCATTAGTAAATTTGATGAATCACATTAGAGAATCTGTAATTCCAAAATTTGATCACAAAAGTGACAAGGTAATAAATCAATAAATAAAACCTACATTAGAGGATAATAGAACAAGGAATAGGGATATTAGATGTTTGAAATTTTTAGGATGGGCTCACGTTGCTCACAAATTCTCAAACCAAAACACCGTTACCATGAAAAATTATGTATAAAGAGATACCAATAGAGAGAAAAAAAGTGATATCTAGAAAGTGGAATAGGGGGAATCTCAAAAAACTGATAAGGGAGAATTTATGGAATAAGGTATATTTCTGTTAGAAGGAGAGTTTTAAGTGAAAAAACGACCATTTAAGAGAAATATCAACAATAAAACCTTTTAAATATAGTAATCAAGATCATTAAGAAGGTATATAGTTGTACTATTGATAATGGATGTTATAGCAATGTGTCAAGCATTGAGTTGGTAGAGAAGTTGGGACTCTTGACATTGGGCCACCAATATCCATATCAGATTTAGTGGTTGAATGATTGCTGATAACGGATGGTAAAAAAATATGTTAAAGTCCTTTTAAATATCTTTAGGTACAATGATATGGTATAATTTGAGGTTTCACCAATTAAGACATGTAATTATATTCTCAGACGACCCTTGAAATATGATCGGCATGTTACAAATGATGGTTTTATAAACCATCATTCCCTTCTAATATAAGGGGAATATTTAAACCTCATCTCGATGTCCCCTAAATAAATTTGGAATATAACAAAGAAATAGTGAATAAAAATGACTTTTATAGAAAAAAGAGTGAAATTAGAAAATGATATATTAGGTGGAAGAGTGAAAATGAGAGAGGAAAATAAATTAAACCAATGAAAACTAAAGAGGGAAAACATTATGGATAAAAAATGTCTTGTTTGAAAAATAAAGAGTTCAAGGAAGAATTTTTTATTATAGAAAATCTTTTTAGTCCTTATGTACAAAGTTTCATTTCTTAATCCAATGGCATAAAACATTTACCAAATTTGGTTGAGTTTTTTTGTAGTAATATGATGCCGTCTTTTCCAAAAGTGGTTCCACCATGATTTCCACCCATTATAGGTATTGAGATTCAAATTGATCTGATACCCATATCATCACTCTATGAAATCCGTTTTTATCAACCCAACCTTGGGTAGAAAAAAAATATTATAAGGAAAGATTAAGAGATATTGGAAATGGGATATATCATAGAGGGCCTTATCCCTTGCGTTGTACTAGTTCTTATTGTTCCCATGAAGGATGAAACATATAGAATATTAATTTATAGTAGAGCCATAAATAACATCATGGTTAGGTATTTTTATACTATCCCTCAGATAGATAATATTATCAAATAATTTAATGGATCCCTAGTTTTCAAAAAAATATATTTATGTTGTTGATACCATAAAATTAGGATGAATGAAGTAGATGAGTGGAAAAGTACATTGAAAATGAAACATGGACTTTATGAGTGGTTATTCATTCCATTTTATCTAAATAATGTGACCAAAAAATTTAGGATCCAATGAATCATGTTTCACATCATTATTTTGGAAATTTTTTTGTAGTTAACTATTACAATATTCTACTATATAGTGTAACTTTTCAAGAACATATTTATCACTTAAAAAGTGTCAATGAAGTTAAGAAATGAAAACATCTTTCTAAACATTAAAAAGTGTGAAATTTTAATTGATAAAATTTTCTCCTTGGGAGTTTTTTAAGGGGTGATTGATTTTAGGTTGATATTGAGAAGATCAAATCCATTTAGGAGTGTCTAACTATCACCTCTTTTCATATGGTAATAATTTTCCATGGGAATTCTTGATTTTTCAAGAGACTTGTGAAGGGATTTAGCTCACTATCAAAAATGATGAATGAATTGAGAAAGAATAATTTTAGATTCAAATGTGGGATGAATCATCTGAAGGATTTCTAGGAACACAGAGAGAGACTCACAAAATCAAATATTCTGGATCTCCCTGGTTTTGGTAAGACCATTGAAGTTGGATGTGTTGAAATTGGAATTGGTATTAGTGGAGTCCTCGTATAGGAAGGTAAGACTATTTCTTATTTTAGTGAGATTCTAAATGGACAATATCTAAATTATGAATCATATGATAAATAATTGTACACATAATTTATTATATTAGTAATATATAATCAATACCTTTGGTTTAAGGAATTTTTGATTCATTCTGATCATTAGGCTCTTAAACATATCAGTATACAACATAATTTAATTTTCATGCATGCTAGGTGGATATAATTTATTGATATATTTTCATATGTTAACAAGCACAAAAATGAGATAGAGATCATTTTTTTTATTCCACATCATATAGACACATCATTATATCATTCTTATAATCTTAACTCCTTGGTTTTGAATTCATAAATGATTTATTTTCCATTGAAAATTCATTTTTTGACGTTTTAATCATTTTATACCGAAACAAATTTGGTAAAATTTATATTTACATGATACATTATTATTTCATATCGATAAACATTGTATTACCGAGTTATATATTTATCTTCTTTTATTAATAGAATAATATTTAGGTGGACTGATGGGACTATTTATCATTTTGAATATATTATTTATTTTTATTGATCGTTTTTATTGGCCAAGAATATCTAAACTTTTTTATTTTTTGGGAAAACTCATTGAGTTCCATGAAGAAAAATAATATTCAAACCCCAATGTACTATACCAACCCCTTCCTATCACTAATTCCCCTTGATAGGATATACATGTTGACTTTGTTCTTCAATGACTATGGTACAAGAGTGGAATATATTAAATATATGTTCTTATGGATAGGTTTTACAAAATGGAATATTTTATTACTTTTCATAAATTGATTACTCATCTATAATTTCTCATTTAATTTTTATAGAATTTGTGTGAATTTATGGGATTACATGGAAAATTATTTTCAATTCAGGTTATATTTCCCATAGCAACATTTGTAAGACCATATGGAGTAATATTGGTGCCATGTAATTATTTTACACAACAATTAATCTCCAAACTAATGGAAAAATGAGGGGATGAATAGAACATTTTCATCACTTCTATGAATAATCTTCATATAGAATCACAATGATTGGGAGGATCGATTAATAACATATAGAGTTTATATATTATAGGTCCAAACATTCTATAACTAATCCTTCTACATTTGAAATTGTTTATGGATTTAATCTCATTTCCCATATTGATCTACTTTTTCCTTTGTAGAAAATAATGGATATGGATGGGAAAAGGTGTATAGAATTAATAAATAAACTCTATGAAAAATAATGAAAAAATATTGAGTGAATTTCCCATTAACATGTTGATCTTGAAAAAGAGGGTCACACAAAATTGTTGTTAAACATCAGGGACTTAATATGGATTCATATGTGAAAGGAATGATTTATTGAATTTAAAAAACAAAACTCATGTAATGATGAGACATACCACTCTAATTACTCATGATGATTAAGAACAATCCTTATAAGATAGAATTTTCAGGTGAGTATGGTGTAAGTGATACATTCAATGTTTCTAATCATTATCATTTCTGGGGTCTATAGGATTAAGAGTCATGGTTATATTCTTTTCAAAGGGTTATAAGAGCCTAGTCAAAGCTACAAAGTCTAATTCCCCTTTAGAAGAGTTGTATTTTCAAGGTCTGATGAAATGTGCGAGATTAATGATTCTAAATGGAACAATGGGATTATATCTCAATTTATTAAAATCCCAATGGATCTCAACCATCATAGATTGATAAAATTTCCAAATTATCTATGTTACTTAAGACCAAACATGATGTTTTCAGATTGGATCACATATATTAATGAATTATGGGAAGCCTCTCCACATAGATATTCTAGAAGATAATCTTTGGACACCAAAGTCAAATATGTTGTGTTATATGTGGAATAACACCTGAAACTATTTTGAAAAATGACATTCTTAAACTATATATTTTTACTTTTCTGGTATATGTTAGGAAAATAATTTTTGACTTCAGGGTATTTCACCCATTACCTTATATATCACCCCTTTGCTATAAATATCCATCCCATATCATCATATTCACCTTCATGTATTCAATAGTGAAACTCTGAGAGTTTATTATCACCATTGTGAGGATAAATACATTATTAACTTAATATTTTGTATTATTACCTTCAAAATATAAAAGATATATTGGTGTACAATATCAAAAGCCCCCGATTTTGATCCTCAACCCAATTGCATGGTTTTTTTATTGGCCATCACATCCTTCCCTTGAGAGTGTTTTCTAAGTAGTATTACATGGTCCTTATAGAATTGTTTGACTAGTTTCCTCTACTCTCCAAACCCATCATCGGCCAAATAGTGTGGAACTATATTAATCATACTCCATAATACACCCTATAGATAAGGAAACCACAGGAATCTCACATCACCCTCATCAACAAAATAACACTAAACCCTCATCCCAAAAACACAATTATTCTTCTGATTTAAAAAAATAAACCCTTATCCCCATACAATCATAAACCCTCATACCCAAAAAACCCTCACCCCATATACCCAAAAAATCCCCATCCCTCAACCCAAAGAGAAATAAACCCTCAAACCAAAAAAAGATCAACCGAGAGCCTGAAATAACCCTCAACCCTAATCCCAAAAGTCCCTATACCCTCATCCCAAAATCCCTAAAAATTCATACCAAAAATAACGTCAAACTTTATCCATGAAAACCGATCATCCCCCAAACAACCACATACTTGAACCCCAAAAACCCTCAACCCATAGTGACAAAAACTCTCAACCCGCATCCTTGATAAAACCTTAACACATAGACCTAAAAAACCATCTACCCTCAACCCCAAATACATCTCAAACATCATTCATAAAAAAAACCTCAAGAATCAGCCCCTAAAAATCAAAAACCCTCCTCCCCAAAAACAATATCTACCATAATCCCCAAAAACCATTAACCCTCATTCCCATAATACCTCCAACCCTCTGTCCCAAAAAACCTTTATCTCTCATCCTAAAAAATTAATCAACCCTCATCCCCCAAAAAAACCCTCAAACCTTATCCCCCAAAACCCTCAACCCATAATCCTAAGAAACCTTACACTATCATCCATGAAAAAAAACTTTCCAACCCTCCAAAAAACACTAAACTCTTTCCCAAGAAAACCATAAACCCTTAGACCCAAATAAACATTATACCTCAGTCCCAAAAAACCCTCAGCCCTCTGCCCAAAAAATATTAAACCCTCATCCCCAATAAACACTAAACACATTGTAACCACAAAACCCTCAACACTAAGCCCCCCAAACCCTCAAACTCGTAAAAAAACCCTAAAACATTATACCTTAAAAACAATCAACTCTTAGACCCAAAAATTATTATTCCCAAATTAAAAAACAAATACTCTCAGCCTGAAATAGAAAAGATCCCTCCTCCATAAAAAATAGTTATCCCTTAGCACTAAAAAACCCTAAAGCCTCAACCCCCAAAAATCCAAATCCCTTATCCCTAGAAAACCCTAAACCCTATGACCAAAAAAACTGAAACCCTCATCTAGAAAATAATTGTAAACCCACATCCCCCCGAAAACCTGAACCCTTTTCCATAACCACCCCTAAACACTATTCCCTAAAGAAACCCTAAATAGTCAACCCCAAAAAACATGATCCTTTACTCTCATAAAACCATAAAACCATATACAAAAAATATAAACCATCATTCCAAAAAAAATAAACCCTCATTCATAAAAACCCTAAACGGTGTGACCCAAAAATCCCTAAACCATCATCACAAAAGGACCCTAAAACCTCATCCCAATAAAACCATAAACCATTAGTATCAAAAACCCATAAAAACACTTACCAAATACACCATAAAAATATATCAAAAAAAATTATATAAACCATAAAACACAATAAACCAAAACATAAATCTCTAAAAAACGTTAATCTATCATCGCCAAAAAAACCCTAAACCCTCCTTCGGAAAAACCTAAAACCCTCATCCCCAAACAAATACCCAAAAACCTCTTCCCAAAAAACCCATTAACCCTATTACATAAATATTTACCTATCATAATCAGAAAACCAAAAACCATTGAACCTAAAAAGTCATAAACCATCATCCCCAAAAAACCCTAAAGCCATATTCCCCAAGAACCTCTAAACCCTATGACCCAAAAAACTCTCCTACCTCATCCCAAAATACTGTGAAACCTCATCCACCAATAACCCTAAACCAAAAACACTACAAAACCATAAACACTCATCCCCAAAAAACCATAAACCCTAATCAACCAAAATATCTAAACACTCATCCCCCCAAAACCCAAAAGGCACATCCCCCAAAAACCCTAAACTCTCATCCCCAAAATAACTAAAACCACATCCCCAAAAATCCATAAACCCTCATCCCGAAAAACCTAATCCTTGGAACCCAAAAGAAAATCACCCCTCATCACCAAAAAAACCCTCAACCCTCAGACTGAAAAACCCTCAACACTTATCCCCACAAATCCCTCAAACCACTACCAAAAAAATCATCAACCCTTATCACTAAAAAATCCTCAACCCTCATCCCCAAAAAATCATCAAACATTATTTTCATGAAACACTCAACCTTATTCCACAAAAAACACTAAACCATATTACCTAAAAACCCAAAAACTTCATCCCCCAAAACCCCTCAACCCTAATGCCCAAAAATAAATCAACCCTCTATCAAACAATTCCTCAAATCCCTAACCTCCAAAAAAACCCTTCGCCCTCATCCCAAAGTAACCTCAACCCTTATCCAAAAAAAAATCCTCAAACCCCAACACTGAATTACCCTAAACCCTAAATCCCAAAAAACCCTCAAACCAAATCCCCATGAAACCCCCATGCCATGGCCCCAATGTACTCTCATATAATCCATACCCCATAAATCACACAACCCATACCCCCAAAAAAACCCTCATACAATAGCCCCAAAAAACGTCATTGCTCATTCCCAAAAAACACTAAACACTCACGACCAAAAAACTCTCACCCTTAACCAAAATAAACCATCAACCCTTATCCCCAATAAAATCATACAACCTTAGACCCAAAAACCCTCAACCCTAATCCCACAAAACCAAAAAACATTAACCACAAAAAATCATAAACTCTTATCCCAAAAGACCCTAAACCATCATCCCTATCAAACCCTCAACCCTCAAGGATAGGAAACCCTCTTCCCTCAACCTGAATGTACCCTCCACCCTCAAGCCCAAAAAATCCCACTAAATCATCCTCAAAAACACTCAAACCTTATCCCAAAAAAATTATATAACCTCATATCCAAAAAAAATATCCCAAAACACCAAAAAACCCTCAACTCTTATACCTAAAAAACACCCTAATCTCATCCCCAGAGAACCCCCAACCCTCTACCACAAAATACTATAAACAAACAACCCTAAAAACCCCTTAACTCTGAGGCCAAATAATCCTTCAATACATAACCCCAAATAACCCTATACTCTAATCCCCAAAAAACACCACAACCCTAATCACCCATAAAACCTAAACTCTCTTCCCTAAAAACCCCTAATACCTCATCCCCAAAAAAACCCTCATCCCATATCATTAAAAATATAAAAACCCTTAGACCCAAAAAAACCAATACACATTTGATGAAAAAAACCAAAACCTAAATTTAAAAAGACCTAAACCATAATCTATAAAACACCATAAACCCTTATCCCTAAAAGACCCTAATCCCCCAAAAAAAATCCTTAAAAACTTTTCCATAATAAACCCTAAACATTCGGTGCCAAAAAACCCACAACCTATAGCCCAAAAAATCCTAAATTCTCTGCCCAAGTGTTCCCTCAACTCACATCCCTAGAAAACCCTCAACAATCAGCCCTAAAAAATCATCATCCCACATCCCTAATAAAATTTAAAATCTCATCCCCTAAAACCCTCAAACATTATCCCCAAAAACATAAAACACATATCCCCCCAAAACCATCATCCCTTATCCCCTAAATACCTTAACACCCACAACATAAAATAATCCACATCCTTTAGTGATAAAACCACTAAAACCCCAACCCCTATTAAGAATCAACCCCATCCCAAAAAAAACTCTCAACCCTCAACCCAAAAAAACCCTAAAACCACATCAAAATATAACCATAAACCCTCATCCCAAAAAAACCTCAACCCTCATCCCCAAATAAACCTCAACACTCAGTACTAAAAAACCCTCATCCCTCATAACCAAAAAACAGTAAACCCCATGAAATAAAAAATACTCAACCGTTAGCCCCCAAAAAACACTAAATTCCCAACTTGAATATCTAAACCCTCATCCTCTAAAAACACTTAATCTTGTATCCAAAGAAACCTCAACCATCTACCTCAATATTCCGCCAAACATCATCCCAAGAACACCTTAAACCTCATCCCCAAAAACCACTCGACCCTCAACCACAAAAAACCTTAAAAATTCACTTTAAAAATTGATCAATCCTATGAAAAAAACCCTCAATCCTCATCCCCAAAAATACTCTCAACCTTCAGCCCCAAAAAACCCTCAGACCATATCCCCACAAAACCCTAAAAAATCATCATCAAAATACCCTAAACCCTCAAAACCAAAAAAACAACAATAATTCCTAAAATACCCTCAAACATCATCCCAAAAAAATCCATAATCCCTCAACACCAGAAACACCGACCATCAATATCAATGTACTCTCACCCACAAAAAACCCTATACCCTCATTCAAAAAAAACTATCAACCCTCTAACCCAAAAAAAAAATAAAAACTCATCCCCCAAATACCATAAAAAATCACTCCCATAAAACATGAAACCCTCAATCATAAAAACACTAAACCCTCATCCCCAAAAAAACCCTTATCAATCAGGCCCAATAACCCCTCAACCCACATTCGAAAAATCTCTCAACACACATCCCAAAAAACACTAAACCCCCATCACCCAAAAACCAAAACCCTCATCCACAAAAAAAACCTCAACCCTCATCCCCAATAAATCCTAAACCCTAAACCCCATAAGACCCTAAAACATCACCCTTGAAAAAACCCTCAACACTCACCCAAAAAAACACTAATCCCTAAAACCTCAAAAAATTTAAATCCTTTTCCCCCAAAATCCTTGATTACTCATCCCCAAAAATTCATAAACCCCTAGCCTGAAAAATCTTGAACCCTAAAAACTAAAAACCTCTAAACCCAATGACCCAAAACACCATGAACCCTCATACCAGAAAACATCTAGGTACCCTCATACCATAATATCCTTGAACCCTCAAAAAAACACAAAACCCTTAGACCTAAAAAATATTGAACTCTAAGTAGCAAAAAAATGTGAACCATCTACCCATAAATATCATAAACCCTTATCCCCTTAAAAAACATTAAGAAACAATACCAAAATACCCTAAACCCTCAGATATAAAAACCATGAATACTTATCCCAAACAATCCTAATCCCCATCCAAAAAAACGAGACCATATCCCCAAAAAACCGCAAACATCATCCCTAAAAAAACACGAGCACATATCCCACAAAAAAATAAACCCTTTGTACGAAAATACCATGAACCCTCAAGCCCAAAAAATCCATAAACCATCATCCCTAAAAAACCATGAAAACACAAACCCAAAAAATAAACATCATAACCAAATAATGAAGAACCCACAACCCTAAACATACTCAAACCCAAATCCCCAAAAAACCAGTTACTCCTAAGCTCAAAAAAATATAATCACTCAGCTCTTAAAAACTACAAACTCTCAATCTCGAAATAACCACAAATCTGTGGCACCAAAAAAACCAAGACCCCTTTTCCCCAAAAAAACCATAAACCATGTACCTTAATGTAACCCGGAACCATCAACTCCAAAAACCCTGAACCCTAATCCCATAAAAACCCTAAACCCCCAGAGAAAAAAATCCAGGAACCATAAACCCCAAAAAACCCAAAACCCTCATCCTTATAAAACCCTAAATGCCAAAAAACCTTGAATCCTCAACATCAAGAAAACCTTACAACTATTATTCAAAAAAACCTAAACCCTCATACCCAAACCCCATAAAACTCATCCCAAAAAACATTAAAAACTAATCCCAAAAACACTTAAACCTCATCCCAAGAAAACAATGAACCTTTGGCCACCAAAATCTTAAACCCTAAACCAAAAACCTTGTACCCTAAGCCCATAAAAAAACATTGATCTATCATCCCAAAAATAACCTGAAACCTCAGCCCCAAACAACAATGAACTCATAGCCCTAGAAAAAAAAAGGAATCACAAGACCAATAAAAACCAAGAAACTGAACCAAAAAATTCTATAATCTCACATCCCTAAAAAACTATAATATTCACCTCCAAGAAATCCCTAAAATCTGATTCCCATAAAAACCTCAAACCCTCAGCCAAAAAAAACATATAACCATCGTCCCAAAAAAACCCAAAACCCTCATAAAAAAACCTTAAACCCCTAGAAAATAATACTATGTATTATAATCCCAAAAAAATCTTCATCCATCATCCCTAAAAAAACCTGAACCCTCATCCCTAAAAACCACTGTATCCTTAGCTCAAGAAACAATGAAATAGAAGCCTAAAAAACAGTGAACCCTCAACCCGAAAAAAAACATGAACCCCCATTACCATAAATCTCTAATCTATCACCCCAAAAAACCCCTGTAACTTTCACCCCCAAAAACTATGAACTGTCATCCCCACAGAACCCCGATCCCTTATCCAAAAAACAACCTCACTACTCATCCACAAAATACCCTCAACACTCAGCCCCCGAAAAACCTCAACCCTCATCCACCAAAAACCCAAAACCCTTATCCCTAAAACACTCAATTCCCTACCCCAAGGTCCCTAAAACCTCATCCTTAAATTTCTTAAACACTTATCCCTATAAAAAAACTAACACCTCAGTGGAAAAAAAATCCCAAATCCTCAGTCCAAAAAACCCTAAACCCTCAGCCTAAAAATCCCAAAACCCCTATAACCAAAAATACCTATACACTCAGTCCCAAAAATCCATATACCCTCAAAAATTAAAAAACCTAAATTCTAATCCCCAAAAAACTACCAACCCTCATTCATAAAAATAACTCAATCCTAAAACCCAAAAAACCCTCAATAATCATCACTAATAACCCATTAACCCTGATACCAGAAAATGCTAAACCATCCTCCCAAAAAAACCCAAATAGTTATCCCACAAATACATAAACCCTCATCCGCAATATACCCTAAATCCTCTTCCTAAGAAACACTAAATAATAAACCCCCAAAAACCCTAAACCCTCATCCCCAAAAAAACCAAAACCCCTAGCACAAAAAACTATCAACCCTCATCCCCAAAAAACCCTCAAACCTCAACCCCAAAAAACAATAAACACTCACCCCAAAAAACCCACATCCCTCAAACCTAAAATATTGTAAAATGTGAGCTAAATCAGTCCAAAAAAATTCAACCATCAATCCCAAATAAATCCATCATTCCTTAGCCCTGATAATCCTTCAATGCTCAGACCCAAAAAATCCTCAACCCTCATCCCCAAAAAATATGAACCCCTAACCCCAAAAAACCATCAACCCTTACCACAAAAAACCCTCAACCCTCATCAATAAAACCCTATACCTGATGCCCCAGAAAACCCCTAAATCATTAGAACCAAAAAAATCCTAAACCCTCATTCCCAATAAACCCTAAACCCCCACCCGAAAAATACACTAAACCCCCATCCCAAAAAAAACATAAACACTCAGCCCCAAATGTCCCTAAACATTCATCCCCCCAAAACCATAAACACTTATCTCAAAAAACCCCAAACCCTGGGCACAAAAATCAAAAAACCATTTGCCCAAAAAACGTCACCCCCTGCCCCCCAAAAAAACACTAAACCCTAAGACCCTAAGAACCCTATGTCCTCATCTGAAAAAAATCCTAAACCATTAAAACTAAAAAACATTAAACCTACATCCCCTAAAACCCCTAAAACATCGAACCTGAAAAACCATAAACCATCATCCCCAAAAAATGATAAACCCTCAGCCAAATAAAACACTAAACCCTTAGCCCCAAATAATGATAAAGCATTGTCCACAAAAAACTCTAACCCATTAGCCCAAAAAATCCCTAAATTGATATCCTCTAAAAATGAAAACCCTCAAAAACAAATGAACCTAAACCCTTTACCCCAAAAATACCTAAAACCATATTACATAAAATGATAAACCCTCATCCCAAATAAACCCTAACCCTCATCCCCAAAAAACCTTCAATTTTCACCCAAAAAAATCCTAAACCCTCATCCTCACAAAACCCAAAAAAACTATAAAACAAAAAACCATAAACCCATAGTACCAAAAATATATAAACACTCCTTCCTCAAAACCAATAGACCATCATCACACAAAATCCATCACCCCTATCTCTGAAAAACCTTCAACCCCCAAACACAAAAAAAAAACTCAATATGTAGCCCTAAAAACCCTACACTACAAGCTAAAAACCCTTTAACTGTCATACAAAAAAACCCTATACCCTATACCCTAAAAAAACATTAATCTTCTTCACTAGGAAAGACCCTAAAACCTTTTCCCCATAAAAAACAAAACCTCATCCAAAAATCCCAAAAACCATCACCCCCAGAATACCTTAAACTATCATCCCTAAAAAATACAAAAACCATCATCCCCCAAAAATCCAAAAACCTCATCCACAAAAATACTTAAACTCTATGCCCCAAAAAACAAAAAATAATGAGACCTAAAAAACCTAAACCATCATCACAAAAAACTCTAAACCCTCATCCCTGATAAACCCTAAACCATAATCCCCTAAAAACAATAATCCCTCGGCCAAAAATAATCATAAGCACTAAAACCCAGAAATATCATAAACCCTCATCGCTTGAAAACCATCAACCCTCTTCCCCAAAGAACCAAAATCTTCTCCCAGAAAAAACCATAAACCATCAGCCCTAAAACACCCATAAACAAATAGACCCAAAAAATTCGAAACCCTTAGCATGAAAAAATTAAAATAATTCATCCCCAAACAACTATAAACCCAAAACCATGTTCCCAAAAAAACACTTAAACGTCTGCCCAGAAAACTATAAACCCTAACACCCTAAAACATTAAACCCTCAGACTGAAAAAAACCATCAACCCCTAGCCTCAAAAAAACCCTAAACCCTCATCCAAAAAACCAAAAAACCCTCAGAAAAAAAACCATCTACCCTCACACCCAAAAAACCCCAAACCATAAGTCCCTAAAATCACAAAAACATCATCCCTAAAAACCCTATATCCTCAGCCCGAAAAAACGATAAACCATATTCCCTAAATAAACATTTACCATCAGCACTAAAAAATCCTCAACATTAAACCCCAAAAAACCCTCAACCCTCGGCCCCCAAAAACCCTAAACCCTCATCCCAAAAAAAAACATAATACACTAGCCGTAAAGAACCCTTCACCATTATACCTATAAACCCATTTAAACTCCTCACTAAAAATACCTAAACCCACATGCACCAAAACCCTCAACCCACAGGCCCAAAAACCCATCAAGAATCATCTTAAAAACACCCTCAAATATCATCCCCAAAGTACTAAAAATTCATCCAAAAAATACCCTAAAAATCATCCCTAGAAAACTATAAACCTTCTATCCCCTTAACACCCTCAACCATCATCCCTAAGAAAATGTAAAACCTCAACCCCATAAAACCCTTAAAATAATCCCCAAATAACCATAACCCATCAAAAAAAAGACCATATGCCACAGGATAAAAAAAATACTGAAACCCTAAACACAATAAAACCATAAATTGAGAGCCCCAAAAAAACCCTCAACCATCAAACCAAAGGTCGTGTACTTTTATCCCCACAAATCCCTCAACCCTAGAATTCCCTCAATCATTATCCCCAAAAAAATCATAAATCCATATCCATAAGAAACCCTAAACCCTCTCCCCCAAAAAACCCTCATCCCTTAGCACCAGAAATACTTCAACCCCCAAGCCTTAAAAATACTCAACCATTAAAGTATATATATACCCTCATCCCCTAAAATCCATAAACCATCAGCTGCAAAAAAACCAAAAACCTTTATCAAAACAATCTATAAACCCTCATCCACAAAAAATCATATACCATTTGCCCCAAAAGAAACCCTCAAATAATAACCCCAGAAAATCCTCGACCCTCATCCCCAAATAACCCTAAATACCAAGCATCAAAATAACATAAACTATCACCCCCAAATAAAACCTCAACCCTCATTCCCAAAAAAAACCCTAAACTCACATCCCCAAAAAACCCTAAACTGGAAGCCCAATAAAACCTCAACACTTAGCCCCCAAAATCCAGAAACCTACAGTCCTAAAAAATTCTCAACCATCAACCCTTATCCTCATAAACCATATACCTTCATCCCCTGAAACCATAAACCATTGGCCCCAAAAAACCATCCACCCTTTTCATTATAAAATTCTAATCTTTCTAACCTAAAAAATCCAAAACTATCATCCCCAAAAAACGATCAACCCTCATCCGAATGAATCCCTAAACTCTCAGACCAAAACAGAAATCAATACTTACCCCAATAACGTTGAAACCTCAAACCAAAAAAATTATGACCCATCATCCTAAAAATAAGCTTAAACCATCATCCCAAAAACCCCTCATCCCACAACCCCATAAAAGTATAAACCCTCACACCCAAAAAAACCCTAAACCCTCATCCACAAAGAATACCAAAACCCTCCGCCCAAAATAAACCTATATATTTACCCCAAAAAACCCTAAACCATCATTCCCATGAAACCTTAACCCCTCATCCCCAAAAAACCCAAAAACCTAATCATCAAAAAAACCTAAAATGTTAACCCAAAAAAACCTGAACACACTTCCCATGAAACACAAAAAAAAAATCATTAATAAAAAACACTACAAACTTATTCGAATATAAACCATTATCCTCAGCACTAAAAATCCCTAATTCCGGCGCTGCAAAAAACCATCAACCCCCAACACGCAATAAAAGAAAACAATTATCCCCCAAAAATATTCTAATCCTTCAGTTTAAAAAACATAAACCCATACCCCCAATAAACCCAAAACCCTAATCCACAGAACCCATTAACCCTCGGCTCCGAATATACCTAATCCCTTAGCTCAAAAAATCCATAAAACCATATCCCTTAAAATACCTATACCATCATCCCCTAAAATAACCTAAACCCTCACCTCAAAAATATCTAAACCCTCAGCCCCAAAAAACACTAAACACTCAGCCACATAGAACCCTAAACCATCAACTCAAAAAATAACTAAACCAATATCCCCCAAAAGAACTAAACCCTAACCGCCAAATAACCCTAAACCCTCAGTCTTAGAAAATAATAAACCTCCAACCCAGTTATCCATAAACCCTCAACCCCAATAATCCCTAAACACTCACCCCCAAAAGTCTTAAACTTTGTTCTCCCAAAATACCTTATCCCTCAACCCAAAAAATCCCTAAATACTTAGTTACAATACCCCTATAATGTCAACCCCAAAAACCTGAATCCCTAAGCACCAAAAATTCCTAACCCATAAGCTCTGAAAATCAGTATATCATCACCCACAAAATTCATAAACCCTTAGTCATAGAAAAAACTAAACCCTCATAAAAACCCCCTTAAACCCTCACCCCCCAAATACCATATACTCTCATCCTCTAAATACCCAACACCATCAACCCCAAATATCCATAAACCCTCATCCCAAAAAAAACCTTAATCCCTTATCCCGAAAACACAAAAATTGTCAGCCCCTAGAAATCCAAAACCGAGAAACCCAAAAAACCCTAAATCTATAGCACAAAAAATACCCTAAAACTTTATCCAAAAAACCTTTAATCCCTCAACCTGAGAAAACCAAAATACATCATCCCCAAAAAACCCTAAAACATTGTCCCCAAAACCCCTAACCCATAGCCCCAAAAAACCCTAAAATGTTTTCCCAAAAAACTATAAAACCCAATGTTAAAAAATTCTGAACCCTCATCCCCCAAAACCCTAAACCCTCACCCCAAAAAATCTATAAACCCTTGAAAAAAAAACCCTAAACCCTCATTCCCAAGATGAACCTAACCCCTCAACCACCAAAAAACACCACACCTATGGTCCCACAAAAACCAAAAATAGCATGATCCCCCATCACAGTGAAACCCAATAAACTAAACACTAAAAACACTAAATCAACATCCCCCCAAAACAATTAAATCCCATCTATTTAAAACCATAATCCATGAGCCCCAAAAACCACAAAAACTCCCCCAATAATTAAAAAATCATTTCCAAAAATCCCTAATTTCTTATCCTCGAAAACCCTAATACCTAAAACCCATAAAACCGTAAAACCTCATTACCAAAACACATTGAAACTAAACCCCAAACTAACCATAAACCCTTATCCAAAAAAAGATAAATCCTCAGTCACAAAAACCCAAAATCCTCATCCCCAAAAATCTAAAAACCCTAAGCCCCAAAAACCCAAAAACACTTAGACCCAAAAAACCATAATCCCAAATCCCCAAAACCCACAAAATAATCATCACCAAAAAAATGTAAACCCATAAGAATAAAACCATAGAACCCACATCCCCCAAACCCTAAAACCTAATCCAATAAAATAATAAATCACCAGCCCAAAAAAATGATCCCTCAACACCAGAAATCCACAATCCATTATCCCCAAAACTCCTTCATCCCTTATCCAAAAATTCCCTAATCCCACAGCCCCCAAATCCAAAAAAAACCTCAACCCCAAAAATTCTAGACTCTCAACCCAAAAAAACCCAAAACCCATAGTTCCAAATCCCTAATCCATCATCCCTAGAATTCCCTAAACCCTCATTCGAAAAAATACCAAAAACCTTATCCCAAAAAATTTCTTAACCCTCATACCCAAATCCACTAAACTATTATTCCCAAAAACCCTTAAACCATCATTCTCTAAAAAAATACACAATCAGCCCCAAAAACACTAAAACCTCATCCCTAGAAATCCTTAACCCTAATTCCCTAAAAACCCCTAAATAATCATTTCCCAACACCACTAAACCCACTTATCTTAAAACCCTAATCCCCCAAGCACAATAAATTGTAATCCCTTATCCTTGAAACTAGTAGTCCCTCTGTTGAAAAATCCCTAAAACCTAATCAAAAAAATACTAAACCCCCATTACCCAAAACTCTTAAAACCACAGCCACAAAAAATACTAAACCTTCATCCCCAAATAAACCTAAACCCCTAGGATAAAAAAACCCTAAACCACTGCACCCAAAAAACCCAAAACCATCGTCCTGATAAAACATTAAACCTTCATCCCCCCCAAATCATTATCATTCCACCAAAAAACCATTAACCTGCATCCCTAAATAACTCTACACAATCATCCCCAAACAACCCTTAACCCACAACAGCAAAAAACCCTAAACCTTCAAACACAAAAAAACCTAAACACTCTGCCCCAAATCCCTAGTCCCAAAAAACCCTAAACCCTCATCCCCAAAAAAACCCAAAACTATCATACACAATAAATCATAAACCCTCATCCACTAAAACACCTAGACCATAAACACATAAAATCATTAAACCATCATCACCAAAATACCTATGTCCTTCATACCTAAAATTCCATATAACCTCATCCCCAAAAACCACATACCATAAGTGTCAGAACCCATAGATCCTCATCTTCAATTCCACTATACCCTCAACTATAGAAAATAATAAACCATAATTTCAAATAAACCAAAAACTCTATTACAAAAAAAACAATTAACCCTTATCCCAAAAAACTGAAACTCTCATCCCCAAAAAACCATAAACCCTCATCCCAAAAAATCAAAAAACCCTTATGCCCAAAAACCATAAAATCAATGCCTCCAAAAACCATAATACCTCTTCCCTAAGAAATCTATATCCTCATTACTAAAAAATAAAAACCATAACATAAAAAAACCATAAACACTAAACCCAAAAAAAACCCTCAACCCCAAAAAAACCCAAACCCTCTACCACAAAAAAAAAATCTAAATCCTCGGCCATTGAAAAACCCAAACCCAAAGACCAAAAAAAACCCAAACTATCAACCCTAAAATATTATTAAAAAACAAAAACAAAAAAATCCCAAAACCTAAACCCAAAAAACCCCAAAACAAAAAGAAACCCTAAACCCTCAACTACAAAAAACATAAATCCCCCACCACAAAAATTCCAAAACACACAGCCCAAAAAAACCCGAATCACATATCCCTAAAAAACCCTAAACCCTCACCCCCCCAAACCCTAAGTCCTCAAACCATGAGAACCCCAAACCAATGACACACAAAAACACAAAACACTAATCCCAAAAAAACCCAAAACCCTCATCCTAAGAAAACCCAAGACCCTCATCACAAAAAAATAAAAAACAGTCATCCTCAAATCTTCCAAAAAGACAGCCTCAAAAAATCCCAATCTCTCTGCCCCAAAAAAACAATAATCCATCGGCCAAAAAATCCACAATTCATCTACTATAAAAACACCAAAACACATAGTCCCAGGAAACCAAAAGCCCTCATTCCCAAAAAACATTAAAACCCTCACCAAAAAAAACACAAAATCATTAGGCCCAAATAACCCTAAACCCTAACCCTAAAAAATACCAAACTGTCATAAAAAACTTTTAACCCTTAACCCCAAAAAAACCCCAATGTCATCATCCCCCAAAAAACCATAGAAACATCGGCAAAAAAAACCCTAATCCCCCAACCCAAAAAAAATGCTAAACCATCAACAACTAAAAAACATAAACCCTCAAGCTCATAAAACTAAAAACACATAGGTCTGAAAAAATTTATACACTCGACCCCAAAAAACCTTATAACCTCATCCATAAAAAAACTATACCATAATCCCCAAAAAAATTAACATGCAGCCCCAGAAAACCCTAAATAATAATCCCTAAATAAACCTAAACACTCAACCTCCAAAAACCGCACACCCACATAACTGAAACCCCTTAAAACTTCATGCCAAATATTTTCAAAACCCTAAGACCCAAAAACTTTTAACCCCACAACCCCATAAATCCTTAGTTATTCAACACAGAAAATCCTTAAAAGCACAACCCAAAAAACCCTTCCTCTCATACCTAATAAACCATAATCCATAATCCCCCAAAATCCATAAAATTGTTTCCCCATATAACACAAAACCCTATTCCTCAAGAAACCATAAACCCTAAGCTCCAAAAAAATCTTAACCCTCAACCCCAAAATACATAAACCCACAGCCCAAAAAAACCTAAGACCTCACCCCCCAAAACCCAAAATGCTCAACCCCCCCAAAACTGTCAACCCTTATCCCAAATATCCTTCAACCCTCATCCCTAAAAAACCAGAAACCCTCAACCCTGAAAACACACAAACCATCATCCTCAAAAAACTATATACCCTCATCCTAAAAAATTCCAAAACCCTCATCCCCAAAAAACCATAAAACCTAAGAACCTAAAAACTCTAATACCATAGAAATGAAAAATTATAAACCCTCATCCAAAAAAAACCTAAAATATAATTATGAAAATCCACAATTCCACATTTCCAAAATAACTAAACCCCCATCCAAAAAAAATTCCTAAACCTCATCCAAAAAATAACTTAAACTCTCTCACCAAAATATATAAAACCCTAATCCCCATAAAAATAAAAACCCTTCAGCACCAAAAAATAACTTGGACACCCTTGCCTAAAAAATCCAAAACCCTCAACCCCAAAATTCCCTCAAACCCTCAACAAAAATAATTAATAACACGTAAGAAAAAAAATCCTACACTATCATCCCCAAAAACCCCAAACACAGAGCCCCAAAAACACAGAACCTCATTTTCCAAAATACCTGAAACCCCAACCCCCAAAAAATCCCCAAACCCCCTGTAATAGAAAAACCAAAAACATCATCCCCAAATAATCCTAAAACATCATCCCTAAAAAAGTCAAATATCTCATCTAAAAAAACCATAATCTCTGAGGCACAAAAAACAATAAACCTTCTTCCACAAAATACCCCTAACCCTCAGACCCAAAAAACCCAAAACCATATACCCCAAAAGTACCTTGAAACGAAACTCCAAAATCCCATAATCCCTCAACCCAAAAATATGCTAAACCCTTATCACCTAAAAACCATAAACATTCAGCCAAAAATAAAACACTAAACACTCAGCCCAAAAAAACTACAGCCCTTTATCCCCCAAAAATACTAGACCTTCATCCCCAAAAAACCCAAACCCTCTTCCCCAAAAAATCCCAAACCATCTACCCTAAAAAACATGAAACCCCCTTTCCCAAAAAAACCTAAACCCCTCATCCCCATAACAACACCAACCCTAAGCCCCAGAAAACCACAAACACTCAACCCCAAGAAACATCAAACCCTCATCCCCAGTGAACACCAAACTGTCATCCCCAAAAAACTTAAACACTTTGCACTAAGAAACCACAAACAATCATCTAAAAAAAATAATCAATCCTCCATCTTAAAAAAAATATTAAACCTCAACCCCAAAATTCCCAAAACCATCATCTCAAAAATAACCCTAAAGATTTGAAACCAAAAAACCATGAACCCTCTTCCCCAAAAAATCCCAAAACCTCGCACCAAAAAACCATAAATCCTAATCCACAAAATAAAACTAATCACACTAACCCCAAAAAACCCTATTCCCTCATACCCAGAAAACCCAAAACCCACGACTCTAAATATCCTAAGCACTAAACCACAAAAAATATTAAATCATCATTAAAAAAACCATAAACTGTCATCCTGACAAAACACCAAACCCTAAACCCCAAAACACTAAAACTCTACACCCAAAAACCTAAAACTCTCAACCCCAAATAAATGTAAACCATCATCCCCAAAACAACTAAACTATCAGCTCAAAAAATCACTAAACACAGGCACAAAAAATCTCTAAAAAATAAAACCCATAAAAAATAATTAAAACCCAAAACCCTTACCCAAAAATACATAAACCCACAATACTATAAAAACCTAAACACTTAGCTTCATATATCCATAAAACCTAATCCCCTAAATACCTAGTCCCTCAACCCCAAAAATCCCTAAACCCTCATCCCAAAACAACCCTAAACTCACAGTCCTAAAATACCTAAACCCTCAACCTCCAATGTCCTAAACCCTCAACACCAAAATCAATAAACCCTTTAATAAAAAACACATAATCCCTCAGACCCAAAATTCCAAAACCCACATCACTAAAAAACATAAACTTGCAATCCTAAAAAATACAAAACCCTATGGTGAAAAAACCTAAACCATCAACCCCAAAATATATAAAACCTTATACACAAAAATATATAAAAGGTTATCCCCCAAAACCTATAAACTGTCAACACCAATACCCTTAAAACCTCATCCCCAAACTGAAAACCCTCATTGTCGAAAATCCCTACACCCTCAGCCATAAAAATAATAAACCTTAATCTTGAAAAAACCCTAAATCCCTCATCCCCTTAAACCCCAAAATCATTAGCCCCAAAAAACCCAAATCCCACATCCCCAAAAAACCCTAAACCCTTAGCCGGAATACCCCCTAAACCATTATCCTTAAATACCCCTAAACCCTCAACTACAAAAATAAACCTGAAACCCTAAACCCCAAAATACCCTTATCACTAATCCCCGAAAACCCGTAAATGAAAAGCCCCATAAACCCTAAACCCTTATACCAAAAAAACCCTAAACCCCTTTACCCAAAAAACCTTAATACCCTAATCCTATAAAACAATAAACCATACTCCCCAAAAATCGCTAAACCATCAACTCTTTATAACAATAAACCCCAACCCCAAAAAACAATAAACCCTCATCAACAAAATAACCCTAAAGCCTATTCCCCCCAAACCCCTAAATCCTCATCCCAAATTTACAAAAAAAAAATTTTGTCCCCAAAAAATTCTAAAATCTCATCCAAAAAACCACTAAACAATTTACCAAATAAATATGAAACCCACAACCCCAAAAAAACCAAAACACACATCCCCAAAAACATTAAACCCTTTACCTCAAACCCATAAACCCTCATTCCAAAAAAATATTAAATCCTTATTTCCAAAAACATTTAAATTACCATCCCCAAAAGACCCTAAAACTTCAACCCCAGCATACCAAAACCCTTAGTCTAAAAACTCTTACACCATCATCCCCAAAAACCCCTAAAACATCATCCACCAAAACCATAAATCAAAAAAAAACATCTTCCCCAAAATAAAAGAAACCATGGGCCGCAAAAAACTAGAAACCCTCATCCCCAAAATGATAAACAATCATCCCCAAAAAAACCAAAACGATTATTCCCAAGAAACCCCAATCCCTGAAGCCCAAAAACTAAAAACCTTCATCTTCCAAAACCCCCAAACCATCATCACCAAAAAACCATAAACCCTAAACCCCAAAAAACACTAGAAACTCATTCCAAATATCCTTAAAAACTCATCCACAAAAATCCCAAAACCATCATCCCTAAAAATATATAATACCCCATCCCCCAAAACCCCAAAACCATCATCCCCAAAAAACCTAAACTCTCAACCCCAAAAACACCTTTTCCCTCAAAGCCAAATATCCCGAAACCATCCACCCCAAAAATCCAAAAACCCTCAACAACAATAATCCCTAAACCCTATATCCCCAAAACCCCAAAAACCTCATCCCCAAAACCCCATAACCATGACCCCAGAAAGCCCCTAAACTGTCACCCCAAAAAACAACTAAATATATATCCCAAAAAAATTACAAAATCTGTATCCCCAAAAAACCCTAAATCATTATCCCTAAACCCTGTAAATCCTCATCACAAAAAACCCCTAAACAAACATCCCTTGAAAACTCTAAACCCTTAATCCTAAAAAAATTAAACGCTTATCCCCCAAACCCATAACCATTCAAACACAAAAAAAAATAAACCCTTGGTCCCAAAAAAATCTTAAACCATCATCCCCCAAAACCCATAAACCCAAATCCCCAAAAAACAATAAACCCTCAACTATAAAATACCCTAAACCCATAGGATCAATAAAACCATAAAAAGTATTCTAAAAACCCCTAAATCCTTATCCCTAAAAATCCCTAAACCCTCATCACCAAAAAACCCTAAAATCCCATCAAAAAAGTCCCCAAAACCTAAATCCCCAACAAAACCAATAATTCCAGCCATTAAATCCATAATCCCTTATCCCCCAAATTACCTAAACCTTCATCCCCATAAAACCTAAATCATTATCCCCAAAATCCCTGAAACCCTCATCCTAAAATAATACCTAAATCATCTACCCCAAAAATCATAAACCCTCATTAACAAAAAAACCCTAAAAACTCTGACACAAATACCACTAAACCCCTAGCCCCGAAAATTATTTAACCCTCAACAACAAAACCCCCTAACCACTCAACCCCAAAAGGCCATATACCCACACCACCAAAAATCCTAAACCCTTAATCCCAAAACCCCTAAAACCTTATCTCATAAAAACCATAAACCCCCACCAACACAAAACCCTAAATCCTCAGACCCAAAAAACTCAAACCCTATTCCCCAAAACACCACAAACTGTAATCCCCAAAAGAACAAGAAATAGTCAACCACAAAAAACATAAAAAACCATAACCGAAAAACCCAGTACCCTCAACCCAAAATAACCTCATACCATTGGGCCCATAACCTCAAAATACTCATCATTTAAAATCCATAAACCCTTATCCCCCCAAAACCCCCATTCCTAAACAAAAAAACTAAACCCTCAGACACAAAAACCAATAAAACCTAATCCAAAAAAATCTAAACTCCCAAAAATTTAAAAACATCAAAACCAAGAAACCCCAACATCTCATCCAAAAAAATACCCAAACACTCTGCCCAAAAAAATCTATAAACCCTCATCCACAATACCCCAAACCATTAGCAAAAAAACAAAAAACTCCCAACACCAAAAAACCTTATTGCCTCACCCCAAAAAATTCCATGTCCCTCAGCCCCAAATAAAACAAAAAACCCTCAACCTGAAAAACGAAAAACCACCGTCACCAAAAAAACCCAAATCCTCATCCCAAAAAACCCCAAGCCCTCATTCCTGGAAAACCCATGAAACTCATCCCCAAAAACTGTAAACCCCCATCCACAAAATACCCCAAACACAGACCCAAAAAAACTGAAATCCTCATCCCTAAAAAACACTAATCCATCATCCCATAAAACTATAATCCCTATACAACATAAAAACCCATAGAAACATTCCAATAAAATCCAAAAACACTCATCCCCAAAAAAATGAAAACATCATTCCAAAAAACCAAAAATCCACATCCTCAAATAACACTATACCATGATCCACAAAAAACACTAAATATGTATCCCCCAAAACACAAGTATATCTTCCTAAAAAAATCACTAATCCTCATCCCAAAAATCCCTTGACCCTCATCCCTAATGTCCCAAAAAACACAACCCCAAAAAACACTAAACCCTAAAACCCAGAAAACCATAAATCCTCATAACCAAAAAACCATAACCACTTAGGCCTAAAAAACCAAATACCCTTAATATAGAAAATCACTAAAATGACAACCCATAAAACCCTAAAACATCATCACTAAAAAAACACTAAATTTTCTTCCCCAAAAAAACCTTAAACATGTAGCCTTAGAAAACAGTAAATAATCATCCCCAAATTATCCTAAAACCTTAATTGAAAAAAACACCAAACCATCGTCCCTAAACAACCTCAACCCCTCAGCCCTCAAAAATCAACAAATTTGTCCCCTAAAAACCCTAAATGCTCAGACACAAAAAAAACACTAAACATTCATCCCCCCAAAAAAATATAAACACTCATTCCTAAAAAAACTACACCCCTCAACACCAATAAACCATAAACCCTCATCCCCAACAAACCCTAAAACATTAGAACCATATAAACAAAAACTCTCAACCTCAAAAAAAATTAACCCATACCCCGAAAAAAATAAAAACCATCCAACCCAAATAACACTAAACCCTCATCTCCAAAAGACATTATTCCCTCATCCACAGTAAAACCAAAAATATAAACCCCAAAAACCCCTAAACCCTCATCCCAAAATACCCCTCAACCCCCATCCCAAAAAACACCATAAAACCTCTACCCAAAAAAACCCTAAAGCATAATCCCTAGAAACCCATAAACACTCAGGCCCAAAAACACCTAAACCATCATCCATAAAAAAACCAAAACCCTCAACACCAAAAAAACTCCCAACCCTCATCCCCCAAAATTTCTAAGCCATCATCCCCAAAAACCTAAACCCAAATCCAAAAAAATCCCTAAACCCTCACCCTAATATCCTTAAACACTTATCCCCAAAAAACTAGAAACCGTAACCCCAAAAAACCCTAATCCAAAGCCCAAAATTCCCTTAAACCCTCTCCCGGAAAAACCGTAAACCCACTTCCCCAAAAAAATCCCAAAATTCATTATCTTGAAAAAACTAAACCATCATGGCCAAAAAAATAATAACTCTCAGAACAAAAAAAACCCTCAAACCAAAAAAATATTAGACCTGGACCACCAAAAATACCAACCCCCCATCCCAAACAAACCCATAATCCTATTCCCCAAAACACCCTAAACCCTCAGCCTCAAAAATCAACCAAGAACTCAGACCCAACAAAAACTAAACCCTCAACCCAAATAACCCTAAATCCTCATAACCAATAAACCTTAAACACTGATCCCAAAAAAACATCAACCCACATCCCCAAAACACCATAAACCCACAACAGTAAATAACCCCAAACCCTCAGCCCCAAAAATCCTAAATCCTCATACCCAAAACACTATAAACACATCACCCCAAATTTCCCTAAACCCTGACCCCCCAAAATGCTGGAAACCTCATCTCCAAAAAATGATAAACCCTCATCCCCATGGAACTCTGAATCCTCAGCCCCAAAATACCCTACATCATCCTCCCAAAAAAACCCTATACCCTCAATCAAAAAAATCCCAAACACACATCACCAAAAAAACTCAAACCCATACCCATAAAAAAATGAAACCATCAACACCCAAAAACATGAAACCCTCATCCCCAAAAAACACAAAACCCTTAACCACATACAACCAGAACCCCTCATCCACAAAAAACCTCATATCCTCATCTGCAAAAAATCCCAAAAACTCTACCCCAAAAACCCAAAACCCGCAGTAAGAAAAAACCACAAACCCTTAGCACCAAAAAATCCCCAAACCCTCAGCCCTAAAAAATCTTAAACTCTTGGCCCTAAAAATATCTAAACCATCATCCGCAAAACCTACTAATCCCCTTGCCCCAAAAAAAACCCCCACCCCAAAAAAACCAAAATCCTTACCCCCAAAAAACCTAAACGACAAAACCCCCAAGAAACCCATATCCCTTATCCCCAATGAAACTAAAACTATCAACCTCAAAAGAACCACAAATACTCAGCTCCAACAAAAACCCTAAAACCTTATCCTTAAAGACATGAAACCATTTTATCCAAAAAATTCAATAAACCCTTAAACCCAAAGACCCAAAAACCCTCATCTGAAAATGGAAAAAATATCATCCAAAAAAACCCAAACCACTTCACCATAAAAACCCCCAAACCCTAATCCCCAAAAAACCCCAAACTCTCATACCCAAATAAACTCAACCCCTCATCCCCCAAAAAAAAACCCAAACCCTTTTCCCCAATTGAACTTAAACCACCATCTAGATAATACCCTATTCCCTTAGGCAAATGAATCCAAATAACCATATTCCTCATAAACCCAAAACCCCTATCCCTGAAAACATTAACCCTCAGCATGAAAAAATCTCTAAATATAAATCCCCCAAAACCCCAAACCCTAATCTACAAATAACCCTAATCCCTAAACCAAAAAAATCCAATCCCTCAAGACCAAAAAAAAATCTAACCTCTCATCCCCAAAAAACCATAAACACTCATCTCCCAAAACCAAAAACAATCATCCCCAAAAAAACCCAAAAACCTCATCCCCAAAAAACCCTAAACCCTTAACCCCATAAATCTCTAAAATCAAAGCCCTGAAAATACCTAATTCCATATCCCCAAAAAACCTAAACACTCAACACCAAGAAACTCTCCACCTTAATCCCCAAATAATCCTCACCCCCCTTTCCCCAAAAACCATCATCCCCCATAACCAAAAAAACTCTAAACCCTCATCCCCCCAATAGACCTAAACTCTTATCCCAAAAGAAACCAAAACCATCCTCCCAAATAGAAAAATAAAACATCAATAAAAACCCTCAACCCTTAGATGTGAGAAACCATAAACCTTATTCCCAAACAAACCATAAAACCGCAACCCATATATTAAAAAAAATCAACACTCTTCCCTACAAAACAACTCTAACCAATCAACCCCAAAAAACCCTTAACACTCACCTCAAAAAAACAATAAACCTCATCCCAAAAACCCATAATCCCTCTTACCCAAAAACAATCCCCAAAGCTTAGCCCCAAAAATCCCTAATCCCATAGCCCCAAAAAAACATAAACCCTTAACTCCAAAAAAACATTAAACAATTAACCATGAATAGCCATAAACCCTCAGCCCCAAAACCCTAAACCAACAGCCCAAAAAATCACACAACCCTCACCCCCAAATAAACCCTCAACCATTAGCCCCAATTTTACATAAATGCTTTGAAGAAAATTCCCTCAGCCATCAGATAAAAAATTATTAAACCTCATCCCTAAAAAAACCATAATCCCTCATCTCCAAAAAACTCCACCCCCATAGCCCCAAATTACCATAAACTTCCAAGCCCAGAAGACCCCAAACCCTCAGGCCAAAAAAACCCTAAAACCCGAACTCAAAAAAACCTAAACACTAAAAAACACAAAAACCTCATCCATATAAAATCCCAAAGAATCATCTCTAAACATCCCCAAACCCCGAGAAAAAATAAACACTAAAACCTCATTCCCAAAATAACAAAAAATATTAAACCAAAAAAACCCAAAACCCTTAGCTCCCAAAACCCTTAAACACTTTGTCTCAATAAACCCTAAACCATCCTACCCAAAATACCCCAAAACATAACCCCTATAAAACTCTAAACACTCATACTCTAAATACCCTAAACCCCAATCTCCAAAAATCCTTACAAACTCATCTTACAAAAAAAATCCCTCTGCCCAGAAAACCCTAATCCCTTAGCCATAAAAAACACTAAACCCCCATCCCCAAAAAACAAAAAACCCCCATACCCAAAAATCCTGCAACCATCAACCCCCAAAAAACCTAATCCATCATCCAAAAAAACCATTAACCCTCATCTCCAAAAAAACCTTCAACTGTCGATAAAAATAACCCTAAAACCTAATCCCCAGAAAACCATAATCCCATAGAACCTAAAAAACCATAAACCATCTGCCCCAAAATACCATTAAACCCTCATCCACAAGAAATATCAGACCCTCTGCTCAAAAAATGCAATCACTCAGCAATACAAAACACCAAACCCTCATCCCCAAATTTCTCATTACCATAAACCTTAAAAATAACAAAAACCCTTACAAAACAATTCCCCAACCCCCAAACCCAAAAAATCGTAGACCCTCATAAAAAAACAAAAAACTCATACCCAATAAGCCCTAAACCCCTATCCCCAATATCCTCTAAAACCTCATCCCCAAAAAACCCTAAACGTTCATCCCTAAAAATCTATAAAACCCCCATCCCGAGAAAAAATTAAATCCACATTCAAAAAAAACTCTAAACTCTTACCGCAAAAAAACCCTCATCCCTTAGCACCAAAAAATAATCAACCCGCACCCACAAAAAACTTAAACCGGTAAACCCAAAAAAAAACCCAGACCCTCATCTCAAAAAGAATCAAATACTCAACACCAAAAAAACCACAACCATAAATCCCAATAATACTTAAATCCTTATCCCAATGAATCCCTAAACACATTTCCCAAAAATTCCTAATCTTAACCTTAAATAGTCGTCAACCCTCATCCCATAAAAACTCTAAACATTCACCTAGAAAACCCTAATCCTTCATCCCCTAAAAAACTATTGATCTACATCTAGAAAAACCCCTCAACCCTTATCCCTACAACCCCATAAATGTCATCACTAAAAAATAATCAACCCTCATACCCAAAAAACATAACCATAATCCCCAAGAAACATTAAACCCTCATCCCCAAAAAATGTTAAACACTCATCCTCAGAAAACTCACCAACCCTATACCGTAAAAAACCCTGAAACCTTGTCCCCAAAAATACCATCAACCCCCAGACCCAAAAAAATACTCACCCCCCACCCTCCATTCAAAACCAAACCCTAAACTATCAATAGAAAAACCCAAAATCATCATCCTCAAAGAGCCCTAAACCCTCATCCACTAAAAATTTTAAATCTACAGCCTCAAAAAAAATTTAACCATCAACCCTAAAGAAGATCTAAACACTTAGCCATAGAAAACCCTAAAACCAAAAACAATAAAAACTAACTCCACCCCCCAAAACAACCCTAAACCTTAAACCCTAAAAAACTAGAAACCCTTATCCCCAAAAACCATAAATCTTGATCACCAAAAAATAAAGAAACTCTCATAACATTGAAACACAAAACCATAATTTCTAAAAAAACCAAAACCCCCATTCTAAAAAAACCCTAAACTATCCAAGCCTAATAACCCTAAACCCTATAATGCAAAAAAAGCCATAACTCCCATCCCAAAAAAAATACTAATCCCTCATCCCAAAATACCATAAGCCCTGAGGCCTAAAGAATCATCAACCCTCATCCCCAAAAAATCCGTAATATGACAACCCTGCTTTTATTACAAACTTAAACATGATTTATTACATAAAACATCACTTGATACAACAAAGAAGATCGAGAGGTTTAATTTATTTGGGGATCAGGATCATTACATAAAAACTTAAAACATGAAATACAACATATTTATTGAAAACTTCCTTTTCATGACCACTTCATTCCTTCGTACTTAGCATTGCATGGGATGACCTGAGGACATGGATAAGAAAAGGGTGAGCTATAAAACCCAGTGAGGGAATACACATGGAAAAAAATGAGGAGTAAAATACATGTTAGAAAATAGGTATATCAATAGATAATAAAAGAAACATGAACATATAGTCATGATAATGCATGATAATCATAACATGGAACTATGGCAACAACACTTAACATGGAACTAGCATGAGCCAAGGCTCATTGCACATAAAGCATGAGTAAACCCTCATTGCACATGAAGAATGAGTAAAACCTCATTGCACTTGAATTATCAAGAGTCAACACTCATTGAACATGAAGTATCATGATACTATACATTACCCAATGCATTGGAGCACTATAAGGGCACACCCTTCTTAAACATTTCATTTCATGCATAAGTGTGCCACATGGATCATAAAACATGGATTCATAAAACATAATCATTTATTCCACGATAAAGGAATGTGTAATTCATACATGAAACTTTGTAATCAATAAGTAAATGTGCATAAAGGTGGATACCCTTAATGGAGAAATGGGCATGGTATCCACTACACAATGGCATTGGCTTAGAAAAATCGGTGCGATTTCAGTAGCTTAACGGCGTGACATAAGAATTCATAAAAATGGTTGATGAGAGAGAAAGGGGTTCCTCATAATATTTACATGTAATTGACAGTAATTAGGTCATATAGACACATGTCCCATCAATTGTAATGGAATTTATATTCACGATACAAAAGTATTGCTTGAATGTAAAGGAGGAGAGAGAAGTTCCTTTCGGAATTTTGGCACAATAACGGGTGTACACGGGAGGCATTTAATGAGAGAGAAAGGGGTCTCCCATCATTCAAAAAATAGGAGGGAAGTATGGGGGAGGTGTGAAACCATATCCCAACATTCATAATTTAAATTAAAAGGGCAATACAACTTAATTAAAATTTACAAAAATGAGAAAGGAAGAAAAAAACCCTTACTTGGAAGTGTGCTTCCAAAGGATAGAGAGAGGCTTGTGAGAGGATTGTTGGGATCTTGGGGCACTATGGGAGGATTATAGAGAGAGTAGGGAAGATTTTGGACGAACTTAAAGGGCTTTGAGTGAGGAGGAAGTGGGAGCTTCGGTGGGTTTATATAGGAAAGGTGAGGGAATTCTTTATTATTTAGGTTTGGGGCCCCTTATATTAAATTAATCCAAACCACAAACCATCCCATGGTTTCTGCCCATGGTTTTTGGAAAATGGAAGAGGATAAAATTATTTTATAATTCCAAAGTCTGAACTTCTTAAAATATTAGAATTGCTTATGTGGAGGTGAGTCACACTCCCATGGAAATTAATTTAAAAAGGAAAGGTGTTTAATAAGTCTTGAGGGGTCCATTAATGCTTTGAAAAGTAAGTCAAACAAACCCAAAATAACATTATTTTATTGGTAAAACATATATTGGCCGAACATAAGGATTATATTATTTTATTACATCACTATTGGGTCATTATGATGTCATAGAACACATTATATATTTAAACTGTATTTAATTTTTACCCAGAAATTTGACTGTCTCAGAAAATTATGAAAAATTCACCGTTGGATAATTTTGAAGTCCTGATTCCAAAAATAACATTTATTTTATATAAATAATTTTCTAAATATGTGAATTTTCACTTTTAAAATAAAAACCGATATTTATCGAAAATTCACGGGTTTTGACAGAAATGGCTTTCGAACCTTAATAAAAATTTTAATTGCATTCATAAAATTATAAGATCATTTATATTTAATAAAAATTAATTTAGTAATAATTTTATTATTTTATTAAAATATTATTTTATTAAAAAAATACCTTAATTTAATAAAATAGATTTTTTTAATTAAATAATAACTAAAAACACCATTTGTATTTTAAAAAAACTAATTACAATGTATCAAATATGACAAGAAATTATATTCCTTATTAAATACCAAAATAATGTACATGAACATAGTACTAATTATTTGTTACATAACCCCTTAAAACAGCTGCATAAGACCTAAGGGTAAGGTGTGCGATGCTGACAGACTCTTGGGGTGGCTAAGATAACATCACACGAGTGGTAATTTCAATAAACTTTCACTTTTACCATAGACGGTCTTGTTTGAGCTTGAAATGATGAAGCTCAGCTTGGTCTTGGTCAAGAGTGAAGCCCAAGGATGCCACCTCTTTTCCGAGCTCCGAAAAATGGGCTTCGTATGGAGAAATTCTACTGGATGAGGCCATCGCTTCTTTTTTCTGAGTAAATTGAATTTGTTAAAGTCCTATATTTATACTAATCTTGTTATCACTATTAAACGGCTATATTAGCAACGATCAAAATTCTTAACATAAAACCAATGAATATGAAACTTTATATAAACATAAAGAGACATTTAATTAGATCAAGAGGGATTTCCCTTAATGAAACTTTGGGTCGTTACAATATTCCCCCCTTAAGAAATTTCTCCCTCGAAATTTTCCTTTTCCCACACTAAAACAAATGTGGGTAACTCAGCTTCATCATATCCTCCGACTCCCAAGTTGCTTCTTCAAACTTTTGGTTTCTCCACAACACCTTGACGAGGGGCATTGTCTTATTTCGTAGAACTTTTTCTCTATGATCTAAGGTCTTCACTGGTTTCTCCTCATAAGAAAGATCATCTTCCAATTGTACCACCTTGGAAGATAGTACATGTGAAGGGTCCGGTATGTACTTCATTAAGAGGGATATATGAAAGACATCATGTACTTTGGCCATGGAAGGTTGAAGTTCTAGTCGATAGGCCATAGCCCCGACACGATCAAGAATCTCGAAGGGGCCTATGTACCTTGGACTTAACATCCCTTTCTTTCCAGACCTCATGACCTTCTTCCATGGAGATATGCGTAGAAAAACCATGTCTCCAACTTTAAACTCAAGGTCTTGTCGACGATTATCTGCATAACTCTTCTGTCGACTCTGAGCTTCCTTGATATGATGCTGAATGGTTTTTACCTTCTCCACCATTTCCTCGACCATTTCTGGTCCAAGAAGCTTACGTTCACCGACCTCATCCCAACAGACCGGTGTTCTGCACTGTTTCCCATACAGGGCTTCATATGGTGCCATTTGGATGCTCAAGTGGAAACTGTTATTATAAGAGAACTCTACTAGGGGATGATATTGATACCATCCTCCCTTAAAGTCCATTGAGCATGCTCTCAACATATCCTCAAGTGTTCGGATAGTCCTCTCAGATTGGCCATCAGTTTGAGGATGATAGGCCGTACTGATGTTCAGCTCAGTATTCAGAGCATGTTGAAGACTCTTCCCAAACTTAGAGGTGAATCTTGGATCTCGGTCAGACACAATAGATAGTGGTACTCCATGCAACCTTACCACTTCCCTGATATATATCTGTGCCAGTTGATCCAAAGAGAAATCCTCTCGAATAGAAATGAAGTGTGCAGTATTTGTAAGACGATCCACAACAACCCAGATTGCATTGTTTCCTTTGGATTTCCTTGGAAGTCTGGTGACAATGTCCATGGTGATGTTCTCCCATTTCCATTCTAGTATGGGAAATGGTTGCATCATCCCCTTAGACTTCTGCCTCTCTGCCTTCACTTTCTGACACACCAGGCACTTTGATGTATATTCAGTGATCTCCTTCTTCATATTATCCCACCAAACGTTTTCTCATAGATCTCGATACATCATTGTGCTCCCTGGGTGAATAGAGAAATTTGAACTATGTGCATCATCCAAAAGTTCCTTCTTCAGCTCCGGATTTGATGAAACACGTAGTCTTTTCCCAAACCGCACAATTCCTTCTTCATTAACATTAAACTCCGAGGACTTCCCCTTTTTGATAGATTCCACTTTTTATTGAATTCCCACATCATCCTTTTGAGAATCCTTTAACCTCCCCAAAAGAGATGGTTGAGCAATCATTTGTGAAAGGATTGATGATGTTCCCTTCTCTATAATTCCCATGTCCATCTTTATCAAGTCTTAGAATATTGGATCCTTCTCAATTCTCATCATAGATATAATTGTTGGGTCCTTTATACTTAGGGCATCTTCCACCTTGTTTGCTTTCCCAGGGTGGTAATGTATTGAACAATCATAATCCTTGATGAGATCTATCCATCTTCTCTGGCGCATATTAAGCTCTTTCTGTGTGAATATATATTGAAGACTCTTGTGGTCAGTATATATCTCACATTTCTCTCCATAGAGATAATGCGGCCGGATTTTCAAGGCAAAGATCACAGCCGCCAACTCTAGATCATGTGTTGGATAGTTTCAATCATGGATTTTCAACTGCCTTGAGGCATAGGATATCACTTTATCATTCTGCATCAGAACACAGCCTAAGACCTTCTTCGAGGCATCACTGAATACCACAAAAGGTCCCCACTTGTGGGTAAAGTGAGCACGGGCGTATTGATAAGCCTCCTTTTAAACTCCTTGAAGCTTTCTTCACATTCATCACTACAAGAAAACATTATTCCCTTCTAGGTTATATTGGTAAGAGGGTTGGACAATCGTGAGAAATTCCTCACAAATCGTCGATAATATCCAGCTGACCCCAAGAAGCTACGGATATCCGTTACTGATGTTGGCCTCGTCCATCCCTTAATTGCATCTGTTTTAGAGGGTTCCACAGATATCCCATTTCTTGTGATGATATGGCCCAATAATGAGACCTCCTTCAACCAGAAATCACACTTGATGTAATTTTCATAGAGCTTCTCCTTGCACAAAGTCTCTAGTAAAGTTTTTAAATGCTCCTCATGATCCTCCTTGGTCTTGGAGTATATTAGAATATCATCTATAAAGACTACCACAAAATTGTAATGGTAATCTCTAAAGACTCTATTAATCAAGTCCATGAAGATTTTTAGAGCATAGGTGAGTCCGAAAGTCATTACTATGAATTCATAGTGCCCGTATCTTGTACGAAAAGCAGTCAAGGGGACATCTTCCTTCTTCGCCTTACTTGATAATATCCTGACCGCAAGTCCACCTTGGAGAAGTATTGTGCTCCACGCAGCTGATCAAACAATTCATTGATTCTTGGGAGAGGATACTTGTTCTTTATCGTGATTTTGTTAAGTTCACGATAATCGATGCAAAGCCGCATTGACCCATCCTTCTTCTTGACGAAGAGGACTGGTGCACCCCATGGTGAAGCACTTGGGCATATAAAAACTTTATCCAGATTCTCCTGTAATTGTTTCTTCAGCTCTTCAAGCTCAACAACATCTATTCTCTATGGAGTCTCGGATATTGGTAGTATAAGAACCCATACTTTACATACATGGTTAATACATCAAAATTGAAGCATACTTATTACAACATATAACAAAACCATGAAAGGACCTTATAGGTATAGTGTCTTTACAAACTGGGAAACATAAACAACTGGTTCATAAAGCATCTACACTATCTCCCATTTATTTCATCATATCTATAGTCCCTTTTTGACATATCTTACTTAATACCCTTCTTCCTGAACTGGGGAAAGAAAATATACAAAAGGGTGAGCTCAAATGCTCAGTAAGGGTAAACAAAAGAAATATCAATCACATCAAAATAAAAACATAACATTTTGGAAATCTTACCCTGCAAAAGAGATCATAATTTCATAACATGGGATAAATCATGGTAGTGAAATGTAATCTCGATAATCATAACATAAAACATAAAACTTTGTGTCATGCACACATAATCATATAGAATCATTTCTTATTAGTCAAGACTCATTGCCAAGACTATCTTAGTGGACAAAGTCCATTTATAAACCGAGTTCACTCCTCGTTTTAGTCCTGTTTTACTGAACCGGTTTAACCTGCTGTTCCAGCCATGTCTATCTCATGAGATATAAAATATTTACCCAATGAATTGTAGGGATATATAGGTCCCACCCATCTCATAATGATACCATTCTTATGTGTGCCACAAAATCATAAATCATACATCATTGCATAACTCATGTAATAAAAATGGGATTCTTAAACAACATGACATCATAAAACAATTCATATAAGATAAAATAATTCATAAAAATAATTCCATCACAAAATAATAAAATCAATTTAATAATAGGGATAGAAACAGAACCATATATTATCTTAGATGGAAAATAATTTTGATAAAACACTTGAACTCCATTCTTGAGTAAAATATCCTTTCTACTTCAAAAACATTTTCCTTTCTTAACATGTCATACAATTTTAAACTAAAAGAAGTTGATTAAAAATAAACTTGAAAACTTGTAAAGGAAGCTTCTTGGGAATAATGTTTTAAAAATCCATTCATGCCGTATAAGTTAAAAAAACATTCTTCTCGTACTTTTGTCGAAAAATTCAAAAAGTACCTCGTATGAAAAACGACAAAAGATTCCTTTCATATCTTTAACTAAAAACTCACCAAAGGGTAAAATTGGATTTAAAAACTTTTAGGTGGATGTAAACTATATTACATATTGAGTAAACATGGATTTGGATGATCAAATACACCCCAGTAAATTCTGAAGTATAAACAATCTCGGATAAAAACTGAGATTGCGAGATTTTCCCTTACCTTAGGTCCGATTTGCTTCGTAAGTGTCTGAACCTCCTTTATAATGATTTAAATAATGTTATTGACTTATTTCAGAATTATACTTATTTTTATGATATCATATATGGTCATATTCTTAGCTTCTTATTAGTAATATTTCATTACTACTTGTTATTCGGGTGTTTATTACTTTTTGTTCTTATGCGTGTTTTGTCGAATAAATTCTTATTTTTCTTTTTAGGTTATAGATACCTCATTTATAGAATGGTATTAGTGTAATATATATAATATTCATTCATTCAATTAATTTATATAATCATTATGCAATGAAGATCATGTAGAACGAGTCGCATCACATCGTGGAGACGGTATTCCGTACGTACGCACGAGCGATGATATCGTTCCCATGATCATGGAATTGTATTGGAGTGTATATATACTATTTCAGAATAAATATAACTTTCCAATAATCATATATAGTCATTATTTACACCATTATACCCATCCAAGTAAGGTGGTGGTGGAAAATAGATTACACCACGGCATGGAGACGGTATTCCGTACGTACGCACGCGCGGTGATTTCGTTTTTCGTAGGATGGATAGATGGTGAAATAGGGTTGTTTCATACATATAATAACATATCAGTATATGAGTGATACTGATGTTATGAATTCTTAATGAAACAACTAAAGAAGAAGAAGTGGAAGAAGAAATAAATTTGAAAGAATCGGTAACGGACATTACCTCTTCTTTGAAGCGCCTCTTTGAGATCTCATCTTAGGGAACTAAAATTGGTCTTTTAAGAAGACCAGGACCTCTAGGATGTTTCTAGGGAAGTGGAGAGGAGATATTTTCAGGGTTTGGACGATCTTGAAGGCTCAAAGTGGTGTAAGGAAGAGAGGGAGGAGGTACCCTTTTATAAGGGAGGAGAGGGGCACCTTTGGAATAACTAAAAATATTATTTAATTATAAAGTCAAATTCGGTTTTTAATAGCTCCAAATTGATATATTTAGAATATAAGGTGGGGATGGGTATAAATCCTCCCATCCAATATAATTTAGACAAGTTTAGGTATCAATTTTAAACTTATCATTTAGATTTAACGTTAATTTAGATAATTTAACTTTTACCGGGTCTTCTTGTTTTCTTACACTATAAGGTTAATAAACATACTATATCAAGAAAAACGAACCCAATGTTGTTTATTATTAATATATATAACCTTATCTAAGTCATTTGTCCCAACCTTAGATTTTTAGAAATAAAATAACAATTAATAATATAGTATTTGTTTTAAAACAAATTATGTCAATTTTGACACTATTTGGTAATTGTTTTTTGTGAAAATCATAACAGATTTATTAGTTCAAAAAATTTAATTAAATCAATAATAACATGTCATAATAAAATATAAAATTATTGGAGTTCATAAAAAGTCTCAAATTACATTTATTTGGGTATTTATAACATCAATTATGTCAATATTTCATTAATAAGATAATTATTTCATCATCATTGTGTCATAAATAAATTAAATTATTTAATGTTTAAAAATTATAAATAAAATACCATTATGTTGTAAATCTTTTTATATTTCTAATGAATATTTATGGTCGAATTTATCTTATGTATAACTCTATATTAAAAATTATTTAGTTATTAAACATTGATTTTAATTATTTTAACCCTTCTTTAAATAAATTGATAATAAATGTCCTAATCTAATCCAAGTGGGCCTAAATGGTCATATTTTATTCCAAAGGTTGTTTTTGGTCAAATTACACTTATCCAATAGAATTAGGACATGTGTTAGGGTAATAATAATAACACTTTTACCCTTAATTACCCTATTTACTTTTAACCGTGGTAAAAAAAGTAAAAAGTTATTATTCACCAAAAATTATTTTCATCTCATTGAACCACATTTTAGTCCTTTATATTAACCGTGTCTCTTGTATTTTCTAAATTTTACTCACAGAAGCGGTAAAATTAAGTTTTATGAAAAAATTAGTTTTTTTAACTACCACTTAGTGGTTTCACTATTCATCAAAAAATGAAAGTTTCCAGAAAAATACCAAAAATTAGGCCTACGATATATATGATATTATGAATTCAAAAATGATGTTTATTTTACCAAATTCAAAACATATCAGTTACATTAACTAATTTAGAAATTAATTCTCATCGTCAAAACAAATAGCGTGTTTTTAAAAGATAATAACTATCAAAAGATTGACACTTGTTTATGTCTGGTCTAAATGTGAAATTACATCCAATGAACTACATTTTATTAAATTGTAAAAATATATTCTAAATATACTTTAAAACCACTCAAATTAATAATTTATCACTATTAATTATTTCAATTAAAAAAGTTGTTTTTAATTAAAATTTTGTAATTTTCACTATTCATCAGAATATGAAAGTTATCCGAAAAGTACCAAAATTTTACCCTAAGCTAATTTTGATATTCTGAATCCAAAAATGAAGTCCATTTTGAAAAATAAAATTTAAAAAATTTCAAAAAGTGGTTATTACTATTCATAACGGCTAGTTTTAATAATATTTTAATAGCATATCGTTGTTTATTGAAACTCAGTATTGCGTACGACGCAAGCTATTGAGGAAGGCCACGGTTGTGTGTAAAGCAAGCCAAGATAGTGTTGTGTGTAGTGAAAGATTCCTTTGATGATTTATATAACATAAAAACAAAATATTTCTCATAAAAGTCTCGGGTGTTACATTATACCCCCCTTAAAATGAATTTCGCCCTCGAAATTCTTCACTTTGTAATAAAAAGATGAGGATAACTTTCCCTCATCATATCCTCAAGCTCCCATGAAGCTTCTTCTAATTGGTGGTTCCTCGATAAAACATTCACCAATCGAGTGGTCTTGTTTCGTAGGACTTTTTCGCTGCGATCCAGAATCTCTATCGGTTGTTCTTCATAAGAAAGATCTTGCTCCAGCGGTACAACTTCTGAGCTGAGTACATGTGAAGGATCAGGTATGTACTTTATCAGGAGAGATTCATGGAACACATCGTGAACTTGAGAGAGATTCGATGGAAGCGCCAATCGGTAAGCTACCTTTCCAACACAATCCAGTATTTCGAAAGGACCGATATATCTAGGGCTCAACTTCCCCTACTTTCCAAATCTCATGACCCTCTTCCAGGGAGATATTCGTAAGAACACTTTATCACCCACTTCAAACTCTAGGTCTTTTCTTCGGTTGTTGGCATAACTTTTCTGTCGACTCTAAGCTCCTCTTATGTGTTGTTGAATAGATCGGACCTTTTCTGCCATCTCATCAACAAGATCAGGTCCTAATAGCTTTCTTTCCCCAACTTCATCCCAGCAAGTTGGAGTCCTGCATTTATTTCCATAGAGAGCTTCATAAGGAGCCATCTGAATACTGGAGTGAAAGCTATTATTATAATAAAATTCCACCAAAGGTAGGTGTTGATACCAACCACCTTTGAAATCCATAGAGCAAGCTCTCAACATATCTTCTAGAGTTTGAATTGTTCTCTCGACTGACCGTCTGTTTGAGGATGATAAGCAGTGCTGAAACTCAACTCTGTATCCAGAGTATGCTGAAGAATTCTCCAGAACTTTGAGGTAAATCTCGGATCCCTGTCAGATATAATAGAATGTGGTACTCCATCCAATCTTACCACTTCCTTTACATATATCCTGGCAAGCTGATCCAGAGAGAAATCCTCTCTAATATCAATGAAGTGTGAAGACTTTGTAAGATGATCAAATATGACCCAGATAGCATTATTGCCTTTGGATGTTTTAGGAAGTCCTGTGACAAAGTCCATAGTGATGTTTTCCCATTTCCATTCGGGTATGGGTAATGGTTGTAACATCCCCTTAGACTTCTGTCTCTCAGCTTTAACTTGCTGACAAACCAAGCATCGAGAGAAATATTCAGAAACATCTCTTTTCATGCCATCCCACCAGAAGTACTCTTTCAGGTCCCTATACATCTTCGTGCTTCTAGGATGAATAGAGAATGAAGAACTATGAGCCTCATCCAGCAGCTCCTTCTTTAATTCTGAAATGGGAGGAACACAAACCCGATTCCTGAACTTTATTATCCCATCACAATCAAGGTTGAATTCAGGAACATTTCTCACCTTCTTTTGTAACTCGACATCTTCTTTCTGTGCCTCTTGAATCTTCACATGTATAGATGGTTGAACATTCATTTGAGAAAGATAAGATTTATCCCCTTCTATTAAAATTCCAAGATCCATCCTTTGTAAATCCATTAATATTGGATATTTTGTGATCCTCATCATGGATAAGCTAGCATGGTCTTGTCAACATAATGCATCTGCCACCTTGTTTGCTTTCCCAAGGTGGTAATGAATTGAGTATTCGTAATCCTTAATCAGTTCCAACCATCTTCTTCGGTGCATATTCAGCTCTTTTTTTATAATATACTTTAAACTTTTATGATCCGTAAAAATATCACACCTTTCTCCATAAAGATAATGCCTCCAAATCTTTAATGCAAAGATTACCACAGCTAACTCCAAATCATGTGTTGGGTAATTTTTCTCATGGATTTTCAACTATAGTGAGGCATAAGCTATCACCATATCATTTTGCATAAGAACAAACCCCAGCCCCTTCTTGGATGCATCACTGTAGATCACAAACCTTTCTCCACTACAAGGCAGTGTGAGCACAGGTGCACTGGATAACCTTCTTTTCGACTCCTTGAAATTCTCTTCACATTCCTCCGTCCAAACAAACTTAACTCCTTTCCGAGTCAACCTGGTGAGTGGATTAGATAATCGTGAAAAATCTTTCACAAAACGTCGATAATATCCAGCCAAACCAAGAAAACTTTGGATCTCAGTTACTTTTGTTGGTCTCGACCATCTTTCGATAACCTCTGCTTTTGCTGGATCCACAGATATCCCCTCTTTTGAGATTATGTGACCCAAAAATGAAAATTTTTGAGGCCAAAATTTACACTTGTTAAATTTGGCATAAAGCTTCTCCTTTATCAGGGTCTTTAATATAATTCTCAAGTGATCTTCATGTTCTTCCTTGCTCTTTGAATAAACAAGAATATTCTCTATAAAGACTACCACAAACTGATCAAGATAGTCTCTAAAGTCTCTATTCATCGGATCCATGAAGATAGCAGGGGCATTAGTAAGACCAAATGGCATCACTATAAATTCATAGTGTCCATACCTTGTACGGAAAGCCGTCTTTGGTATATCCTCCCTTTTGACCCTTAATTGATGATACCGCGAACAAAGATCAATCTTGGAAAAGTATTGAGCTCCGCATAGTTGGTCAAATCAGTCATCAATGCGCAGGATAGGATATTTGTTCTTGATAGTGATCTTGTTATGTTCTCGATAATCAATGCAGAGTCTCATTGATCTATCTGTCTTTTTAACAAACAGAACAGGTGCTCCCCAAGGTGATGCACTAGGGCGTATGAATCCCTTATCAATATTCTCTTGGAGTTTCTTCTTCAATTCCTAAAACTCAATTGGGGCCATTCTATAAGGTGTCTTTGATATAGGCAAAGAACCTGGTATGAGTTCTATTGAAAACTCAACTTCACGATTTTGTAGAAGACCCAGTAATTCCTCCAGAAAGACATCATCAAACTCCTGTACAATGGGCATATTATTAATTTTGAGTTTCTCACCAACCATTTCAGATAAATAACCCTCATTTAGTGGAATCAAGACCCATAAGATGGATGAAATTTCCACTGGAAGGTTATGTTCATCCTTGCATTGATAGATGATCATAGATTGATCTGGAATATGAAATGTGACTTCCCTTCTTTGGAAATTGATATGAGCTCCATATAAATAAATCCAATCCATGCCAAGAATCACATCAAATTCCACTATAGGAAGGATCACAAGATTTGAAGGAAGCACTTTCCCACAAACTTTAATCGGGGAAGAATTATATACTTTTGATGCGAATGTTGTGACATTAGGTGTTGTCATAGCTAACTCAACATCTAATTGTTGAGGTAATACGGTGATACCCTTAGAAAAATCTTCATAAATAAAAGAGTGGGTGGATATAGAATCGAATAAAACATTTGCTACTTTAGAGTGGATGGTAAGTGTACCTTTCACCACATCGTTATCGTACTCCACATTGCTGATAGAAATTGCATGTGACTTTCCTTTGTATTTAGCCTTAAGATTTTGTTGATGTCGATCCTCAACAACAACCCTTGGATTACGGCATTTATTAGCATAATTCCCCATCTCCTTGCACTTGAAACATTTAAGTGTATTAGGTTCATTCTGTGTGTCCCTTCCTTTGTTTGCGTCATTAGACATCTTATTCCCATCATTGCGGCATTAAAATGCCCGATGACCTTCCTTCCCACATTTGAAACATTTACTTGTCCCTTTAAGACAACTCCTGCCATGTTTCTTTCCACACTTTGGGCATAAGGGAAATATCATCTTCTTTTTAGTGTGCTCTTTATATTTTCCTTTGAATTCCATTTTCCTCTTCTTATCAAACCCATATGACTGATGGGTTACTCCAATCTCCATCTCAACTTTGAGATCACATCGAATGATTTCCTCATAGATATTGAAGTCCCTTATGGATAAGGCCCTTTTAAGACTTGGTTTTAATCCACTACAGAATCGATCGATCTTACTCTCAGGTTGGATAATAATACCAGAAGCGTACCTTGAAAGTCTTGTAAAATTTGCTTCATAGGTACCAACAGATTCATCATCCTTTTGCTTTGGTTCAAGAAACTCTTTCTCCGTCTTTGTTCGGAGAATACGAGGGAAGTACATATTGAAAAATAAGTTCTTAAACTCGTCCCATTCCACGGACTCAATTTCATCCCTTTGCCTCGTATTCTTAATAAGATTCCACCATTGATCAGCATCTCCTTCCAAACGATACACTGCTAGGATAACTTTTTCATGTTCAGAACATTGAAGAACTGAAAATATCTATTTAGTAGTACTAATCCATTGTTCAGAAACTAATGTATCAGTAGACCCACTGAAAGAAGGTGGATGCTGCCTCATGAAGGATTCAACAGAATGTTGCTCCTTCCTTTGCTCGTTTGGAATTCCTGCATGATTCATAGCTTGAGAAAGTTGTGTGAGCATGGCTACAAGATTTTTCATTCTAGCTCCCATAACGTTTGGTTGCTTAGGGAAACAATAATTGCATTGCCCGTCGCATTCCACATTAACATGGTTTCTTCAGGTTCCAGCCAATGACTAAAACCAAGAATAATAGTGTGAGAAACACTAATTATAATAGGAAAACCACATAATCAAGAGTAAAATTTCACACTTAAGGTCTTATCCTAGTTTATTCATGGTCATTTCTAAAACACTATGATTGTGTTCTATGCTTAGAATTATCCTTAGGGTTCTTACTAAGGCTTTCACATCCTAGTTTCCAAAGGCTGACTATACCTTTCCTCTGATACCAACTATAACAACCCATACGTTACATACATGGTTAATACTTAAAAATTGAAGCATACTTATTACAACATATAACAAAACCATGAAAGGACCGTATAGGTATAGTGTCTTTAGAAACTAGGAAACATAAACAACTGGTTCATAAAGTATCTACACTGTCTCCCATTTATTTCATCATATCTATAGTCCCTCTTTGGAATATCTTACTTAATACCCTTCTTCCTGGCCTGGGGAAAGAAAAAATACAAAAGGGTGAGCTCAAATGCTCAGTAAGGGTAAACAAAATAAATATCAATCACATCAAAATAATAACATAACATTTTGGAAATATTACCCTGCAAAAGAGATCATAATTTCATAACATGGGATAAATCATGGTAGTGAAATGTAATCCCAATAATCATAACATAAAACATGAAACTTTGTGTCATGCCCACATAATCATAGAGAATAATTTCTTATTAGTCAATACTCATTGCCAAGACTATCTTAGTGGACAAAGTCCATTTCTAAACCGAGTTCACTCCTCGTTTTAGTCCTGTTTTACTGAACCGGTTTAACCGGTCGTTCCATCCATGTCTATCTGATGAGATATAAAATCTTTACCCAATGAATTAGAGGGAGATATAGGTCCCACCCATCTCATAATGATACCATTCTTATGTGTGCCACAAAATCATAAGTCATACATCATTGCATAACTCATCTAATAAAAATGGGATTCTTAAACAACATGACATCATAAAACAATTCATATATGATAAAAGAATTCATAAAAATAATTCCATCACAACATAATCAAATCAATGTAACAATAGGGATAGAAACAGAACCCTATATTATCTTAGATGGAAAATAATTTTGATAAAACACTTAAACTCCATTATTGAGGAAAATATCCTTTCTACTTCAAAAACATTTTCCTTTCTTAACATGTCATACAATTTTAAACAAAAAGAAGTTGATTAAAAATAAAATTGAAACATTTAAAGTAATCTTCTTTGAAATAATGTTTTAAAAATCCATCCATACCGTATAAGTTAAAAAACATTCTTCTCGTACTTTTGTTGGAAAAGTCAAAAAGTACCTCATACGAAAAACGACAAAAGATTCCTTTCATATCATTTACTAAAAACACACCGAAGGGTTAAATTGGATTTAAACAATTGTAGGTGGATGGAAACAATATTACATATTGAGGAAACATGGATGTGGATGATAAAATACACCCCAGTAAATTCTGAAGTATAAACAATCTCGGATAAAAATTGAGATTGTGAGATTTTCCCTTACCTTAGGTCTGATTTGCTTCATAAGTGTCTGAACCTCCTGTATAATGATTTGAATAATGTTATTGACTTATTCCAGAATCATACTTATTTTTATGATATCATATATGGTCATATTATTAGCTTCTTATTAGTAATATTTCATTACTACTTGTTATTCGGGTGTTTATTACTTTTTGTTCTTATGCGTGTTTTGTCGAATAAATTCTTATTTTTCTTTTTAGGTTATAGATACCTAATTTCCAGAATGTTATTAGTGTAATATATATCATATTCATTCATTCAATTCATTTATATAATCATTATTCAATGAAGATCATGTCGAACGAGTCTCATCACATCGTGGAGACGGTATTCCGTACGTACGCACAAGCGATGATATCGTTCCCATGATCGTGGAATTGTATTGGAGTGTATATATACTATTTAATAATCCATATCACTTTAAAATAATCATATATATTCATTATTTACATCATTATACCCATCCAGGTAAGGTGGTGGTGGAAAATAGATTACACCACGGCGTGGAGACGGTATTCCGTACGTACGCACGCGCGGTGATTTCATTTTCCGTAGGATGTATAGATGATGAAATAGGGTTGTTTCATACTTATAATAACATATCCATATATGATTGTTACTGATTTTATTAATTCATAAGTAAACAAATAAATAATAAGAAGTGGAAGAAGAAATAAAGTTGAAAGAATCGGTAACAGACATTACCTCTTCTTTGAAGCGCCTCTTTGAGATCTCCTCTTAGGGAACTACAATTATTCTTCGAAGAAGACAAGGACCTCTAGGATGTTTCTAGGAAAGTTTAGAGGAGATATTTTCAGGGTTTGACCAAGATTGAAGTCTCAAAGTGGTGTGAGGAAGAGAGGGAGAAGGTTCCCTTTTATAAGGGAGGAGAGGGGCACCTTTGGAATAACTAAAATTATTATTTTATTATAAAGTCCAATTCGGTTTTTAATAGCTCCAAATTGATATATTTCAAAGATAAGGTGGGGATGGGTCTAAATACTCTCATCCAATAGAATTTAGACAAGTTTAGGTATCAATTTTAACCTTATCATATAGATTTAACTTTAAGTTAGATAATTTAACTTTTACTGTGCTTTCTTGTTTTATTACACTATAAGGTTAATAAACTTACTATATCAAGCCCAAATAACCCCAAGTTGTTTATTATTAATATATATAATCTTATCTAAGTCATTTGGACGATCCATAGATTTTTAGGAATAAAATAACAATTAATAATATAGTATTTGTTTTAAAAACAATTTTATGTCAATTTTGACACTATTTGGTAATTGATTCTTGTGAAAATCATTACAGAATTATTAGTTCTAAAAAATTTAATTAAATCAATAATAACATGTCATATTAACATATAAAATTATTTTAATTCATAAAAATTCTCAAATTACATTTATTTGGGTATTTATAACATCAATTATTTCAATATTTCATTCATAAGATAATTACTGCATCATCATTGTGTCATAAATAAATTAAATTATTTAATGTCTAAAAATTATAATTAAAATAAAATTATTTTTTAAATCTTTTTATATTTCTAATGAATATTTATATTCTAATTGATCTTATGTATAACTCTATATTAAAAATGATTTAGTTATTAATCTTTGATTTTTACTATTTTAACCCTTCTTTAAATAAATTGATAATAAATGTCTTAATCTAATCCAAATTGGCCTAAATGGTCATATTTTATTCCTAAGGTTGTTTTTGGTCGAATTACACTTATCCAATAGAATTTGGACATGTGTTAGGGTAATAATAATAACACTTTTACCCTTAATTACCCTATTTACTTTTATCTGTGGTAAAAAAAGTAAAAAGTTACTATTCACCAAAAATTATTTTCTTCTCATTGAACCAAAATTTAGTCTTTGATATTAACCGTGTCTCTCAGATTTTTGAAATTATACTCACAAAAGCGGTAAAATTAAGTTTTATGAAAAATTCAGTTTTTTACCTACCACTTAGTGGTTTCACTATTCATCAAAAAATGAAAGTTTCCAGAAAAATACCAAAAATTAGGCCTAAGCTATATTAGATATTATGAATTCAAAAATGATTTTTATTTTACCAAATTCAAAACATTTCAGTTACATTAACTAATTTAAAAATTAATTCTCGTCGTCAAGACAAATAGCGTGTTTTTAAAAGATAATAACTATCAAAAGATTGACACTTAATTATGTTTGGTTTAAATGTGAAATTACATCCAATGAACAGCATTGTATTAAATTTTAAAAATATATTCTAAATATAATTTAAAACCACTCAAATTAATAATTTATCACTATTAATTATTTCGATTAAAAAAGTTGTTTTTAATTGAAATTTAGTAATTTTCACTATTCATCTGAATATGAAAGTTATCTGAAAAGTACCAAAATATCACCCTAAGCTAATTTAGATATTATGAATCCAAAAATGAAGTCCATTTTGAAAAATAATATTTAAAAAATTTCAAAAAGTGGTTATTACTATTCATAACGGCTAGTTTTAATACTATTTTAAAAGCATATCGTTGTTTAGTGAAACTCGGTATTGTGTACGACGCAAGCTATTGAGGAAGGCCGCGGTTGCGTGTAAAGCAAGCCAAGCTAGTATTGTGTGTATTGAAAGATTCATTTGATGATTTATATAACATATAAACAAAATATTTCTCATAAAAGTCTCGGGTGTTACAGGTAGCGCCCCTGGTATAAGTTCAATTGAGAACTCAACATCTCTTTTTGGAGGAAGACCAGGCAGTTCCTCAGGAAACACTTCAGTGAATTCCCTCACAATAGGCATTTCTTCAAGGATGGTTTCTTCCTTGGACTCAATCATTTGAGCCAGATACGCGTGCTCATAAGGCAGTAATATCCATGCTTGAGATGATGGAGCTAAAGGAGATTCATCTTCCTCCTGACACTTGTAAAGAATCGGGGGTCGATTCTCCATATAGAGTGTGATTTCCCTCTCTCGATAATTTATGTTGGCTCTATATAAAGAAAGCCAATCCATGCCAAGAATTGCATAAAATTCCACCCAAGGGAGTATGACGAGGTTTGCTGTGAAATTCAATCCACAGATTATAACAGGGGAGGACTTATATTCATGGGATGCAATGATTGCCCCATTTTCCGTACTCACCAACATCTATACTTCCATGATTTGTGGTGGTGCTGGGATTGTTCTACTAAACTTTCTAGATATAAAAGAATGCATAGAACCTGAATCCAAAAGTACGTTCGCTATTCTTGAATGAATAACTAGCATACCTGTCACCACTTCGTTGTCGGGGTTCACTTCGGCAGAAGTGATGGAAAAAGCTCTTCCTTACTGCCTTGGAGGTTGTTGGTTGTCTCCGAAAACCCTTGGATTAGGGCAATGATTTTAAAAATGACTCGATTATTTGCATTTTTAGCATTGAACAACACGTTGAGGTTCGAACGGAGCGTTCCTCTGCTCTGTCGCAGTCGTGGGTCTTTCTTGCCAACAGTTAACAGCTAGGTGCCCTTCTCTTCCACACCAGAAGCATTTTCTCGTCCCCTTAAGGCAATTTCCATGGTGCTTATTCCCGCACTTTTGGAAAGTGGGGTGCTGGATCTTCTTAGCACCGTTGGATTTAACCATCGGACCACCAGCATTGAATTCCACCTTATGCTTCTTGTCCCCATGATTCCCCTATGATTCCTCGATCTCCATTTCGACCTTGAGGGCACATCGGACAATTTCCTCATACCTGTCGAAGTCACGGATCGCTAATTCTTTCCGCAAGCTAGGCTTCAGTCCACCAAAGAAGTAGTCAACCTTGCATTTGGGGGTAACGACAAAGCCAGAAGCATATCGTTCAAGCCTTGTGATGTTTTCCCCGTACGCTCCAACAGATTCTTCATCGTTTTTTTAGGGAAAGGAAATCCCTTTCCATCTTAAGCCGGAGGGTGCGCGGAAAATATTTTTTGAAAAACATCTTCCAGAAATCCTTCCATTCCAACGCCTTGATCTACTCCTCAGGCTTCGTATTTTTTATCAACATTCACCATTGATCAGCTTCACCCTCCATACGATAGGCAGCCAGGAGAACCTTCTCTTGTTCAGAACATTGAATGATGGATATGATCTTTTCAATGGAGTTGATCCATTGTTCAGCGATCGTGGGATCGAATGACCAACTAAAAGTAGGAGGCCCTTGTCTCATGAAGCTCTCGATAGAGACTTGTTCTTTCTTAGGGGGGGTTGAATGTTTCTCTTGACCCATGTTTCTATTCAAAACATGCGTTAGCTGAGAGAGAAGTGTGACAAAGTTCGCGATTCCTTCTCCCATTGGATTGGGAATCTCATTAGTACAATCATCACACTGATCTTCACAACGATTTTTAGCCCGAGACCTCCTATTACCGGCCATTGGCTTGAATAAAAGTAATGTTAGGGGTAGCACATAAAGATTAATCCAAAGACAAAAGTTGATGACTTATAAATAAACTTTCATTTCCTTACTCACGAGTCTATATGCTTCAATCTAGGATTTTCATGATCTAGTTTCTAACATATATTCTTAGGGGCATTTTTTCCCTTAATAAGGGTTCATACTAAGATTGTGAATTTATCAAAACATATCCCCTGGGAGCTTCGTAACAAAGAGTTCAGCATGGCCTGTTGTTGTGGACCAGTTCTCATTCGAGTCTAGCTCAAAACGGTATTTTCGGGTTTTACCCCTAGGATACATTTGTGCCAGAGACGCCTCTACCTGCTCGTATCCAGACAGGGATATATTTTCTTGATAACCCACTTAATCAATACTCACCAAAACTTAGGGACTTTTTTATTGTACTTAGTCTTGTATCTAAGGCTTTACTAGGGTTTCCTAATCCCAAAAATAACTAAACCTATCCTCTAATACCAACTATGACAACCCTGCTTTTATTACAAACTTAAACATGATTTATTACATAAAACTTCACTTGATACAACAAAAAAGATCGAGAGGTTTAGTGTCTTTGGGGCTTAGGATCATTACATAAAAACTTAAAACATGAAATACAACATCTTTATTGAAAACATCCTTTTCATTACCACTACATTCCTTCATACATAGCATTTCATGGGATAACCTGAGGACATGCATAAGAAAAGGGTGAGTTATAAAGCCCAGTAAGGGAGTACACATGGAACAACATGAGGAGTACAATACATGTTAGACAATAGGCATATCAATAGAGCATAAAAGAAACATGAACATAAAGTCATGATAACGCATGATAATCATAACATGGAAATGTGGCAACAACACTTAACATGGAATTAGCATGAGCCAAGGTTCATTGCACATAAAGCATGAGTAAACCCTCATTGCACATGAAGCACGAGTAAACACTTATTGAACTTAAATTATCATGAGTCAACACTCATTGCACATGACGTATCAGGATACTATACTTTACCCAATGCATTGGAGTGCTATAAGGGCGCACCCTTCTTAAACATTTCATTTCATGCATAAGTGTTCCACATGGATCATAAAACATGGATTCATAAAATATAATCATTTATTCCACGATAAAGGAAAGTGGAATTCATACATGAAACTTTTTTATCAATAAGTAAAGGTTCATAAAGGTGGATACCCTTGATGGAGAAATGGGCATGGTATCCACTACACAATGGCATTGGCTTAGAAAAATCAGTGCGATTTCGACAGCGTAACGGCGTGACATAAGAATTCATAAAAATGGTTGATGAGAGAGAAAGGGGTTCCTAATCATATTTAAATGTAATGGAAAGTAAGGAGGTCATATAGATACATGTCCCAACAATTTTAATGTAATTTATATTTATGATACAAAAGTATTGCTTGAATGTAAAGGAGGAGAGAAAAGTTCCTTTCGGAATTTCGGCATAGTAACGGGTGTACATGGGAGGCATTTAATGAGACAGAAAGGGGTCTCCCATCATTCAAACAATAATAGGGAAGTATGGGGGAGGTGTGAAACCATACCCCAACATTCATAATTGAAATTAAAAGGGCAATACAACTTAAAGAAAATTGACAAAAATGAGAAAGGAAGAAAAAACCCTTACTTGGAAGTGTGCTTCCAAAGGCTAGAGAGAGGCTTGTGAGAGGCTTATTGGGAGCTTGGGGAACCTTGGGAGGATTCTAGAGAGAGTAGGAAAGAGTTTGGACGAACTTAAAGGGCTTTGAGTGAGGAGGAAGTGGGATCTTGGGTGGGTTTATATAGGAAAGGTGAGGGAATTCATTATTATTTAGGTTTGGGACCCCTTATATTAAATTAATCCAAACCACAAACCATCCCATGGTTTTTGCCAATGGTTTTTGGAAAAGGGAAGAGGAATAAATTATTTTATAAGGCCAAAGTCCGAAATTCTTAAAATATTAGGGTTTCTTATGTGTAGGTGAGTCACACTCCCATGGAAATTAATTTAAAAAGGCAACGTGTTGAATAAGTCTTGAGGGGTCCATTAATGCTTTGAAAAGTAAGTCAAAAAAACCCAAAATCATATTATTTTAATGGTAAAACATATATTTTCCGAACATAAGGATTATAGTATTTTATTACATCACTATTTGGTCATTATGATGTCATAAAACACAGTATATATTTAAACGATATTTAATTTTTACCCAAAAATTTGACTGTCTCAGAAAATTATGAAAAATTCACCATTGGATAATTTCGACATCCTGATTCCAAAAATAAAATTTATTTTATCTAAATAATTTTCTAAATATTTGAATTTTAACTTTTAAAATAAAAACCGACATTTATCGAAAATTCACGGGTTTTGACAGAATTTGCTTTCGAACCTTAATAAAAAATTTAATTGCATTCATAAAATTATAAGATAATTTATATTTAATAAAAATTAATTTAATATTATTATTATTATTTTATTAATATATTATTTAATTCAAAAATCCCTTAATTTAATAAAATAGATTTCTTAATTAAATAATAACTAAAAACACTATTTTTACTTTAAAAAAACTATTTACAATGTATCAAAATTGACGAGAAATTATATTCATTATTATATACAAAAATAATGTAAATGAACATAGTACTACTTATTTGTTACATAACCTCTTAAAACAACTGCATAAGACCTAAGGGTACGGTGTGCGATGGTGACAGACTCTTGGGGGGGCTCAGATAACATCGCTCGAGTGGTAATTTCAATAAACTTCCACTTTTCCCGTAGACGGTCACGTTCAAGCTTGACATGATGAAGCTCAGCTTGGGCTTGGTCAAGAGCGAAGCCCAAGGATGCCACCTCTTTTCCGAGCTCCGACAAATGGGCTTCGTATGGATAAATTCTAATGGATGAGGCCATTACTTCTTTTGTCTGAGTAAATTGGATTTGTTAAAGTCCTATATTTATACTAATCATGTGATCATTGTTCAACTGCTATATTAGCAACGGTCAAAATTCTTAACATAAATCCAGTGAAGTTTACACTTTATATAAACATAAAGAGACATTTAATTAGATCAATAGGGATTTCCATTAATGAAACTTTGGGTCGTTACACCTAATCCCTCGTCCCCCCAAAACCATAAACCATCATTACCAAATAACCCTTATCCCAAAAAATGTAGAGTCCCAAAGCCCAAAAAAGCAACGGAACCTCATTTCTAAAGAACACGTGAACTTCATCCCTCAAAAGACCTAAACCCTTATCCCTAAATGATCCATGATTGTCAACAACAAAAAAACTAGACCCTCATCACTAAAGAAACAGTAGACCCTCTTCCCTAAGAAACCCCAGACCCTTATCCCCAAAAACCCTAAACATCAGCAAAAATAAATTTAAACCCTTAGCCACAAGAAACCATTAACCCTTAGCCCAAAAAAATTCTAAAACATCATCCAAAAAAACCTAAACCCTTGACACCTAAATAATAATATACCCTCATCCCTAAAAAACATGAATCCATCAGCCTTGAAAAATTATAAACACTTTTGACCGCAAACCCCTAAATCATAGGACATGAAATAAACTAAACCATCACCTAATGAATAAATGTACCCTTAGACACCAGATTCCATAATCCCTCAAACCCCAAAAACTATAAAACCTCAACCCCAAAAAAACCTACCCTCAGTATCAATAAACCATCAACACTCATCCCAAAGAGACACTAAACCCACAACATGAAAAAAAAACCTAACCCCCCAGCATCAAAAAATCTTCAACCATCATCCCCAAATAACCCTCAACCCTTATCCCCAAAAAACCTTAAACCCTTAATCACAAAGAAACATAAAACCACATCAATAAAAAACAATACACCCTCATCCCCAAAAAACTATAATCTCTCATCCCTAAAAAACCGTAAACATATACCCAAAAAATCCCAAAACACACATCCCTAAAAACCCAAATCACTCATTTCCAAAACCAATAAACCATTATCCCTAATAAAACCTAAACCTTCACCCATAAAAAATAGTAATCACATATTATCAAATAAAACTAAAAAAATTTCCATAAAAACCCTAAACCCTTAGGCCCAAAAAACCATAAACCATTTTGCATGAAAAACCCTAAACCCCTATCCTTAGAAAACTTTACCACTCAACCCCAAAAAACATATACCCTAAAAACTAAAAAACTCTAAACACCCCACCAAAAAAACCCCTAAACCCCCATCCCCAAAAAACCATAAACCCTTATCTCTGAACAAAACATAATATTCTGCCTCATAAAACAAAAACACTTTTCACCAAAAACCCCATAAATGTCATACCTAAAATTCCATAAAACCAAATCCCGAAAATATCGTTAACCCTCAATCCAAAAACAATCAACCCTTAGCCCCAAAAAACTATATACATAAATCCCCAAAAACATATTGAACATCAACACAAATAATTCATAAACCCTTTTACCTAAAAAACTATCAACACTCAGCCCTAGAAAACCCTAAACCCTCATCCCCCCAAAACCATCATCACTTCTTCAAAAAAATAATCACCCTGCATCCCCCAAAAATACTCAACCCTTAGACATAAAAAACCATTTAGCCACTACTAAAAACACTAATACATCATCCCTAAATACCCCTAAAACATTTATCCCTATGAAATCATTACAACTCATCGCAAAAAACCATATAACCTAAACCCTGTGAAATGTTTATCCCACAACCCTAAAACCCCTAAAAAATCTCCCAAAAAACCCACAACAGTCACCCAAAAAAACCCTTACCCCTCTACCCCAAAACCCCTCAAAACTCACCCAAAGAAACCCTAAAATATTAAATCATAAAACCTCAGCCCCAACAAACCCTCAACACTCATCCCCCAAAAAGAAAAACCCACATCCAAAAAAGAACCTAAACCCTTTGCAACAAGAAACCTTCAACCCTCAGGCCCCAAAAACCATCATCCCTCATCCCCAAAATATAATTTACTCTCAGACACAAAAAAGACCCACACCCTCATCCCTAACAAACCACACACCCTCAGACCTAAAATACCTTAAAAACTCAACAAAAAAATCATAAACCCGCAACCCCAAATACCACCAAAAACTCAAACCCAAATAACCCAAAACCCTCATCCCCAAAATAGGATCCACAATCAACCCCAAAAACTATAATCCCCCAACCCCAAAAATGTAGCATCCCTATATTTTATGAAATACTTTTTAAAAAACTATTTAAATTTTTTTATATATTTCATTAAGTGAAACAAAATTTTTCTTTGATAGCTTGAATGTTACACAAAACGATGTTCATCTTGAATTACACACATGACTGAATTTTATCGACAAACAATAAAGTATTAATATTATTATTTAATATAATAGTCATAAATAATATGTTATAATTAAGAGAAAGAATATGATTTACTAAATTATGAAAATATATAGTCTAAAAATTTATTAAAAACACATTTTTTTCAAAATTAATTATAAAAGGGAATAAAAATCAATTTAATATAAAGGATGTTTTTATGAGAAACTATTATTATACACGCAGAGGAGTATTATATTAGTAAATTAAATTAATAATTACTACTAAATTATTTTATTGAAATATATATACGATATACTCAAATAATTTTTGTAGAATTTATCCAATATGATTTATTGGAATAATATAAGATCAAATCCAATTTTATTCCTAAAAACTGTATTTTCTCTAAAAATATATGTTGAAAACTATTTTCACTTAATATAAAAATAATTTTTTCAATTTTGGAAAATAAAATTTCCGATGAAACATTAATTTTTGAAAAATTCATTTAAAAATTATATTTTGTTAAATTGTTAATCATTTCCTAAAAACATAAAATTTTCAATGAATACTGAAATATATTTATTTTATTAAGAATTTTTATTTCATTTAATGAATTAAAAAAACTATTATTATATGGATTTAAAAGTAAAGAGTGTTAAATTTTTTATATATGTATGTACGTATGTATGTATGTATATTTTAATCCAGTACAGGTTTATAGAATCATTTACATATTGTATTTGGATATAAAATCCTTTTAAACTTTTTAACATTTTCCCTTTTGAACCACTCTTTCTCATTGCACCTGTGTTATTAATTTAAAATTAAATTATTCCACTTCCATGAATTTAATTTTGAAAAATGGATTCCATATTTTCAGTAACAATTATTTATATTATCTTATAAATTCAGAACAAATTTTTTCCATAATATTTATTTGAAATAGTTAAAATTAATTAACTTAGTTAAGGTAATAATATGTTTACGAGGGGATTAAACTTTATGAATAAGGGGTAAAATGACCTAAAAACATCTCCAAAACCCATTGGATGGACATATTGTGACGTTATACCTTATATTGTTATTAAATTTTCATTATTGGATCCTTGTGACATGAAAAAAATATCATTGGAATTCATTCTTTCATAAAATTACAAGTGAGACACTCACCATGCATAGAAAAATAAACCCACTCTATTACACAATTAAAACTTTTAAAAAAATTATTTAGAGAAATACCATCATAAATAAAATCCCAAATTCCCACTTTGCATCCTTAAAGACTTGGTTTAGTCATAAATCATACCAGTGAATTCATTTGGTTCAAAGATAATTAATTTTTTTTAAGGAATAAGGTTTGGATATTTATGAGGGATGTCAAAAACATAAAGTATTGGATTTACCTATCACATTTATTTACATTGATAAAAAATCTATATTCACCATATATTTATTTTATGTGGTTTATACACTACAAATGAATGTATTTTATGTAATTTATTCTCAAAATTATAGTGATTTAGATATCCATTTTAGGATCTCATTATCATGGGTTTATAGTTCAAAAGTTTCTTAAGGGTTATGATTTTTTTATATCAATTTTCATCTGTAGAGACGTATTTTATATTTTACCATTATATCCATTTATAAGGTGTATATAATTCTTCATTGACCTAAAATATAATGATTTTTTTATTCTCGTGATATTTTAATTTTCATTAAATGTCATTCTTTCATCAGGAGGATGATTCAATGTTACCAAAGTGGTATGTTTTTTATGTTACAAACATATCTCTTATTTGTATTGTTTATGATTACTATTCAAATGAGAAAATATTCTAATCAATATCCCAATAATTCTAATGAATTATCTTCTACTATTGTAACATTAAGATAATAAATGTTTTTAATTCATTTTATTCCCTCTATGTACTAAATATTCAAATGGAATGATTTTAAATAAAATCCTACAATATTTCCCTCTTCAGCTAGAAATCCATTTTCATCCAAAAACATGTTTTCTATGAATGTTTTCAAAAAAAAATTCAATATTATCCTATGATTTTTAAAAGTAATTTTGGACTATGGTATTTCATGTGTTTTAAATTTAATCTTCATTTTACTTTTTGAATAATTTTATTTTGTCTTTTACTGAAAAAATGAAAAGAAACATTGATTTTAACATGCATTTCATAAACATAATTTCCAACTTTCATGACTAATAACTAATTTAAAACATACATTACCATTTTTCAATGTACTTTTCAATGAATTTGTTTTATGCACTAAAAATATTTTTTAAATAATCTTTGAATCTTATTTTTAGTGAGATTTTTTTTCAAATGTTTTATGTTTTAAAAAATGATTTTTCAATGTAAAAATGGTTACATACCTAATTAAAAGCTCTATTATATCTTTAAAAATAATTTTCCTAATAATATAAAAAACATTGAAAGTTTTATTCTTTACGTGGAAATTTTAAAATGAAATAGTACTTATTCATTATCCGTATGGTATGTTTCTATGTTTATGGTGTTATTTATTTATGAAACCTTTTTTTCTTTTTTAGTTTATACCATAATAAAATTCTTAAGAAACTCACATAATTTTCCACAAGTTATGATTTGATGAAATTATTGTGTAACCCATTTTATTTCATGGGTTATGATATGATGAATGTTTTATGATATTTTGGGAAACGAATGTTTGGTTTTCATTATGTGTTGGTTGTTATGTTTTAACCAAGAGCAGTGAGTATGTTATTAGAAAATATAGTGGTCATGTTATAAAAAAAAAATTGGGACATAAATCTCAATGTAATTCATTGTGTAAAGATATATATATATATCATGAGATATAGTGGATCGAATATGGGATGAACCTGGTTCATTAAGGGTCATTGTCCTCTATAATGGTATTGGGAGTGAACCTTGACTACTATGATGGTTTGGGGAGTAAACCCATTCCAATATGGGAAATAGGTGCATCCTAATACAATATAGGAAATAGGTGATGTGACCAGATCCACAATGATTATTGTGTTGTTAGTTAACAATGACTTAAGTAGTGGTTTTTTATACCTATGTTGGTTCCAAAATATTATGACTTGATCTTATGTTTCCTTATTGTTTTTGATTTTTTCATACTCTCAAGGACCATGTTATTTAGTTACATCTGGATTCACTACTTATGAACTCCCCTAAATTTTTCCTTGAATAAATATTATGATCTTTGGTATTCATTATTCGATTTTAAAATTTTATTCTCATGTTCTAAAACCCTAATACTCATGTTACAATTAAATGATCATTGATATCTTCTTTTGTATGAACACTGTTACTATGCATCTAAGATACTCCTTTTTTATGTTTTCTTTCTCTACGATTCCTTGAATTGATTTATGATTGATATTCCTAGATAGGATAAAGGTAAAATATTTGTTCTAAAAGTAATTTTTATCTTTTATTTTATGTTTTCTAATATATGAGAAGTTAATTTATGTATACAGATTAGCAATAATAAAAAACTATTCAGTACTTTAGGATTTGTTACCTTGTTTCGAGTGCTAATGTATTAAAGAAGCCACCATCTCCCAGTTACTGGAGTCTGGGCATTTTCATTTTCTATTTTACCATATTTATTAAAATATTTGGGAAATAGATTTAAAAAACATATACTATATAACGTATCCTATGATAGACATTGAGAATATGTCTAAGTATAGGATACGATCATAATGTTTTGGTAAGGAAAAAATTATGTGGCTTATCTAGATATGTATCTATAAATAGAAACTAAAAGTGTATATGGTTTTGTGGTACAATTATATAGGGGTAAAAACTCTAAAAAACACTCTTTAGGAATGACATGATCATTACCTGTTATATGACAATGATACATACTCAGTACCTAGTTTGAAACACCAAGGGGATATACATTGGTTATTTTAAATTTTCATATGAACCATTATGATTGATTTTAGGAGATAATGATCATATATTACCAGGGTTAAATGTAAGGTTCCATAGATTTGAAACAATTTATCTTTATTTATGCATCCTATAATTGATTTTCATACTATTTTTTCACTTTGATTAGTGTCCCTTACATATAATTCATTATTTTAGTCAATATTGGGAACCATAAAGAACTGGGAAAACATTGAATGTAATGATATATTTATTGATAAGAAGTATAATGTGTTGATTAATAGAGTAAAGTTTATTATGATTATTCCTAATAATTCATCATGAAACGTTATTAAAATCTTCAGTCATAGACAGCTCCTAGACTCACCAGAGAATAAAATGATAGATTTCACTATGAGCACTGATGGTAGAGAGCATATAGTAAAGAAGGTTCGGTTTCTTATATATCATGAAAATTAAGTGAAACACGGAAGGGAAGGTATCAATTTTATAAGGCGATGTTTTTTGTGTGGTGAATAAGGCCACAAAGTAATTAATTTCTGATGAAAAATGAAAGGATATGTTAATGCAAAGGATGAGAATAATGGTTTCCCTGTGGAATCATCAGTGGATGAATGATTAAATAGTGGGAATTTTGAGTGTTTTATAGATTGATTTTCTATATTTAAATATCAAGAATATGATCTTCAAGGTTACATAAATAAAGGAAATTTTTGTGATGATGAAGGGACTAAAACTGACATTAAACTGGAAGGAATTATTAATTAATAAGATGATAAAGCATAGTTGACAGTTTATGAATGGTGTAGGGTGATTTAAGTGTTTATGTATTTTGATGTAGGGATTATATTATATTACTCATGAAATATATAATAATTTATATGTATAAATTTGACATTATGGTTTTCAATAATACATTTAATGCTGATGATGAACTAGAAAAGTTATTTAATGGAAAGGTGACACTCATGGAAAACACATGATTAAGTGAATGATAAACATTCATATGTTACAAATTTTGACATAATGGTGTTAGGATATAGAGATGAATTATATGAATATATTTAATCTGACATTATCGATTATCTCATAAGTAATTGTTGAATTTTTGACAAAGTGGATTATGAAACCATTAATGGAGTTTAAAATGTTTTTGGATTTAAGAATTTCAACAAAAATATATATTTTTTTAAGTAATAAGGAAGTATGTATGTTTTAAATTAGGTTTTAGGGTAATTAATGTTATCACCATGTTTAAAAAAATACATCATAAATTTATTCACGTGTTTGGTATGTGATAATTAATAGATAATTCATATTTTTTGGGTGATTATAATTAGTTGATTTTGTAAATTTAGGGACCTTATTTATATGGATTAGGATTTAAATATTTTTTATGGGTCATAATGTTAATATTTTATTAGATTTTTTAATTTATTCCTTTGGATTAGTTTATAAATATTAATGTATAAATTGAACACATGATGATTTACACGTGTTTGATAACCTGTGATAACCATTTTGATATGATGGTAATAAAGATATATGGATTGATTTGTAATTCAATAATAGATATTTTGATTTGTTAATTCTTTTGGAATTAAAATTTCAACTTCATTTCATAGAGTATAAGATGATGTGTGAATTGATAATGTTACATCAAATGGATGACATTATTCTTATGAAGTGGAATGGAATCAAGTAAGTATATAATCATGTGAAAATTCTTCAACATTAGGAAAATGGTCATGAAAAAATTAATTCTGTTAAAATCACTTCATATGATATTATGGTAATTTTTAAAACTATTTGGTTTATTTTTTTCTTGTTTTTTACTTTCACAATGTCATTAGGTTTCTTATGATCAACGATATCTTCTACTCTCCATATTTATTTGGACACTATGTTATTCCTCCATGTCCAATTCCTAATTCTCTACCTGGGTTATCTCCATGATTAAACCAAGTTATGTGTTACATTATATAACCATCTTGTCTCCAATTTTTAATTTTTAATGGATATTTTATTATTTATTTGAACAATTTGGTTTTCTAGGAAGGAGTTTTCAAATGTTTGAACTTTATTGAATGAGATTAATTTCGAGGGAGATTTTTATTAAAAGGGGGTAGAATTTAACATCTCGGGATGTAATGAAATAATTATTTTAAAAAATAAAAATCATTTATGATGATTTGATTACATGAAATGACATTTTCTTTGATAGCATGCATGACATGAAACACCATGTTCATCGTAAATTACATGCAAGACCGTGTATTACCGAATAGAAATATATTATTATTATTATTTAACTCACCTAGACATTGGAATGACATGAGTGAATAGGACTGACTAAATTATTAAATTTTATGTTTTACACATTTATAAAATGAATTCTTTGTTTATAAATTGAATATAAATGGAAAACCCCAACTGAATAAGGAATAAATATTTTAATGAAAAAATATTTTTGTGTGACGAAAGGAGTTTTTCATTAATAAAATAAATTATAAACTATTACTGAATTTGGTTAATTAAATTTATATTTTATATATTTAGTAAAAAATAATTCATCCAATATGTCTGAAAGTAATATGGTAAGACCAAAACCAATTTCAATCTAAAAAATTTTATTTTCTTTTAAAAAGTAGTATTGACGTATTTTATGCACTTGTTTTAAATTTTACTTTTTTAACCTTCATAGTATTAATTTTAGGGAATAAAATTCATTTTTAAAATTATAAAATTGAAATTATATTAGATTAATTATTTGTGAATTTTCTGAAAAATAAAATTTTTTAGGGAATAGTGTTGAAATACTAGTTTTTAATTATAATTTTTATTTCATTTAAGGATTTTAAAAACATAAAAACTATTATAAGATAGTTTTAAAAATAAAGTTATTTAATTTATTTATATATATATATATATTAATTCAATATAGTTTATTTAAATTATTTATTTATTGAATTTCGATATAAAAATATTTTAACATTTGAACATTTTTTCTATGAAAACTCACTTTATCATCGATTTTGTGGGATTAATTCTATATTAAATTTTTCCACTTCTGTGAATTTGATATTTCAAAATTGATTCATTATCTTCTATCAAAATATGTTATTTTATCTAATTATTTCAAAATAATTTTTCACCATGATGATTAGTGATAAAACTTAAAATTATTTTTGTGATTAAGGTAAAAACAAGTTTACCAAGGGAATAAACATTATTCATAAGGAGTATTATGAAATAAAATATATTAAAAACCCATTATATGGTTTTATTTTATCCTAATATCATCTTGGATATATAATGGTGCATTATTTGTTCATTTTTACATGAAAAAATGTTGTAGGAATTAACTCTTTCAAAAAAATTAAAGTGTTCCACTCATATCACTTATATAAGGACCTACCCACTCCTCATCTATTCACACATTCAAACCCCATTGGTTCATCCAATACTTACGAAAATATTTTACCAAATTCCATACCATCATTTTGTAATCCATTTTTTGGTCATAAATCCATCCAAGGAAGGATTTTTCTTCACTATAAAATAATTTTTCTGAAGGAAGGTGGTTTGAACATATGTGAAGTAAGTAGAAGACATAAGGTAAGGGATTCCCATATCACTTTTAATTTCACCAATAACAATTGATATTAATCACAAACTTATTTTATGCATTGTATATACTCCACATTAACTTAGTTTTTGTTACTTATCGTTAAAATTATTTTTATTTCATATACATTTCAGGGTTTCTTTTTAATTATGTTTAAGGTTGAATAGTTGTTGAGCGATTAAAGTATTTTGGTCTCAATTTTCCTTCTTTCAGACATATATTTTCTTAAACACGTATTTTTGAGATGTATATAAAGGACCTTTTATTGGTAATATTTTTTTTCAAGATATTATATGTTTCATTTAATGTTATTCGTTAATCAGGATTACAATTTAATGTTTACAAAGTGTTAAGACTATTATGTTACAATCTCATAATTTATCAAAATTGTTAATTATTATTCTTAAAATGCTGAATTATTATGATCTATACCTCAGTAATTATAGTTAATTGTCTTCTCAATTAGTTATTTCTAGATAATACAAGTTTTAGTTTCATTTTCCCCTATTTATGTACTAATGATTCTAAATGAATGTTTTTAATTATAATACAATTTTATATCTCTCTTCAGTCAGAAACACAATTTATTCAAAAAAAATATTTCAAAATATGTTTCAAAAAATGTTTTACTATTCTCCTATGATATTTAATGAAATTTTTACCGATGTTTATCAATTATTTTTAAAAGGAATATTCAGGTAACTTTTAAAATAATTCAAGTTTTTCTTTCACCTATAATATGAAATCATTATTTATTTTAACATGAAAAAATGTATATTATTTTCTACTATCATGACTTCTAAATGCAAAAAAACATTCAGTATATGTTTTCAATGATATTTTTTAAAAAATATATTTATTTCATACTTTTTTTAAATATTATTTAAATATTATTTTAAATAATAATGATTTTAAAATGTTTTATGTTTAGGAAAATGATTTCCAATGTTAAATGGTTATTTTCATCAATAAATGATCTAATTGATATTTCATAATAATATTTAATATAATATGATATCATTTGATGTTATCTATGATTTGCTGGAGATATGATCCCATGATAGAATCCTTATTCATTCTCTGGACGGTCTGTTCCTATGTTTATAATGCCAAGATGTTTATGAAACCCTTTTCTCATCCATCATAAATAACATGATGAAATTATTTAAATCCTTCTTTTTTCTCCATAGGTTACAATATTATGAAATTTTTATGAAACCCATTTATTTTCATGGGCCCTAGTACGATGAATTTTGTATGTTATTATGGAACAATTATGTTCGGTATTTACATTATAACCACGGTTAGTTGTTATGATATAACAAATGATGGTGGTTATGTTATAACCAAAATTTATGGGACCTATATCTCCCTCAATTGAACTGGTTAAATATTTATATCCCATGATATAGGCTGGAATCTAATAGTGAGTGGACCTAGTTCAGTAAGGGAATTTTTATGCTATTTATAGTCTTGGGAGTAAAACATGACTACTATGATGGTGTAGAGGGTGAACACATTCCTCTATGGGAAACATGAATGTCCTATTCCACTATAGGAAATAGGTTGTGCGAAATAATCCCATATGATGATTTTTGTGCTGGTTAAACTATACATATGAATTATTTTTCTATACCAATATTGGTGCCACATTCGTATAACAAGAGATTATGGTTCATGATTGGTTTATGATGTTTTGTCACTCTCATAGAAAATGTTAATTGATTCCTATATGATTCATTTCATATAAACTTCCAATATTTATGAAATGACTCAATATTATTATATTTGAAGTGTATGTTTTGATTTTCAAATGTTATGATGATGTTCTCATTACCTTATACATCTTTTTTGCTTCTACGATCATTAATAGCTTCCATTGTATGAATAACCATATTGAGAATATATTCTCTCCCATTCTCTTGTTTCCTTTCCTCAGGATTCCATGATGGGATCTATGACTAATATGATTGGATATGATAATCGAAATAATGGTATTCTAAAGGAAAATTCTAAACTATTATGTCTTTTTGGAAGATATTCCATGTAGTTAGTGAAAATGTAATAAAGTAACCACTGACTCTAGGTTATTGGATTTTGGACATTTATAAAAAAACCATAAACAAAAATACCAAAAAAAACATCAACCCTCATTCCAAAAAAACTGTCAAACCTCATCCTCAGAACCGAAAACCGTCATCCCCAAAAAACCCAAAACCGTCAACCCAAAAAAAACCCTAAACATACATCTCCAAAAAACAATAAACCTTCGTCCATAAAAAAAATAAACCCTCAACCCCAATATGCTAATCCCTCAAAGAAAAAAACCATAAATACTAGTCCCCAACAAACTCTCAACCCTAGGCACCAAATAACCCTCAAGCCTTAGGCCTAAAAAATAGTCATCCCTTGATGTGGCTCTATTTTTGCATTGTTTTTCCACATCTTTTTCCTTAATTTTTAATGAATTAATTAATTATTTAATCACTTTATGCTAAATAATTGTACTTTTGTATTTTTATAATTAAATTTTTCGAATATTCATTTTTTTAATAACATTTTATGTAACTTTGGACCTTAAAATAATTGATTTATTCTTTATGTGTTTTTAATATAATTTTTTTTCAATTTTTTTAATTAAATCCTTTTTTCTTTATTTTATTTAATTTTACATTTTCAATAATTATTGAGTTCGCAATTTAATTTACTTTTAATTTTTAAGTTTATATAACTTAGTCGTCACTTGCCAGACTATCGGTAGCTTAGCTACCGATAGTAGGTTACCGGTATTGTTTATCGGTGACTCTGTCTCTATCAGTCACTCTGCCTCTATCAGGGACCTTGCCTCTATTGGTGACCCTCGTCACCGATACTCTTTCCAACCGGTAGCTCTTTTATAAATCTAACGGTAGCTTTATTTTGTGTCTTACCAGTAGGTTTTAATTTTAACTACCGGTAGCTCTTATTTATCAGTAGTAGAAAGCCCTTTATTTTTATAAAAAGAAAAATGATGAGTAACTAGTTTAAATTAGTTCTCCATGCTTTCTAGTTAATAATTTATTTTTTATTTTAAATAATTATTTAATCATTGTAATTTTATTTAATTAACTCAGTCTTTATTTTATTAATTAATATTTTAATTAAGTTACATTAGAATAGGTTAATTTTATTATTTTATGTGTTTAGTCTTCTTGCATGTCATTTAAGTAAGCGATTTGTGTTTTTAAATTAATTAAAATGATTCGCCCTAAATTATTTGTGTTCAATTAGTTAATTAATAAATTAATTAATAGTTTTTAAGCATTAAATATATTATTTTATGTATGCAGATTGGGTTTTAATTCATTTTTATTTTTTTTAGTCTACTGGTAAGGTAGACGAGCTCTTGCGGTGACTTATTTGGTCACCGAGGCTTTTTATTTTCATTTGCTGCTATCCTTTAATTAATTAATTTAGTTATTTTAATTTTATGTATATTGTTAATTTAGTTTAAAAATTTATTCTGTTTTTAATTTAACTGTTGATTAATTAATAATAGTAGTTGAGGTCTTAATATTTTAAGGTTAAATAAAAATCTTGTTTTAAATCTATGATTTTAATCGTTAATTAATTAGGTTCAATCTTGATATTTATTTTGCTTAAGTTTTAATTTGAAGTTCAAAATAAATTTTGATGTTTTTCCTTAGTTATTTATTTTAGTTCTAAAAGTGATTTACTATAATGTAGTGTAACGGTGACCTATCCCATTTAAAACTATCACAACCTATCCTCACTGATGTTTTCCTTCTATCGGTAGCTACTGATACACCTTTTCCTCACTGATTTATTTTTCTCACCAATACACATTGGTAGCCTTTTATCAGCAGCCCCAACCTCACTGATAGATACCAGATTAACCTCACCGATATCTTATCCTATCAGTAGGTGCTACCTGCCCATCAACTGTTTCGCTATCGGTGTGGGAGTCATAGGAACGCCGCGGGTCTGTCCACCAATGTGTTTTGAGGGTCCGCTGCTGTAAATCTCTGAAGACCGACCCGATGCCCTCCGCTTGTAGACACCTCGGATGAACTCACTATTGCTGGAGCTGAGGAGCTGGTTCGCTGAAGGATGTCGCGTCACCATCGGTTTGGAGAAGATGAATCAGTCCGTCGGAAGGGGAACCGCCGCACCTGCTAGAGCCGAGGGAAGAACCACTGCCACCTGCTTCTGAGGTCGAACCTTTGTGACGCCCGCTGGTCTGCAAGTAAAACTCTGCCGCAAGGAGGAGCCGCATGAGGGAGTCAATGCACCGAGGTTCGCTTTGGAGTCGTTCGCTGAAGATCGGGATGCCGCCGCCACCGCCCTGTTTTCTGCCGGTGAAGAACCAGCAAACCCTTCCCCCTCCTCTTGGTGTGCATCGTGGAATTGGGGAGGAGGAAGGGGAATTGATGATTAAAAACTAAATAATAATAATAATAACTTAATATAAAATATAAAGAAAACAAATAGTAAACTTTAACTTTAGAAAAAAAAAAGTAAAAAGTTAATGTTAAACTAAGTTTAACTAAGTTAAATTAATATAAGTTAATATAAGTTATATATTTATAATAATTACAAAATTAATAAAATGGATTAATTAAAAATTAAAATATTAAACTAACTTAATAAAAAGTATTAATAATTAATTAATTTAATATTAATAGTATAAATATATAATTAATAACAATTATAAGTAAACGAAAAATTTACGTTTTAATTTAAAAATATTTAAAGATTAAGTTTTAATTCTAATTTCTAAATTAAAATAAACTAATTAATGAATTAGTCGACCAACTTAATTTCTTAAATAGTAATAATTAAATTATTAACACTATCTAAATTATTTAATTTATAATTACTTATTTATTTACGACGTCAAATTTTAATAATTTAGTTAAAATATGATAAACTAAAATAATTTAGTATTTAGTATTTATATTTTTTAATTTAATTAAATTAATAGCGTTTTGAAAAACTTTTTAATTTAGTTATTAATAATTAACTCAAATTAATTTTAATTAGTGTTATAAGAGTAAACTTAAATAATAACTTTAAAATTTTAGTTAACTCTCGTTGAGTTTTATTTATTTCATTTTGTTTAAAACATAAAAGGTTCATTCATGAGTCAAGTTTACGTCCAGGTTCATGCAACTAACTCATCCGGAGTTAGTTGCGAGGGAAAAAACTCGCGCGACATGCTTATCGCGGGTAAAACACACATGTGCGGTGCACTCATGAGAAAAACATGAAGTCGGTGGAAGCATGCAGTGACATGCAACATATGACAGATGGTATTTTAAGTAGAGCAAGTAGTATAATTTGGAGAGGCATTCATTCGGGGACAGTGACATTCATACATTCACTCGGAGACGATCGAGAACAGTAGAGACGATGCTGAGCAGTGCAGTCCAGGAACTTCGGAGCAGAGCATTTTTAGGGAGTTCCTTCTCCCTCACGTTTTAAACTTTTGTACTCTGTTTCTGTAATGTTTCCTATTACTGTAGTGATAATGAATAATATAGTTAGCTATGTCTTCTAGTTCGGGGAGAGTTCTAGCTCTACTGGTATCTTTTTCATCCTTTTCACTTATCATTTTATTGTGTTTAGAATTGATCGGCGAGGTCAGTTCTAAATACATACATCTGTTCTGCACCGCAATACTGAATTTCATTCACCTACAATCTTTCGGCGAGTTTGATTGTAGAACCTTTTTCTTAAAACATTAAACTCAAATTGAAAACATCAATACATACGGCGAGTTTGTACTATTGTTCATCTTATGTCATCGTTTTGGAGTTGTACTACTCGGAGTGGCGAACTCTAGTTGTACAATTTTTACGGCTTAACTCCTGGAGAGGGAAGTAATTCATCCCTTTTCAGTGGTATGAAGCAGTACTTTTACATGAAAAGGAAAAACAATTTAAACCAGTAGATTAGAATGAACCCCGATCGTTCTTTACTGTTGTTCTTTATCAGCATCTTATTTTCTTTGTTGCACCTTATTTTTAGTTGTACTCTATTTTAGTGTAGGTAGCACAAATTTACAAGAATTGTGTGGTTTTACTTTACAACATATAAAAACATTAAAAAATATTAAAAGATATAAATAAATAATGAAAACCACTCCGCTGCTAACAATACTAGAGCTTGCCAGGTGTTTTTTAGAGAATAGTGGCCAAAATAGCCTTCCTTGTGGGTTCAACCCTGCTTGCCACATATATTGTAGTTAGTAGGTATATAAATTTTAATCTTTGACCAGCTTCAACAACAATTCAGGTCACGTTTTTGGCGCCATTTTCGGGGAGGGAACGATCCATTACTCAAAAGGAAAACATTTAAAAAACACATATATAAAAAATCTTAAAAAAAATTGAAAAATTTGAACACTATAAAAAAACTATTACTTTAAATTCTTAGTTGTTACTTCTGAAACTGTCTATTGTTGTGTATATGAGAACAAGACACTCTGCTGTTAGATTAGAGTCCTTAAACCTTGTACTCGATAAACATTTAGCTGCTCTATTAAGGAAAAACAAAATTGAAATAGAAAATCAAGATAATAGAGGTCCTAATAATAACTTCCAAAATCTTCCAGAACTCTTAGATGAAAATTAAAGGCCTAGGATGAGGGAGTTCCAACTCTCACGAGTATCAGGAAACCCATCATCCATTAGATTAAGTCTGAGAGTCAGAAACTATGAATTGAACCAGTCACATACTTCTCTACTGCCTGCATTCAATGGGCCCTCTAATGAGGACTCTTTGGCCTTCATTAGAGACTTCTATAACACTGTGAAACAACATCCACCTTTAGGACTCACTAAAAATTAGCTATGGATGGGAGTCTTTCCCATTTCTGATAGTGCTTGGGTCAGCCCTGTTCAGGTTGTCCCCAAGAAGGGAGGTTTCACTATAGTTAAGAGTGAAAAAAAATGATGAAGTCCAAGTTAGGAAAGACACAAAATGGATAGTTTGTATTGATTATAGGAATCTTAATACAGCCACTAGGAAGGACCATTTCCCAATTCCCTTCTTAGATCAAATGCTTGAGAGGCTTGCTGGAAATGAATTTTTCTATTTTCTGGATGGGTATTCTGGTTACAACCAGATCCATGTTGCTCCAAATGATCAAGAGAAGACCACATTCACATGCCCCTTTATGACATTTGCTTACTGGCGGATGCACTTTGGGTTATGTGGAGCTCTATCTACCTTTCAAAGGTGTATGATGCATATCTTTTCTAATATTATTGAGAGAATCATTGATGTTTTCATGGATGAATTTTCTATAGTGGGGAGTACTTTTGATACTTGTTTAAAAAATCTTGAGCTAGTTTTGGAGAGATGCATTGAAACCAACCTTGTGCTAAATTATGAGAAATGCGAGTTCATGGTTACTAAAGTTATTGTTCTTGGTCATAAGGTGTCTAAGAGAGGTTTAGAAGTTGATACTACTAAGTTAGAAGTTATTCAAAAACTGCCTCCTCCTGGAAATGTTTAAGGTGTTAGAAGTTTTCTAGGGCATGTCGGTTTCTACCAGAGGTTCATAAAAGATTTTTCTAAAATAACTAATCCCTTGTGTTCTTTTCTGGTCAAGGATGTAAAGACCCGTAAAATTCAAGGGAAATTTTTTCTTAATTTTCTTTAGAATTTTACAAGAACGCGGTTTCAGACGGCACCTGATTCCGAGGCCCGGAGTGCCCGGAATTAATTTCCGAAGTTTGGCTCGGGTACGTTCAGTGAACGAACGAGCGGGAATTCCTAACTTTTGATCCGGTGCTCGGAATTGAAATCCGAGGGCACCGATGAACTCGCAGCGCCGATATTCGTTTAAAGAGACCTTTTCGGGAGTTGCGTTTGTTGCGGGTTGAAAGTTAAGTTTTGGGGTTTTCAGTTGAGTTAAATAAAATTTGTGTAAGACAAATTTTATTTTTAGTTTGTTAAAAACCTACCTAAGGGGGTTGGAAGTGGGACCCACACCCACTTAACCTCCCTTGGGAGGATTAAGTGTGGTGGGGCCCACACGAACCCCTAGACTTTTCAAATTCCCTTAACCCCCTCTTAATTGACTTATGTTACTTAATTAATTTTGGGGGTTAAACTCTTTTGAATTTCAAACTTTTGAAATTCTTTTATGTTTTGTAATAATAAAATAAGATGTTATCTTATTTTATTTTGGGTTGATCGTTTGTCTTCTTGAGAGGTGGAGAGCTCCTCTTCTACTTCTTCAAACTCAACGAAGAACGCGAAGAACGTCGTTCTTCAACGAAGAACTTCTCCGCTGAAGAACACGATCCATCCGCGACGCCGTATCCGCGACGCGACGTACTTCTTCTGCGTCATCTCTTCCGCGACAGTTTTCCGCGACGAACGCCATCGACAACGACTCTTCCTCCGACGTCAAAGGAATCGACACCGATATTCCACGACTACGTCAACGTGTGATTATCGAAAACGCCGCACCTCCTTTCTTCGTTCACCGTGACAACGAAGGGGACGCCACCTCTTCTTCGGACAACCTTCGTCGGCGTGCAAGTTTCGCCAACGACGTATCTCTTCGGGCATATCTCTTCGTCAACGGATTTGACGAACGACGACCGCGACGCCCGACCTCCGCGACGCCGTCTTCCGCGGAACGTAGACGATTCTTCGAATCTTAAACCCGAGGTAGGGGTTGTTGTTTTCACTTTGGTTTCCTTTTTCTTTTCTTGCTCGTGGTTCGTATAACTAACGTGGGGATGTTGATTATTTTAAGATGCGTTATTGCTTAACGTGAGGGGGGCCGGACCGCATGAACACGGCCGAACCCCCTCCATCGTTCATGTTTAATTCTTGCGATGGAAGCAAAGTGGCGTGGTGCCGTCGCACCACGCGGATTACCGTGCGTTTATTTTACGCGGCGCCGTCGCGCCACGCCGAGGTAGAAACTTCAAGAACGCGACGCCGTCACGCCGCGTTGAAAAGAATCAAAGCACGACGAAGGGGCGCGGTGCCGTCGCACCGCGCCGGATGACGAACGCCGCGGCCGGTTCCGGGCCGTGACGGGACGAGAAGACTGCGGCCGGTTCCGGGCCGCGACGGGACGAGAAGACCGCGGCCGATTCCGGGCCGCGGCGGGACGAGGAGACCGCGGCCGGTTCCGGGCCGCGGCGGAAGGGAAGACCGGCGGCCGGGCCGCCGGCGTCGGAAGCCGAAGAAGGGGACCGGAAATTCCGGTCCCGTTTGAGAAAACCGGCCGGCCAGCTGGCCGGCCGGATGACTTAAAACCGGGGAATTTAATTCCCCGGCCAACCCTTTAAAACCCCCCTCTTAATGAGCGGGGCGGTTCTTGAGGGAAGGGGGCAGCCGCCCCCTTGGTTCGGCGCCAGCAGGCCCCCCCACGTGAGGGGGGGGGGGGTTTTAATAAAACCGGCGCGGCACATAGGCCGCGCCACTTGAAGAACGGCGGGGGCTTAGCCCCCCGCGTGCGCCGCGGCCCGCCGCCGCCACCGCGGCCCGTCGCCGCCGCCACCGCGGCCCGCCGCCGCCGCCACCGCGGCCCGCCGCCGCCGCCGCCGGCCCCCGCGCCGCCCAGGGGGGGGGGTGGGGGGGTCGGGCCGGGTCGGCCCGGACCCGGACCCCCCCGTTTCGAACCTGATTTGGTTTTTGGCTCATAACTTGAGCCTCGGACCTCCGAACGACGAACCGTCTGCGGCAACGCGATCCTTGGATCGAGACGGTCTTTTCGGTATATCGCACTCAAGGTTTCGGATTACTTTGAGTTCGGCCGGCTTGGTTCGTTCACGAAATCAACCGGGCCTTCGGAGCGGAAACGCTCATATCTTGAGCTACGAACGTCCGATTGACGCACCGTCAGTCGCGTTGTGTTCCTTTTAGTGAGACGGATCTTTTGGCATACTCCGCCCGAGGTTTGGACGCAAGTGGAGTACGGTCGGGTTGGTTTTGCCTTAAAAACCAACCGGGCCCCGGAGACGAAAATGCCAATAACTCTCAGACCGGGCGTCCGATCGACGCGCCGTCTGTTGCGTTGACTTCCTGTTGACGATACGGAACTTTTGACATACTCCGCCCGAGTTTTGGTTACAGATAGTAGTGGCCGGGTTGGATCGCACCCGAAATCCAACCGGGCCCCTGGAACGGAAAAGCTGATATCTTACAGACAGGACGTCCGCTTGACGAGCCGTCAGCAGTGTTGGTGGTTACGTTGAGTAACGGTCCCTTTGAGTATACCCTATGGGAGTTCGGGGTACAGTTGAGATACGGCCGGGATTGGTTTCGCTCACGAAACCAACCGGGCCCCTGGGACGAATAGGCTAATAACTCACAGACCGGGCGTCCGATCGACGCGCCGTCTGTTGCGTTGAGACCCCTGTGACGAGACGGACCTTTGAAACACTTCTTCGTGGGACTTTGAGATACTTGGAGTATCGACCTGTAGCTCGTGGAGCGGACCCTCCCAGTGACGAGCGTGCGAAGTACGGAGACCGTGTAGCTGGCTGAGACCTGACGACTGCTTGACCGACTCGACTTGGAGTGAGTCGACTAGCCCAGTGGACGGAGCACTACTTTCTGAGGTGCAGACCCATGGCGGACGGAGCACTACCTGTGTGACAGTGCAGACCCGCGGTGCTCGTCCGGAGAGTACCTCAGCAGGCTACTAGGGGGTGTGCACTACGGAGTTTGGGTGACATACCTCGGCGGGAAGCACTACTGTGTTTGGGTGGCTGGCCCGCAGTACTCGACAGGAGGAGTACTTCAGCAGTCTTAGGTTAGTGAGCAGTACCTCGGAGTCGTGACAGGACCACTGTACACTCTAGAGACGGAGCTCTTCAGCAGTTACGGTTTCGATAATGAAAATCCTGGTTTGAGCTGAGACTTTTGACCTTGTGTTTACTTCATGATTGAGATGGGTCACTTGCTAACTTTGGTATATGTATGGGCATATACCCGGGTAGTGGTTATCCGTCGTTTTCACAATCCTTGTGTTTCCTCATGATTGAGATGGGTTACTTGACAACTTAGGTATATGTATGGGCATATACCTAAGTAGGGTTTATATGTTGAGATCTTCTTGTGTTTATCCTTGTTGGTTTTAGTGAGACCTTGAGGGTCTCGGGGTCCCTACTGAGTATCGTTATACTCACCCCTGCACGGGCTATGCCCGCACCTCGTTGTGTTGGTTGCAGACGACGGACAGTGCTGACAGAAGCCGAAGGTTCAAGGACTGGACGGTACCTGGAGGTGAACTATACGACGAGGCGGTACCCAGAGGCAGACCACTGGGCGGGACATACTTGGAGCAGACGGCGGGACCCGAGGAGCAGAGGAGCTATCTGTACCCACCCTTCAGGTGGGATTTCCAGTGGACATCTCAGCGTAGCAGCTTTACTTTTCAGTCGCTGTTTTCCTTTTCGAGTTGTACTTTACAGTTGGGCTTGTATTTCCGGCCCCTTTTTACTTTCCGCTTGCTTACTCTGTGGTGTTTGTTTACTTTACAAAGGCAATGCCTTCCCTTTTTACCGGGATTTACGCCTTGGTGCTAGTCGCCAGCCCCTGGCCTATGGAAGGCGGGCTTGGGGTAGTCACGGCACGGACCCCGAGGGCGGGTCGTGACAAATTGGTATCAAAGGAGTTCGGTTCTACCGCAGAACTTATAAATCTGATCTTTCTTTCTGTGAAGCAATAGTGTTAAGGGTACCGAGTGTGGTTTTCAGTTCAGGGAGTCCAGTGTTGGTGCGGGCGGCCGACGTATCCATACATCAGGACCCTGACAACTGATTTTCGACTTTGTGCACGAAAACACTGATTGCGTGTGTGTTTACAAAAGTTTTTCCCCTTAAAACAGCTCAAACCAGGTCAGCTCACCAGGTATAATCGTTTAATCGTGTTACGTTGTTTCTTTCAGGATGTCTTTTCTCAGAGGACCAGCTAGAGCCCGGAGGGATGAGCGTGCTGACAGTCTGTCGAGCGATGAGGCTTCGGTACAGGGCCCTCTTGCAGTTGAGGCACCAGCGGAGGCACCAGCGGTACTACCATACGTTGGGCCACCGATGCCACCAGCCCCAGCAGTAGGCGATGCACGACGCTTGAGCGCGCTGCACGAGTTCCAGCGCCATAGGCCACCCAGGTTCCGGGGAGAGACGGACCCGCAGGCGGCTGAGGTTTGGCTGGAGGCTGTGGTGAGAGTCTTCAGGCTAGTGGGGACGCCGGCAGACTTCATGGTGATCTTTGCTACCAGCCTCCTTCAGGCAGCAGCAGGTAGGTGGTGGAGCCACTTGTTTCAGTTTTGCGATGAGATGAACTTCGCATGGGAAGACTTCGAGACCTTCTTCAGGGTGGAGTTTGTGCCAGTATCTCTACACCCCGAGCGTGTACAGGAGATTCTGCCTTTACCGCGTGTTTTTCGATCAGAAGCCGAGTCATCTGTGGGCAGTAGACAGATGATGCAGAGGTCCAGGAGGACCAGACCAGCAGTTGGGCGATCTCGGGTTTTAGGACCGGTGGTGCGGGGCACCCGAGGTGGGGTCAGAGCCAGGCGTGCCAGAAACGGACAATGTTACTCCTGTGGCGGAAAGGGTCACCTGGCACGTGACTGTCCGACTCCTCGATCCGCAGGCTTGGAGGGAGCCACCGAGGTTGAGGCAGCGACAAATGCTGGAGCTCTGGGAGCAGGTGGACAGGGGAGGAACTAGTGGATACGTCTTTTGTACTTCTAGTTCCATGTTGATGTTGCTTTTGTGTAGCGTCTTGTATTATGAGCTGCAATAATAAAAGACGCATACCTTTGTGATGTTTTCTTTCCTGTCCTCTTTTGTGATGTTACTAAGAGGTTCCAGTTGACTGTTGACTTGACCCTCACTTGTGAGACATCTACTGGAGGAGACCCAGTTACCACACACTGATGCCGACAGTGTGACTCAACCCTTGGAGGCGAGAGTAACGGTTGGATCTCTTAGTAGTAGCGTCGAGGCCTTACGACGTCATCCTTGGTATGGATTAGTATCATCCATGTTAGGATTGACTGTTTTAGGCAAAGAATGTGGTTCATCCAGGGGATGAGACCAGGTTTCTCTTATCGGCAAAGAAGAAATCTTGCACCTCATGTGGGACCAGAGATGGTCCGGGCCACGTCAGAGGAGGTCCATGTCATCCAGGAGCGGATGAGGACAGCACAGAGCCGGCAGAAGTCATACGCTGACAGGAGGCGGAGGCCACTAGAGTTCGAGGATGGTGACCACGTCTTCTTGCGGGTCTCACCTCGACGTGGTATTCGGAGATTTGGCCGAGGCGACAAGTTACCTCCGCGCTTCATCGGACCCTTCCAGGTCCTCAGCAGGGTTGGTGAGGTGGCTTATCGCCTGGCTCTACCACCTCAGATACACCGGGTGCATGACGTCTTCCACGTGTCTCAGCTGAGGAGATACGTGCACGACCCGACGCACATCCTTGACGATGGGGCGACTTTTACGGAGGTCCCGGTGGAGATAGAGGATCGACAGGAGCGGGTCCTGCGTGGGCAAACGATTCCTCTTGTGCGCAACAGATGGCGGCACGGAAATCTCCAGGAGAGCACTTGGGAGCGGGAGGCTCAGATGCGTGCTCAGTACCCTCTTTTGTTTCCCTAGTTTTTGATGTATCTTTACGGGGACGTAAAGCCCTGAGGTGGGAGTAATGTAAAGACCCGTAAAATTCAAGGGAAATTTTTTCTTAATTTTCTTTAGAATTTTACAAGAACGCAGTTTCAGACGGCACCTGATTCCGAGGCCCGGAGTGCCCGGAATTAATTTCCGAAGTTTGGCTCGGGTACGTTCAGTGAACGAACGAGCGGGAATTCCTAACTTTTGATCCGGTGCTCGGAATTGAAATCCGAGGGCACCGATGAACTCGTAGCGCCGATATTCGTTTAAAGAGACCTTTTCAGGAGTTGCGTTTGTTGCGGGTTGAAAGTTAAGTTTTGGGGTTTTCAGTTGAGTTAAATAAAATTTGTGTAAGACAAATTTTATTTTTAGTTTGTTAAAAACCTACCTAAGGGGGTTGGAAGTGGGACCCACACCCACTTAACCTCCCTTGGGAGGATTAAGTGTGGTGGGGCCCACACGAACCCCTAGACTTTTCAAATTCCCTTAACCCCCTCTTAATTGACTTATGTTACTTAATTAATTTTGGGGGTTAAACTCTTTTGAATTTCAAACTTTTGAAATTCTTTTATGTTTTGTAATAATAAAATAAGATGTTATCTTATTTTATTTTGGGTTGATCGTTTGTCTTCTTGAGAGGTGGAGAGCTCCTCTTCTACTTCTTCAAACTCAACGAAGAACGCGAAGAACGTCGTTCTTCAACGAAGAACTTCTCCGCCGAAGAACACGATCCATCCGCGACGCCGTATCCGCGACGCGACGTACTTCTTCTGCGTCATCTCTTCCGCGACAGTTTTCCGCGACGAACGCCATCGACAACGACTCTTCCTCCGACGTCAAAGGAATCGACATCGATATTCCACGACTACGTCAACGTGTGATTATCGAAAAAACCGCACCTCCTTTCTTCGTTCACCGTGACAACGAAGGGGACGCCACCTCTTCTTCGGACAACCTTCGTCGGCGTGCAAGTTTCGCCAACGACGTATCTCTTCGGGCATATCTCTTCGTCAACGGATTTGACGAACGACGACCGCGACGCCCGACCTCCGCGACGCCGTCTTCCGCGGAACGTAGACGATTCTTCGAATCTTAAACCCGAGGTAGGGGTTGTTGTTTTCACTTTGGTTTCCTTTTTCTTTTCTTGCTCGTGGTTCGTATAACTAACGTGGGGATGTTGATTATTTTAAGATGCGTTATTGCTTAACGTGAGGGGGGCCGGACCGCATGAACACGGCCGAACCCCCTCCATCGTTCATGTTTAATTCTTGCGATGGAAGCAAAGTGGCGTGGTGCCGTCGCACCACGCGGATTACCGTGCGTTTATTTTACGCGGCGCCGTCGCGCCACGCCGAGGTAGAAACTTCAAGAACGCGACGCCGTCGCGCCGCGTTGAAAAGAATCAAAGCACGACGAAGGGGCGCGGTGCCGTCGCACCGCGCCGGATGACGAACGCCGCGGCCGGTTCCGGGCCGCGACGGGACGAGAAGACCGCGGCCGGTTCCGGGCCGCGACGGGACGAGAAGACCGCGGCCGATTCCGGGCCGCGGCGGGACGAGGAGACCGCGGCCGGTTCCGGGCCGCGGCGGAAGGGAAGACCGGCGGCCGGGCCGCCGGCGTCGGAAGCCGAAGAAGGGGACCGGAAATTCCGGTCCCGTTTGAGAAAACCGGCCGGCCAGCTGGCCGGCCGGATGACTTAAAACCGGGGAATTTAATTCCCCGGCCAACCCTTTAAAACCCCCCTCTTAATGAGGGGGGCGGTTCTTGAGGGAAGGGGGCAGCCGCCCCCTTGGTTCGGCGCCAGCAGGCCCCCCCACGTGAGGGGGGGGCGGTTTTATTAAAACCGGCGCGGCACATAGGCCGCGCCACTTGAAGAACGGCGGGGGCTTAGCCCCCCGCGTGCGCCGCGGCCCGCCGCCGCCCCCCGCGGCCCGCCGCCGCCGCCGCCGCGGCCCGCCGCCGCCGCGGCCCGCCGCCGCCGCGGCCCGCCGCCGCCGCGGCCCGCCGCCGCCGCCGCCGCCGCCGCCGCGCCGCCGTCCGCCGCCGCCGGCCCCCGCGCCGCCCGGGGGGGGGGGGGGGGGTCGGGCCGGGTCGGCCCGGACCCGGACCCCCCCGTTTCGAACCTGATTTGGTTTTTGGATCATAACTTGAGCCTCGGACCTCCGAACGACGAACCGTCTGCGGCAACGCGATCCTTGGATCGAGACGGTCTTTTCGGTATATCGCACTCAAGGTTTCGGATTACTTTGAGTTCGGCCGGCTTGGTTCGTTCACGAAATCAACCGGGCCTTCGGAGCGGAAACGCTCATATCTTGAGCTACGAACGTCCGATTGACGCACCGTCAGTCGCGTTGTGTTCCTTTTAGTGAGACGGATCTTTTGGCATACTCCGCCCGATGTTTGGACGCAAGTGGAGTACGGTCGGGTTGGTTTTGCCTTAAAAACCAACCGGGCCCCGGAGACAAAAATGCCAATAACTCTCAGACCGGGCGTCCGATCGACGCGCCGTCTGTTGCGTTGACTTCCTGTTGACGATACAGAACTTTTGACATACTCCGCCCGAGTTTTGGTTACAGATAGTAGTGGCCGGGTTGGATCGCACCCGAAATCCAACCGGGCCCCTGGAACGGAAAAGCTGATATCTTACAGACAGGACGTCCGCTTGACGAGCCGTCAGCAGTGTTGGTGGTTACGTTGAGTAACGGTCCCTTTGAGTATACCCTATGGGAGTTCGGGGTACAGTTGAGATACGGCCGGGATTGGTTTCGCTCACGAAACCAACCGGGCCCCTGGGACGAATAGGCTAATAACTCACAGACCGGGCGTCCGATCGACGCGCCGTCTGTTGCGTTGAGACCCCTGTGACGAGACGGACCTTTGAAACACTTCTTCGTGGGACTTTGAGATACTTGGAGTATCGACCTGTAGCTCGTGGAGCGGACCCTCCCAGTGACGAGCGTGCGAAGTACGGAGACCGTGTAGCTGGCTGAGACCTGACGACTGCTTGACCGACTCGACTTGGAGTGAGTCGACTAGCCCAGTGGACGGAGCACTACTTTCTGAGGTGCAGACCCATGGCGGACGGAGCACTACCTGTGTGACAGTGCAGACCCGCGGTGCTCGTCCGGAGAGTACCTCAGCAGGCTACTAGGGGGTGTGCACTACGGAGTTTGGGTGACATACCTCGGCGGGAAGCACTACTGTGTTTGGGTGGCTGGCCCGCAGTACTCGACAGGAGGAGTACTTCAGCAGTCTTAGGTTAGTGAGCAGTACCTCGGAGTCGTGACAGGACCACTGTACACTCTAGAGACGGAGCTCTTCAGCAGTTACGGTTTCGATAATGAAAATCCTGGTTTGAGCTGAGACTTTTGACCTTGTGTTTACTTCATGATTGAGATGGGTCACTTGCTAACTTTGGTATATGTATGGGCATATACCCGGGTAGTGGTTATCCGTCGTTTTCACAATCCTTGTGTTTCCTCATGATTGAGATGGGTTACTTGACAACTTAGGTATATGTATGGGCATATACCTAAGTAGGGTTTATCTGTTGAGATCTTCTTGTGTTTATCCTTGTTGGTTTTAGTGAGACCTTGAGGGTCTCGGGGTCCCTACTGAGTATCGTTATACTCACCCCTGCACGGGCTATGCCCGCACCTCGTTGTGTTGGTTGCAGACGACGGACAGTGCTGACAGAAGCCGAAGGTTCAAGGACTGGACGGTACCTGGAGGTGAACTATACGACGAGGCGGTACCCAGAGGCAGACCACTGGGCGGGACATACTTGGAGCAGACGGCGGGACCCGAGGAGCAGAGGAGCTATCTGTACCCACCCTTCAGGTGGGATTTCCAGTGGACATCTCAGCGTAGCAGCTTTACTTTTCAGTCGCTGTTTTCCTTTTCGAGTTGTACTTTACAGTTGGGCTTGTATTTCCGGCCCCTTTTTACTTTCCGCTTGCTTACTCTGTGGTGTTTGTTTACTTTACAAAGGCAATGCCTTCCCTTTTTACCGGGATTTACGCCTTGGTGCTAGTCGCCAGCCCCTGGCCTATGGAAGGCGGGCTTGGGGTAGTCACGGCACGGACCCCGAGGGCGGGTCGTGACAAATTGGTATCAAAGGAGTTCGGTTCTACCGCAGAACTTATAACTCTGATCTTTCTTTCTGTGAAGCAATAGTGTTAAGGGTACCGAGTGTGGTTTTCAGTTCAGGGAGTCCAGTGTTGGTGCGGGCGGCCGACGTATCCATACACCAGGACCCTGACAACTGATTTCCGACTTTGTGCACGAAAACACTGATTGCGTGTGTGTTTACAAAAGTTTTTCCCCTTAAAACAGCTCAAACCAGGTCAGCTCACCAGGTATAATCGTTTAATCGTGTTACGTTGTTTCTTTCAGGATGTCTTTTCTCAGACGACCAGCTAGAGCCCGGAGGGATGAGCGTGCTGACAGTCTGTCGAGCGACGAGGCTTCGGTACAGGGCCCTCTTGCAGTTGAGGCACCAGCGGAGGCACCAGCGGTACTACCATACGTTGGGCCACCGATGCCACCAGCCCCAGCAGTAGGCGATGCATGACGCTTGAGCGCGCTGCACGAGTTCCAGCGCCAGAGGCCACCCAGGTTCCGGGGAGAGACGGACCCGCAGGCGGCTGAGGTTTGGCTGGAGGCTGTGGTGAGAGTCTTCAGGCTAGTGGGGACGCCGGCAGACTTCATGGTGATCTTTGCTACCAGCCTCCTTCAGGCAGCAGCAGGTAGGTGGTGGAGCCACTTGTTTCAGTTTTGCGATGAGATGAACTTCGCATGGGAAGACTTCGAGACCTTCTTCAGGGTGGAGTTTGTGCCAGTATCTCTACACCCCGAGCGTGTACAGGAGATTCTGCCTTTACCGCGTGTTTTTCGATCAGAAGCCGAGTCATCTGTGGGCAGTAGACAGATGATGCAGAGGTCCAGGAGGACCAGACCAGCAGTTGGGCGATCTCGGGTTTTAGGACCGGTGGTGCGGGGCACCCGAGGTGGGGTCAGAGCCAGGCGTGCCAGAAACGGACAATGTTACTCCTGTGGCGGAAAGGGTCACCTGGCACGTGACTGTCCGACTCCTCGATCCGCAGGCTTGGAGGGAGCCACCGAGGTTGAGGCAGCGACAAATGCTGGAGCTCTGGGAGCAGGTGGACAGGGGAGGAACTAGTGGATACGTCTTTTGTACTTCTAGTTCCATGTTGATGTTGCTTTTGTGTAGCGTCTTGTATTATGAGCTGCAATAATAAAAGACGCATACCTTTGTGATGTTTTCTTTCCTGTCCTCTTTTGTGATGTTACTAAGAGGTTCCAGTTGACTGTTGACTTGACCCTCACTTGTGAGACATCTACTGGAGGAGACCCAGTTACCACACACTGATGCCGACAGTGTGACTCAACCCTTGGAGGCGAGAGTAACGGTTGGATCTCTTAGTAGTAGCGTCGAGGCCTTATGACGTCATCCTTGGTATGGATTAGTATCATCCATGTTAGGATTGACTGTTTTAGGCAAAGAATGTGGTTCATCCAGGGGATGAGACCAGGTTTCTCTTATCGGCAAAGAAGAAATCTTGCACCTCATGTGGGACCAGAGATGGTCCGGGCCACGTCAGAGGAGGTCCATGTCATCCAGGAGCGGATGAGGACAGCACAGAGCCGGCAGAAGTCATACGCTGACAGGAGGCGGAGGCCACTAGAGTTCGAGGATGGTGACCACGTCTTCTTGCGGGTCTCACCTCGACGTGGTATTCGGAGATTTGGCCGAGGCGACAAGTTATCTCCGCGCTTCATCGGACCCTTCCAGGTCCTCAGCAGGGTTGGTGAGGTGGCTTATCGCCTGGCTCTACCACCTCAGATACACCGGGTGCATGACGTCTTCCACGTGTCTCAGCTGAGGAGATACGTGCACGACCCGACGCACATCCTTGACGATGGGGCGACTTTTACGGAGGTCCCGGTGGAGATAGAGGATCGACAGGAGCGGGTCCTGCGTGGGAAAACGATTCCTCTTGTGCGCAACAGATGGCGGCACGGAAATCTCCAGGAGAGCACTTGGGAGCGGGAGGCTCAGATGCGTGCTCAGTACCCTCTTTTGTTTCCCTAGTTTTTGATGTATCTTTACGGGGACGTAAAGCCCTGAGGTGGGAGTAATGTAAAGACCCGTAAAATTCAAGGGAAATTTTTTCTTAATTTTCTTTAGAATTTTACAAGAACGCGGTTTCAGACGGCACCTGATTCCGAGGCCCGGAGTGCCCGGAATTAATTTCCGAAGTTTGGCTCGGGTACGTTCAGTGAACGAACGAGCGGGAATTCCTAACTTTTGATCCGGTGCTCGGAATTGAAATCCGAGGGCACCGATGAACTCGCAGCGCCGATATTCGTTTAAAGAGACCTTTTCGGGAGTTGCTTTTGTTGCGGGTTGAAAGTTAAGTTTTGGGGTTTTCAGTTGAGTTAAATAAAATTTGTGTAAGACAAATTTTATTTTTAGTTTGTTAAAAACCTACCTAAGGGGGTTGGAAGTGGGACCCACACCCACTTAACCTCCCTTGGGAGGATTAAGTGTGGTGGGGCCCACACGAACCCCTAGACTTTTCAAATTCCCTTAACCCCCTCTTAATTGACTTATGTTACTTAATTAATTTTGGGGGTTAAACTCTTTTGAATTTCAAACTTTTGAAATTCTTTTATGTTTTGTAATAATAAAATAAGATGTTATCTTATTTTATTTTGGGTTGATCGTTTGTCTTCTTGAGAGGTGGAGAGCTCCTCTTCTACTTCTTCAAACTCAACGAAGAACGCGAAGAACGTCGTTCTTCAACGAAGAACTTCTCCGCCGAAGAACACGATCCATCCGCGACGCCGTATCCGCGACGCGACGTACTTCTTCTGCGTCATCTCTTCCGCGACGGTTTTCCGCGACGAACGCCATCGACAACGACTCTTCCTCCGACGTCAAAGGAATCGACACCGATATTCCACGACTACGTCAACGTGTGATTATCGAAAATGCCGCACCTCCTTTCTTCGTTCACCGTGACAACGAAGGGGACGCCACCTCTTCTTCGGACAACCTTCGTCGGCGTGCAAGTTTCGCCAACGACGTATCTCTTCGGGCATATCTCTTCGTCAACGGATTTGACGAACGACGACCGCGACGCCCGACCTCCGCGACGCCGTCTTCCACGGAACGTAGACGATTCTTCGAATCTTAAACCCGAGGTAGGGGTTGTTGTTTTCACTTTGGTTTCCTTTTTCTTTTCTTGCTCGTGGTTCGTATAACTAACGTGGGGATGTTGATTATTTTAAGATGCGTTATTGCTTAACGTGAGGGGGGCCGGACCGCATGAACACGGCCGAACCCCCTCCATCGTTCATGTTTAATTCTTGCGATGGAAGCAAAGTGGCGTGGTGCCGTCGCACCACGCGGATTACCGTGCGTTTATTTTACGCGGTGCCGTCGCGCCACGCCGAGGTAGAAACTTCAAGAACGCGACGCCGTCGCGCCGCGTTGAAAAGAATCAAAGCACGACGAAGGGGCGTGGTGCCGTCGCACCGCGCCGGATGACGAACGCCGCGGCCGGTTCCGGGCCGCGACGGGACGAGAAGACCGCGGCCGGTTCCGGGCCGCGACGGGACGAGAAGACCGCGGCCGATTCCGGGCCGCGGCGGGACGAGGAGACCGCGGCCGGTTCCGGGCCGCGGCGGAAGGGAAGACCGGCGGCCGGGCCGCCGGCGTCGGAAGCCGAAGAAGGGGACCGGAAATTCCGGTCCCGTTTGAGAAAACCGGCCGGCCAGCTGGCCGGACGGATGACTTAAAACCGGGGAATTTAATTCCCCGGCCAACCCTTTAAAACCCCCCTCTTAATGAGGGGGGCGGTTCTTGAGGGAAGGGGGCAGCCGCCCCCTTGGTTCGGCGCCAGCAGGCCCCCCCACGTGAGGGGGGGGGGGGGGGGGGGGGGCGGTTTTAATAAAACCGGCGCGGCACATAGGCCGCGCCACTTGAAGAACGGCGGGGGCTTAGCCCCCCGCGTGCGCCGCGGCCCGCCGCCGCCACCGCGGCCCGCCGCCGCCGCCACCGCGGCCCGCCGCCGCCGCCACCGCGGCCCGCCGCCGCCGCGGCCCGCCGCCGCCGCCGCCGCCGCCGCCGCCGCCGCTGGCCCCCGCGCCGCCCAGGGGGGGGGGGGGGGTCGGGCCGGGTCGGGCCGGGTCGGCCCGGACCCGGACCCCCCCGTTTCGAACCTGATTTGGTTTTTGGCTCATAACTTGAGCCTCGGACCTCCGAACGACGAACCGTCTACGGCAACGCGATCCTTGGATCGAGACGGTCTTTTCGGTATATCGCACTCAAGGTTTCGGATTACTTTGAGTTCGGCCGGCTTGGTTCGTTCACGAAATCAACCGGGCCTTCGGAGCGGAAACGCTCATATCTTGAGCTACGAACGTCCGATTGACGCACCGTCAGTCGCGTTGTGTTCCTTTTAGTGAGACGGATCTTTTGGCATACTCCGCCCGAGGTTTGGACGCAAGTGGAGTACGGCCGGGTTGGTTTTGCCTTAAAAACCAACCGGGCCCCGGAGACAAAAATGCCAATAACTCTCAGACCGGGCGTCCGATCGACGCGCCGTCTGTTGCGTTGACTTCCTGTTGACGATACGGAACTTTTGACATACTCCGCCCGAGTTTTGGTTACAGATAGTAGTGGCCGGGTTGGATCGCACCCGAAATCCAACCGGGCCCCTGGAACGGAAAAGCTGATATCTTACAGACAGGACGTCCGCTTGACGAGCCGTCAGCAGTGTTGGTGGTTACGTTGAGTAACGGTCCCTTTGAGTATACCCTATGGGAGTTCGGGGTACAGTTGAGATACGGCCGGGATTGGTTTCGCTCACGAAACCAACCGGGCCCCTGGGACGAATAGGCTAATAACTCACAGACCGGGCGTCCGATCGACGCGCCGTCTGTTGCGTTGAGACCCCTGTGACGAGACGGACCTTTGAAACACTTCTTCGTGGGACTTTGAGATACTTGGAGTATCGACCTGTAGCTCGTGGAGCGGACCCTCCCAGTGACGAGCGTGCGAAGTACGGAGACCGTGTAGCTGGCTGAGACCTGACGACTGCTTGACCGACTCGACTTGGAGTGAGTCGACTAGCCCAGTGGACGGAGCACTACTTTCTGAGGTGCAGACCCATGGCGGACGGAGCACTACCTGTGTGACAGTGCAGACCCGCGGTGCTCGTCCGGAGAGTACCTCAGCAGGCTACTAGGGGGTGTGCACTACGGAGTTTGGGTGACATACCTCGGCGGGAAGCACTACTGTGTTTGGGTGGCTGGCCCGCAGTACTCGACAGGAGGAGTACTTCAGCAGTCTTAGGTTAGTGAGCAGTACCTCGGAGTCGTGACAGGACCACTGTACACTCTAGAGACGGAGCTCTTCAGCAGTTACGGTTTCGATAATGAAAATCCTGGTTTGAGCTGAGACTTTTGACCTTGTGTTTACTTCATGATTGAGATGGGTCACTTGCTAACTTTGGTATATGTATGGGCATATACCCGGGTAGTGGTTATCCGTCGTTTTCACAATCCTTGTGTTTCCTCATGATTGAGATGGGTTACTTGACAACTTAGGTATATGTATGGGCATATACCTAAGTAGGGTTTATCTGTTGAGATCTTCTTGTGTTTATCCTTGTTGGTTTTAGTGAGACCTTGAGGGTCTCGGGGTCCCTACTGAGTATCGTTATACTCACCCCTGCACGGGCTATGCCCGCACCTCGTTGTGTTGGTTGCAGACGACGGACAGTGCTGACAGAAGCCGAAGGTTCAAGGACTGGACGGTACCTGGAGGTGAACTATACGACGAGGCGGTACCCAGAGGCAGACCACTGGGCGGGACATACTTGGAGCAGACGGCGGGACCCGAGGAGCAGAGGAGCTATCTGTACCCACCCTTCAGGTGGGATTTCCAGTGGACATCTCAGCGTAGCAGCTTTACTTTTCAGTCGCTGTTTTCCTTTTCGAGTTGTACTTTACAGTTGGGCTTGTATTTCCGGCCCCTTTTTACTTTCCGCTTGCTTACTCTGTGGTGTTTGTTTACTTTACAAAGGCAATGCCTTCCCTTTTTACCGGGATTTACGCCTTGGTGCTAGTCGCCAGCCCCTGGCCTATGGAAGGCGGGCTTGGGGTAGTCACGGCACGGACCCCGAGGGCGGGTCGTGACAAAGGATGCACCTTTCGATTTTGATGAAAACTGTTTGAAATCATTTAATCTGTTAATGGAGAAACTCACTACATCACCTATCATTATTGCACCTGATTGGAAATTACCTTTTGATCTTATGTGTGATTCTAGTGACATGGTTGTAGGTGTTGTCCTTGGACAGAGGAGAGATAAGAAGTTGCATGTGGTATACTATGCCAATAGACTGCTAGATGATGCTCAAAAAAATTATACCACCACAGAAAAAGAATTGTTAGCTGTTTTTTTCCCTAGAAAAGTTTAGACAGTATTTGTTAGGCTCAAAGGTCCTTATTTTCACTTATCATTCTGCCTTAAAATACTTGTTGTCTAAAAAGGAAACAAAAACTTGGATGATTAGATGGATCTTATTGTCACAAGAGTTTGACTTAGAGATTAGGGATAAGCAGGGAGTTGAAAACTTAGTTGCTGATCACTTATCTAGGCTTCCTCTTACCCAATATGATTCTGAATATCCTAGGGAGATAAATTCTTCTTTTCCTGATGAGAAGTTGTTATCTGTGTCAGTCAAGCAATCTGCTTGGTTTGCAGATTTTTCCAACTTCCTGTAATTAGGTGTCATTCCCAAAAATCTTTCTAATAATCAAAGGAAGAAATTCATTTTTGAACTTAAATATTACCTGTGGGGTGATCCCTTGATGTTTAGGAGGTGTGCTGATGGTATTCTTAGGAGATGTGTACCTAAGGAAGAGATGTTGTCTGTTCTTGAAGGTTGTCATTCTTCACCTTGGGGAGTTCACCATGGCAGTGAAAGGACTGCTCAGAAAGTTCTTCAATCTGGTTTCTATTGGCTACTCTTTTTAAGGATGTGAGAAGTTTTTTGGTTGGTTGTGATAGGTGTCAGAGGTTGGGAAATGTGGGTAGAAAGAAAGAGTTACCCCAAAAAGGTATTCTGGAAGTTGAAATTTTTTATGTTTGGGGTTTAGATTTCATGGTTCCTTTTCCATCATCTCATGGGAATGATTATATTCTTCTTGCTGTGGATTATGTATCAAATTGGGTTGAGGCAGTAGCTCTGCCCAACAATCAAGAAAATAGTGTGATAAAATTTGTGAAAAAGAACATCTTTACAATATTTGGAGTCCCAAAGGATTTTATTACTTATAATGGAACACACTTTATGAATTAAATGTTCAAGGCTTTGATGGGAAAATATGGTTGTGTTCACAAAACTGGTACTCCTTATCATCCATAGTCCAGTGGAAAAGTGTAAATTTCTAATAGTGAATTAAATCAAATACTTGAAAAAACAGTGTCAAACACTAGAAAAGACTGGTCTCTTAAATTGGATGAAGCTTTATGGGCATACAGAACTTCTTTCAAGACCCCAATAGGTATGTCTCCTTACATGCTCCTCTTTGGGAAATTCTGTCATTTACCTGTGGAGTTGCAACATAAGTCATATTGGGCAGTTAAGGCTCTAAATTTTGACTTTAAGAGTGCCGGTGAGAGGATATTTCTTGAGCTAAGTGAACTTTATGAGATTAGCATAGAGATTTATGATAATTCAAAGATTTATAAAGATAGGACTAAGATCTTTCATGATTCTACCATTCAAACCAAAGAGTTCAAACCTGGACAAGAGGTCCTTCTGTTTAATTCTAGACTTAAACTCTTTCCTGGAAAGCTAAATTCCAAGTGGTCTAGACCGTTTACTGTTGTGAGAGTGATGAAGAATGGTGCTTTGGAAATTTTAGGTGAAGAGAATAAACCCATGTTGGTCAATGGGCAAAGATTGAAACTTTATTTTGAGGGGAAGCCAAAGGGATTTCCTGCCTTCACTGTTCTTGAATGAAGTCTGGCTGGGAACTCTAAATCTAGCGTTGCATGGGAGGAAGCCCATGGTTTTTGTTTTGTTAATAAATAAAAAAAATTGTGATTAAATAATTTCTAACTGAAGACTTTAAATTCAGTGTTTCATGGGAGCCAACTCGTGCTATTTCTTTAGTGTTTACTTTTATTTCAGTTCTTGTTTTACTTAGAATAAAGTGTTGCTATGCATTCTTATATATGCTCTGTCTCTACTGAATACTTGTTCCTGGTTTATACACTCTGTGTTTCTAGGATTGTTGCTGCTATCATCTAAGAAGTGGAATTCCCATGTTCATCTATGAAAAAAACCTAGTTAGGGAAGTACATTACTATTGAATTCTGTTTCATCTTTCTTCTCATTAATACTTTAAGAAAAATTCTGCTTGTATTAGAAAATCATACTTCTTCTCACTGTGTTGTGCATAAAATCTTCATGTACTTTACTACTTAAAACTGAATTGTATTGTTATTAAAATCATTTCCATTGCATGAAATTAAGTGTGGGGGGGTACATGTTGCGGTTATTTTGAATCTGTTTAATGTTGGGGTGTTTAGCATGTATTCTCCTGCTATATTGAACATCCATTTGAATTATAATTTCAAAATGCTACACCTTATCCACTCTCCACCCATAAGTTGTATGCTATGTTTGAACTTTAATGAAAATCTGTTTCACTAGACTTAAATTTTAATGGGTGTACTTGTTAATGAACCTGTTGATTATTTATTTATTGTGGCAAACAAACTTTTTGAACTTCATTGAGACCATATATACATGTCATATCTCTACTTAATTGAAAATCTGTTTTGAACTTTATTTGATTAATTCTTCTTCTCCACTTTTTAAAGTCAACTTTGGGGACAAAGTTGAGTTTTAAGTGTGGGGGAGGGGGTCAATTCTTAACTGTGCTGAACTGTGCTTTACTGTAAACCCATCAATTCCCACTGAAATTTTAATCTATTTGTAAAAAAATGGTTAAATTTTTTGAAAATTTTCGCATAATTTTAGGCTTTACATTGTACTCTAATGAGTCTTGCCTAAGTAAAGTGCTTTACTGGTTGTTAATAACTTCTTAGAGTCTAAAATTGATGAGTTTGGTGATTGCTAAGTGTTCTTACTTAGTGATTTGATAGAAATTCTGTTTAGGACCTACTTCTAGAATTGATATGGATTACATGTTTGTGGAGTTATGTTCATAACCTTTGGAACTAGTGGATTGATTCTGATTCTAGGGGCCTCATTCATATTTTATTTATTAAAAGTAATCGCTTTAATGGGTCAATTTAAATGGTTTTCATAGAAATCTTTTGAAACTAGAGTAGTTTGGGAATCTGGGATCCCACGGTGAGTCTATGAGACCTTAGATGCTGGGTGAATTTCTGTTTACTAAAAGCCCTATGTACAGCTTTAATAAGTGCATTGCATAGTGCTTAGCACAATGATACATGGCTTGGGAAAAATAAAATAAAGTGTCTATGGTCAAAAATGAGCTCATTAAGGTGAGGGGAATGATGAACGCCGGATGAAGAAGGGATCAGTTGGTTTATATGGAAATCATTTAGGTTGTATCATTGAGGTTATTCACAAAAAAAATAATTATTTTTGGAACCTAGGTGAAAAATTGAAAATACAAAGTTCCTTGGTTATGGTTTTAATTCCATTGATGTTTTACCTCCTTTCATTCTTGGATTTAAAACTTCAGCCTGGATTGAAATGAGGCCCTAAGATGTATCACATATGAGGCAAGACATCTTATTTTCTTGATGATTCATAGCTTTCTTAATTACAATTGAGTGTTTGTTATAGGAAAGATTCATATGAGTAATTCATATTCTTAAAGCCTGTTGTTGTGAATTGTCCTCTGTTTTGAATGATGGACATGTTACATTTTTGAAAAATCATTAATATCATACTTCTGTTTTTCAAAGATAATTAGACATGGGATTGTTTGAGGACAAACAATGTTGAAGTGTGGGGGAATTTGATGTGGCTCTATTTTTGCATTATTTTTCCACATCTTTTTACTTAATTTTTAATGAATGAATTAATTATTTAATCACTTTATGCTAAGTAATTGTAATTTTGTATTTTTATAATTAAATTTGTCAAATATTCCTTTTAGTATAACATTTTATGTAACTTTGGATCTTAAAATAATGGATTTATTATTTATGTGTTTTTAATATTACTTTTTTCAATTTGTTTAATTAAATCCTTATTTGTTTATTTTATTTAATTTTACATTATCAATAATTATTGAGTTCGCTATTTAATTTAATTTTTATTTTTATTTTTATATAACTTTGTCGTGACTTGCTAGACTTTCGGTAGCTTAGCTACCGATAGCGGGTTACCGGTATTGTTTATCGGTGACTCTGTCTCTATCGGTGACTCTACCTCTATCGGTGACCTTGACTCTATCGGTGACTCTCGTCACCGATACTCTTTCCTACCGGTAACTCTTTTCTAAATCTAACGGTAGCTTTATTTTTTGTCTTACCGGTAGCTTTTAATTTAAACTACTGGTAGCCATTATTTATCATAGCGGTAAGCAGTTTAATTTTATAAAAATAAGAAGTTATTTTTATTTCAAATAATTATTTAATCATTTTAATTTTATTTAATTAACTCAGTCTTTATTTTATTTTTTAATATCTTAATTAAGTAACATTAGAATAGGTTAATTTTATTATTTTATGTGTTTAGTCTTCTTGCTCGTCATTTAAGTAAGTGATTTGTGTTTTTAAATTAATTAAAATGGTCCGCCCTAAATTATTTGTGTTCAATTAGTTAATTAATTAATTAATTAATTGTTTTTAAGCAGTAATTATATTATTTTATGTATGCAGATTGGGTTTTAATTCATTTTTATTTTGTTTTAGTCCACCGGTAAGGTAGACGAGCTCTTGCGGTGACTTATTTGGTCACCGAGGCTTTTTATTTTAATTTTCTTCTATCCTTTAATTAATTTATTTAGTTATTTTAATTTTAAGAATTTTATTAATTTAGTTTAAAATTTTATTCTGTTTTTAATTTAAGTGTTGATTAATTAATAATAGTAGTTGAGGTCTTAATATTTTAAGGTTTAATAAAAAACTTGTTTTAAATCTATGATATTAATCTTTAATTAATCTTGTTTAATCTTCATATTTATTTTTCTTAAGTTTTAATTTGAAGTTCAAAATAATTTTGGATGTTTTGCGTTAGTTATTTATTTTAGTTCTAACAGTGATTTTCTTTAATGTAGTGTAACGGTGACCTATCCCATTTAAAACTATCGGTAGCTACCGATACACCTTTTCCTCACTGATTTATTTTTCTCACCGATACACATCCGTATCCTTTTCCCCTCTATCAGCAGCCCCAACCTCACTGATAGACACCAGATTAACCTCACCGATATCTTATCCTATCAGTAGCTGCTGCTTGCCTCACTGATACACCCTTTTATTTTCATCCTATCGGAAGCTAAGCTACTGATACTCCTCACCGTTCCTCAACATTCCTGACGCACTCATGCACTTCACCGCCTCACCCGCTCCCCTACCCATCAACTGTTCCGCCGTCGGTGTGGGAGTCATAGGAATGCCGCGGGTCTGTCCACCATTGTGTTTTGAGGGTCCGATGCTGTAAATCTCTGAAGACCAACCTGATGCCCTCCGTTGATAGACACCTCAGATGAACTCACTATTGCTGGAGCTGAGGAGCCGTTTCGCTGAAGGATGTCGCGTCACCATCGGTTTGGAGAAGTTGAATCAGTCCGTCGGAAGGGGAAACCGCCGCACCTGCTAGAGCCGAGGGAAGACCCACTACCACCTGCTTCTGAGGCTGAACCCTTGTGCCACCCGCTGGTCTGCAAGTAAAACTCTGCCACAAGGAGGAGCCACATGGGGGAGTCAGTGCGCCGAGGTTTTCTTTGGAGCTGTTCGCTGAAGACCGGGATGCCACCGCCGCCGCCCTGTTTTCTTCCAGTGAAGAACCATCAAACCCTTCCCCCTCCTCTTGTTGTGCATCCTGGAATTGGGGAGGGGTAAGGGGAATTGATTATTAAAAAATAAAATAATAATAATAATAACATAATATAAAATATAAAGAAAACAAATAGTAAACTTTAACTTTAGAAAAAAAGAAATGTAAAAAAGTTAAAGTTTAAGTTAAACTAACTTTAACTAAGTCAAATTAATATAAATTAATAGAAGTTATAAATTTATACAATTACAAAATTAATAAAATGGATTAATTAAAAATTAAAATATTAAACTAACTTAATAATAAGTATTAATAATTATTTAATTTAATATTAATAGTATAAATATATAATTAATAACAATTATAAGTAAACTAAAAATTTACGTTTTAATTTAAAAATATTTAAAGATTAAGTTTTAATTCTAATTTCTAAATTAAGATAAACTAATTAATGAATTAGTCGACCAACTTAACTTCTTAAATAGTAATAATTAAATTATTAATACTTTCTAAATTATTTAATTTATAATTACTTATTTATTTATGACGTCAAATTTTAAATATTATTTAAAATATGATAAACTGAAATAATTTAGTATTTAGTATTTATATTTATTAATATAATTAAATTAACAGCGTTTTGATAAACTTTTTAATTTAGATATTTAATAATTAACTCAAATTACTTTTAATTTGTATTATAACAGTAAACTTAAATAATAACCTTAAAATGTTATTTAACTCTCGTTGAGTTTTATTTATTTCATTTTATTTAAAACATTGCAGGTTCATTCAGGAGTCAAGTTCACGTCCAGGTTCATGCAACTAACTCATCCAGAGTTAGTTAAGAGGGAAAAACTCGCGCGACGTGTATGTCGCGGGTAAAACGCACGTGTGCGATGCACTCATGAGAAAAACATGAAGTCAGTGGAAGAATGCAGTGACATGAAGCAGATGACAGATGGTATTTTAAGCAGATCAAGCAGCAGAATTTGGAGAGGCATTCATTCGGGGACAGTGACATTCAGACATTCCCTTGGAGACGATCGAGAACATCAGAGGCGATGCTGAGCAGTGTAGTCCAGGAACTCAGGAGCAGAGTATTCTTAGGGAGTTCCTTCTCCCTCACGTTTTAAACTTTTGTACTCTATTTCTGTAATGTTTCCTATTACTGTAGTGATAATGAATAATATAGTTATCTAAGTCTTCTAGATCGGGGAGAGTTCTACCTCTACTGGTATCTTTTTCATCCTTTTCACTTATAATTTTAATGTGTTTAGAATTGATCGGCCAGATCTGTTCTAAATACATACATCTGTTCTGCACCACAATACTGAATTTCATGCACCTACAATCATTCGGTGAGTTTGATTGTATAACCTTTTTCTTAAAACATTAAAATCAAATTGAAAACTTCAGTACTTATGGCGAGCTTGTACTGTTGTTCATCTTAAGTCATCTTTCTTGAGCTGTACTTCTCAGAGTGGCGAACTCTAGTTGTACAATTTCCACGACTTAACTCATGGAGAGGGAAGTAAGTCGTCTCTTTTCAGTGGTACGAAGTAGTAATTTTACATGAAAATGAAAAACAATTTAAACCAGTAGATTAGAATGAACCCCGAGCGTTCTTTACTGTTGTTCTTTATCAGCATCTTATTTTCTTTGTTGCACCTTATTTTTAGTTGTACTCTATTTTAGTGTAGGTAGCACAAATATACAAGAATTGTGTGGTTTTACTTTACTGCTTATAAAAACATAAATAAATATTAAAAGATATAAAAAAATAAAGAAAACCACTTCGCTGCTGACAACAGTGGAGCTTGCCAGGTGTTTTATTAGAGAATAGTGGCCAAAATAGTCTTCCCTGTGGGTTCGACCCTGCTTGCCACATATATTGTAGTTAGTAGGTATATAAATTTTAAACTTTGACCAGCTTCAACGATAGTTTAGGTCATGTTTTTGGCACTGTTGCCGGGGAGGGCACGAGCCATTACTCAAAACAAAAAATTTAAAAAAACACATATATATAAAATATTTAAAAAATTTGAAAAATTTGAACACTTTTTAAAAAAATCTGTTACTTTACATTCTGATTTGTTACTTCTGAAACTATCTATTGTTGTGTGTATGAGAACAAGACACTCTGCTGTTATATTAGAGCCCTTAAACCTTGAACTTGATAAACATTTAGCTGCTCTAAAAAGGAAAAACAAAATTGAAATGGAAAATTAAGATAATAGAGTTCCTAATAATAACTTCCAAAATCATCCAGAACTCTTAGATGAAAATGAATGGCCTAGGATGAGGGGGTTCCAATTCCCACATGTATCAAGCAACCCATCATCCATTAGATTACGTCCTAGAGCCAGAAACTATGAATTGAAATAGTCACATATTTCTATACTTCCTACATTCAATGGGCTCTCTAATGAGGACTCTTTGGCCTTCATTAGAGACTTCTATAACACTGTGAAACAACATCCACTTTTAGGACTCACTGAAAATGAGCTAAGGATGAGAGTCTTTCCCATTTCTAATAGTGCTTGGGTCCGCCCTGTTTAGGAAGTCCCCAAGAAGGGAGGTTTCACTATAGTTAAGAATAAAAAAAATGAAGAATTCCAAGTTAGGAAAGCCACAAAATGGAGAGTTTGTATTGATTATAGTAAGCTTAATACAACCACTAGGAAGGACCATTTTCCAATTCCCTTCTTGGATCAAATGCTTTAGAGGCTTGCTGGAAATGAATTTTTCTATTTTCTGGGTGGGTATTCTGGTTACAACCAGATCCCTGTTGCTCCATAGGATCAAGAGAAGACCACTTTCACATGCCCCTTTGATACATTTTCTTACCGGCGGATGCCCTTTGGGTTATGTGGAGCTCCAGCCACCATTCAAAGGTGTATGACATATATCTTTTCTGATATGATTGAGATAATCATTGATGTTTTCATGGATGACTTTTCTATAGTGGGGAGTACTTTTGATACTTGTTTAAGAAATCTTGAGCTCGTTTTGGAGAGATGCATTGAAACCAACCTTGTGCTAAATTAGGAGAAATGCTAGTTCATGGTTACTGAAGGTATTGTTCTTGGTCATAAGGTGTCTAAGAGAGGTTTATAAGTTGATACTGCTATGATAGAAGTTATTCAAAAATTGACTCCTCTTGGAAATGTTAAAGGTGTTAGATGTTTTCTAGGGCATGCCAGTTTTTACCGGAGGTTCATTAAAGATTTTTCTAAAATAACTAATCCCTTGTGTTCTTTTCTGTTCAAGGGTGAACCTTTCGATTTTGATGAAAACTGTTTGAAATCATTTAATCTGCTTAAGGATAAACTCACTACACCACCTATCATTACTGCACCTGATTGGAAATTACCTTTTGAGCTTATGTGTGATACTAGTGACATGGTTGTAGCTGTTGTCCTTGGACAGTGGAGAGATAAGAAGTTTCATGTTGTGTACTATGCTAGTAGACTACTAGATGATGCTCAAAATAATTATACCACCACTGAACAAGAATTGTTAGCTATTGTTTTTGCTCAGGAAAAGTTTAGACAGTATTTTTTAGGCTCAAAGGTCATTATTTTCACTGATCATTCTGCTTTAAAATACTTGTTATCTAAAAAGAAAACAAAACCCAAGATGATTAGATGGATCTTATTGTTACAAGAGTTTGACTTAGAGATTAGGGATAAGCAGGGAGCTGAAAACTTAGTTGCTGATCACTTATCTAGGATTCCTCTTAACCAATATGATTCTGAAAATCCTAGGGAGGTTAATTCTTCATTTCCTGATGAGAAGTTGTTATCTGTGTCAGTTAGCCAATCTTCTTGGTTTGTAGATTTTGCCATCTTCCTGGCAGTAGGTGTCATTCCCAAAAATCTGTCTAATAGTCAAAGGAAGAAATTCATTTATGAACTTAAATATTACCTGTGGGATGATCGCTTGCTGTTTAGGAGGTGTGCTGATGGTATTCTTAAGAGATGTTTACCTGAGGAAGATATTTTGTCTGTTCTTGAATGTTGTCATTCTTCACCTTGGGGAGGTCACCATGGCGGTGAAAGGACAGCTCATAAAGTTCTTCAATCTGGTTTCTATTGGCCTACTCGTTTTTAGGATGCGAGAAGTTTTGTGGTTGGTTGTGATAGGCGTCAGAGGTTGGGAAATGTGGGTAGAAAGCAAGAGTTACCCCAAAAAGGTATTCTGGAAGTTGAAATTTTTGATGTTTGGGGTTTATATTTCATGGGTCCTCTCCATCATCTCATGGGAATGAGTATATTCTTGTTGTTTTGAATTATGTATCAAAGTGGGTTGAGGCGGTAGCTCTGTCCAACAATCAAGCAAATAGTGTGATAAAATTTGGGAAAAATAAACTATTTACAAGATTTGGAGTCCCAAAGGATTTTATTACTGATAATAGAACACACTTTAAGAATTACAAGTTCAAGGCTTTGATGGAGAAATATGGTTGTGTTCACAAAACTGGTACTCCTTATCATCCACAGTCTAGTGGACAAGTGGAAATTTCTAATATAGAATTGAAGCAAATACTTGAAAAAACTGTGTCAAACTCTAGAAAAGACTGGTCTCTTAAATTGGATTAAGCTTTATTGGAATACAGAACTGCTTTCAGGACCCCAATAGGTATGTCTCCTTATAGGCTCCTCTTTGGGAAATGTTGTCATTTACATGTGGAGTTGCAACATAAGTCATATTGGGCAGTTAAGGCTCTAAATTTTGACTTTAAGAGTGCTGGTGAGAGGATATTTCTTGAGCTAAGTGAACTTGATGAGATTAGGAGAGAGAGTTATGATAATTCAAGGATTTATAAAGAGAGGACTAAGATCTTTCACGATTCTATCATTCAAACCAAAGAGTTCAAACCTGGACAGAAGGTCCTTCTCTTTAATTCTAGACTTAAACTCTTTCCTAGAAAGCTAATTTCCAAGTGGTCTGGACCGTTTACTGTTGTGAGAGTGATGAAGAATGGTGATTTGGAAATTGTAGGTGAAGAGAATAAACCCATGTTGGTCAATGGGCAAACATTGAAAGTTTATTTTGAGGGGCAGCCAAAGGTCTTGGCTGCCTTCACTGTTCATGAATGAAGTCTGGCTGGGGACTCTAAATCTAGCACTGCATGGGGGGAAACCCATGGTATTTGTTTTGTTAATAAAAAAATTGTGATTAAATAATGTCTTACTGAAGTCTTTAAATTCATTGTTTCATGCGAGTCAACCCGTGCTCTTTCTTTAGTGTTTACTTTTATTTCTATTCTTGTTTTACATAGAATAAAGTGATGCTTTGCATTCTTATATATGGTTTGTCTCTGCTGAATACTTGTTCCTGGTTTATACACTGTGTTTTTCTAGGAATGTTGCTGCTGTCATCAAAGAAGTGGAATTCCAGTGTTCATCTCTGAAAAAAAAACCTCGTCAGGGACGTACTTTACTGTTGAATTCGGTTTCATCTTTTTTCTCTTTAATACTTTAAAAAAATTCTGCTTGTATAAGAAAATCCTGCTTCTTGTCACTGTGTTGTGCGTAAAATCTGCATGTACTTTACTACTTAAAACTGAATTTTATTATTGTTAAAATCTTTTCCATTGCTTGAAATTAAGTGTGGGGGGGGGGGGGGGGTACATGCTGCTGTTCTTTTGAATCTGATTAATGTTGGGGTGTTTATCATGCATTCTCCTACTATATTGAACATCCATTTGAATTATACTTTCAAAATGCTACACCTTATCCACTCTCTACCCATTAGCTGTATGCTATGTTTGAACTTTAATGAAAATATGTGTTAGTGGACTTAAATGTTAATGGGTGTACTTGTTAATGAACTTGCTGATCATTTATTTATTGTGGAAAACAATCTTTTTGAACTTCATTGAGACCCTTTATACATGTCATATATCTACTTAATTGAAAATCTGTTTTGAGCTTTATTTGATTAATTTTTCTTCTCCACTTTTGAATGTCAACTTTGGGGACAAATTTGAGTTTTAAGTGTGGGGGAGGGGGTCAATTCTTGACTGTGCTCAACTGTGATTTAATGTAAATCCATCAATTCCCACTGCAATTTCAAACTTTTTGTAAAAAATGGTTAATTTTTTTAAAAATTCTCGCATAATTTTTGGCTTTACACTGTAATCTAATGAGTCGTGCTTAAGGACAGTGCTTTACTGGTAGTTAATAACTTCATAGAGTCTGAAATTGATGAGTTTGGATGAGTTCTGAGTGTTCTTACTTAGTGATATGATGGAAATTCGGTTTAGGACCTACTTCTGGAATTGATATGGGTTATATGTTTGTGGAGTTATGTTCATAACCTTTGGAACATGAAGTTTGATTCTGATTCTCGGGGCCTCATTCATATTTTATTTATTAAAAGTAATCTCTTTAATGAATCAATTTAAATGGTTTTCATAGAAATCTTTTGAAACTGCAGTAGTTTGGGCATCTGGGATCCCACGGTGAGTCTCTGAGACCTTAGATGTTCGGTGAATTTCTGTTAACTAAAATCTCTCTATACACCTTTAATAAGTGCATTGCATAGTGCTTAGCACAATGATACATGGCTTGGGAAAAATAAAATAAAGTGTCTAGGGTCAAAAATGAGCTCATTAAGGTGAGGGGAATGGTGAATGACAGATGAAGAATGGATCAGTTGGTTTATATGGAAATCATTTAGGTTGTATCATTGAGGTTATTCACAAACAAATTAATTATTTTTGGAACCTAGGTGAAAAATTAAAAGTACAAAGTTCCTTGGTTATGGTCTTAATTCCATTGATGTTTTACCTCCTGTCATTCTTGGATTTAGAACTTCATCCTAGATTGAAATGAGTCACTAAGCCGTATCACGTATGAGGCATGACATCTTCTTTTCTTGATGATTCATAGCATTCTTAATTACCAATGAGTGTTTGTTATAGGAAAGATTCATATGAGTAATTCGTATTCTTAAAGCATGTTGTTGTGTATCGTCCTCTATTTTGAATGTTGGACATGTTACATTTGAGCAAAATCATTAATATCATACTTCTTTTTTTCAAAGATAATTAGACATGAGATTTTTTGAGGACAAACAATGTTTAAGTGTGGGGGAATTTTATGTGGCTCTATTTTTTCATTGTTTTTCCACATCTTTTAACATAATTTTTAATGAATTAATTATTTATTTAATCACTTTATGCTAAATAATTGTACTTTTTTATTTTAATAATTAAATTTGTCGAATATTCATTTTTTATAACATTTTATGCAACTTTGGATTTTAAAATAATTGATTCATTGTTTATGTGTTTTTAATATATTTTTTTTTCAATTTGATTGATTAAATCCTTATTTTTTTATTTTATTTAATTTTACATTATCAATAATTATTGAGATCGCTATTTAATTTACTTTTAATTATTGAGTTTATATAACTTAGTCATGACTTGCCAGACTATCGATAGCTTAGCTACCAATAGAAGGTTACCGATACTATTTATCGGTGACTTTGTCTCTATAGGTGACTCTGCCTCTATCGGTGACCTTGCCTCTATCAGTGACCCTCGTCACCGATTCTCTTTCCTACCGGTAGCTCTTTTCTAAATCTAATGGTAGCTTTATTTTGTGTCTTACCGATAGCTTTTAATTTAAACTACCGGTTGCCCTAATTTATCAATAGTGGTAAGCCGTTTAATTTTATAAAAAGAAAAATGATGAGTAACTAGTTTAAATTAGTTCTACTTTCTTTCTATTTAATAAGTTATTTTTTATTTTAAATAATTATTTAATCATTGTAATTTTATTTAATTAACTCAGTCTTTATTTTATTAATTAATATTTTAATTAAGTTACATTAGAATAGGTTAATTTTTATATTTTATGTGTTTAGTCTTCTTGCTCGTCATTTAAGTAAGTGATTTAAGATTTTAAATTAATTAAGATGGTTCGCCCTAAATTATTTGTGTTCAATTAGTTAATTAATTAATTAATTAATAGTTTTTATGCATTAATTATATTATTTTATGTATGAAGATTGGGTTTTAATTCATTTTTATTTTGTTTTAGTCTACCGGTAAGGTAGACAAGCTCTTGCGGTGACTTATTTGGTCACCGAGGCTTTTTATTTTTATTTTCTTCTATTCCTTTAATTAATTTATTTAGTTATTTTAATTTTATGTATTTTATTAATTTAGTTTAAAAATTTATTCTGTTTTTAATTTAAGTGTTGATTAATTAATAATAGTAGTTGATGTCTTAATATTTTAAGGTTTAATAAAAATCTTGTTTTAAATCTATTATTTTAATCTTTAATTAATTAGGTTCAATCTTCATATTTATTTGGCTTATGTTTTAATTTGAAGTTCAAAATAATTTTTGAAGTTTTGCGTTAGTTATTTATTTTAGTTCTAAAAGTGATTTACTTTAATGCAGTGTAACGGTGACCTATCCCGTTTAAAACTATTGCAGCCTATCCTCACTGCTATTTTCCTTCTATTGGTAGCTACCGATACACCTTTTCGTCACTGATTTATTTTTCTCACCGCTACACATCGGTACCCTTTTCCCCTCTATCAGCATCCACAACCTCACTGATAGACACCAGATTAACCTCACCGATATCTTATCATATCAGTAGCTAAGCTACCGATACTCATCACCATTCCTCAACTTTCCTCACGCACTCACGCACTCACGCACTTCACCGCCTCGCCCGCTCCCCTGCCCATCAACTGTTCCTCCATCGGTGTGGGAGTCACAGGAATGCCGTGGGTCTGTCCACCGTTGTGTTTTGAGGGTCCGCTGCTGTAAATATCTAAAGACCGACCCAATGCCCTCTGGTTGTAGACACCTCGGATGAACTCGCTGTTGTTGGAGCTGAGGAGCCGGTTCGCTGAAGGATGTCGTGTCACCATCGGTTTGGAGAAGATGAATCAGTCTGTCGGAATGGGAAACCGCTGCACCTGCTAGAGACGAGGGAGGACCCACTGCCACCGGCTTCTGAGGCTGAACCTTTGTGCCGCCTGCTGGTCTGCAAGTGAAACTCTGCCGCAAGGAGGAACCGCATGAGGGAGTCAGTGCGCTGAGGTTTGCTTTGGAGCTGTTCGCTGAAGACCGGGATGGCACCGCCGCCGCCCTGTTTTCCACCGGTGAATTGTTGTGCATCATGGAATTGGGGAGGGGGAAGGGGAATTCATGATTAAAAAAATAAAATAATAAAAATAATAACATAATATAAAATATAAAGAAAACAAATAGTAAACTTTAACTTTAGAAAAAAGAAAAGTAAAAAGTTAAAGTTAAAGTTAAACTAACTTTAACTAAGTCAAATTAATATAAATTAATAGAAGTTATAAATTTAGAACAATTAAAAAATTAATAAAATGGATTAATTAAAAATTAAAATATTAAACTAACTTAATAAAAAGTATTAATAATTAATTAATTTACTATTAATAGTATAAATATATAATTAATAACAATTATAAATAAACTAAAAATTTACGTTTTAATTTAAAAATATTGAAAGATCATGTTTTAATTATAATTTCTAAATTAAGATAAACTAATTAATGAATTAGTTGACCAACTTAATTTCTTAAATAGTAATAATTAAATTATTAATACTTTATAAATTATTTAATTTATAATTACTTATCTATTTATGACGTCAAATTTTAATAATTTAGTTAAAATATGATAAAATAAAATAATTTAGTATTTAGCATTTATATTTATTAATTTAATTAAATTAATAGCATTTTGATAAACTTTTTAAATTTGTTATTTAATAATTAACTCAAATTACTTTTAATTAGTATTATAACAGTAAACTCAAATAATAACTTTAAAATTTTAGTTAACTCTCATTGAGTTTTATTTATTTCATTTTCTTTAAAACATTGCAGGTTCATTCAGGAGTCAAGTTTACGTCTAGGTTCATGCAACTAACTCATCCGGAGTTAGTTACGAAGGAAAAACTCGCGCGACGTGCCTCTCGCGAGTAAAACGCACATGTGCGGCGCACTCGTGAGAAAAACATGAAGTCAGTGGAAGCATGCAGTGACATGAAGCAGATGACAGATGGTATTTTATGCAGGGCAAGCAGCAGAATTTGGAGAGGCATTCATTCGGGGACAGTGACATTCATACATTCACTCTGAGACGATCGAGAACAGCAGAGACGATGTTGAGCAGTGCAGTCCAGGAACTCAGGAACAGAGCATTCTTAGGGAGTTCCTTCTCCCTCACATTTTAAACTTTTGTACTCTGTTTCTATAATGTTTCCTATTACTATAGTGATAATGAATAATATAGTTAGCTAAGTCTTCTAGTTCGGGGAGATTTCTAGCTCTACTGGTATCTTTTTCATCCTTTTAATTTATCATTTTAATGTGTTTAGAATTGATCGATGAGATCAGTTCTAAATACATACATCTGTTCTGCACCACAATACGGAATTTCCTGCACCTACAATATTTCGGCGAGTTTGATTGTTGAACCTTTTTCTTCAAACATTAAACTCAACTTGAAAACATCAGTACTTACGGTGAGTTTGTTCTGTTGTTCATCTTAAGTCATCTTTCTGGAGTTGTACTTCTCGGAGTGGCGAACTCTAGTTGTACAGTTTCCACGACTTAACTCCTGGCGAGGGAAGTAAGTCGTCTCTTTTCAGTGGTACGAAGCAGTACTTTTATATGAGAAGGAAAAATAATTTAAACCTGTAGATTAGAATGAACCCCGAGCGTTCTTTACTATTGTCCTTTATCATCATCTTATTTTCTTTGTTCCACCTTATTTTTAGTTGCACTCTGTTTTAGTGTAGGTAGCACAAATTTACAAGAATTGTGTGGTTTTACTTTGCAGCTTATAAAAACATAAAAAATATTAAAAGTTATAAAAATAATAATTAAATCTACTCCGCTGCTGAAAATAGTGGTGCTTGCCAACTGTTTTTTTAGAGAATAGTTGCCAAAATAGCCTTCCCTGTGGGTTCTACCCTGCTTGCCACATATATTGTAGTTAGTAGGTATATAAATTTTAAACTTTGACCAGCTTCAATGACTGTTCAGGTCATCCCTCATCCCAAAAAACCCTCATCACATATCCCTAAAGAACACATATCCCCCATCCCAAAAACACCTAAACCCTAATCTTCAAAATATACTTACTACTTTGCCCCAAAAAACCTTATCCCTAAGCACCAAAAAACCCCAAAACCCTCAGCACTTAAAAACCCTAATCCCTCATCCCAAAAAAACCCTATACCCTCAACTACATAACACCATCAACTCTCTTACCCAAAAAACCTTAAATCCTCATCCCCAAAAAACACAATATATTTATCCCCCCAAAACCCAAAACCCTTATCCGCAAAAAACTATAGACCCTTTACCCTAAAAAACCCTAGATCCTCTTCTCCGAAAAACTATAAACCCACAACCATAGAAACCCTATACCCTCACCCCCAAGAAACCGTAGAACTACAACCCCAGAAAATCCTAGACCATATTCCCTAAAAAAACCCTATACCCACACCCCAAGAAACCATAGACTAAAAACCCAAAATACCCCAACACCCTCATCCCAAAAAACCATAGATAATATTCCCCCAAAAAACCCAATATCCTTAGCCCCATAAAACCCCAAACACTGAGTCCAAACAATCCCTACACCCTTAGCCCCAAAAATCCATAGTCCCTAATCGCCAATGAAACACTACTACAAAAACGGGCAAGGGAAGTGCGCCCTTATAACAGCGCTAAGCAAAACCGCTGATAAAGGATACCCTATATCAGCGCTAAAATTACAGCGCTGAAAAAGCTAATGTTTATCAGCGCTTTCTTAGCGCTGATAATAGTAATATTTATCAGCGCTAGGAAAGCGCTGATAAATATGATCTGTATCAGCGCTAAAATTTTAGCGCTGATACAGTTGGTCTTTATCAGCGCTTTTTGAGCGCTGATAAAAGTTCGCCTATATAAGCGCTAAAAAAGCGCTGATACAGAACACCTCTATCAGCGCTCAAATTTCAGCGCTGATAAAAATTATCTTTATCAGCGCTAAAAAAGCGCTGATAAAGAGACCCGGTATCAGCGCTATAATTGTAGCGCTGATACGGGGAATCTTTATCAGCGCTTTTCTAGCGCTGATAAATCATAATATTATCAGCGCTAGAAAAGCGCTGATAAATCTAGATTTTATCAGCGCTATAATTTTAGCGCTGATAAAGGTAGCCTTTATCAGCGCTGATAAAACCTTAGTCGACTTTTTTATAAAGTCGGTCGCACAGTGCCCTCGTTTTATCGCAGCTAAAGCCCTCGCGGAACCGTAACCCTGCTACTCTTCTCCCGAATACCGCTGCTGTGTTCGCTTCGCCGGAGCTTGCCGCCCTCGGTACACTCGCCGTCCTCCGCCGCCCGCAACACCCTCGGCCGACCTGCACCGCCTGCCGCCCTCGGCTGCCCGCAACGCCCTCAGCCGCCATTCTCCGCCGCCCTCGGCCGCCCTCGGCCACTCTCCGCCGCCTCTGTCGCCCTCCGCCTCACTCGGCCGCCCTCGGTCGCCCTCCGCGGCCGCCTTCCGCAACCCGCAACGCCCTCGGCCGCCGCCTTAAGGTAACAACCTATGAAGAAGATGTATATGTTTTCATATAGATAGATTGTGTATAGCTGATTCTCTCTAAGTGTACTCATGATGATGTCCAGATGTTGGGAATGATCATCATTATTTTGGTATTACACCAATATGTCATCCATAAAACAACTACAATCTGGTCTAGGTACAAGTGAAATATTCAACTCATCAAGAGAATAAATGCCATGGGGAATTCGTCAACACAAATTTTATTATGAAGAATTCATAAAAACTATACATGATTTCAAAATTAGTTTATAGTATATCAGAATTTCTCAAACTCAAATGATGATAAACAAACCTTAGATCAATCTTAGAGAACATTATGGAACCCCTCAGCTGGTCAAATAGATCAAAAATACAAAGAAGTGGATATCTGTTCTTAATTTTCATCTGATTCATATTCTATTAATAGAAACACATATGTAATGTTCTGTCATCCTTCTTGGAAAATAAAACATGAGATCCCCAAGGTGACATACTCGAGCAGATGCACCCTTCATAATCTAACTCCTCTCATTGAGTTTTATGTTCCTGAATCTATTCTTGTTTCATTCTGAAAGGCATTATATAAAATGGATCAACTCCACGCATCAGCTCAATCATGAACTCAAAGTCTCTTTTAGGTGGTAGCCCTGATCAATTCTCATGAAACACATCCTAGAACCAGTCTACTACTGGGGGAAATATTTCTTGTTTCAATCCATTATCATCAAGAAAAATATTCGTAAACTGGTCTATGTTCTCACCTATTTGTGGAAGAACTGGTCCTACATGGTCTACCAAGATATCTCATTCTCCATAAAAGACATGGGCTCTACCCTTATGAGGCATGACGGTCACTCATCTACGGTAACAATCAATGTGATATTGATTAAATACCAAAAATTACATCATCACTATCTATTCAATACATATCATATCAAGCATGTATAAATCCAAAATGAAACAATACTCACAAACCATGATGGAACACCCCTTACGAAGACAGATGCCTTCTAATCACACCCCCAATGGTGTGTTGACCAACATGATCCCACAAAAGTACTCTAACACAAAACAGAAACCATTTACCAAGAGATAAGATATAAAATAATGAGAGGATCCCCTATTACAAGTCTCCTTTAGGTTCCCCTATTCGGTGCTCTGATAAAGGTATCTCTCATCGATTGGAAATCCTCTATCTCCTGTTATATCCTCCTTATAGAGTGATAGATAATCATCTTTTTAGTGAATCTAATATTCTTTTTTATGAATCTTGATTGTAGGTTAGACTACTTGATCTCCTTCCAAGGAATTGGTTCCCTTCTACTGTATTTGGAAGTCTTCTTTTGTGTACTTGAACCATAAATACTAATATTTGAGATTCAAATAGGATGAAGATGAATAAAGATTGGATGGATTCTAATCATTTAACAATAGAGTACGAGAACGGAGTGAAAGAGTTCATCAAGTTTGCAAAGGATCACACAAAGGATCCTTCTCAAATCCTTTGTCCGTGTTTACGTTGTTGTTATTCTAGACTACTTACTCCAGAGGAGTTGGAAGAACATTTGATATGTCACGGAATAGATCGGAGTTATAAATGTTGGAATAAACACGGAGAAAAAGCGAATGTAGCTACTGGCTGGGATAAAACAGCGTTTTATGGATCGTCAGATATGAATACAAATATAGATAATGAAGAAGACCGTATGGAGGATGTGATTACAGATGTCAATGATGATGAAGATCGTATTGAGTAAATGACAAAGACAATTCAAGATGAACCCCGTGATTGCCCAAAATTGTTTGAGAAGTTAAAGAGTTGTGCAAAGACGCCATTGTATGCTGCTTGCACTAAGTATACAACATTGTCAGCTGTACTGAAGTTGTATAAATTGAAAGCAGGCAATGGATGGAGTGATGTCAGTTTTACGGAACTACTTGCTCTCTTGAATGACATGCTCCCGGAAGATAATGAGCTCCCAAGCCGGACATATGAAGCTAGACAAATGCTACGCTCGATGGGAATGATTTCTGAAAGAATACATGCCTGCCCGAAAGAATGTATATTGTTTCGAAAGGAGAACAAATCACTTACAGAATGCCCAAAGTGTGGTGCTTCTCGATACAAGAAAGATAAATCCAATCCTACGAAAGTTGTATGGTACTTTTCAATTGCCGATTTTTCAATGCAAATGGATTGATAACAATAGTGGTGTTAAAATAGATGAATGGGGATTTGTGAAAGTTGATTTTAGTAAAGAAGGGTACAAAGACGAACAGTTTATAATGGCATCACAAGCGGTACAAGTTTTTTTTGTTCCAGATCCCGCAAACCGAAAGTGGTCGATTGTTCTGTTATCGTCCAAAACTATTGAGGGTTCCGATGAAAATTCAGTTGAGGACGATCCTTTTAGTGGTACGTCACAATCAATTCGGAGCGGTCCCAATGCAGATGATGTTTTGTATGTTAGAGGAGACCACAATGAAGGGATTTGGATTGTCTATAGAGGTGTCAAATCTCTTCAACCTTTGAAAAAAAGAAAGAGAGTTCAGTAAACAGGTTATATTTTGTTTGTAATATAGATCTTGTTATCTCATGTTATTATCTTATCATTACAGAATTTATGTAATTTGAATGAACTGTTCAACCACTTTTGCAGATAATGACTTCTGCACATTCTGGTGCTCCTAACCTTGAGACTGAACAAGTCTCTCAAGCAGCTGCTGCTGCGGCTGCTGCTGCTCCTACTGCTCCTGCAGCTCATGCTGCTGCTACTGTTGCTCCTGATGCGGCTCCTGCTGCTCCTCCTGCTGTGGCTCCTACTCCTCCTCCTGCTGCGGCTCCTACTCCTCCTCCTGCTGTTGCTCCTACTCCTCCTCCTGCTGTGGATACTGTTGCTCCTGATGCGGCTGCTGCTGCTCCTGCTGCTCCTACTGCTGTGGCTCCTGGTGCTCTTGGTGCTCCTGCTGTGGCTCCTGGTGCTCCTGCTGCAGCTCCTGCTGCTCTTACTGCTGCGGCTCCTCGTGCTCCTACTGCTCCTGCTGCTGCTCTTGCTGTTGCGGCTCCTTCTCTTAGTGTTGAGGTCCAACAACCATAAGCACATGCCGTTGATATCATAGTAGATGAACATATAGATGATGTTGATATCGATGAAATGGTCGGGAATGAAGGATCGACGTCGCAGAAATCACAGGTGCGTCGTAGTTTGACAGTGTTAGCCAAAATTCTTAAGGCGAAAAGCAAAGGCATCAAATTTGAAGTCGGATGGAATGCACGAGGCCAACATGTGAATCCCAACAAGGCTATGTTTAGCAGTTACATTGGAGTTGTCACTCGGCAACGCGTGCCGATTGACATAGATTCATGACACCATGTTGTGTCCAGGTTGAAGGCTGTGATCTGGGAAGAAATTACGGTAACATTATGAATTTATTTCTTTAATTAACTAGCAAATAAAATGATGAAACAGTGTCTTACTCTTCTCAATCTCTTGCAGAGTACATTTATAGTAGACGACTCACACAAGGATTATGTACTAAGGCTTGCAGGAAAGATTCATCGAGGTTTTCGTACTATTTTAACAAGATGTCACCTGAAAGATTCTAAAGGTAAAATAAACCCGCACCCACCCATTGTCTACGCGCACCTGATATCCCAAGAAGCATGGGATGCATTTATTGGCCGTCGTGGGGATGAGAAGTTTCAGGTACATTGTGAGTGATAATACGTTGTTTGAGGATACCTGTATTCATCACTTTGATTGTCCATATTTCATTTATGAAACAGAAACTCTGTACTGAAAATAAGGAACGTGCATCAAATCCAACATACCCCTATCGTAAAGCAAGGATGGGGTACGCTTCATTAGAAAAGAAAATGGTACGTATTGTAAATTTACAGTAATATTGTTAGGTGCCAATAAACAACATCATAATTATCTTTCTATGTTTATATGTAGATTGATGAATCTAAAACCAAATGCACTTCTATCCCACGTCATGTGCTATGGAAGGAGGCACGTGTGAACAAAGAAGGGAAGTTAATAGATGAGAACACACAAAAAGTGTGGGAAATATGTGTAAGTATGACACGATGATAAAAAGATTTGTTTAAAATTGATATTACATAAAAATAATTAGTTTTTTTCCTATATCTGACAGTCACAGGAATCAGCTACTCCTGTAGCTGATACAGACCTATTATCGACGGCTTTGAAGCAGCCATAAAAATACGGTCATGTCAGAGGTGCAGGGTTTGGGGTGACACCCCGAGTATATTTTGAGAAGAAGAAAAAAATAGATGATACAGAGAAAAAATTGGAACAAATGAGCGAAAAAATAGAAACCCTTGAAGAACAATTGCAATGGCAGGGAGAGTTGCTAGCAACTTTTATGGGTGGGAAGCAAAGGGACGACACAACTCAGGAACAACCACCACATGAACATCCTGCCCCACCCCCCACCAGCTTTGAGGCGAGCCATTCACCTAAAAAAAATGTCTTAGCCGTGGTAATCAATATTCTAATAACGGTTCCCATGAAATATGAATCAGACAAACACTGATAATTTATCTGTACTGATCTTCTACAAGGTGATAATGATTGTGATTTATATCTATCAACACCCACCTATCACCTTGTAGCGAGGGCTACAGTGTTCAATATCCCAGATGCCACACTGCATAATAGACCACTTTCAAAAGATCATCTGAAAGTGACGATTACTGTAGCTCATGAGCCAAATGCAATGCTACCTATTCCACTTGATGACGATGATATTCATACGGTTGAAAAGGCTATTGGGACATTCATTGCATGGCCGGCACAACTTGTAAGAGTACATGCAGACAAAGAGGTATTTATTTCCTTTTATTTTCAAGCTAAACCCTTAACAATTAATGAAAAGAGTGTCTGAATCAATGATTGTTGTTATAGACGGAGAAAGGAAAGGGGGTGACTAACATCGGCTCGAAACCATCTAAAGGATCGACCAATCGATCCCAAGGAGCTACTGAAAGCACAATAACACCACCTGTTCTCTTTCCACATTTACTAGCATTGAAGAATCATGTGGATACGAAGCTAAAAGATGGTAATAGTCATATAGTGATTTTCGAAGATAATATATACGGAGAGGAAAGTTAAGATTTCGTTGCTGCTGAAAATGTAAATGAAATCCTTGAAAACGGTTGGTTAGGCGTCACTGTTGTAAATGTATATATGAGGTATGATTCCATGAATTGATTTTCTAAAAGCTGATCTAATGTGCAAATTATGACTAAATGCATTTTATATTGTTGACAGACACATTTATGAAAAACAGTTGAAGGGATTTTCCCATGAGCCAAGATTTGGACTGGTTAGTCCTCATATCACATCAACACACCAAACAAAAATAGAGTCATCAAAAAGGGATGCAATAGTGAAGGACTTGCTGAAAACATTTGAACGCAAGATTACAGATGACAGACTTTTCCTAATACCAACCATGCAGGGGTAATACTCTACGATTAAAGCATATCAATTATATTTTCACTTTTTTTATTACTTATTCCTTTTTGTGTTTTTAGGCAACATTGGTTGCTAATTGCGGTGAACTTGGATACTCCAAAAATTTATTTTCTGGATTCAAAGCTAGGATATCCATCAAACCGACCATACATGATGGAGTTTGTGAATCTGTAAGACACTACATCTTACGTTTTAGGTCTAAACATCAATTTATATAATATATATTATCTTTTACTGAGGATTCTGTTATGATAGGGCGGTGTACCAATATCGTCTAAATCATGGTATGAGGACAGGGGCTAAGCATAAGGAGCCGAGCAAGTACTACGTCTGGACAAATATCAGGGTATATATAATAAAATTTCACTATCCAAACACACCTCAACACAAGTTATTTATTCTCCTAATGATCAATTTTTTTGCAGTGTCCAAAACAAACAAACGATAATGATTGCGGTTATTATGTTTGTAAATTTATGAAAGAGATCGTTTTTCATCAGCAAACTAGCATCCCTAAAGAGGTATTTTCAAAAATAATTACTAGTTTGTTTAAGTTATTTATTAATTCTTTATTTTTTTATTTTGCAGTACTACTATGACTGCCGAAAATCCTCATACTCACAAGACGATATAGATGTGTTCAGAAACGAGTGGGCCGCATAACTGATGACAGATTGTACACAAATACAATGATGATCTGACTTGGGGACATGTACAATTGGTGGTCATTTTTGAGAGGGGTTAAGGGGATCAAAAGATGAAATATTGTTGTATGTAAATGTTCGTAGCAAAATTGTAATTGTTATTAAATAAAACATTCTTTCTCCAATGAGTCATTTTTCCATTTTAACAGATGATATGCACCAGCAACATGCAAGAATGTTGAACCACTAAAATGGTCGCTCTCTTGTTTAAAATGGACACCACTTTAATTGAAAACAACAACTGACCTACGGAAATCCGACCAGACGCATCTGGATTGCCTTCATCCTTTAGGAGAATGATCCACGGGTCCTTGGTGACGTGTACGAGTCAACTCCGCCTCAATCCGAGGCACGGTGTGACCGCTACCACCCAAAGGGTCGCTCTCTTGTTTAAAATGGACACCACTTTAATTGGAAACAACAACTGACCTACGGAAATCTGACCGGACGCATCCGGATTGCCTTCATTCTTTAGGAGAATGATCCACAGGTCCTTGGTGATGTGTACGAGTCAACCCTGCCTCAATCCAAGGCACGGTGTGACCGCTACCACCCAAAGAGTCGCTCTCTTGTTTAAAATGGACACCACTTTAATTGGAAACAACAACTGACCTACGTAAATCGGACCAGACGCATCCGGATTGCCTTCATCCTTTAGGAGAAGGATCCACGGGTCCTTGGTGACATGTACGAGTCAACCCCGCCTCAATCCGAGGCACGGTTTGACCGCTACCACCCAAAGGGTCGCTCTCTTGTTTAAAATGGACACCACTTTAATTGGAAACAACAACTGACCTACGTAAATCTGACCAGACGCATCCGGATTGCCTTCATCCTTTAGGAGAAGGATCCACAGGTCCTTGGTGACGTGTACGAGTAACATGCAAGAATGATGGACCACATTTCTTTGGCCTTTGGACAAAAAACCAGTAAAATCTCCAAAATACCTTCATATCATGCATGAACCAGTAAAATCTCCAAAATACCTTCATATCACGCAGTTCTGAAAAGAGTCACTATTTAAAAGAAAGTCGCAAATTTAGATACATCTCGAGATGGTCAGTTGTTGATTTCACTTAAAAATAAGTCCATTTTTAACAAAACAGTGACACTGTGAGTGGTGTCGGCCACACCGGGCCTCGGATTGATGCGGTGTTGAATCGTACACGTCACACATGAGTCATTGATCATTGTGAAAAAGTATCAATGCAATCATAAGCTGTTACATCAGTTTGGCGTATGTACGTAAAATATTGTCCATTTTAAACTAAATACATACACTTGGAGTGATACCGGTCACACCGCGTCTTGGATTGAGACCCCAACCTTTCCCCTCGGCTGTCAAAAATCATAACCAGATAGTCAAAGGGTGATTTTGACAGCCGAGGGGAAAGGGTGGGGTCTGAAGACATTGTAGGATATGTCGAAGGGTGATTTTGTGTGTGACCGGTATCACTCCAAGTGTATGTATTTAGTTTAAAATGGACAATATTTTACGTACATACGCCAAACTGATCTAACAACTTCTGATTGCATTGATACTTTTTCACAATGATCAATGACTCATGTGTGACGTGTACAATTCAACACCGCATCAATCCGAGGCCCGGTGTGGCCGACACCACTCACAGTGTCACTGTTTTGTTAAAAATGGACTTATTTTAAGTGAAATCAACAACTGACATACGGAAAACTGACCAAACACATTGGGATTATATTGAAACTTAAGGACAACTATCCATGGGTCAAATGTGACGTGTAAGATTCAACCCCGCCTCTATCAGAGGCGCGGTGTGACCGGTATCACTCCAAGTGTATGTATTTAGTTTAAAATGGACAATATTTTACGTACATACGCCAAACCGATCTAACGGCTTCTGATTGAGTTGATACTTTTTCACAACAATCAATGACTCATGTGTGACGTGTACGATTCAAAACCGCATCAATTTGAGGCCCGGCGTGGCCGACACCACTCACAGTGTCACTGTTTTGTTAAAAATGGACTTAATTTTAAGTGAAATCAACAACTGACATACGACAAACCGACCAAACACATTGGGATTCTATTGAAACTTAAGGAAAATGATCCATGGGTCAAATGTGACGTGTACGAGTCAACCCCGCCTCAATCAGAGGTGCGGTGTGACCGGTATCACTCCAAGTGTATGTATTTAGTTTAAAATGGACAATATTTTACGTACATACGCCAAACCGATCCAACGGATTCTGATTGCGTTGATACTTTTTCACAACGATCAATGACTCATGTGTGATGTGTACGATTCAACACCGCATCAATCCGAGGCCCGGTGTGGCCGACACCACTCACAGTGCCTCTCTTTTGTTCAAAATGGACTTATTTTTAAGTGAAATCAACAACTGACATGCGGCAAACCGACCAAACGCATTTGGATTCTGTTTAAACTTAAGGGCAATGATCCATGGGTCAAATTTGACGTGTAAGAGTCAACCCCGACTCAATCCGAGGCCCGGTGTGGCCGACACCACTCAAAGTGCCTCTATTTTGTTCAAAATGGATTTATTTTTAAGTGAAATCAACAACTGACATACGGGAAACCGACCAAACGCTTTAGGATTGTGTTAACACTTTAGTACAATGATCCATGGGTCATATGTGACGTGTACGAGTCAAACCTGGGGTGGATTACATGGCTTTCCTACATGGAATATATCCCACTACACGTCTTTAATGAGCCAGCTACGTAGTTTATCCCTTGTACATATACACAGGAAGAATCACACGAGATCGACGTCATGTACTAACATAGGGCAAGGGTGCATAAGAGGACACAAGATCAAAGGGTAACACGTATATGTTTTTTAACATGCCATGTAATTTCCTATTGATATGACATGTATATTCACACAGGCAGCTGAACATTGGAGTTACCCAGGGTAAAGCGACAGGGCATGTGACCCTTTAAATGACACATAATTTTATGTACCATGATTGATCTCTTTGAACACTATATCAAGGACATATTTCATTAGGGTCAGCTCCCATGATCCTTCCTAGGATGGTTTTGGTATCTTTTCCGACTTACGGTAGTACGATCACTTCAGCAGGACGTCCTAGACATAGTTGGAGTCTCTCTGAAAGTCCTGGAGTGAGATCATATATCTATTTTTGAGGTCCAGGTAGAGTCATGTATCAACGCAACCAATCCTACCAGACATCGATCCTATATATAGAATGTTAATCTTGATGTCTCATTACAGTCCCCCAATTTATGATATGTTACCTTTTTTGTATTAATATACATAATTACTAAGGGTGATGGTTGGGAGAGTTAGGATATCCTTTTTATGTATTGCAGAATGATTCAAGGAGCACGGGCTCTGCACGATTTGTCAAAACCAAGTGGCAATCCAAGGAGAAACAATGCATAGTGTAATTTTCTAGTATTTATCTTCTGAGTTGTGTAGGAATATTTTGTGATACTATGTAGTGAGGTAGTTTTGGTTTCTGGGTAGATGGTATCTAACTCATGGTAAGAACACTGTTTGGTTGGGTTGTGATCGGTTGATGACATGCTTGTGGTTGATATACTAGTTTTTGTGCAGGTCTGTGGTTGATATACTGGTTTTTGTGCAGGTCTGCTCGGCTGGCTGTACTAGTGCAGGTTTTTTATTAGCAGCAGGCAGGGATTTAACAGCGCTGTTAAAGGCGACATTTAACAGCGCTTTTTTAGCGCCATTAAAGGTGACATTTAACAGCGCTTTTTTAGCGCTGTTAAAGGTGACATTTAACAGCGCTAAAAAAGCGCTGTTAAAGGACCCCCCCTTTATCAGCGCTGAGCTTTACAGCGCTTTTCTAGCGCTGTTAAAGCCCGATTTTAGCGCTGTTATTGCCCGTTTTTGTAGTAGTGAAACCTCTTACCCAAAAAAACACTAAACTTCATCCAAATAAATACTAAACTGTCAACACAAAAAAACTAAACCTGTTTCTCCAAAAACAACCCTAAACCATTAACCCCTAAAAAACCCTAAACACATAGCCCCAAAAAGATCCTGACACCTCATCCCAAAATAAACCAATATACTCACCCAGAAGAAAAACTCAACCCTTGTTATTGAAAAACCATCAACACTAAACCCAATGAAACCCTAATCCTTCATCCCCATAAAACCCTAAACCCTAATCCCGATAAAACCCTCATCCCCAAATTCCACTCAACCCACTACAACAAAAACTACCAACAGTTATCCCCAAAATTCATCAATCCCTTAGACCCAAAAAATTCAAATCTCGACCCAAAAAAACTCATTCCTCAACTCCAAAAATCTTAATCCCTCAGCCCAAAAAACCCATTTACCCTTATCCCCAAAATTCCCTCAATACTCAGCGCTAAAAAACCCAAAAACTATATCCCCAAAAATCTCTATACCCTAAACCCAAAAAAAATCACAATCTTATTCACAAAAATCCAAAACCCTCATCCCCAAATTAACTATCGAACCTCATAGCTAGGAAAACCATAAACCCACATCCTCAGTAGACCATAAACCATCAATCCCAAAAAACCCTAAACTTTAATCCCCAAATAGCCTTAAATCCATAACCCCAAATTACCCTAATCCCTTATTACAAATGATACCATAACACTTAGTCCCAACAATCCATCATGACTCATACCTAAAAAACCCTAAATCCTTATCCCCAAAAATCCATCCACCATCTGCCCCAAAAGACACCTAACCCTAACCCCTAAAAAAACTTAAACTGTTTGGCCCAAATAAACATAACCCAGAGCCACAAAAATCCATCAACCCTCACCCACATAAATACCATAAAAACAATTTCCCAAAAAAACCATCAACACTCATCACCAAAAAGACCTAAACCCTCTTCCTAAAAATAACCATAATCCATCATCCTAAAAACACCATAAACCCAAGACCTTAAAAACCACTCGACACTCACCCCCAAAAAATCCACAAACCTCAGCCCTGAAAAAACCCTAAACCTTTATCCCCAAAACCATTTACACTCAACCCTAAAAAAATTAATCCTTGCCTAAAAAACCACAATAATAATCCCAGAAAGGAATCATCTGTCACCCCCAATAAATTCAAAACCAATAGTGAAAAAAAACTAAGCCCTTAGAAAAAAATCCCTAAACCCATTCCTCCAAAAAATCCCAAACACCCTCCAAAAAAACCTGAACCTTCAACCCCAAAAGACCCAAATACCTAAAACTAAAAAAACTATACCCTCATTCTCAAAAGTCCCTAAACCCTCTTCCTAAAAAACCCATATACCCTATACCACAAAAAACATATACTATCAACCCCTAAAACCCAAAACCATCGGCAAAAAAACCATCAACCCTCATCCCTAAAAAATATTTAACCCTAATCTTTAATAAAACCACATCCCTCATCCCCCAAAAGCCAAAAAAACCTCAGCCACGGATAGCCCTAAAACTGGATCCCCAAAAATATCTCAATATTCATCCCCAAAAAAACCATCAACTATCATCCCTAAAATTACCCTCATCTCCTATACACAATACCCCCCAACACTAACCACTATAAACCCCAAACACTTAGGTCAAAAAAAGAAAAACCATGGGACCCAAAAAAAACTCACAACCCTTTGCCCAAAAAATCCCTTAAATATATATTATAAAAAACCATAACCACTCATCCCCAAAAAACCCAAAACCGTCATCCCCAAAAAAACCTAAACCACCATCCTAAAAAACCCCTAAAAAAATTCTCCCAAAAACCTATCAACCCTTAGTAACAAAAAACCTTAGACCCTTATCCCAAAAAAACCAAAACCGTCATCCTCAACAAACCCTAAACCCTCATCCAAAAAAAAAACAATGAACACTCTACCCCAAAAAACCCTAAAACCTCAACCATGAAAACTTTTTAACCATTGTCCCCAAAAGAACATTATACCATCATCCAAAAAAAATTATAAACCTACAACCTTAATAAATACTAAACCCTTAGACCAAAAAAAACCCTAAACCCACATCACTAAAACCCTGAATCTTCAGCCACAGAAAACCATAAGCTACAAACCCAAAAAACACTAAACCCTTATCCCCGAACAGCCCTAAACCCTTATCCCAAATAACCATAAACCCTTAGCCCCAAGAAACCCTAATATCTATACCAAAAAACCTTAACACTCATCCCCAAAATCATAATATATCATCCATAAAAACCCTCAAGCCTCGCCCAAAAAAAATTGAAATCTTCTTCCCCAAAAGTGACCAAAAACCTATACCATGAAAAACCCTCATACCAAAGAAAAACACTAAACTGTCAGGCCCAACCCCAAAAACTCATTCCCAAAAAACCATAAATCCTTTTTCCAAAAATACCCTCATCTCTTAGTTCACAAAACAATCATCTATCACACATAAAAAACCATAAACACTCATCCCTATAAAACCTTCAACCCTCAACTCCAGATAACCGTCAATCCTCTATCCTAGAAATAATAATCCATCTACACCAAGAATCCCTAATCCCTCAGTACTAAAACCCCATCACTCAGGCCAAAAATACCCCAACCCTTAGCCTTGGAAACATTAAACCCTCATCAAAATATTACCATAATCCCCAAAAATACACATGCCCCAAAAATACCTAAACTCACATCCTGAAAAAAACCAAAACCCTTATCCAAAAAAACCCTATACCCTCATCTCCAAAAGACACTAAACCCTCATCCCTAAAAAACTAAAACCCTTAGCCCCCCAAAAAAAACCCTAAACCTTTATCCCCCAAAACCCAAAGCCATTATCCCTAGAAAACCCTAAACTGTAAAACCAAAAAAAAACCTTCAACACAAAAATTGAAAACCCTAACCAAAAAAAAAAATCCCAAAATCCTCATCCCTAGAAAATCATTAAACCTTAGCCCTAGTAAATCGAATAACCTCATCATTATAAACCAAAACCAGCTGCCCCAAAAAAAATAATTTCCTAAAACAAAAAAAAATAATATTCCCTGATCCCTAAAAAACATGATGCCCCATCCCTCATAAAACATATATCCTCTACCACAAAACCCTAATACCTCATCCCAACAAACCATAAAATGAAAGCCTCCAAAAACCCAAAACTTGCATCCCCTAAAAACCCCAAACCCTCATCCCCAAGAAACCCTAATACATCATCCATAAACACCCTAACACTTCATCGCAAAAAACCTAAAAAATTAGACAACAAAAATGTAAACCATCATCCCTATAAAATTGTAAAACCTCATCCCCAGAAAAACATAAACCCTAAACCAGAAAATACGTAAAACACAAAATCTCAAAAAATCTAAAAAACATAATCCAAAAAATATCATAAAATATCATCCATAAAAACCCTATATCCCCAAATCCATAAGACCCTAATTACACATCCCCAAAAAACCCGAAACACTATGATGGATACAATCCAAAACTATCATACCCACAAAAAATACTAAACCCCTAACTCTATTAAGACCCCTAACCCTTTACACTAAAAAATCCTGACCCTTGACCAAATTAATCATAAACCCACTATCCCAAAAAATCCTAATCACTCCTGCCCAATAAATGCTATACCCTCAGCCTCAAAAAACCCTATACCCTCATCTCCAAATAAAAAATAAACCCTTTTCCCAGAAAAAACTGAAACCCTCAACCCCAAAAACCATATAACATCTTTAAAAAACCTAAATCATCATTCCAAAAAATCCTACACCCTCATCACCATATATTACAAAACCCTCATCCCCAAAAAACACTAAACCCATATCCCCAAAAAATAATACACCCTCAGCCTCAGAAATCCATAAACCTTCATCCCCATAAAACCCCAATCTCTCATCACTAAAAAACCCTATACACTCAGTCCCAACAAACATGAAATTTTAAAGCGTAAGAGTAAAAAAACCATTTTCCACTAAACCCCCTAAACCATCAGTCCAAAAAAACATAAATAATCATCACGACGTAACACAATAACCTTGTCCCCAAAACCCCTATTCACTCAGTGACAAAGAATAATATACCATTTTTTCTAAGAAAACATAAACCCTTAGCACAAAATAACACCAAACCCTCATCCCCCGAAAAACAAAAACACTTAGGTACCCAAAAAACCCCTAGTCCCCCAAAATCCAAAAACCCAAATCCTTAAAAATTCATAAAACCTCAACCTAAAAAAACATTTAATCCTCATCCCCAAAAAACCATAAACCCTCCACCCAAAAAAACCCTTAACCCTCATTCTAAAAAATATTTAAAACCTCATACCTAATAATCAAAAAACCCTAATCCCCAATAAAAAAACCCTCATTAACAAAAAGAACCTAACCCCCCCCCCAAACATGAAACTCTGAATCCTAACAAACCCTATAGCCTCGTCCCCAAATAACCCTAAACCATTATCCCCAAAAAATCTTGAACCCCCTTCCAAAAAAACCCTAAACCCATATACCCAAAAATCTATGAACAACCATTCCCAAAAATCCTGAATCCTCATATCCAAAAAACCCTTGAACCCATATCCCCAACAAATCTTGAACACTCATCATAAAAAAACAATGAGACCTCATCCCCAAACAACCATGATCTCTCAGATCGAAAAAAAACTCAAACCCGCATACAAAAACCATGACCCCTTATCCCTAATAAAAACCTGAAACCTCAACCCCAAAAATCATTGAACCCTAAACCCCAAAAAAAATTAACACACATCCCCAAAAAAACCCTAAACCCTTATCCTAAAATAATCAGAAACCCTCTACTTTAAAAAAATATGAACCCTGAGCCCCAAAAAACCAGAAACCCCTATCCCTAGAAAACCTTGAACCCTTATAAAAGAACTATAATTTCTTATCCCAAAAAATGAATAGAATTTCAACACTAAAAAACACAATACTATCAACCCAAAAAAACACTAAACCCTCCACTCCATACAAACCTAGATCCTCTTACCCAAAAAAACTAAACCCTCAGTCCCAAAAAACCATAAACCACCCTCCTCTTAAAACACTAAACCCTCTAGCCTAAAAATATATAATCCCGCAACACCAAAAAACAATAAGCCCTAAACTCTAAGAAACCCTAAACTGCAAAAAACCCTCAACAAAAAAAAACCCATAAACCCTCATGATATGAAACCAGTGGATGAAATTTAGTTGAGGGAATATTAGGATTTGGAGTTTCAAGGCACAATGTTTCAATTAAGATTAATGGGAATAAAATGAACAATAGAGCCCATTATGCTATATTAAAAGGTCCAAATTCAAGGTAATTGCATGGAAGTGGACAATGGGATTTTTATCTCTCTTATTCATGTAAAAACCCATACTTTATTATTTATATTTTTATCTTAAAATAATTTTTTTATAATATACTGTATAGTATTATACTAATATATAAATCGACAGAAAAATATTTCGTTAATAAATATTGTTGCATTAATCAACAATGAACCCGATTTCAATTCCAAACATTAAAATTGGTGTAAAAATATAAAATAGAAAATATAAAATGAGAAAATATGGATCACACCAGTATTTTAGAATCACTTCCCCACAACCAACACTATAGAAAAGAAAAATATATATATTAGTAAACTAATCAACATTACAGAAAAAGGAAATATAATTCCTCGAGTAGAATTTATTCAAATAATGAATGAATAAAAGTAGAGGTATTTAGAGGATGTGATTTGACCCTTATAATAGTATTGTGATCATTGTAATAGTAACCTGGCCAATAGAAATTGTAACATGACCTTTTAAATTTTATAATTACACAAATATAATAAATTATGATATAAATAATATTTAACATTATCAATTTAACTAAATATAAAAACTAGAATTCCAAAAAAAATATCATGATTAAAAAAACACAAGTAAATTATAAGTACATTTTTAATAATTTTTATTTAAATAGTATTTCATGAATGACATAATTATTATATTATAAATTATAAATTACTTAATTTATAAATTTATGTGGTTAAAATAAATATAATTATATTAATTTGAATGTTATAGTTTTCCAAGGGTGTTTTTTTGGTAATTTTCTAAAATACTACAATTCTCAGACGAATATTAAAAATACAGTTTTTCACAAAACTGATGTATCTTAAATTACATAATTCATGATGAAATGGTAAATAATAATTTATAGAACTTATGGTTATAACATTTTATATTTAATTCCATGAATAATTCATTAAAAATTAATAAACTTAAATTATAAACCTAAATATTATTTTCCAAAACCTTAAGTTAAAAGTGATTCATTAAAATAAAAAAAAATCTTTTCGCTTTCCTTTTAAATAAAGTAATGAATTTTAATTATAAGAGATTTAATGTCTTAAAATATTTATATTTTTTATCTATATGATTTTAATTTTCAATTAAACAACTATTATTCGTTTTATCTTGGATATATTATTTTATCTAATATTTTATTCTTAAAATACCTCTCACCTCAAGTATAAGTAACCCCACTCCATCCGCTTGGAAGCAAATCATACCCCACAATCCAAAACATAAAATCTACCAAAAATAATTCTTCTAAATCACATTATGATCCTTTTATATGTCCTAGAATAATCCAACTCCATAAAAGAAGAGAGTTTTAGTGTCGTACAGAGAAGCTACACTGAGGATTAAGCATGTTTCAATTAACTCTGCCTTTTTTGTTTCTTATTCAACTTATATTTAATTTTCCACCACCTATTTCAAATCCATTCCATATAATATTATTTAGGTAGTCAGATGAAATTATATTAATAATGTTATCCTACCATAATTATCAAATTTACTATAGATATTATCTTCAGACTTCCATTTCCTGATCTCCCAACAGTGTCCCATCAGATGTCGGTTAACCACCTATAGAGATATTTCCATGTAAACACTTATAAAAATCATCATGGATGGATATTAAGAATTATATATAATATATAAATATTTTATTATATATATAATAATCTTCTTGAATTTTATTTAATAATCTATACATTATACATATAAAATACCAAAATAGAATCAAAATGGGAAATTTTTAAGCCTAATAAGATATAAAAATTAATACCCTATAAAAAAGGAAATTAATAAATATAATCAAACGAAAATAATTGATAAATAGTTTAAAATTTAAAATAATTCTTTTGAGGATCATTTTTTTAATAAATCTATTATAGTTATTGAGAGGCGTAAAATCAATGAAATAGAGAGGTAATTAAGGTTAGGTGAATGTCAAACCCAATTCCTTTCTTTGGTTTATCCTCTATTACACATTATGAATAGTCATATTAGTTCATTTAAATTTCCTTTCCCTCTTCATTATTGGATATATATATGTTCTTACAAATTCAAAAAAAAGTTCCAAGAAAATACTTTTTTTAATGTTGCTTCAATTTACAAAAATTAATATTTTAATCCTCCAAAAATGATTTCTGTTCACTTGATAATACTAATATTTTTTGTCCAAGTATGATTTCCATTATTCAATTTGATAACCAAATGGTTTATTCATTATGGTCTGCTTTATGAAATCCTTATTAAATGAAGGCTCTTCCTTTGGATTATTTCATAACTATTGTTGATATACGTTCTATGTGGCATGCATGATTATGTTAATATTATGATTTCATGGTTGGGATTGGAATTAGAAAAACCTACAATGCATTGGGTAATGTGATGTATCTCATGAGATAATGTGTAATATGGGTGAACACGATTCTATATTTTTTAAAAATGATGATGATTTAATTACTCAACTATGTTATTAGGAAAAGTGATTCTAACATTGTTAATAACTATGAGTGGTATCTGAACACTTTGAATTTTGGTTTCATTTTTATGAATTTCCACACTCCATGCCTTTATCACATGTTTCCCTCATGATTTTGATGATGATCATATACATATGATCTGACGATGATGGTTATTCTCACCCATTCAATATTGATTCATGTCCCTTATTCATCATCTTACTGGTATTTTTTCTCACCACATTATTTGATATATATCCTTAGGTGATTACATGTACTAATGATAATGTGAGAATTTAGAAGATTCAACAAGAAGGATTAAAATAAATTTTTATGTTATATTATGTACCATTTCTGTTTGAGCCTACTTTTTTTGGAGACACAAAACTTTTGGATCATGTATTATATCGCTAATAAGTTATCTATATGTATGTGATATAATAGTTTTGAAAGGAAATGTAGGGTCTCTATTGTTACTATCAAAGCCTAGATTAGTCAATTAGTGAATTAGGATTATAATAAATTTGTGAAAACTGTTAGTATAAGACTATGGTTTCTCACTTTCTCCTCAAAAGTGTCTTGGAAAAAAAATATTTTAGTATAATACTAAGTATATGTAATCATCAATGAAAATTTATTTTTGAAAAAGGATAAACATATGTATCGAGTAAGATATGCCAACAGAGTTGACTTACAAAAGGATAAATTATTTATTCATTATTTTTAACATAAATTCTTTTCAAAAAAATTCTATTTTTGAAAATGGTTGGAACTAGGACAAACAAACAAAACAATCAATGTGAGGGACAATGAAACAACTATCCAAATGACATCCACAATGCAATGGGAGTTGTAATTCAATAAATCATGGAAATGATTACCCAGTTGTCTTAGGATATGAATAATAACATGAACCATGTGTAACAACCTCCTCCACTCAATATGGATCAACTATACATTGATTATTTTATGTGGAAACAACCACCAAATATTATTGGATCTTCTACCCCACAAGTTGTTGAATAGTGGGTTAACTCAATGGGTAATATATATTCAATGTTCAACTATTTTGAGAAGGAGATGGTGAATATAACCAATTATCATTTAGATGGAGAAGACATTATATGGATGGTTTTAATAAATAACACTGAGGTTAAGGATAAAATTGAATAGATTGAGAGGGATGACATCGGGAAAATATTTCATAACAAGTATCTAACTTGAACGCTTCGATCATAGGTGGGAATAGAATTTATAGAGACAGTGAAAACTAAATTTGAATCTATCATGGCTTATGCGGAAAACATCACAAAGAATTCAATACATTCCTCAAGTTTTTTCAATAATAATAGAAAAATATATAGATTTTATAGTTTCTTAAAACCACACAAAAAAATATCAAGATATTTTAGGATTTTGTATTAATGAATATGTTGTTCGATGTGCTCTCGATGTAGAGATTGAGTTCAGATAATGGTCACATGCTAGTTGAGAAATAAATGAATCATGAAATTTCAAGTAGGTGGGTTAAATGAAAAAGGAGAAAAGAGGATCCAACAACCCACATGTCAAAAATGTGGGAACAAAGATCATGTTAATTGACTCAAATGGATGGGAGAAAGGCTTACAGTGTAGGACAAAAGGACACAAAATCATGAATTTCTAATATACATGAACAAGATAGCCAACATGATGGAAGAATGGAATGATCCATGTATTTCATCACCCTGGGTTCATTGCATCATCTATTTGGAGAAAGGGAAATATCAATATAGTTCACTAATCCATGGGTCCTTGGGGGTAATCAACATTAGCATCCACTAAATCCAATAGAGAAATATAAACCTTATGCCATCAATACTACTGAAGTGAAGTGTGAAAATGATGTCATACATGGTACAAATCCTACCCAATCAAAAATGGTAACTTTTTATTTAATTAGGGTCCTACCCATTTTTTTATATCCAAAATGTTTTCTAGACCCGTTGAATCAAATCCTCGATACATTGAAGTAGATATATCATTAACACACATAGTGGTAAAATCATTCCAATAGATGTGTTGTACTCATCTCCTCTAAGAATTAGTGGGAAGATTATTCAATTGAATATCATAATACATCCCTTGGTGGACTTCTAACAATACTGGGAATAGATTGCCTATCATTATATAGATAACACATCAATTTTTGATAAAAGGAAATATTTTTTAATATTCCAAACAATCAACTGCTCCCATAAAAATAAAATGAAGATAATGAATATCATTTTAAAAATACATCAACAGTGTGGGTGTTGATACCCTATAAAGAAAAATATCTTTCCCAATTTTTTTATTCAAAGGATGGTATAAACCTTGAATAAATTCCAATTGTTGGAGAATACACTGATGTGTTTCTTCGAGAGTCACATAAACTACCCCTAGATTGCGGGGGGATATTTCTTAATATAACTCATTCCTAGAGATATTTTTATCTCAAAATTCCCAAACAAGATGACCTTGATCGAACTGGGGAAGTTAAGGAACTAGCAGAAAGATCAATTGGGAAATAGGTTTCATACGCCTAATTGCATCACATTGGGCAGTGCCAGTGAAATTTTTAATAAAAATGGATGGGTCAATGCGATTTTGTATCGATTATCAGGAGCTCAACATGAAGTCCATAAATAAAATGAATCCTATTATAAGGATTGATTGATTTTTCGATCAAATATGATTTTTTCAGTAATTATAAATGGTGAATATTCATTATATATGTTATCAAAAGAAGGTTAATAAGGGATATATTTATAATAATGCTTTTTGTACAAGGTCTGGGCACTAAAAGTTCATAGTGATACCCTTCAAGCTTAATAATTCCATGGAAATCATCATATATTTTATGAGTAAAGTACTTAGACACTACCTTTAAAATAATTTGGTCGCATCTATTTATGATATTCTCATTTACTATAAAATAAAGGAGGAACCTGAAGATCATCTAAGGATTGTTATAGACATTTTAATGAATGGGATAATTTATGCGATGTTTAGAAATTGTGACTTATGGATGCTAAAAATTTCATTCTTGGGGTACATGATCTCAAGTGAGTGAATTTATATGTCCCGTTCAAAGAAAAATGCTATAGATGAATGTCCTAGACCCACATGTGTCATAGAGATCCATATTTTACATAGATTATCTAGGTATTACAGATATTTTTCTAGAAATTTCAGGTGATTTCATAGTTCACTGGAAAATTTAACGTGAAATGGGGTAATGTGTGTTTGGATATAAGAATTTGAGGAATGGTTTAAGGAGTTCAAGAAGAGGCTAATCACAAAATTCAAAATCCCACTAATATCTTGTGGGGGTGTTTTTGTTATATATAGTTTTGATTTCAAGAAATTATTGTGTTTTTACTCCTGAATAATGATAAAGTGATATCCTATGCCTCATGATAGATGATGATCCATGAGCAGAACACCCTGACGTATAATCTAGAGTAAGTAGTTGAGATCTTATCTCTAATGATTTTTCAGCAATACCACTATGGTGAAAAGTTAGATATATATACTTATCATAATATTGTAAAGTATTTATTAAAATTTAAGCATCTTAACATGAATCAAAAAAGATGGTTAGAGTTGATCAAATACAATGATTTCTTTATTCACTACTATCCATGAATGGTGAAAAATGAAGTGGAAGCTCTTAGAAGAAAAGAACCAACTACTCTATCAATGATTTGGACTAAGAAAGTCCCTATCATTATGGATTTGAAAGGGATGGGTCATGAATTCATAACAGTTGGGAATACATCCAACCTTTTACATATTATTTCCTCTCCATCTATCCAAGAGATGATCATGGAGGCACAAATAGATTTTTTTTGGATCTACAAAATAAGGAGAGATAAGTAAAGGAGTGAAAGTTACATGAGTTCCACATCAATGATAATGGTGGGGAAGAGTTTAGAACGAGGCTTTGTTTTCCTTCATCTCCTGAGGTAAAGTAGAACATATTGGATAATTCACTTAGATCACCATTCTATATCCATCCTAGATGTATAAAGTGGTGTAGTGATATTTTTTACACTTTTTGCGGGAAAAATGATGATGGATATGGAAGAGTATATCTCAAGGATTTTGGAATGTCAGCAAGTTAAAGAGGAGAGGCAGAAGTCTAAAGTAATTACTCAACCATTACCTATAACCACAAAAAAATGGATAATGTCTCTATGTACATTTTCAATAATATCCTAAATACATTCAAAGGAAACATTGACATATGGGTTTTGGTTTATTAACTCACCAAGACTAGCCACTTTTTCTCTATTTGGTAATATTTATCTATTGAACAAAATGACATGATATATTTGAAGGATGCATTTAGGATATATGGGGTTCAAATTTCTTTCATCTAGGATCATAATCCATGGTTTACTTATAAATTCTAGAGAAGTCATCAAAATTATTTTCATACTGAATTTTATTTCAGAATCACCTATCACCCCAAAAAGAATGTCCAATTTTAAAGGACTATTCATACACTTGAGGACATTCTAAGTGTCTTCTCAATGGAATTATAAGGTGGATGTGATAAAAATATCACATTGTTTGAGTTATCATATAATATTAGCTTCCACTCAAGTATTATAATGGATCCATTTGAAATTATATATGTGAAGCGATGTAGAGCTCCAACTTGTTGAGATGATATTGCAGAACATAAGCAACTTGGACTTGATCTTGTGAAAGAGATGATAGAGAAGGTTCACCCTATCCAAGAACATATAAAAGATGCTCTGATTCAGAGAAATAAATTTTTTAATAACCATCAAAGGGTCTTGGATTTTGATGTAGGAGAAAAGGTATTCCTTCAAATTTCACCACGGAATAGAGTCATGTAGTTTGGAAACAATTTGAAACATAGGCTAAGGTACATTGGACCCTTTGAGATACCTTATCTCACAGTAGCATTGGCCTATCAACATGAATTTCAACCAAAATATGGATCATGTTCATGATTTGTTCCATGTATCGCTCCTAAGGAAGTATAAACCTGATCCTTCTCATGTACAAAATCCAAAGGTGGTACAACTGGAGAATGAACTCACATATAAAGTTAAGATGGGGAAGATATTGGACTATAGAGACAGTGTTCTATGCAACAAGACAACTCAATATTAGAATGTGTTGTAGAGGAACTATATGAATTAAGAGGTGACATGGGAACTAGAGGAAATAATGAAAATAATTACCCTCATTAATTCTCAACTGAGAATATGAGTTGAATTTTTGAGGATAAAATTCCTAAAGTGGGGAAGATTATAACAACCCAGAGATTATAAATTACATTTTCCTCTTGAAATAAATGTGTGTAATAATATACTAAATAGTTTTAATGACATATATTAATTGACAAAAATTTATTTCATTAATAAATCTTGTTAAATTAATTATCAATGAAAACAATTAAAATCCAAAATATTAAAAGGAGGCAAAAAACATAAAATAGAAAATCTAAAATGGGAAAATATTGATCACCCCAATCTATGAGAATCATTTTCTCCATTTTCAACACTGTATAAAAGAAAAAAAATTATAAAACCAATCAACATTATAGTATATATAAATATATAACCTTGAGAGTAATTGAGTTGATTAATGAATTAAGGAAGGTAGAGGTATTTATATAAGGTAATGTGACCATTACAATAGTAATGTGAGCATTGGAATAGTAATGTGACTAATGGTAAAATTAAACTGACTGTTGGTAAAGTAATTTTTCCGAAAAATAAAAAAATTTGATATAAATTATATTTATCATGATCAATTTATGAAAATATAAATATTATAATTACAAAAAAATATCATTATTCAAAAACTCAATGAAAATATGAGAACTTTTTGAATAAATAAAATTTTGATGTATTTTTTAAAAATTTTGATTTCTATATTAAAAATTAATATTACCATTTTTATAAATTTATTTTGATAAAATTAATATCACTTTTGAAATAATCACATCAAAATTATCTAAGAATCATTTTATTTTAATTTTAAAAAACACTTCATTTTTCATGAGAATAGTAAAAATGCAGCTATTAAAATAATCGGTGTATCATAAATTACATCATTAATGATGTAATGGTGAACTAATAATTTCTAGAACTTTATATTTGTCCATGATATATTTAATTTCATAATTGAGTAATTAATATAAAATATACTTAAATTCCAAACCTAAAAATCTTTTTCCAAAACCATAATAATAAAGTGATTCCTTAAAATAATAATTTTTCATCATTTCCTCATTCCTTTATAAGAAACAGATGAATTTGAATTATATAGAGGTTTAAAGTATTAAAAATGATTATATTATATTTATATATGATTTATAATATCAAAAATTCAATATTACATGTTTTACATTTCTTATTTTATTTTATTTAATATATTATTTCTAAAATAAACCACTCTTCAAGTATAAATAACCCCAATACATCCCCTCGAAAACACACTCGTACCCTACATTCCAAATCCGATCATGTAATGTCTTGTGTTTTTGGATCAGGTTGAATTTCTAACCACTTTTGAATTTTCAGTGTTTTGTGGATAGACTAATGCTTTTATCAATCAAGATAACTCAATTATTAGCTTTTATTTGACCTAATACCTTTTTCATCGATGTGTATTGATGATGAAAATGTGAAACATGGAATTAGTTATGTTTTGGTTGCATCGGATGCTGAAAACCCATGTTTAAAGGCGTGCATAAATTGGGGAATATGATTTTGAAAAATCGTACTTCGTCCAAGGAGTAATTATGCATCCCACTAAGTCTACTAGACATGGTTTGTCAACCATAATAGAGTTGGTTCATGGTCAAGAAACTATTTCTATAGTATTTCATTGATGGCTCACACATGGTTGTGTGCACGGTTTGAAAAACTATGCACATAAACCATACGATCTTGGAGCATCGATAGTGGGTGTCGTACTATTGGCGAAATGTTTTCTTAACCATGAAGGTTAACTATGCGGCCCATTAAATTTGGGAAATTATGATTATCCCCCCTACCCTTTTATAATTTTTCTCTTCCTTCTTCATCCTTTGGTCATGCACAACAGAGGGGCTCTCTCTCTTTTCCTTCGCTTATAGGATTTGAGAACATTCCCCCATCTAGACTCCATTTCGCAATTATTTTGAGGCGTTGGACTAGTATCTATGTTCAATTGAATCATATTTGATATTTTCTTCCTTGCTATAACCATAAATAATAATAAATCCATGTGAGTGTTTTTACCCTATTTATATGGTGTTCTCTTAAAAAAACAATTTAATCGAAATAATCTCAAGATAGAGGCTAGAATCACATGTGAAAGAATATACAAAATTGAGTTATGTGGTTCTGATCTTCTCAGGGTTTATTATTGTTTTGGGGGTGAATATTTGAGTGCACCATTTTGTTGAATGAGTGGCACCATAAAAATTTAATTTCTTGTCTTAAATTAATTTAATAGACCGTGTGAGATCCCTATAGCCATGCTCACAAAATTTTATGAATGGTTAGAGCCATTTGAGAGGATTTGAAACTTGGGTAGGTTAGGTCATGGTGATTTTTTATTTAAATTTAATTGATCAATTTGATTATATTGAGTTTCTAAGTTCTAATGGAATTCGATAGTCTTGGACGAGGATTGAGATAGCGTTTGATATCTTGCTGATGTGATTTGATCATCATGATGGGCATGGCCTGATATATATATATATATTCATGAGTTTTGTTGAACATTGGTTGGGTGAGTCGGTCATCATATGAGGCGACAAGTTTGTCAGGTTATGGGCATGGCCCGTGAGATTTTTGAAGGTGTTGACTATTATATTTGAGTGACATGATCGCATGGGCATGAGGTTTTGGATGATGTGTCTTAGAGATTTATTTATTGGGTTTTCTTCACCCATGATGAAAAATGTGTCCTTTGGAGTCATGTATTCATAGTTTTACTCTAATGTTGTGGTCATATTGACAACATTTGAGGGTAGAGGCCTCGATTAGTTGGGAGTTAGGTTGATTGTTGAAGGTTCTTGGTGTTGAAGCCATGGGGATGGTGGGGAGCCATAATATGATAGTGATGAGACTATCTATTGGGAGATGAGTTTGAACATACTTGGGGACTTTGGGCCAATATAATTTGGTAGGATGGATATCAATATTCCTCAGGATGTCAGATGTTTAGATGACCGTGTTATCACCTTGAGGACAAGCATCAAGGTTCCTCAAGATGTCAGGCTTGGAGAAAATGGTTTATTTTGAGTAGGGGTCTAATGGGACAAATTCTTATTACATGTCCATTACTTTGGGATATCGGTGACTTAACATGGACACTAGGTGTTGGGTGGAAAATGGTTCCAGGTGACTTTAATGAAGGTTGAGCCTGAGGGTTCACCTGGACTGATCTATATCATAGGATTCCTCCGATGTGTTCTATAGATCCTCTCCACTATAGTATACCAGTGATGGCTGAAGCAGGTGAATTTCTCCCTTGTGACTATTGATCATAAGGGAATAATATTATTTATATTGTTTTGCAGTATCTCTTTTACTTAGTTTTTTTTATACACCTTCTCATTCATAGATGATTGATAGGCACAAATTTCTGTTTCCCTACTTAGAATATTTCTCACACCCTACACGGGCCCTTTGGGATGTGTGAAAATTTTATGGAATTAATATTATGTTATGGTTTGATGTCTTGATCTAGACCATATTATTGGTTTTCTTATCATGGGATGGATGGGAAGTAAAAATGTGTTCATTCCTTTGTTATTGTTTCTATTTTTTTCTGTTTATACCAGCATGCATATGTGTATGTGTGAGTTTGTGTATGTACTATAGTCATCAATTAGAAAACCAATGGAGAATTGAGATGTTTGACCATTCATGTATTCATGTTATATTTTAGTAGCTTCAAATGGTATTTTTGTATTTTTTATTTATTCTAATGTTTTTTTAATATGCTTCTTCTATTGTATGATATTGTTTGTGCACCAACCATGGGTGGGTTGTTGGTCTAGATTTTGTAGTTATTTCATCTATGTCATATATTATATATTTAAATGGAACATTATATTATCAACTCCCAATGGTATAGTCTCACCATTATAACCTCTTTACACACTTTCTTCTAGTGGTAAGCCTTTGGAATAAGGGGAGGCCCGCCTAAGGCTACTGGTACTCAGTAAGAAGCACTATTCGGGTGGCTAAATGGGTTAAGGGGATAAATATTATTTCCTGAAATCCACAATATAAACACCATTAGGATCCTTAGTGATGTTATGCTGTAATAAAACTCCAAACATCATGGTATTGTTAGTGTCTTAGAAGATAAGACAAAGTGCGGATTTTTTTAGATTTAGTTAACTCCTCCATTTTTTATTTCTTCTTCTTCTTATCTTTATTTCTCCTCCATCCATTTAAAAAAACCTTATTATAATAATAAGGTTGTGATATATAATTATATTAACTTTTTTAACCTAATTTATGTATCATATTTACTAAATATATAAATTTCAAACATCCTTTTCCCACTCTCCCAATAATGTCCCGTTAGAAGTCAGTTGACTACACACGTAGACATTTCCATATCAAAAATTATAAAAATCATCATAGATGGTTATTTTTAATTATATATAGTATATAATCATGTTATTATATGTATTAAAAGATTTTATAATAAATTATAATAATGTAAAAAAGTAAATTTAACAAAATTTTTAAATTGAGGAAAAATAAGAAATTTTAGTAAAATAGTATATCAAAATTACATCCCCATAACCAAGGAAATTTGGAATTAAAATAAAATTATTATAATTGATAAATAGTAGTAAAGGTAAAAATAATTCACTTTTCGATCAATTTTTTAATAAATCCATGATTATTATTCTAGAGGCTCAAAAGTGACGAAATAAAGCTGGAATTGATTTAAGGGGATTCTCAAACCCAATTCCTTTCTTTGGGATATCCTCTCTTACAAATTACTAATGTTAAAATTATGTAATTCAAATTTAATTTCACATTTATTTCAGGGAAGTACAAATTTCTACTATGCATAAATTTATTCTAAGAAGTTCCCTTTTTTAGAGATTTTAATTTCCAAAACATCATATTTTACTCCTCGTGAAATGTTTCTTGTCTTCTCAAGAATAATGATGGTTTATGTCCAAGTATGATTTCCATAATTAATTTTGAGAACCAAATGGTTTCTTGAGGAATTTTTTCTTTATGTAATCATTTTGAAATCCATTTTATTCCCTAGGTTTATTTCAAAACTATGATATCTATACGTTGGATGTTGCATGCATGATTATGTACACATTCTTATGTGACAGGTGGGCTCATAATTATACATCCCTCCAGTGAATTGGGTAAGGTGATGTATTTCATGACAAAATGTGTAATATATGTGAACATTAATCATGATTTGTTCGTAGGGATTATTTTATGATTATGAACATATGTTATCCATGAACGTGATACTAGCATTGTTCAGTACAATGTATGGTATTTGACCACTCTGACATGCTATTTGATTTATATATATTTCCAAATTCCAGGACATTATAACATCATTCCATCGTGATGTTGATGATTATCCCATGCTTATGATATGACGATGGTGTTTATGCTGACCCATGTTATATTGATTCATGTCCCTTATCTATTATCTTAATGGAATTTTAGGTCACCCTTTTATTTGATGTATTCCCTCATGTGGTTACATTTACTTTGGAGAATCTTAATATTTTGAAGGATAAATAAGAAGGATTTGAATAAATTTTTATTTTTTATTATGTACAGGTTATGTATGAGATTAATTTCCCCAAGACAGTAAAATTTAGTATCAGTAATTGTATCAATATTATGTTGTTTATCATAAAATTATGTAATTAATGAGAAAAAAATTAGGGTTGTATTGTTGAATCTCAAACATGATGATTAGGCTTCACCCAAAGGGTTTCACTAATTTTTAGAATTATTTCCCACATAGAGATTCTATAACAGAATATTAGGGAACCATAGACTAATTCTGTAGGCTGGGTACACGATGTAAAATATGATGGGCTATGGGTGGAAAGGTATGTGATACATTTACAAAATTTCTTAGTTATCCATTGTCTTTTTTAATTTAAGGGGATAAGGTAGGTTCCACATTAGGAATAAAAGGTATTATAACCTTGATGGTTTTATCACCCCTTGGATATAAATATCCACCACAATGGATCTTGTATTTCATTGGTGAATCAATTAGGGGCTTATGTTTTGTTTCCCTAAATTGTGTTACGAATTTTATAATATTACCTGTTGCACTTCTTTTATAATCCCATGTCAGACTACATATAAGATCTGATATAAAAGATCACAAAGCCCAAAATTACATCCCATAACCCTAGTTCTTTTTTTGTCGATTTTCTATCACATATTTCCTCTGAGTGTGTTCTCTACATAGTTGTTCATTCTACTTATAAATTTCATTGACTACTTACTTCCACAACACAAACCCATCATCTTCTAATTAGCCCCAAACTATAACTGTCATCTGGTACCCTATATTTTGAATATCAAACCAACCAAAGCATCTCACAGTAGTTTGTATCAGAGCTCCATTTAACTTAGTTAGCATCTATCCCTTAACATTGTTACATTCATACATTCCCTTATTATCATTCCATATTATATTCCATTAAAAAACCAAAATAAAAATTATCTTTGAAACCTTTTAGAATTGGCCTATTTTTAAAGTTATAAATAGTTTACATTGACCGAATTATTCATACATCTTTATTCATCATTGGATTTTATATATGATATTTATATCCGAAAAAATACAAGAAAATTAATATTTTATCAACTAATCATTTTGTGATATAAAAATTCAAAAATAACTTATTTATTTTAGAGATTTAAAAAAGTATTTTACTCTCCATTAATCATTGTGTTCTTTAATACACTTTGAAGAAATATTTATAGGGAGAGTTTTAAAAAAAGAAGAAAATATGATGAAAAAATAATGGATAAAATTACTTCTTCATCCCATTATGATTTATATTATTGTAACATTCCATTACCATACATCAAATTCTTCATAATTTTAATTCACCAACATATCATATTTGTATCATATTTTTATTGAATTTTATTATCATGCACAATCGGGGAAAACCCCTTTATTTCAATCATCCACAATTTTCCACCTTTACCTATATTTTACACACTCTATTACACACATTACCTTTATATAAACTTTTAAAACTCAAATAGTTTTTGTCAGACCATTTCTGAACTAAATCATTGTTTAGAAAGGGTTGGTGGTACAAAACCACCCCAAAAAAATGTAATTTGCTTCATAAGAGCATGGGATTTATATTGATGTTAAGAATGGAGATAAATAAGAAAAAAATTCTTCTATGTGTATCATTGCGTTTATGAGTGGGTACATATTGGGTTTTAGAGTTAGTATCATTGTGTGTGTGAGTGTATAATTCTTGTGTTTGTGTGTCTATATCCTTGTGTGTGAGAGTGGGCATATCTTATGTGAGTGAATGTGTATCATTGTGTGTGTGAGTGTGTACATATTGTGTGAGTGCGAGTGTATATCCTTGTGTGTGATTATGTGTATCTTAAATTGTGTGAGGGTATTTTTATCATTGTGTTTTTTCTCACACTGTATGTTTCTGTCACTTATAATTATAGGATACCATGGGAAGAGAATATATCTGGTTGTTCTTGAAGGAAGTTGAAGTAGATATCCCACACCAATGGATATAAAACTCCGTATGAAAGCTTAATTAAGGCATTTTTAGAAGAACTGTTATTTAAATTTTGTGGTTCTACATAATTCGATTGAAAATATGGATAATCATCTAATCCGATGGAGGATCCATGGATAACTATGATGTTCTTAGGAACAACGTCTCCCTCAAATATAAGAAGAGTATATGATGAACATTGATAATGATTTTATGGATTTACCACAAAGGAGTTGGGTATTCCAACAACACATATAAGGGAAATGGAGACTAGATGATGATTAAATCCTTGGAGGTATTATGGTGACGATACACTATTTTCAAGGAAATAGTGATCTAGAAACATACATGGAGTGGGATATAGAAATTGAAAAACTATATTAATGTCAAGAATATTATGAGAATAAAATGGTCATACATTCTTCCCATGAATTTTCTAATTACGCATTAATATGGGTGGTCAAATGAAAATGGAGAGGGATATATTTTGAGGACACCCCATCAACAGTTGTGATTTAATGAAGATTTAATTTTGGAAGTGGTTTTTCCTCACACAACCATAGATATATTTACAAAAAACAATTGTGTCCTACCCATGGGAGTAAGAGTGTTCAAGATTACTATAATGAGAAGGAAATTACTATGAACAAAATAATAATTCTGGAGGACTAGATGGAAACCCTGTCATAATTTGGATATGGGATCAATTTCGATATTACTGATCAAGTGGGGAAATACCATCATGTTAAGTTACATGATATAACACACAAAGCTACCAGATTCAAGAAAAAATTATAATGGAGGAGAATCATGATTAATCCCATTACACATTTTAATCAATATAAAAATTCATGGACACGTATTGGAGAATCATTAAATCCAGTAGAGGTGGTGGAACAAAAATGTGGAAAGTTGATTATTCCACCTAAAAAACCAAAATTAAAGGACAACCAAATGATGAATCAAGATATTATATTATTCAAATTTCATGGATGAGGTCACATTGGTAGTAAATTACCAAAATAAATTTCCATGAGCGTTAAAAATTATGGATAATGGGATACCTATGGAGAGATCTCAGAGGTATAAGTGGAGGATTCACTAAAAATTGATCATGTAGATTTCCATATTAATGTGAGATTATGAACACAAGGGGTATTCTATTTTTAAATGATAAACAGTTAAAATGTTTAAAGGGATATAACATTTTATAATCGCGATTCCAAATGAATAGGGAAATATTTAGTGTAATCATTAATGGAGGAAGTTCTAGAAATATTGTGATCATCGAATTGGAAGAGAAGTTGGGATGCCTATGTTTGAAGCATCAATATCCTTTCCAGCTTCACTGGTTTAGTGATTAAGGACTGGGTCAAGGGCACCAAATTGGAGAAGGTATTATAGAAAATTGGGATTTATAACATTGAGGTACTATGTGATGTGGTACAAATGAATTCATTTCACTTACATCTAGGTTTTCCAAGAAAATATGATCATCTTATGAAAAATAATGGTTTTCCAAACCATCACACTTTTATATACTGAGGGGAACCTATATCCCAAGTCTTGATGTCTGACAAACAAATTTTGGATGATCTCATTTTATTTAATAATATGAAATTGATTGATGATGGAAAAAAGAGAGAAATTTAAAAAGGAGATGAAGAAGGAGGAGGTGTGAATTAGAGAATAAAAAATATCAATTTTAAGGAAAAATAAATATATAAATGAGAAGACATTGAGTGGAAAAATGTGATGATGATAAAGAAGGGAAAGGTTTTTGAAGACTTAATTTCAGGCTAAAACCCAAAACTTCTAATATAAAAATAGTAAATGGTAAAAAATAACCACATACATCATGTTTGTCTAATATTTTAGAATAATTATCATTGGTGTGTGATAGGGTCCTTTTTTAGGAGGTTCCACCAATTTTTTCATCCTATTATAAAGATAACATAAATTGAATAATTGATTCACAACATCAAGAGTCTATAATATTGGAAGGGGTGTTTACTGTATGCATATTTTTCTTACCTAATGAAATATCATTATACTACTTAATTTTATCCATTTGGAACTCATTTTCAATTTTATCGTCCTTATACCTATTCATCGGGTTTCATTTATAACGACCCATACTTTACATACATTGCTATTACTTCAGAATTGAATCATACTTATTTCAATATATAACAAAACCATGACAGGACAGTATAGGTACAATGTCTTTAGAAACGAGGAAACATAAACAACTGGTTTATAAATCATCTACATTGTCTCCCGTTTATTTCCTCATATCTAGAGTCCCTTTTGGCATATCCTACTTAATACCCTTCTTCCTACCCTGGGGAAAAGAAAACATACATAAGGGTGAGATCAAATACTTAGTAAGGGTAAACAAAGGAAATATCAATCATATCATATTCTTAAGAACATAACATTTTGAAATATCATAACCTGCAAAAGAGATCATAATATCATGACAAGGGATAAATCATAGTAGTGATATGTAATCCCAAAAATCATAACAAAAAACATTAAAAATTGTTTCATACACACATAATCATAGAAAATCATTTCATATTAGTCAAGACTCATTGCCAAGACCATCATAGCGGACAAAGTTGATTACTGAACAGAGTTCACTCCTCATTCCAGTCCTGTATCACTGAACCAGATTAACTTGTTGTTCCATCCATGACTATCTCATGAGATATAAATCATTACCCAATGCATTAGAGGAAGATATAGGTCCCACCCATCTCATAATTAAACCATTCTTATGTGTGCCACAAAATCATATATCATACATCATAGCATAACCCATGTAATAAAAATGGTATTCTTAAACATCATGCCATCATAACATAATCCATATAAGATTAAAGGACATAATAATAATAATTCCATATTAACATAATCAAATAAATGTAATAATATTGATAGTAACATAACCCTATATTATATTCTATGGAAAATAATTTTGATAAAACACTTAAACTCTATTTCTGAGGAAAATAACCTTTCTTCTTCAAAAACATTTGTTTATTTTCTCAACATGACATACAATTTTAAAATAAAAGAATATAATTGAAAATAAACATGAAAACTTGTAAAGGATGATTCATGTAAATAATGTTCTATGAAACCAAAAAAAATCCATTCATGATGTATAAATTAAAAATAAATATTCATCCCATACTTTTTCCGTAAAAGTCATCAAGTATCTCGTACAGAAAACGAAAAAAGATTCCTTTCATATATTTTAATAAAAATCAACCAATAAGTAAAATTTTATTTAAAAAATTGTAGTAGGATAGAAATAATATTACATATTGAGGAAATATGGATGTGGATGATAAATATTCCCCCGTAAATACTGAAGTATAAACAATCTCAGATAAAAATTGAGATTGCGATATTTTCCCTTACCTTAGGTCTGATATGCTTTGTACGTATCCGAAATTCCTGTATAATGATTTAAATAATGTCATTGACTTATTCCAGAATCATATTAATTTTTGTGACATCATATATGATCATATTCTTATCTTCTTATTAGTAATATTTCATTGATACGTGTTATTCGGGTGTTCATTGCTTTATGTACTTATGCGTGTTTTGCCGAATAAATTCTCATTCCTATTTTTAGTAAATAGCTACATCATTTACAGAATGGTATTAGTATAATATATATCATATTTATTCATTCAATTCGTTTATATAATCATGTTTTAATGAAGATCATGTAGAACGAATCACATCGCACCGTGGAGACGGTATGTCGTACACATGCACGAGCGACGATATCGTTCAAATAATTGTTGAATGGTATTAGAGTGGATGATAGAATATCTCAGAATTAGTATCATGTTATAATAATCATATATAGTTATTATTTACACCATTATACCCGTCCAAGTAAGGTGGTGGTAGAAAATAGATTACACCACGGCGTGAAGACGGTATTCTGTACGTACGCACGCCTGGTGATTTCGTTTTCCATAGGATGGATAGCAGTTAAAATATGGTTGTTTCATATTTATAATAACATATAAGTATATAAGTGATACTGATGTTTTTAATTTATAATGAAACAATTAAACAAGAGGAAGTAGAAGAAGAATGAAACTTAAAATAATCGGTAGAGGAGATTACCTCTTCCTTGACGTGCCTCTTTTAAACTTCCTCTTAGGGAACTGGAGTTGGTCTATTGACAATACAAGAACCTCTATGATATAAAAGATATTTTTAGAAGGGTAATTGTAAGGGTTTGGCCTATCTTGAATGCTGAAAATTTTGTGAAGTGGAGACGGAGGAGGTGGCTTTTTGTAAGGGAGGAGAGGGGCACTTTTGCAAACCTCAAAAATATTAAATTATAATAAAGTAAAACCCCACATAAAAACCACCAAAAATGACTCAATTATAATATGAGATGAGATATATTTGTAATCTCATAAACCAATAAAATTTAGACATGTTGGGAATTTATTTTAAACCTTATCAACTTGATTTATCCTTATTTAATCTATTTAATTTATTTGTGGTAATAATATTCTAAATTTTGGATTGTTATAAATAATTACTTATGGGTTCTGAATTTTTTATAATTTGATACTTTATGACCTTTTAGACCATATAAATTTCAATTTATAATTTTTATATATTTTTCTGATTTTAAACAATTTTATAATATGTTATTTTTATAAAATAACAATATTGTCAATTTTGACACAATTCATTTATTTTCATTTAAATAAAATCCACAGAGAGAATATAATTGAACAAAAATATTTAATAGATTTCTAAAATTTCATATTCATCTATAAATTTTTTTATAACATTAATTAGTTAATATAATATTTATTTTAATATTTTTGAAACCATTTATTTGATATTTCAATCAATAAAATAATTTCTACATCACTATGGTGTCATCATTAATGATATGTATTTAATCCCTAAAAATTATAAATAAATTATCAGGATGTAGATAATTTTATTATATATCTGGAAACTATGATTATTCTATGTTTTATGTATTTTATCAATAAATTAAGATTATTATACTTATAAGATATAAGAGAGTGACATGTTGTCACTTTCATTGGTTTTAATAATAATTATATGATTTTCATGGTCAAAAGTCCATCAAATGAATCTATTTAGACCCTTAGGTGATATGGGTCTACATTTATTCATCCAATAGAATTTTTTCAGGTTTTAGGGTAATTTTATAATTATATTTTTACCCTTAATTACCCGATTTACCTTTAACTTTAGTAAATAAAAAATTACCATAGTTATTATTCATAATATCAAAAAAAATAGAAGTAACCTATTAACAAAATTTGGACCCACTGAATTCAAATATGGAATCCATTTTTCAAAATTCAAAACATAGAAGATGCATTAATTAATTTAAAATTAATCTCGTTTTTGGAAAAAACAGGTTTTTATTTAAAACATTGCAAAAGATTGAATTTTTTTTACCGATGAATTCAATGAATAATTAATAGTAATGACATAAATTATATTAAATGGTAAAAATATATTCCATTTATATTTTAAAACAATTAAATTTTATCATTTAACCATATAAATTATCTTGATGAAAAAAGTTGTTTTAAGAAAAATTTAGCGTATTATTACTATTCATCAAAAAATGAAAGTAATTAGAACAGTATCAAAAATTTATCCAATGTAAATTTTTATATCTTTATTAAAAGGAATAATTCTATTTTGTAAAATTGAACTTATAAAATTTTCAAAAATTAGATTTAAAATTGTTGCGCCATTAAAAGGCGGTAAAACTGCATTTTTTTGAAAAATACTTCTTTTATCTGAAAAATTGATTTTGTTTTCATACCTCATTCTAGAAAATGTGTAAGATGAATTATAATGTTTTAAAATTCAAAATTCAGTTAATACTATTCATAACATCTAGTTCATAAAATTATAATAATATATCATTGTTTAGTGAAACTCGGTATTGCATACAATGCAAGGTATGGAGAAAGGTTTCTCTTGCGTGTAACGCAAGCCAAACCAGTGTTGTGTGTAATGATAGATTCCATTGGTGTTTCATATAACATAATACATAAAAAAAATTCTCATAGAATCTTATGTTGTTACATTCTACCCCCCTTAAAAGTAATTTCACCCTCAAAATTCTTCACTTCGTAAAAAACGTATGATGATTCCTCTCCCTCATCAATTATCTAGTTCCCATGTAGCTTCTTCTAATTGGTGGTTCCTCCATAAAACATTAACCAAGTGAGTGGTCTTGTTTTATAGAACTTTTTATCTACGATCAAGAATGTCTATCGGTTGTTCGTCATAAGAAATATCTTTCTCCATCGGTACAACTTATGAGCATAGTACATGTGAAGGATCATGTATGTACTTTCTTAGGAGAGATACATGGAACACATCATGAACTTGAGAGAGATTTGGTGGAAGTTCCAATCGGTAAGATACGTTCCCAACATGATCCAGTATTTTAAAAGGACCGATATACCTAGGTCTCAGCTTTCCCTTCTTTCCAAATCTCATTACTCTCTTCCAAGGAGATATTCGTAAGAACACTTTATCACCCACTTCAATCTATAGGTCATTTCTTCGGTTGTCGGCATAAATTTTTTGTCAGCTCTGAGCTGATATTATGTGTTGTTTAATAGATCTAACATTTTCTTCCATATCATCAACATGATAAGGTCCTAATAGATTTCTTTCACCAATTTCATCCCATCAAGTTAGAGTTATGTATTTCATTCCATAGAGAGCTTCATAAGGATCCATCTGAATAATAAAGTGAAATCTATTATTATAAAAAAATTCCTCCAAAGGTAGGTGTTGATCCAAACCACCTTTGAAATCCATAGATCAAGCTCTCAACATGTCTTCTAGAGTTTAAATTTTTCTCTCAGAATGACCGTCTGTCTGAGGATGATGAGTAGTGCTGAAACTCAACTCTGTATCTGGAGTATACTGGAAACTTCACCAAAACTTCGAGGTAAACCTCGGATCCTGATCAGATATAATGGAAAGTGGTACTCCATGTAATCATACAACTTTCTTTACATATATCATGTAAAGTTGATCAATAGTGAAATCTTATCTAATATAAATGAAGTGTTCCGACATCATAAGACGATCAACTATAACCCAGATACCATTATTTCCTTTGGATGTGTTAGGAAGTCCAGTGACAAAGTCCATAGTGATGTTTTCCCATTTCCATTCTGGTATGGTTAATGGTTGTAACATCCCCTTAGACTTATGTCTCTCAAATTTAACTTGCTAACAAACCAAGCATCGAAAGACATATTCAGCAACATCTCTTTTCATGCCATCCTACCAGAAGTACTCTTTCAGGTCCCTATACCTATTCATGCTTCCAGGATGAATAGAGAATGAAGAACAATGACCCTCATCCAATATTTATTTCTTTAATTCTGGGATGGGATGAACACAAACCCGATTCCTGAACCTTATTATTTCATCTCAATCAATGTGGAATTCAAGAACATTTCTCACCTTCTTTTATAAATCTACATCTTATTTCTGTGCCTCTTTAATCTTCACATGTATAGATGGTTTAACATTCATTTGATAATGATTAGACATTCCCATTCCATTATAATTCGAAGATCCATCCTTTGTAAATCCATAAATATTGGATCATTTGTGATCCTCATCATGGATAAGCTAGCATAGTCTTGTCGATGTAATGCGTCTGCACCCTATTTTCTTTCGCAGTGTGGTAATGAATTGAGCAGTTGTAATCCTTAATTAGCTCGAACCATCTTCTTTGGCGCATATTCATCACCTTTTGTGTGAAAATTTACATTAAACTTTTATGATCAGTATAAATATCACACCTTTCACCCTAAAGATAAAGCCTCCAAATCTTTAATGCAATGATTACCACAGCTAACCCCAAATCATGAGTTGGGGAATTTTTCTCATGGATTTTAAACTGTCGTGAGACATAATCTATCACCATATCATTTGGCATGAGAACACACCCTAGTCCATTCTAGGATGCAGCACTGTAGATCACAAACCATTCTACACTACAAGGCATTGTGAGCACAGGTGTAGTGGATAATTTTTTTTAACTCCTTGAAATTCTCTTCACACTCTTCTGTCCAAAAGATCTTAACTCCTTTTCGAGTCAACCTAGCGAGTGGATTATATAATCATGAAAAATATTTCACAAAACGTCGATAATATCCATCCAAACCAAGAAAACTGCAGATGTCAGTTACTATTGTTGTTCTCGACCATCTTTCGATAAACTCTATTTTTTCGAGATCCACAGATATCCCCTCTATTGAGATTATGTGACCCACAAATGAAACTTTTTTAAGAAACATTTACACTTGGTAAATTTGGCATAAGGCTTCTCCTTTATTAGGGTCATCAATACAATTATTAAGTGATCTTCATGTTATTCCTTTCTCTTTTAATAGACATGAATATCGTCTATAAGGACTACCAAAAACTGATCAAAATAGTCCCTAAAGACTCTATTCATTAGATCCATGAAGATATCAGCGGAATTAGTAAGACCAAATGGGATCACTATAAATTCATAGTGTCCATACCTTGTATGGAAAGCCGTCTTTGGTATATCCTCATTTTTTGACACTTAATTGATGATACCCTGAATGAAGATCAATCTTGGAAAAGTATTGAGCTCCACGTAGTTGGTCAAATAAGTAATAAATTCCTGTGAGAGGATATTTGTTCTTGATAGTCATCTTGTTACGTTCTCGATAATCAATAAAAAATCTCATTGATCCATCTTTCTTCTTAACGAAGAGAATAGGTTCTCCCCAAGGTGACGCACTAGGGCATATAAATCCTTTATCAAGATTCTCTTGGATTTGCTTCTTCAATTCCTGCAACTCAATTGGGGCCATTCTATATGGTGTCTTTTAAATAGGAATAGCACCTGGTATGAGTTCTATTGAAAACTCAACCTCACAATTTGGTGGAAGACCAGGCAATTCCTCTAGAAAGACATCATCAAACTCTCGTACAATGGGAATATTCTTAATCATGAGTTTCTCTCTGACCATTTGAGATAAATAACTTTCATTTATTGTAATCAAGACCCATAAGATGGAAGAAATTTCCACTGGAAGGTTATATTCATCCTTGCATTGATAGATTATCATAGATTGATCTGGAATATGAAATGTGACTTCCCTTATTTGACAATTGATAGGAGATCCATATAAAGAAATACAATCCATGCCAAGAATCACATCAAATTCCACTATAGGAAGGATCACAATATTTGTAGGAATCACTTTCCCACAAACTTCAATCGGAGAAGAATTGTAAACTTTGGATGCGACTGTTGTTCCATTAGGAGTTGCCATAACTAACTCAGTATGTAATTATTGAGTTAAAATGGAGATACCCTTAGAATTTTTTTCAGAAATAAAATAGTGGGTGGATCCAGAATCAAATAAATCATTTGCTGCTTTAGAGTGGATGGTAACTATAACTTTCACCACTTCATTATCATACTCCATATCACCGATATTAATTGCATGTGACTTTCCTTTTTCTTTGGCCTTAAGAGTTTATTGACGCCGATCATCATCCATAACCCTTGGATTAGGGAACTGATTAGCATAATGCCCCATTTCCTTGAACTTGTAACATTGAAGTGTAGGAGGTGTATTTTTTGTATCCCTTTCTTTGTTTACATCATTAGATATCTTCTTCCCATTACTTCGACATTCAATTGCTTGATGACCTTTTTTTCTACACTTAAAACATTTACTTTTCCCTTTAAGACAATTCCCTCAACGTTTCTTTCTGAAATTTGAACATAAAGGAAAACTCATTTTCTTTTTAGTGTGGTATTTAGATTTTCCTTGGAATTCCATTTTCCTCTTATTATCAAACCAATATAACTGATGGTTTAATCCAATCTCTATCTTGACCTTGAGAGCACATCGAACAATTTCCTCATAGCTATTGAAGTCCCTTATGACTAATGCCCTTCGGAGACTCAGTTTTAAGACACTAAAGAATCAATTGATCTTAATATCAGGTTGGATAATAATCCCAGAAGCGTATCCTAGAATCCTTGTAAAATTTGCATCGTAGGTACTAATAAATTCATAGTCCTTTTGATTTAGTTCAAGAAACTCCTTCTCCATCTTTGTTCGAAGAATATGAGGGAATTACTTTTTGAAAAATAATTTTTTTTAACTTGTCCCATTCCATGGACTCAATTTCATCCCTTTGACTTGTATTCTTGAGAAGATTCCTCCATTGATCAGTTTCACCTTCCAAATGATATACTGCTAATATGACTTTATCGTGTTCAGAACATTAGAGGACTGCAAATATCTTTTTAGTGGCACTGATCCATTGTTCAGCCATTAATGGATCAGAAGACCCGCTGAATGAAGGTGGACGCTGCCTCATAAAGGATTCAACAGAATGTTTCTCCTTCCTATGCTCATTTTGAAGGCATGCATGATTCATAGCTTGAGAAAGTTGTGTGAACATGGCTACAAGAATTTTCATTCCTGCTCCCATAACATTTGGTTTCTCAGGGGACAATTATTGCATTCCCCATCGCATTCATCATTAACACGGTTCCTTTGGGTTCCAGCAATTGACTAAAACCAAGAAGCATAGACATATCCTAGTTCTTATCATAGCTTATTCATGGCCATTTCTAAATCACTATGATTATTTTCTATACTTAGACATATCCTTAGGGTTCTTACTAAGGCTTTCACATCCTCGTTTCCAAAGGTTGACTATACCTTTCCTCTAATACCAACTATAAAGACCCATACTTTACATACATTGCTATTACTTCAGAATTTATGAATACTTATTATAATATATAACAAAACCACGATAGGACCTTATAGGTATAGTGTATTTAGAAATTGGGAAACATAAACAACTAGTTCATAAATCATCTACAATGTCTTCCATTTGTTTCATCATATCTAGAGTCCATTTTGGCATATCATACTTTATACCCTTCTTACTGACCTAGGGAAAAGAAAGCATACATAAGGGTGAGCTCAAATGATCAGTAAGGCTAAACAAAGGAAATATCAATCATATCATATTCATTAGAACAAAACATTTTGAAAATCTTAACCTGAAAAAGAGATCATAATATCATGACAAGGGATAAATAATAGTAGTGAAATGTAATCCCAATAATTATAAAATTAAACAAGAAACATTTTTTCATACACACATAATCATAAAAAATCATTTCATATTATTTAAGACTCATTTTCAAGACCATCATAGCGGAAAAATTCCATTACTGAACCAAGTTCACACCTCGTTCCAGTCATGTATCACTGAACCAGATTAGCTTGTCATTCCAGCCATGTATATCTCATGAGATATAAATCTTTACCCAATGAATTGGAGGGAGATATAGGTCCCACCCATCTCATAATGAAAATAATATTATATGTGCAACAAAATCATAAATTATACATCATAGCATAACCCATGTAATAATAATGGGATTCTTAAACATCAATCCATCATAACATAATCCATATAAGATAAAAAGACTTCATAATAATAATTCCATATTAAAATTATCAAATAAATGTAATAATATGAATAGAAACAGAACCCTATATTATCTTATATGGAAAATAATTTTGATAAAACACTTGAACTCTATTCCTGAAGAAAATATCATTTCTTCTTCAAAATCATTTTTTTCTTTTCTCAACATGATATACAATTTTAAACTAAAAGAATTTAATTGAAAATAAACATGAAAAAATTGAAAGGAATCTTCATGGAAATAATGTTCTATGAAACCATAAAAAATCCATTCATGATTTATAAGTTAAAAATAAACATTATTCTTGTACTTTTTCCGAAAAAGTCAATAAGTATCTCGTAATGAAAACAGAAAAAGATTCCCTTCATATATTTTACTAACAATTCACCAATAAGTAAATTTTGATTTTAAAAAATTGTAGGAGGATATAAATAATATTACATATTGAGGAAACATGGATGTGGATGATAATTATTTCCCAATAAATACCGAAGTATAAACAATCTCGGATAAAAATTGAGATTGTGATATTTTCCCTTACCTTAGGTCTGATATGCATTGTACATATCCGAACCTCCTGTATAATGATTTAAATAATTTCATTAGCTTATTCCAGAATCATATTCATTGTTATGATTCCATATAGGGTCATATTCTTATCTTCTTATTAGTAATATTTCATTGCTACTTGTTAATAAGGTGTTCATTGCTTTATGTTCTTATGCGTGTTTTGTCGAATAAATTCTTAGTCCTCTTTTATGGTTATAGATAAATCATTTAAATAATGTTATTATTATAATATATATCATATTTATTCATTCAATTCGTTTATATAATCATTTTTTCATTATGATCATGTAGAACGAATCACATCACACCGTGGAGACGGTAAGCCGTACGTACGCACGAGTGACGATATTGTTCCCATAATTATTGAATGGTATTGGAGTGGATGATAGAATATATCAGAATTAGAATCATGTTATAATAATAATATATAGATATTCTTTACACCATTATACCCATCCATGTAAGGTGGTGGTGTAAAACAGATTACACCACAGCATGGAGACGGTATTCCGTACGTACACACGCGCAGTGATTTCGTTTTCCATAGGATGGATAAAAGGTGAAATAGGGTTGTTTAATAATTATAATAACATATCATTATATTAGTGATACTGATTTTATTTCGTTATAATGAGACAATTAAATAACAGGAATTATAATATGAAAAAACAAAAAAGAATCGGTAGAAGAGATCACCTCTTCCTTGACGTGCCTCTTTTAAACATCCTCTTAGGGCACTAGAGATGGTCTTTTGAGAAGACCAGAACCACTATGATATAACTATAGATTTTTAGAATAGGAATTGGAAGGTTTTTTCCGAGCTTTAAGTCTCAAAATGTTTTGAAGAGGAGAGGGAGGATGTGCCCTTTTATAAGGGAGGAGAGGGGCACTTTTGGAAACCTCAGAAATATTAATTTATAATAAATTCAAACCGCACATAAAAACCTCCAAAAATGACTAAATTAGAATATGACATGAGATAGGGTTGTAATATCAACAACCAATAAAATTTATACATGATGGAAATTTATTTTAAACCCTATCAACTTGATTTGTCTTTATTTAATCTATTTATGTTTATTTGTGGTAATAATATTATAAATTTTTAATTGTTATAAATAATTACTTAAGTGTTTAGGATTGTCTATAATTGGATACATTATGACCCTTTAGGCCATATAAATTTCAATTTATATTTTTTAAATATTTTATTGATTTTTAAACAATTCTATAATATGTTATTTTTATAAAATAACAATAGTGACAATTTTGACAGTATTCATTTATTTTCATTTAAATAAAATCCACACAGAGAATATAATCAAACCAAAATATTTAATAGATTCTTGACATGTCATATTCATCTATAAAATTTGTGGAGAACAATAATTAGTTCATATAATATTTATTTTAATTTTTTTTAAACCATTTATTTGATATTTCAATAAATAAAATAATTTCTACATCACTATTGTGTCAGCATTAATGATAATTATTTAATCCCTAAAAATTCTAAATAAATTCTTAGGATGTAGATATTTTTATTATATTTCTGGAGAATATTTATATTCTATGTTTTATGAAGTTTATCACTAAATTAAATTTATCACACTTATAAGATATAAGAGAGTGTCATGTTGTCACTTTCTTTGGTTTTAATAATAATTATATCCTTTTCAGGGTAAAAGGTCCATAAAATGAACCTATTCCAACACTTAGGTGATATGTGTCTTCTTTTAGTCATCCAATAGAATATTGGAAGGTGTTAGGGTAATTTTATAGTCTTATTTTTACCATTAATTACCTGATTAACCTTTAACTGTAATAAATAATAAATTACCGTAGTTACTATTCATAATATCATAAAAATAAAAGTAACCTATTAACATAATTTGGACCAACGAAATTAAAATATGGAATCCATTTTTCAAAATTCAAAACAAATATGTTTCAATAAATTATTTAAAATTAATCTCATTATAAAAAAGGGGGTTTTTATTTAAAATATTGCATAAGATTGAAATGTTTTTACCTATGAATTCATTGTCAAATTAATGGTAATGACATAAATTATATTAAATGGAAAAAATATATTCTATTTACAATTTAAAACTATTAAATTTTATCATTCAACCATATAAATTATCTTGATGAAAAAAGATGTTTTTAAGAAAAAATTAGCGTATTTTACTATTCATCCAAATATTAATGTTATCATAAAAGTATCAATAATTTATCCAATGTCATTTTTTATATCCTGATTAAAATTAGGAATTTTATTCTGTAAAATTTAACTTATAAACTTGTCAAAAATTCGATTTAAAATGAGTGTGCCATCAAAAGCCGGTAAAACTGCATTTTTTGAAAAATAAATCATTTATCTGAAAAATTGATTTTGTTTACATACCTCATTCTAGAAAATGATTAAGATGAATTATAATGTTATAAAATTAAAAATTCAGTTAATACTATTCATAATGGCTAGTTCATAATATTATAATAATATATCATTTTTTAGTGAATCTCGGTATTGCGTACAACGCAAGCTATCGAGGAAGGTTGCTTTTGCATGTAACGCAAGCCAAGCCATGGTTGTGTGTAATGAAAGATTTATTTGGTGTTGCATATAACATAATACATAGAAAAATTTCTCTTAGAATCTCAGGGTGTTACATCATTGCCTTTGAAGGAATGTAGAAATATGGAATAAAAATGACATGTTAAGAAACACTGGGAGAAAACAATTAAGTGGGAGAGATTTATAATTAAAAGGAAGTCAAAGATGAAGATATATAGAGATGAACCATACTTACTACTTAATATGGTTGATTATAAGAACAAATTTAAAGGAGTTTACAATGTTATTTTTAAAGTCAATGTTTCTAGTCCTTCCATATATTTTGATAAAATGATGAAGATTTGAGGGTGGATTATTTTCATGAGGGGATGGATGAAATGAAACTAGATAATGACATTGGGTTGATTGAATTTTCAAACATGGAGTTGTGAGGCCCAATTATGAAAGGAATATTAAAGATACTACAACATGCTACATGATCCCATAATTCTAAATTAAAATCCCCCAACCCAAGGTGCATGGATGGATGTGGAAAAGGGATTTTTTATCTCTCATATTCAAGACTCAATAAGATGATTATGCTTAGACCACATGTTTACATGAATTTTTGGAAGCCTTTACCTCATGTATATTCTAGAAGGGAACTTGGACACCAAATTCAAATTGGGTGGGGTAGTTATTCAATGTAAAATATTTTTATCTACTAGTTTAAAGGCATCTTCTTATTCTCTAAAAATTATTTGTTAGCCTTTATCTTTTTAAAATTAATGGGAAAACGTAGGATTATAATTTATGAATTTATGTTATTAGACCCTTGAATATTGTATCTCCTGATGGATATAAACATCCACCCCATGAACTTGTAATTCATTGATCATTCAATTAGATATTTTATTCTTTGTTTCTCTCCATTGTTAGACGATTTCCCTGATTTCTCCTTCTCCACTATCCAGTGTTGGTTTGTTTGTCTATATAGTAGATCAATGATTAAATATAAAAAAACCCCTATTTTGTGCATAAACCAATGTGTGTTGTTCTTTAGATTTTCCATCACATCCATCCTTTGAGTGTTTTGTCTAAATATTAAGTTTTCTCCTTATATAATTGGTTGAATACATAATTCCAACCTAATAACCCATCATCTTCAAATTACCCTAGAATATTATACATCATCCTCAACCCAATTCCTTTATGATCGGTCCACCCAAGTAATCTCACATCTCCTCTACCTCAAAAAATCATAAACTCTAAATGAGAAAAAAAACCTAAACCCTTAAAAACAAATAATCATAAATCATCATACCTAAAAGAAACTAAACCCTCATACCCAATTTACACTAAATCCTAATACATAGAAAAAACTAATCCCTAATCCTCAAAAAACTCTAATACATCATCCATACAAACACCAAACCCTAATCCCCAAAAAACCTTAAACCAACAGCCCCAAAAAACCATAAACCCATAGCAACAAAAATCCTAAACCATCATCCCCAAAAAACACTAAACCCTAATCCCAAAAAATTTCTTACACATCATCCCCCAAAACCCTAAACCCTCAGCCACAAAAAAACAGAACCCTCATACCCAAAATTCATAAAGACTAAGCCCCATAAATCCATCAATCGTCACCCCCATAAAACAATCAACCCTCAACCCTAACAACCCTTAACACTCGGTACAAAAAATCTTTAAACCATTGAAAAAAAATTCTCAAAATTCCCAACCCCAAAATACCAAAATCCCCAATACTAAAAAAAAAAATCCTCGGTCCAATAAAAAACCATTAACCCACTATCCCAGAAATCAAAAAACCATCAGCATCAAAATACCCTAAACCCTCAGCCTTATAAAAACCCTAAACTCTTTTCTCAAAAATTCTAAATCATTATCACCAAAAACCCTATATCTATTTCCCCAAAAAACCCAAAACACTTTTCCCCTAAAACCCCTAAACCCTCAACCCAAAAATCCAAAAATCCTAATCACCAAAAAAACAATAAATCCCTAGTATAAGAAAATTCTATGTAGACAGAACCCCAAAACCATCAATGATGACCCCAAAAAAATCCTCAACCCTCACCCACAAAAAACCGTCAACACTCATCCCCAAAATATCCTCAACACCCATCCCAAAAAACTCTCAACCCTAAAAACCTAAAAATTATAAACCATCATCCCTATTAAACCATAAATCAACCAGATTACAAAACCCTAAACCCTCATCCCTAAAAAAATAATCAACCCTTAGCCGCAAAAAAATAAACCTATAGTCTCAAAAAAAACCTCAAACCAAAGCCCCAAAAACCCTAAATACTCATATTTAAAAAATCTCAACATAATTACACAATAAACAATCAACATTCAAACCCTGAAAACATTAAACCCCCAATCCCAAAAAACCATTAACCCTTAGCTGCAAAACAAACCCATACCAAAAGCAATAAAAACCCTAAACTCTCACCCCAGAAACCCCCCAAAACATTATCTCTAAAAAAACTAAGCCATAATATTCAAAAACCATCACCCATACCCACAACAAACCACGAACCCTAATCCTTAGAAAACCATAAACCCTCATGAAAAAAACTACAACCCATATCCCCATAAAACCCTAAATAATCATTATTAAAAAACAAAAAATAATTTGGACAAAAACCTTGATCCCTTATCCCTAAAAAAACCTCAACCCTCAACTAAAAAAACCATAATCCTTCATCCCCCAAAAAATATGAACCCTCAATCATAGAAAACCCTAAACCCTCATCCATAAAAAAAACTCAACCCTCTTCCCCAAAAAACAAAATACTCTCATCTCTAAATAGACCTCATCCGTCATCCCCAGAAAACACTCAACTCTCTCACTCAAAAAATGTTAAACCCTAAAATGAAAATAACAATAATCCATAATTCCCCAAAACCAGAAAACATATACCCTAAAAAATATAAAAACTCAGCCCCAAAATAAACTATACCATAATCCCCACAAACACAAAACACTTACCCCAAAAAAACCTAAATCATCAACCCTAGAAAACAATCATTTGAAAAAAAACCAGAAACCCTCAACCCCAATAAACCCGTAACTATTTTCCTAAAAAACACAAAACCCTCATCCCTATAACACCCATAAAACCTCATCCCCAGAAAACTATAAACCCTCACCTCTAAGAATCCCTAATCCCTTGGACCCAACAATCTATAAACCCCCATCCCTAAAAACTAAAAAACCCTCAGACATAAAACCTACTACTCTAAACCCCAAAAAAACCCTAAACCCACTTCTAATGCAATAAAAAAATCATTATGAACAAACCCCCCCTCCCCAAACACTCATCCATATAAATACCTAAACCCTCATCCATGAAAAATCCAAAACCCTTGGCCCCACAAAAAACTCTAAACCCCCAGTCCCAAAAAACCTTTAACCTTCAGCTCCAAAAAACCTTAAACCCTTATCACCTATAAAACCTAAACATTAAAACCCAAAAAATACCCAACCCTCATCCCAAAAAAACTCTACCATTAGGCCCAAAAAACCGTCAACCATCATCCACAAAAAACCATCATCCCTCAGGAAAAAAAACCTTAAAACATAATCCCCAAAAACCATAATACCACATCCCAATATAACTAAACAACCTTCCCAAAAATATCCTAAACCCTCATCCCCAAACAAATATAAAAACTTATCCAAAAAACTTATAAATACATAGCCCCCCAAAACACTAACCCATTAGTCCAAAAAAACTGAAAATCCTCAGCTGAATAAACCCTCAACCCTTAGCCCCAAAAAACTGATCATCCCTCAAACCAAAATAAACCCTCATCCCCCAGCACAAAAAACCCCTCAAACATCAACCCCAAAAATACTTAAACCCTCATCCCTTAAAAACAATAAACTCATAGCCCGAAAAAACACTCAACCCTCATCCTTAAAAAACCTTAAACCCACAGCCCCGAAAAACCCAAAACCATCATCCAAAAAAATATCTAAACATTTAGACTAAATAATCCTTACAACGACAACACCAAAAAAAGTTAAAACCTCATCCTTAATAACCCTAGAACCTAACCACAAACAACCCTAAACACTTATCCCCAAAAAACTATAAACCCCTTTCACTAAATAACCATCAAACCTCTACCCTAAAAGAACCCCACATCCCTCATCCCCAGGAAAACCTAATCCCTTTTCCCAAAAAAATTGTAAACCCTGATCCACAAAAAATCCTCAACCATCAGACCCAAAAACCCTAAACCATCATCCCCCCAAAAACCCCATTAAAAATCATGCAAAAAAACCCTCCACCATCATCCCCAAAATGCATAACCCTAAGCCCCAAAACAAACTCAACCCTATTCCCCAAGAAACCCTCAACCCTCATCACCAAGATACTATAAAACCTCATCTCCAAAAAACCCTCAATAATCATGATCAGAAAACTCTCATCCTCTCCCCTAAAAATACTCAACCCCATCCACAAAAAAACCATTAAACCACATCCCCAATAAACCATCATCCCTCATTACCAGGAAACCATCTACCCACTGCCCCAAAATTCTCTCAACCCTCATCCCCAAAAATCATTCGACCCTTATCCATCAAAAAACCCTCAACCCCCATCCCAAAAATATCATCAATCATTTTCCTCAAAAATATAAAAAACCTTATCCCCAAAAAACTATCAACCCTCCTCTATATAATATCATGAACACTCCACCATGAAAAAACCCCCATCCCAGATCTTTAAAAAACCCTCGACCTTCAGCCCCAAAAAAACCCCAACCATATTCACTAGAAAATCCCAACCCATATCCCCAAAAAATACTCAACCCTTAGTCCATGAAAACACTCAACATTCAACACCTAAAAATCATCAACTCATATCCCTAAGAAACCCTCAACCCTTATCCTGAAAAAAATATCATTTCTCTTCCCCAAAATCCCAAAACCATATTCCCTAAAAATCCCTCATGTGATAGCTGCAAAAGAACCATCAACCCTAAGACTCAAAAAATCCCTCAACCCTTAACCCCAGAAAATTCTCAACCCTCATACCCAAAAGACCCTCAATACTCTATAATAGAAGAAACCAATACCCAAAATCCCATGAAAACCTCAACCCTCATCCATAAAAAACCATAAACAGTCAGTCCAAAAAAATCCACAATCCACAGACCAAAAAAACACTAACGCCTCATCCCAAAAAACCCCTCTTCCATGAAAAGCCTAAATTATTATTAAAAAAACCATAAACCCTCACCCACAAAAAACCCAAAACCCTAATCTTAAAATAATAACTAAAATTTTTCCCCAAGAAACAATATTCCCTTTACCTTAAAAAACCTAGGCCATCATTCCAAAAAACAATGAACTATCAACCCCAAAAACACAAAACTCATAGCCAAAAAATTTTATAACCTCAAAAATAAAAAAATCAGAACCCTCAAGAACCAGAACAATAATCCCTTATCCCCAAAAAAACCCTAAAAACTCATCCCCAAATAGTATAAACCCTCTTCCCTAAAAAATCCATAACACTAATCCCAAAAAAATCTCAACCCAAAGCCCCTAAAAAACACTCAACCCTCAAACTCAAAGAACCCTAAACCCTCACACACCAAAAACCCTAGACCCCCAACCCCCAAAAATCTAGAAACCTTACCACCAAATATCCCTAAACCCTCCTCCAAAAAAAACAAAACCCTCATCTCTAAAAATACCTATTCCCACAGCCCAAAAAACCCTTATCCCTATGCCTTAAGAATACCAAAACCCTTAACCCCAAAAAACACAAAACCCATAGCCCAAAAAACCCTAAACCCTCATCCCCAAAAAAACCCAAACCATCAGCCCCAAATAACGCTAAACCCGAATCCACGGAAACCCTAAACACTCAACCCCAATAAACCCAGAATCCTCATCCCAAAAAAACCATATAACCTCAACCCCCCAGATCCCTAAAACATTATCCCCATAAAACACTAATCTATCATCCCCTAAAATCCCTAAACAACATACCCCAAATGAAATAAAACCATGAACAATATAATCCAAAACCCTCAGCCACCAAATACCCTAAACCCTCATCCCATATAACCTCAAAATAGTCTCCCCTAAAACCCTAAACCGTCATCCACAAAAAAAAACCAAAACCACTAGTTCTGAAAACCCTGATCCCACGACCCCAATAAAACCAAAACACTAATCCCCCTAAAACCATAAATAGTAATCCTAAAAATAACCTTAATCTATGGCCCTAAAATACCATAAGAATTATTCAAAAAAATTCAATAAATCCTCATTCCCAAAAAAATGACACCCTCTTCCCCAAAATACCCTAAAACTCGGTAATAAAAAATCATAGATCCTCATTCCAAAAAAGCCCTTAAACTCTCATCCATTGAAAACCTATGTACTCATCCCCAGAAAACTGAAAACCATAAACTTTGAAAAACTCAAAAACCCTATTCCCTAAATAATAAAAAATCCTAAACCTCTAGCACCAAATCCCTAAATCCACAAACCCAAAAAATCCTATACCATCTTCCCTATGTAATCCTAGACACTCATCCCAAAAAATACCTTCACCCTCAACTCGAAAAAACATTTACCCTCATCCCCAATAAAACCCTACATCATAATCCTAAAAAAAACCATATATAATGAAGTCAAAATAATCTAGAACACCTACCCAAAAATCCTAAATCCCCATTCAGAAAAATCCTACACCTTTATCCCATAAACCATAAACTTTATCACCAAAAAACCCTAATGACATAGGCAAAAAAATACTCAACCCAAAACCATGAAAAACCAAAAACCATTATCACTAAAAACAATGAAACCTCGTCCCCAAAAAACCTAAACCATCATCCCCAAAAAACAATGAACCCTCATTCCAAAAAAAAAACACAAAACCATCTGCACCAAAAAAATCCATGAAACCTAAGACCCAAAAAACATTATAATCTCATACATAAAAACCCCTAAACCATTATCCCTCAAAAAAACTAAACCCACAACCCGAAAAAAATTTGAACCCTCATCCCAAAAAACAATAAACACTCATCCCAAAAATCCTTGAACCATCCACCCCAAAAATACCAGGATCCTCAGCCCCAGAAAACCTTGAACACTCTGCACACAAAAACCCTTAACCTTCATTCTCAAATAACACTGAACCCTGAACCCAAAAAACCACAAAACCTCATCCAAAAAAACCTTAAACCCTCCACCTCGAAAATCCCTATACCATCATCCCAAAAAAACCCTAGAACCATAACCGTAGAATACCAAAGACACTTAGACCCCCATAACTCTAGAACCTAATACATATAAAACCTATAACCATAATACCCACAAAACTCTCAACCCTCATCTCCAAAAAACAATAACTCGCATATAAAAAAACCTGAACCCTCATCCACAAAAAACTATGAACTCTCATCCCAAAACAATACGTGAACCATTAGCGCTAAAAAAAACTATAACCTCATCCCAAAAATACCCTCAACCTAAAGCCCCAAAAATATCTTGAACTCACATCACTAATAAACCCACAACACTCAACCCCCAAAAAACTATCAATCCATAGACCTAAAAACCCCTGAACCCTCAGCCACAAAAAAAACTCAACCCCCAGCCAAAAAAAAACATAACCTTCATTACAAAAATACAATAACCCCTCCTCCCCAAAAAACTCTATACCCTCATCCTCAAAAATAAGTAAAACCTCATCCCCAACTTATACTATATCCCCATTCCTAAAAAATAATAAACCCTCAACAAAAAAAACCATAAAACATTGTCCCCAAATAACCCAAACCCTTATCCCGAAAAACCCTAATCCCTCATCCCAAAAAAACTAAACCCTTATCCCCCCAAAAAAACCTAAACACTCAACCAAAAAAATAATAACACTCACCCCCAAATAACCACAAACCCTCATCCCCAAAAAACCCTAAAAACTCATCCCCCCAAAAAACCTAAACCCATAGGCCCAAATAACTCTAAACCCATTGCCTCAAAAAATCCCACACCCTTATCCCAAAAAAAAAACAAACCCATAGCCCGAATAAGTCCAAAACTCTTAGCCCAAAAAAATACTAATCCTTAAACCAAAAATTCTCAAAACCCTCATCCCCAAGAAAAACATAAACCATCATCCTCAAAAAAAAACTCTTAACCATCACCCCCAATAATTCCAATAAATATCAACCCAAAAAAACTAGAACTCTCAAAGCCAATATACCCTTGAACCCATATCCTCGAAAAACTATAAACCCCCATCCACAAAAAACCAAAAACACCCAGTCTACATAAACCCTAAAATATCGACCTCAAAAAAAATCATTGACCCTCAGCCCTAAAAAACCATAGACCCTCACCCGGAAATAATCCTAGACACTCATCCATAAAAATCCAAAATTAACATCCCAAGAAACCCAAGACTATCAGACACAAAAAAAACATGAGACCCTTAGCCACAAAAAACCCTATTCCATCAGCCCCCAACAACCCAAGGCCCTCATCCCCAAAAAAACATTATCACCTCATCCATGAAAAAGCAAGATCCACAGACCTATAAATTCATAGACAATAATCCCCAAAATCCATTCACCCTGAACAACAAAAATCCATGATCATCATGCCCAGTAGACCATAGACTATTAACACCAAATACCCTAGATCCTAACTCCCAAAAAACTATATACCCTCAGCCCTAGAAGAAACTATGCAATCATCCAAAAAAACATATACCCTTAGACCAAAAAAACCCTAGGTCCCCAGCCTCAAAGAACCCAAGACCCTAAAACCTAAAAAAACCATAGACCCACAACCCAAAAAACCTATACACCCTCAGTCTCTCATCCTAAAAAAACCTTTATCTTTATTACCTAAAAACCGTAAACCCTCATACCCCAAAAAACTAAGCCTTGATCTCAAAAAATATCTTAACACATAGCCTTGTAAATACCTTAAAAAATATCACTGAAAAACACTAAACCATGAGCCCCAAATAACCCTAAACCCCCATCCAAAAAACCCATAATCCTCATCACTAAGAATTCCTAAACCCTCAGATCCAAAAAATTATAAACCATAGACCACAAAAAATCTTTATCCACCTCCTAAAAAACTCCTCAACACTCATCGCAAAAAAATACATAACCCTCTAAACCAAAAAAATTTCAACCTTCAACCTCAAAAAACACTTTACCCTCATCCCTAATAAACCCTCAACCCTAATTCCTAAGAAACCCAAAACCTCCTTCCCCAAAAAACCCTAAAACCTCATCCCCAAAAAACCTTAAACCCTATGATGCATTTCCAGAAGAATGTATCAAGTATATGAAAATGGGATAGAAAAATATAGATAAATATCCATGGCCTAAAGGGAATTCCACCTAACAATGTATCACTTATCATAACGACAAATTCATAAGAATTGGAGATTCACTGCAAATTTCGGGATAATGTAAGAGACTTATGTAAGAAAGTTGCATAGCCAGATTTAAAAATTGTGGGATCCAAGTGTAACAATTAAAAATGAGTGAAGATCCAATATAATGTAAAAATAAGGTGACAATAATGATCCAAATAAAATTATATTGTATGGGGTTTCAAAAAATCCTTATAAAAAGTTTAAAAAAAATTCAAATGATAATTGATTACCACAATAACCAAAATGTCAGAATTTCATATTTTTGATTATTTTATCATTTTGGGCCCCAAATATGTGGGTTGTGGAATACCATTCTATTAGATGCCAAAAAGTGAGTTCTAGATCAATTAGAATAGTAAATAGTCTTAAAATTATTCTAAATATCCAATTTATCATCCTTCGATTGAATATAGTCCAAATAATTCCCTTCAGTATGTGGATAATTTTCCATCAAATACATTGAATTTATATTTTCAATGTATGAAAATAAATACCAAATTTTGAAAATTGAAGAAATGTAGAATAAATCATTGGTTAAATTGGTCTTCTTGACACTATTTCCCACTCATTCAATTACCTTGAATGAAATTTCAGAACATGGATCAACATTTCTCTTTCTAATTGGATGTAATTATATCCTTATGACGATGAATCCACTCAATATCTCTAGGTTAAAAAATGTCCTGCTTATAATTCTTGTTAAGTTGAATATTATATTCATTATTAGACTTATCTATTTGAGCTAAAATGGATTCATGAAGCATCTCTATCTGATTTAACTTTTTCTAAATCAAGGTTCACATAAAAATCAATAGGTAATGTGAAAAATTATATAGTAGTGATTAGATTGATGCCATAACCACTTTAAATGGAAAATGGTTATAGGTAGAACATTGAGATATTTTGTTTTAAAATTCATCTTAGGGAGGATATAAATACAAATTTTCCAATTCTTGTTCCCCATTGCTCTTAGAATAGATCCATAAGAATGATTACTAACATATGTTTTCCCATTAGTTTGAGGATACTGGGATGTTGTGAAAATAATATTTGTAACAAATTACACCCATAATGTTCTACAAAAAATGGATGATAAATTTAGTGTCTCTTTCTGAAACAATGGTGGGGGTATTCCATCAAAGAAAACAATCTCATTGAAAAATAAATTTTCCATGTCTTCAGTAAATAAATAATGAAATTTATATTGAGATATTACCATGAAAACATCAAATTAGGTAATGGATTGTATAAAATAGGATTTAAATGACCCTTTTCTCTTTAGCAGATCCCAAATCTCAAAGTAATTTCATGGACATATTATTTCATATTTATAATATATAAATTATTCTTTAGTATATCCATGGTTTTATCGATGCCAAAATTACCAAAAAGTCATCCTTTATGTGACTCATAGACAAGAAATTTCGTGTAATTATCCTTTGGAACACACATTGTGTAACTCTTGAAGAGAAATCCATCATAAGAAGAATAATCCCCCAAAAATACATTTTTAACAAGGATCAAAATAAAATTTATAACCATTTTATACTGATAATCCTCTTTCATTAGATGAAATCCCTGAATTATATAATCTAGAATGGTAATTAATTCATAATTTTGAGATAAATAATCTTCCTTGATTTTATAATTCTCTTTCTTGTATATTGAAACACATTAAAATGGTTGCATTAATTCCACCCACTATGAATGACTTAGACAATTATTATGTTTTAAAATTGATATGTCTCATTGTAAAATTATTAGAATGAAGAAAAATCTATTTTGGTCTCAAATAATGATACCAATTATCTAGGTATCTACCAATTTTACAAAATTACTTTCAAGGGGTGCTTTAATTACTCCATTAATCAATCAACTTATCACTAAAATATGTAATGAGATTTTTTGTTTGATTAGAAAATAACTGATACTAACATCACATACATCAAACTCCTCTAAAAATACTTGATAAATATCTAAAAATAAAAATAATACTCCTTCACATAACCTTTTAATAATTAATTTAAATCATTAATTTGTAGTCTTGGACCACTAAAATTTCCCATTTTTCTATAAATTAGTGATGGGTTCCAAGCATGTATTGAAATTGGAAACAATTTGATTATAAAATGATTCCTATTTTTGAAAAATAATTACTTCTATGATGAATTTTGGTGGTGTCCATGACACGATTTCTTCCACCTTTGATTAATATACTTTGATGACTTCATTTGATTCCATACACCCCAAAAACATAACCTTTTCTGAATAGAACATTAAATTTTCCATACTTTCCATATATATTTCATTCCTGTAGAATTTAAAATACTGGACAACAATGGTCGAAATTGATCGCTAAATCATTTCTATAAATTACAATAACACCAAGAAAAATAAAAAAATTACCAATTAATGGTTTTAGGACATAATTCATGACTGGAATGAATTTAATAGAAGCAAATGAGAAGTTTAATGTCATGAAAACTGTATCAAACATTTCATCATTGGTTTTGAATGACATTTTCCACTCATCCCCTTCATTCATTCGAATATGCTAGTATCCACATTGAAGATAAAACATAAAAAAGAATGAGGAACAATATAATTCATTGATAATTAGGTTTAGTTGTGGAATGTGTTACCCATATTTTATAGTAATATTATTGATATCTCTACTATGAATACACATACAATACATTACATATTTCTTCATCACCAATAATTTTGAAAGTGTACACTAGATCATGATTGGCCTTGGAAATCCTTGATTCATCAATTCAACGAACATCTTATGAAGTTATTTTTATTCCATAGATTTACATTGATATACTTTTTTATTAGATAATTTCACACCTTTTCCAAGACCAATCTATAGTTCAATGACTATAAAGGGTGGTAATCTACATGGAATGTCTTTATGAAAAAAATAATTATATTACTTAAACAATGAAAAAACTAATTGAAAGTGATGACTATTCTCCTCATGGAATTAATTATTCTTAATCAATAAAGAAACAATTGACCTTTTTTTTGTGGAATTAATTCTACACATGATATTTATTGATTAACAATATACCTTCGGGTACTTATAGAATAAAAATATGTTGATGAATCGGTGATGGATTTATAGACTCAAGTGTAACATTTTGTTCCCTACATCAGAAGGAATTTTTTTCCCTCCCATAATATTTCACTTCTATGTTTAACTGCTCAGGCCTTCCCAACTTCATGTTAAATGAATCCATAAGAATAAATTCAAAAAATACCTCATAAAAAGTTTTATTACCAGTGGAAAATGAAATTAGAAACTATTTTTTGACTTTATGTGTGATCCTATTATTGTACCATTATAGTTTATATCACCGATGATTATTTTGAGTTGGAAGATTCAATTTAAAAACTAGTGTTGTCATTGAATCTTCTTTAATACTCACACTATCAACAATCAAGATGTATATTTTCTGATTTATGGTACCAATATTTTTAAATATGTTTTTTAATTGATATTTTTAGGGATGATTCCATCTTGATAAACAATTTTTTGTACATTCAAGTTACCCACATGAACTTCATCCACAAAATGATCTTCATTTTCAATATCATCAACACCATGTTCTTCTTCTTCGACTACCTTTTCAATCTCCATGATCTCAATTATAGTAATAAATATATTTTTAGGTAAATTTGATTTAAATGACTATAACCCTAACATTAGATGAACATTTTATTCACATGTTCATGGGAGTGGGGGTTTTCTATTAATTCACTACTGGAATTTCGGATATTTTAAATGGGCTATTTGCAACGGGAGCCCGTCACAAAATACACTTTTGCGATGGGGTCCCGTCGCAAATAGCCCATTGTAGAAAACAGCATCGCAAATAATATTATTTGTGATGGGTTCGACACAAATAGATCTCCGATTAAATACATTATATATATAAGAATCGGTTGCGACGGTTCCGTCACAACATATACCTAAACCTATTGGCATGGGCCCATCGCAAAAACTATATTTGCAACAGCAAAAGAACCCGTTGAAAATAATTCTTCAAAATATATATATAATATATTTTCGACGGAACCCTATCGCAAAAGGTCCCGTCACAAATAGTTAATAAAAAAATAAAAAAATATAATGATTAATGAAAAAATAAAATTAATATTGTTTAAATAATAAATAATATTAAAATTCTCCATATTCACAAAAAAATATAAAAAATTCATTAAATTATAATATTATTAATAGTAAAATAAACAAACATTAAAAAATATAATACTAGTAATAAATAATAAAATAATAAAATATTAACAATAATAAAAAAATAATTAAATTATGCAATATTCTCACCAATATAAATGAAAAAAACTGTAGATAGTTCATATTAAAAAAAATGTTGAATCGATATGTTTTTAACATAACAAAAAAAATCATTGGGGGTAGTCTTCTGGAGGTGTTGGAGGAGCTGGGGTTGATGGTGGAGGAAACTCCATCCCTAAACTACGAGTTGGACTGTGCATTTACTTTATCTGCTCATGTTGATGCTACTGCCATCAACTCATATCCTCGTCATCCAGCAGCTGCTACTGCTACTGAAACATCTCTTCCAACTTCTTCTACAAACTCTCTATAAGCTTAGTTTGAGCCCGCAATAGCTCCTGATACTGTAAGCTAGAAGATGATGCCTCTCCATGTTCTCCTCTTGAGCTAGACGCTGACATCTTTTCAGTACCATAATATGTCCCTGGAGTCAAATGAGAGCTAATATCAACTACTTGGCCCATCTTGATGGCATACTGGGTTATCTGTATCCATGCCGCCTCATCGAAATGGTGGGAACTAGTCTGATCACTTGTCTTGGCCAGACTCTCGGCCCGTTTATGAGATGTTGTGGCCTTATATGACTCCTTTAGTCCCAATTTGAAATTATAATTGTGAAAATATTATAGGTAGATAAATGTAAAACTGAAAAAGAAATAATACTGACCACAATCAAACGCTGGCGATCAACTCTAATCTCTCCAGTGGATGGATAATTGTACATCCTCTGATAAATGTCATACACCATAATATTAGGATGCTCGACTGATTATATGAATATAAAATAAACTGGTTATATTTAATTTTTTATAAAATATTTAAAAAATATACTTACCAGATGCTCTATATGTGTACTGAATGTACGACAACCAGCTCAATGTGTCACCTCCTGTCTCGCCTGGTTCTACCGTCCCAATGAAGATCTCCTCTGAAATCCACCACTCAACCAATGTGAACATAATCCATCCCAAACATGAGATGAAATATACTCTGGTCAGTGGTATTTACAAGACTCATCAAATACTATCACTCCTACTTTCTTAATTGGTTTCCTTATCAAATTGTGCAAAAACTAATAGAAACACTCATGCATAGACACCTCTCATGCCTCATGGAAAGCGTTACGCTTGCTATCTTCGATGGGATTCCATAAATCCTAAAAATAATTTATAATATCATGTTATTAATGAAATAAATTTCAAAATAAAATAAATTAAGTACCATCCAATGATTGAACATTCCAAGCTGCACATCAACATGAATTTATTCCCATGTGATCCATGACTGAGAGAAATAATTGCGCAAGATAGCACTCCCCTGTCCAGCAGCTACATGCACAAAATTTTGAAAAAAATAATAAATTATCAAACAATTAATATATAAATAAATTAATGAAAGCTGACTAAAATACACTTGTTACCATACCTCTTCATGCGAGGATCGAAGCCAAGACATGGATGTCGCTCAGGGATATGGTTAGAAATCATCAGTCAAGCAATACCACACCCCCTTCGCATATCCCCTAAACTGCCAGTTGGATGAAGGTCAGATGATCCCAAATCCTCCTCATCCAAAGGTAGATCAGCCTCCGGAAACTCATGAAATAGATCAGGGTCCATCAGAAACACAAAATTATTATTGTTATCAAATAGTTAAAAATAACTATTACATATAGATATATATTAGTTATGATTACAACCAATATTTAACTATGTCAATGTTCACCATCATCATTATCTTCATATCAAACGATGTCAATGTCTTGATATTCATCATCAACAACATCAATATCTATATGAGTTTCAGTTTCATCATCTCTTTCCATTTCAAATTCATTTGTAACATCATTAACATCATCATCTCCATCAACCATTAATTGTGGGGTGTCATCATCTTTATTCATGCCTCTTTGTGAGAAATATGGATATTGAGTAGTCTTTTGAAAATTTTCAATTCCTTGTACTTCATCGAAACCATATTCAGTTTTAATAAACTGATTTTCCTGCGATTTCATTTTTATTATGCTTCACCAATCACTCCGGTCCCTTTAAGTAGCACAGTAATTTCCATAATATATTTGATCTGCCAGTTGATCCTGAAACAATGGTTCATTTACTGCTAGAATACTTTTATAATTAATATTGATGATTCCATGAATCAGATGAACATGCAAGACTCTCTCAGTATCCAACCACCAACATTTAAACATTGTTATGTAATTTTTTCCTAGATAACACAATTCAATAATTTAATCTAGCATTATGTAAAATTCAACTTCAGTTTTTCTATGATGTGATCCTCTCAAGAAAACTCCACTGTTCATTATTTTTTTGATTCCCCTATGCACGTGTATGAAATTGAAAACCATTCACCACATATTCATGATAATATTTAACCATTTTGGATGGTGGGTTACTCAATATACACAATATCTTATCAATTTTACCATCATGTTAAGACATTGGAAAATTTGTAAAAAATTACCAATATAATAAATAATAAATTGAATTGATATGTTAAATCATCAATAATTTATGTTACCATATTTTGAAAGAATTGAGAAAAAAAATTGTCGTCAGTCTTTAAAAGCAGCTACGATAATTTGTGCAAGCTGTTTCTTGATATGATTATCATATAACCTTAAAAAGTAAGTTTACATACTGTAACATAAATTATATAATAAGTGATAAAATAACTCAGACTACAAATGATGTCATTTCTTCACAGTTGATTAGAATATATATATAATCTATGTAATGTTCATCATCTGAAATCCACAGTTCATGGTCTCCACCAAAGTCAAGGTCTCGGTAATTAAAAACTGATAATTGATTTTCCATTTAATCATCAAAATTCCCCTCACTCCATCACAAGAGTTTTTGTTTTGAGGGATATTCAGATATAAAATAATTAGAGCATAAAAATAAATTTCCTCTTGAAAATAAGCTTCAGTAATTGAGCCCGAAACTGATGCTTTGTTACGTACTTGTTTCTTCCATATTTTCATGTATCTCTCAAATGGGTACATCCATAAAAACTATACTGAACCTCCTCATTTATCTTGATGTGGAAAATGTAATATCAAATGTTCCATTGAGTCATAGAAAGTCAACGGGATGATTTTTTCCAGTTCACATATAATTACCACATCATCTTCTTCTGGTTTGGTTAGTGCATCGTAGTCTGTTGTCGCCGCACAAATGTATCAAAAAATATGATATGGCTGTTATCAAATCCCAAATCAAAGAATTCAAAAAACCTCTGAATCCAATCATCATAAATCTTTCCATTATAACATGAAAATCATGACTTTTCAATCCGGTAACATGACTATTATTAACACATCATCCAAAACTGGAAGCATATCCATCTGGAAGTCTCAAATATGCAATCCACTGATAAAATTACATGTCATAAAAACCATTGTATTAAAACAAATACCTTTATTAAATTATGTAACACTCTTTAATTTTATGATATCTTGTTCAATTAGGTCCACTTTCTATTTTTCCCCTTGATTTAATGCTTAAAAACTTCATCATGTGAAGCAAAATGATTAAAACTCCAATGAATGTGCAATTTATTCATTTGATCCATCCAAAAAATGAAATCATGTTCTATTTGGGTTATTGGACATTTCTTCAGATCAATAAATGATCAAACTCCTAAATATAATCTTCAACATATTTATCTCCTTTTTGTTTACTATGAATTCAAAAATAACAGTCGTTCTTATAATTATTGGGAATAAATCATCTTCTCAAAGGATTTTTCACACTATCCAATGAGTTTATTTTTTTCCTTTTTCATAAAATTCCCATAGATTCTCCATATTTAATAACCAAATAGATTCTTAATAAATAAAATAATGAATGTTTACCTTTCACTTCTTCCAATCAGAATAATTATTATATTCTAAGAATCATTCAATTTCCCACAGACAATTTAGGAAATCATAAGGAATCATACTCCCATTAACATATGTAATATAAATATTCAATCGACTATCAATATCTTCATCAAATTTATTTATTTTCATATCTAAATCTAAATCGATGAAATAATTTCCATTTTTATTATCTTCATAAAATGGCTTCAGATTACAACTAATATTTGGAGGGTTTCATCAGGGACAAGAATATGGTGGCGGGAAATCATGTCACCATGGTCTAAAAATTTAATCAATATTCTCACTAATTTGAGTATTATTTTATTGTTTTTGTGCATTGAATATTTCCCATGGATAAAGAGGAGAAATGTTCATTATTTTTTGAGATGTGGTGGATATGTTTTTTTATTATGTATTTATAAGAATAATGTAGCAGAACATACTCATAATCACCAAACCATTGATAAAAAAATGATTCATCACTAGAAGCGTGAAACAAATAAGTGATGATGAAGAATAAAATATTTCTAGATGATAAAATCATAGTTTAAATGCCACCTGATAAGGTTTCTCCATTCATAATGACTAGTTCAATATAAATACAGATAGACCGCCAATTCCAGGAAAATATATGTGGCTAATGTTTGAACATTTCACAACAAGATTCAAAATTAATCAGATTCAATGGTAGCCATTAAAATATAGTAAAAATAAGTTATAAAGACAAAATAATGTGATATTGTTGACCCAAATTGAATTACAAGTCATAGGTGGAAGTAAAGGTCGCATAAAAAACATGAAAATCACTTCCCATGATAATTCATTCCCCCAAAAACAAATTAGAAATATTTACATCTTGGTGATTTTTTTCTCCATGATGTCTCTCCACTTTAATGTGATGATATGAATTTCCTTCCTTTTCCATGTGGATATTTCATTTTAGGCACTAAAAATGAGTATTTTCCCCACAATTGTTTTGGATTCCAAAAAATGTGGGTGGTCCTATTCAAATAAAAATTCAGATTAAAATTATTATCAAGCCCAAAAATATTCTACTTGGGTTGAATATGGTCCATATCATCCTCTACCCCAATGTAACCTAAAAAATCATCCCCAAAAAACCCTAACACCCATATCATGAAACCATAACTCATCCACAAAAAATCCTAAAAAATAATACCCAAAAAACCACTAAATACCAATACCAAATAAACATAAAAAAATTCATAAAACCATTAAATGCATATCCCCAAAACAATACATAAATGCTAACTTCCAAAAATCCCTAAATCGTTAGCCAAAAAACCAAATGTAAAATCTCTAAAAACCATAAACCCTAATCCCCAAAAAACTAGAAACCCTAATCACTCAAAAATCATAAACCATCAGTAGTAAAATACCCTAAACCCTCATTTGAAGAAAAACCTAAACCCCAATACCCAAAACATAATAAACCATCGTCCCTAAAATAACACAAAACCCTAGCACCAAAAAACCAAACACCTCATCCACAAAAATACTACACCCTTATCCTCTGAAAAAAATAATATTATCAACCCCAAAAAAAACATAATCCCTCACCCCCAATAAACATGAAACCCTTAACACCAAAAAACCAAAAAACCTCAGCCCTAAAAAACCATAAACTGTCATCCCTAAAGAAACCTAAAAACCTAAACACAAAATAACCATAAATACTTTTCATAGAAAACATAAAAACCTCATCCCAAAAAATCATACACCCTCATCCCCCAAGAACCCTAACACTCAACTCCAGAAAACCATAAACAATATTATGTGTTTAAGGATCAGTTAGGTACCATTGAGAGGGGGGTTAATCAGGTGAACAATATATTAAAAAATAATTAGTATTAATCCATCCTCAATGTCTAATTAATGTATTTATCCCTCATCTATAAATATCAGCTTCTCTCTACATGTAAAAATTAAATGCAAGGGAAAAACATACAGATTTGTTACGAGGTTCAGCAATAAGACCTATGTCCTTTCTATGACCGGTGATACTCCGTTATTATAGATTTTTCAATATATGTATATGGTTTCAACCAAGGAAAGTTCCATTACTATTAAAACTATGCCCCAAAGTGTTACACTATAGAGACCCAATAGATTTTACATTTCCCCACCTACACTAGTGACTCTCGAGTCCCACATAAGGATCTTTATACAACATCTCACATTAGCACAAAAATCTCATCAGAAAGATTCAGAATCCCATGGAAGAATTAGACAATTTTTGAATCACACATGATATGATCCACTAATGGAAATATCTCTACCAAATGAAGGATTATTTTATAATACCTCGATATGATGTATTTCTCTACACACACTAAATAGATCAGTTGATCTATTCATGTACAATATTCAAGACCGTCGACCACTGATAAACAATTGTTTTCTCCTGATCACTTTCCATTAACCAATAATAGATTTTAACATGACTTAGATCACTGAATACTCATAAATATATCTTCTTAATTACACCCAGCATCAGCCTCAAAAATCACTACACATTGAATTCATACAATTTATATGTCACATGTGCATCTAAGAAACCTTCATGCATTTACACAAATGCATTGATGACTCATTTCATATATATTGAAATAAAAACACATAATTTACATTCACTATTGTACCTCAATTGTATACTACCAAAGGACACATAATGACTATGATTTAATACTCAGTTTTCAAACAATTGATATTCCCACACACTGACCAACTTTCATGCTAACCCTTGACACACACTGTCTTGATTCTTGTGAACTCACCATTACGAACATTGACCATTATCATGGTCTTCAAAAAAATCACATGAATATAAAGTATGCATGACACTAATTTCATCATGAACACCTTTATATACATTTTTATTTCACGCAACACTAATATAAACTATCTCAATTGGGTATACTTCAACGTAGGTATATAGATAAGAACATCTATTTTCCATTGCATGATTTTATCACAAGTGAGGGTTTCTCCTTCACAAACTAGATAGTTGTGGTGTCTTTGTGTTTTTTTCTAATGGATCATTCAAATTAGTTTTGTAATGTTTATGAAAAAAATGAACTCGATCATGGGTATTTATATGAAAAAACTCACCGCACATTCCCATGCTCACCATCTCATTTCAATGTGTACTTACTTTTTTATGGTATATAAGAAAACCACCATCACTAAAAAATAAATCTTATACAAGTCACTATATTTTATCAATATGATCTTTGTTAAATGATAAAAATGAAGTTTCATCATATTTCGATCATATTTGTATCATCAATACACATGGAAGATATTCATAGATCACAGATTGAGATACTGTTGATGTAGCATGGAAATACTGATGCAATGGTCCCTCAATCATGATCTAAGGTTGAAGATGATGCGAGAGAATAGATTAGACTACCTGAATCTGGATTTCAGTATATCAGACGATTTAGATGAAATATTGAAATATCATAAAACCAATATTCTTTCAGGAGCTACAGTGATGTGTCCCACATTTAAATGCACTTAGTATTTCCAATAATTTATGTTACAACTCACATATTTCACATTCTTTAATTGGTTACAAAGTTCTCCAATTAAATTCTCACACTACCCTGTCTCGGTACTCCTCCACGGTCGTGCTGCCCCCACACAGTGGATACTCTTCATTTATTCCCATGTGAGAGTGAACGTCCAACCAAAATGTCTCCCCCTTGTGTGGGCTGGGTTGGGTCCCCTCAATGGTGTTTGACCCACCAGGCCCCACATCAGGCTACAGTCAAGCAAGCTACATCTGGATAATTTTTTGATTAAGAACCAAACTGTATACATAGAAAACTTCTATGTAATATAATGGAATATATATACTTATGTTGTATCCTTGTAAAATTTTAATTCCACTAACATAATAAACCTAAATCCAATATCCTCATATTAGAACCATAAATAATAAAAATACAACATAAAATCCTTCTCATTAAAAATAAATCATATTGTGTGTCATCTTCTTAAACTATTGAAAATATTATGTCAACTACAACAATCAATGACACATATTCTTCTGAACTATAATCTATTTCAGAAATTATTACATTGAGGTTGAAAATATTTTTAAAACCATCTTATTCATTACATGATTATAGATTACATATTGACATTAATTTCATATCAAATCCAATCAATATTTTTGACAACAAATGATATTCAACTCAAATTCCACTCCAACCTCCCCCGTTGAGTTTGTTGTCAATACCACCAGACAATGACAAGCTCAAAATGTCTATTTGACATTCTCCACCTTATTAAAAATAAATACAAATATAATATATATACTATCACTTATCTTATAATGTCTTCTAATCTCTTAAATATGAGACCACAAATTTTCTTTTTCAAAGAGCCTTTAGCTTGAAAACTCCAAGTCTATATGTAAAAACCCAATGTGTAAAACAATAGTGTATAACCAAGGTGATTAATGCAGCACATGAAAAATAATACCTATAATACCATTCATAGATAACTTTCATGTCATACATTTGTGTTGCTTAGACAATCAATTCATGAAAGAGTATTTATCGTAAACTCATCTGAACAAAAAAATTAGAAATTTCAAGTCCAAAAACATATAGATCCCACTTTTTACCTCAACAAAATAATATATCCTACCCATAAATGGATGCATACATATCCATCAATTACCAGCATTTTATTACAAAAGAATTAAAATATGGGAATAAATAGGAACCAATTTTTTTTATAAATAGCACCCTGGATGAGAATTTCCTTTCAACAAAGTCCTTACCTTCTTCCTTCAAATACCATATTTTGAAGATTTCACATTCTTAAAAATAAATTCTTCTTGTGGAGATATTTTATCCACCATTGTAAGTTTCAAAATGAGCTTTTCTTCTGATCTCATAGAATTATTTGTTTCACAACCAACTATTTAAGACTAATTTTCTGGTTTTTAGGATCTTTATAAGATGATGGATACTTTTGTAATTAAATATATTTTTCTATGATAATCTTATAACCTCAAACTGTATAATAAATCTGAGTTTTCTCCATTTTTCTGGCCTATTTCAATTGATCAGGCCAAATAGTTAAACATTACTGATTTGAATTTTCAGTCTTTTTGGGTGTCACATGCTGATTCTCTGATGTACATGTCCTCCTTTATTTTATCTTTTATTTTTTCTTCATATTCAAATCATAGGAAACATCTCAATGTAATTTATTCATGAATACCTCTTATCTATTTCCTTTTAATCAACATATATGACACACTCTGTTGATAAATTCATATCTATTTTATGTTGATGCATTAGTTGGATTTCATTGATAGTATGTTCCTATCTATTCATTTTAACTCCCCCTAGAATCATGTCAAATTCTTTTTAATGATATGTTGTAGAAGAAAATATAGTGTTTATGTACATATTTACCACACCACCAGATAAAAAATTATGAACTATAATATTCTATTCTATTGATAAAACTATTCTAGAAATTAAAAATACTATTTTTCTTATTGAAATATTTTTTTTCATAGAAGGAAATTAATTTCAAAGAATATTCATTTCCTTTTTTATGTTTTTAAATTCCAATCTCTTAAATTCTTGGTGATCACATATTAATTTGTACTATTATTATTATTATATATGTTTTAGAATTATAGAGGAACAAATGAACCTTTTCTGTTAGAACCTTTCATCTCACCATCTTGAGATGCCTCATATTTTATTTAAATAGACTCATTGGAAGTATTCTCTGTTATTTTTTTAAATTCATATGTGATGGTAAGATTCATCGATTATTTATCATAAATAACTCCATCATGTGACCCAATTTTCCTTCATGATCTATAAACATCTTATCTAACTCAGCTTCATCCAATCATAACTTCTTATTTTCATCGACAAGAGATATTTCACTTCTATCATACTCTTCCTTTTCCGTAGAAAATTTCTTATTTCATTTTTCATGCTTCCTTTTATCTTTATTGAGATGAGTTTTTTCTCAAGAGTAGCTTCAAACTCTTCCTTCCACCTCCATTCTAGATCAATTTTGAAATCACTAACATCATCACTACTTGAAGTGTTATATTATTTCAAACACGAGCAATGAAATTAAGCCAATTATTTGAAGAAAAACTAGATAAATAATATTACTTTGTATTTTTTCTCATCAAATTACTATTTCTGTAATTTCAATACATTTTCTTCTTCTTATTCAGTTTTTTTATGTGTTCTCTCAATTTATTAATCATATACTAATTCATCCATTTTCACTAGACAATTAATAGAAAAATATCATATTCCATTTCATCTGAATCACTTGATTAGTTTCATTCCTTTTCCTCTCCATTTTCATTTTTTAAATCCTCTGGTAATAATAGAAAAAAATTAATTGAGATACTCATTAAATTCATCATCAATAGGATCACTAGATTCCTCACCTTATAATTCTTCGAACGTTCCATTTCATATATCCTAAAAGTCCATCTGGTCAATTTCCTTTTCCTTGAATGCTGTAACTTTTATCATTTAATTGGATGTGATAGTATTATGAATTTTATCCATTGATAGATCATATCTCACTTAAAGTACTGAATTCATTGATTCAAATATAAATAGGAAATTTAACATAAGCTTCTTCGTAATAGTATAATCATCTAGCCTCTCACCAAAACCTCTAATATTAATAACAAATTCATTTACTCTGGTAATGTAGTCATCAATAGATTCATCATCATTTATTTTCATATCTTTGTATTTTCTTCATAATATTTTCAACTTGGCTTCTCTGGATTTAATATTTCCATCATAATTTCATCTCATTTTATCCTAAAATTCATTGTTAGTTTTGAGACCCATCACTTTAGTATAAATGTTTTCTGATAAAGCCATCAATATTTCATTCTATGCCTTTCCATAAAGTTCACAATTTACCTTGTTAGCTTGATTCATAACAACATATTAATTTATAGGAGGGAAAACCATTATTTTTGTGTCTGTCACTTCCAGGATGAGAGATAGAAGGTAAGGAAGAATCATGTTCCACCAACAATGATAGTTTATGACATCAAATGTATGAAGTGCTCAATTATTCACCAAATTTAAATTCTCCAATTCTCAGAATTTTTTATGTATTTATAGAGGGTTCATTGTGCTCTGATACCAATTAAATTGTACATGGATATGTTAGGTAGCACTAAGATGGTGGTGAATCATTGGTGAATTTATTTACATATAATATCTTTTTAATCCAATATTTTTAAATGATTTATGTCTCAATACCACATATTTAAATCTTATATAATCGCTGCAATAAATAATTATATTCAACCACAGATCATTGGGATTTTATTCAAGGTTAGATACTAATAAAAATGTTCTTTTTGCAATAAGTTATACACCATGGTTACTGAATTTTAACTTTATGTTGATGGATACAACCACAGAAAGTCCCATTCCCATACACATTGTGCCACACTATTTTCCACTGTAGAGTCCCACTAGAGTTTACAACACCCCCTGCACTTGTAAATAATGATTACCACAAGAGTATATTTATATTGTGTCTCACAGTGTAACTATCATCCCACCAGACTACATCAAAATCCCAAAGAATACTATGACTCATTTCGGATCACACATGTTATGATCCATGGATAGAACTATATTTGACCTCTTTAGACTGCTTATGCACTACCTAGATATCATGTCTTTCACCACAAACAAACTGGATAACCTAGAGTATTTGAACTTGAATCAGGTCACAAAATACTCAGGAATATATCTTCTGAATTACACCTAGATTCATTCTTGAAAATCACTACCACTTAATAAATGAAATGTTTAAATCACATGTGTTTCTAAGAAACCTTCATGAATGTACATAAATTCATGGATGACTCATTTGTTATAACATTAATGAAAAACACATACATCCCATTCAGTATTTTACCTCAATTGTATACTGCCAATGAATACACACACTGAATATTATTTAATACTCAATGTTCAAAAAATAGACATGAAAAACCACTGTCTAGTTTTCACACTAACAATTTACAGAAAATGTCCTCATTCCCATGCACTATCCTTCAAACACATTGACCACATTTAGAGTCCTTGAAAAAATTGAATGGATATATAGTATGCCTGAAACGCACTACATCATGCTTGCCTTTTTACACATTTATCTCTTATAAAACACTGATATGCACAATCTCCATAGTGTAAACTTCCATGCAGGTATATAGAAAGGAATATTGGTCTTTCACACAATCAAGGAAAATTAATTTTTAATAATTCAAACTATCTCAATGGATTTATGAAAACCAAAATAATAATGAATAATAATATTGTGATATTCCATAAGAATATTAAAACTCAGTTCTTCTCAAATATACTTCAAGAGTGTAACACACTTGTCGAAGGCTCTTGAGACACCTCTTCTCCTTCATGTGATTTTATCACAATGGGGGGTTCCTCCTTCACGAACTACAAAATATAGTTTTCTCTATTTGTTTTGCTCATGGATCACTCAAATTAATTTTGTAAAGTTCACACAGAAAATGAATTGTGCCACATGTATTTGTTGGAAACGATTGACTGACCTTTCCCATGCACACCATCTCTTTTCAAAGCATACTGACTCTCCTTTACGACACATTATTTACACAATCACAAAAAAAAAATCATCTACAACACACTATATTTAATCTATTGTAAATTTGATAAATGATGAAAATAATGTTGCATCATATTTTGATCATCTTTGGATCATCAAAACACTCAGATGATGTTTAGAGATCACAGATCAAGCTAATTTCTATATATCATGGAAATCCTGATGCACTGCACTCATGCGAATGAGAGGAGGTTTATAAAGACGTGGGTAAAGATTTTAGATCTCATGGATCATAATATAGGTATATTGGATGGGTTCAATGAGAGATCGAGCAATCTGGTAGACTTGAGTCTTTTAGGAGCTATAACGACACATCCCACATCGAAACTCCTTCATAATTTACACTCCACTATATTACAACCCACATCTTACACAGTCGATAATTTTTATGAATCGCTCCGATGACATGTTGGAACTACCCTGTGTTGACACTACTCTACTGCCATACCACCCCACATGGTGGATTCTCTACATTTGTATTCTCCCATGTGAGCATGCAACTCCCCCCATAATGACGCCTCCTTGTGTGACCAAGGTTGGATCCCCTCAGTCATGGTTAACCCATCGGGTCCCATATAAGTCTAGGATATATCTAGTAAGGGATGGCTAATTTTATGATTAAGAACAAAACTATATACTTAGTAAAATTCTAATTAATATAATGGCATATAAAGCCATGTTATGTAACCTTATACAAATGTAATACCACCAATTTAATAAACCCAAATCCACCATCCTGAAAATAAAACCACAAAAAATATACAAACCACATCAGATCCTCCTCATTGAAAATAAATAATATTTCTTATAATATTATTAAACTATTGAAAATAGTGTGTCCACTCAAACAATCAATGACACATGTTTTCATAAACTAAAAATTGTCTTAGGATTCATCACATCTTGGTTAAGGATGTTTTCATAAACATCATCATTATTCCATAATTTAAATTAACATATTGACATCAACTTTATGTCAAATCCAATCAAAATTTTTGACACAAATAAAATTAAACTCAAATTACACTTCCCTATCAGCCCCACAAATCCATAAAATAACATCCCAACAAACCCCGAACACTCATCCCCATGAAAATATAAAACCATATCCATAATGAAACCCAACATATGGATCAAAAAAAACTCTAAAACCTCATTCCCAATAATCCCAAAACCATCATCCCCAAGAAACCCTAAATCGTCACCCCCAAAATCAATAAACCATCAAACCTCATAACCACTAAAAACTCATCCCCTAAAACCATAAGCCCTCATCCTCGAAAAAACCTAACCCCTCATCCCCAAAAAAAACGTAAACCCTCATTCGGAAACCCCAAAACACTCTGCCCCCAAAACCCAAAACCCACATCCTTGAAAATCCTTAAACCCTCATCCCCAAAATACCCTAAACCTACATCTCTATGAATCCCTAAACACTCATTCCCCAAAAATCGAAAACCATCTTATAAAAAACCTAAAACCTCAACCCCAAAACCCCAAACCCTCATCCCTAGAAACCCATAATCCTTTATCCCCCCCAAAAAGTAAACCCCATCCCAACAAAAACCATACATTATAATCTCTAGAAAAGCTATACCCATAGCCCTTGAAAACTAAAAACTCTATTCCCCACAAAAACCTAAACCCTCCACCGAAAAAAATCCTAGACACTCAACCCCCAAAAAACCTAATCCCTCAACACATGAATATCCAAAAACCTTATTCCACAAATACACTAAAACCTCATCCCCATAGAACAGCAAACCCCCAACCCTAAAAAAATAGAACTCCTATCACAAAAAAACCCTTAACCATTATCCCTATAAACCATAACATTTCTACCCCATAAAACTCTAAATCCTATCCCACATAACCCTAAACCCTTATCCCCACAAAACACTATACCCTCCTCCCAAAACAACTTAAAAACCTCATCCACATAAAACCTTATTCCCTTCTCCCCATAAAACCCTGAACTCTCAAAACCAAAAATCATAAAACCTCATTCCCCCAAAACACTAAACTATCATCCCCAAAGGCCCTAAAAACTCATACCAAAAAAAAAACTTAACCCATGACCCCAAAAAACCATAAATCCTCTGCCCCACAATACCCTAAATCCTTTCCCCAAAAAATCATAAACCCTCATCCCCACATGACACTAAACCCTCTTCCCCTAAAAACTCTAAACCCTCATACCCAAAAATATATGATTCCCTTAGTCCAAGAAAACCTAAACCCACAACCCTAGAAAACCCTAAAACCTAATCCACAGAAAACCCTAAACCTGCATCCCTAGAAAACTTTAAACACTCAATGCCAAAACATTTTAAACCCTCAAACCTAAAAATCCTTGCACCCACATCTCCAAAAAAACTCTAACCCCTACTCCCATTAATACTCTAAACCCTCAGCCACAAAAAAAACATTAAAACATTCTCCCAAAAATTTCCTAATCCCTCGGCCCCAAAGCAGATCTGAAACCCTCAGTCCCATAAAACCCTGGGACTTTTTACCCATTAAACCCTAATCCCTTAACCCTAAAAAACACTAAACCCATATCCCCAAACACACCTAAACCCTCATCCCCAAAAAATCCAAACCCCATCCCCATAAACCCCTAACCTCCATCTCCAAAAAACCGTAGACACTAGACCCCAAAAAACACTATAATCTTATCCCCAAAAAACATTAAACCCTCAAACCCAAAAAAACCATAAAAATTCAAAAAAAAAACCTTAAACCCTCATCCCCATGAAAACATAAACCCTTATCCCAAAAAACCCTTAGCCCCAAAAAATCGTAAACACTCGTCACCAAAAAAAACTAAGCACTCAACCCCAAATATTCCCCAAAACCTCACCCCAAAAATTAATAAAACAATATCCCCAAGAAACTAAAATATTACCCCCAAAAAATCCCAAAAATGTCAGAACAATAAAACCCAAATCCCAAAACAATGAAAATATTTAAACCCTCATCCCCAATAAAACCGGAAACCCTTATCCCCAGAAATGTCTAAGTCCACAGCCACAAAAAATCCTAAACACTCAACACCAAAAAAACCCTAAACCATCATCCATAAAAAATCCCTAAACCTTAAGCCCTAAAAAACCTAAACCATAAGCCCCAGAAAACCATTCACCCTCAGTACCAAAAACTCCTAAACCCTATACCCTACGAAAACCTAAATCCTTAGCCTTTAGAAAATATAATCGATCATCCCCTAAAAAACTTTAGACCCTAAGCCACAAATATCCCTAAACCCTCATATACTGAAACACCTTTATCCTACATCATAAAAATTCATAATCCCTCATCCCCAAAATACCCTAAACCCACAGCTCAAAAATACCCATAACCCTTAGCCCCAAAAAACCTAAACTTTCATCCCCCTAAAACACTAAGCCCTCATCCCCTTAAAACCCTCAACCCTCATCAACAAAAAATATTCATCTCTCATCCCCAAGAAACCATCACCCATTTTCCCCAAAAAACACGCAATCCTTAGCATAAAAAAAACAAAACCCACAACCCCAAAAAACACTAAGTCCTCATCCCCAAAAAATCATAAAACCTCAGTCCCAAAAATGCTAAAACCCCATCACTAAAAATTACTAAACCCATAGTGCCAAAATAAACATTTAAACCTCATCTCCAAAAACACTAAATCCTTAACCCCATAAAATCATAAACCTCCTGATCCTAAAAAAACTCTATATACTCATCCACTAAATACCCTAAACCATTATCTCAAGATAATGAATAAACCCTATACCCTAAAAAACCATAAAACCCTAGCCTGAAAATAACATAAACCCTTATCCCAAAAAAACCCAAAATTATGGGCCCCTAAATATAGAAAACCTAAAAACTAAAAAATCATAAAACCTCATCCCTAAAAAATAAACAACTGTAAACCATAAAAAAATTTCAACCCTCAACCCCAAAAAATGATAAACCCTCAGCCCGAAAAACCCATCCCCTAGTTCCAAAACCCTAAACCCTCATAAAAAACCCTCAATCCTCAGCATAAAAAACCCATAACCCTCATAACCAAAAAACTATCAACCCTTAGCCCTATAAAATCCTCATCCATCATCCCTAAAAACCCATGAATCCTCACCCCTAAAAAACCCTCAACTATCGGCCCAAAAAAAACCCTCAACCCTCATCCCAAAAAAACCAATATCCCTCAACCCCAAAAACACATAAACCAAAAAATTTCCCTATCATCCCCAAAAACCCCAAAAACCCTTAGCCCCAAAAAACCCTCAACCATCATCACTAAAAAATCATTAAACCTCAAAAATAAAAATCCATTAAGCCGCATTCCTAAAACCCCTAAACCCTCACTCCCAAACAACCCAAAATTCTAAACCCCAAAAAATCTCATCCATTATCCCCAAAAAACCCTCAACCAACATCTTAATAAAACCCTTATCCCTTAGCATAAGAAAACCCATAAACCTCAACCTAAATATAAACATAAACCTTCATCTCCTAAAAAAACCTAATCCCTCAACACCAAAAAACCCCAAAACCCTCCGCCCTAAAAAATAAAAATCATCAACACAATAAATCTCTAACCTCTAATCCTAAAAAACCATAAAACCTCTACATGAAAAAACAATAAACCCCCCAACCCACACCAGAAACCCCCAAACATCATACCCAAAAAAGAAACAACATATATCCCCAAAATCACTCAATCATCATCCCAGAAAAAACTGTCTACACTAATACCAAAAAACTTCTCAACCCTTAACCACAAAAAACACACATCCTGCATCCTCCACATCTACTTTTTCCTCATCCATTGAAAAAACCCTCATTCCTCATCCTGAAAAAAATCAACCATAAGCTGCTTAAAACCCTCAACTGTTACCCCCAAATAACCCTAAATCCTTACTAATGTAAAATGAGCAACTGTCAACCCTAAAAAATCCTCAACTCTCTAACAAAAAATCCCTCGACCCTCATCTACTAAAACTTTTCAACCGTTATCCCCATAAAACCCCCCATAATCACAAAAAAACCATCTCCCCTCATCCTAAAAATAGCTGAAACATCATCCCCAAAAACCATAAACACCCAACTCCAAAAAATCATAAACCCTTTGCACCAAATAACTCAAACACTAATCCCCAAAAAAAATATCAACTCCCATCCCCCAAAAGACCATCATCCCTCATCCAAAAAAAAACTAAACCCTAATCCAAAATAAAACCCTCACCCCTCATCCCCAAGAACCACTCAACCCAAAAAAACCCAAAATACTCATCGCTAAAAATACCGTAAACATGAAAACAATATTAACCCACAACCCCAAAAAAACCTACAACCCATAGCCCAAAAACCCTAATCCTACATCACCAAAAAACCATCAAAACAATAACCCAAATAACCCTCTAACCACAGCCCCAAAAAATAGCAACCATAAACTCCAAAAACAACCTATTCCATCTTCTAAAAAAACCCTAAACCCTAAACCCTAAGAAACCCTAAACACTCATCCCCTAAAATCTCCAAACTGTTAGTCCCAAAAAACCCTATTCCCTCATACCTAAAAAAATATACTCTAATACCAAAACACCAAAACACAAAGTCCAAGAAATCCTTAAACTGTATGTCCTAAAAAACCGTATTTACTTAGCCCTATAAAACACTAAATCCCGATCACAAAAAAACCTTTAAATTTATAGCCACAAAATTCTCTCAACCCACGTCCACAAAAAAATTAAAAACCCTCAGCCCCAAAAATCATTAAGCCTCCATCCCTGACCACCTAAACCCTCAGGCCAAATTATCATAATCACTCAGCACCAAAATACCCAAAACCCTCGTCCCTAAATAACCCTAAACCCGCAACCCTAAAAAACCCTCATCCCTAATTACCAAAAAACCCTAAATCATAAGCCCCTAGAAAGCCTAAACCTGCATCAAAAAAAATCCCTACACCCTCATCACCAAAAAAATCTGAAACCTTCAGCCCCAAAACCGTAATCCTTATCCATAGGAAACCCTAAAACCATATCATAAAACATAGTAAACCCTCTATCCAAGAAAACCATGACCCCCCCCCCCCCAAAAAAAAAAATTCAAAACGCTCATCCCAAAACAACCCCAAACCCTCATCCCCCCAAAAAACCAAAACCCTAATCCTTAATAACTCTAAATAATCATCGCCAAAAAACATAAAAACTCATCACCAAAAATTACATAACCCTCATCTCAAAAAACATGTTGACCCTCTGCCTCAGGAATACCCATATCCTTATGACCCAAAATACCTAATCTCGTACCCCCAAAAGACCCTAATCCATTAACCCTAAAAAAAACTAATCCCTTGGCCCTAAAAAACCATATAACCTCATCACCAGAAAACCCTAACCCCTCAGGGCCAAAAAACTCAACACTATCAACCCCAATGAAAACCATATTCCCTCATCCCCATTCCCAATACCATAAAACCCCTAAAACCATATCCACCCAAAAAACCATAGACCCTCATCCCTAAAAAACCTATAACTACATCCCCAAAAAACACTAAACCCTAATCCAAAATAACCCTAAACCCACAACCTAAAATAACTATAAACCCCCATCCCCAAATAACCCTAATCCCTAAACCAAAAAAACCCTAGTCCCTCAGCCCCCAAAAACCCAGAACTATTATCCCAAAAAAACTATAAAACCATATCCACATACCCAAAATAACATGAACCCTCATCCCCAAAAAACACTCAACCCACTGCCCCAAAAAACCATAAACCTCTACACTAAAAAACCCTAAAACCTATTCCCCAAAAAACCCTAAAACATTTTCCATAAAAACCCTCATACCATAGACCTAATGAACCATAAAACCTCAATATAACGACCCATAATTTACATAAATTATTATTACTTCAAAATTGAAGCATACTTATTACAACATATAACAAAACCATGAAAGGACCATATAGGTCTAGTGTCTTTAGAAACTAGGAAACATAAACAACTGGTTCATAAAGCGTCTACACTGTCTCCCATTTATTTCATCATATCTATAGTCCCTTTTGGCATATCTTACTTAATAACCTTTTTCCTGGCCTGGGGAAAGAAAACATACAAAAGGGTGAGCTCAAATGCTCAGTAAGGGTAAACAAAATAAATATCAATCACATCATATTCATAAGAACATAACATTTTTAAATTCTTAACGTGCAAAAGAGAGCATAATTTCATAACATGGGATAAATCATAGTAGTGAAATGAAATCCCAACAATCATAACTTAAAACATGAAACTTTGGGTCATACACACATAATCATAGAGAATAATTTCTTATTAGTCAAGACTCATTTCCAAGACTATCTTAGTGGACAAAATCCATTTATGAACCGAGTTCACTCCTCATTTCAGTCCTGTTTCACTGAACCGGTTTAACCTGTCGTTCCAGCCATGTCTATCTCATGAGATATAAAATCATTACCCAATGAATTGGAGTGAGATATAGGTCCCACCCATCTCATAATGATACCATTCTTATGTGTTCCACAAAATCATAACTCATACATCATTGCATAACTCATGTAATAAAAATGGGATTCTTAAACAACATGACATCATAAAACAATTCATATAAGATAAAAGAATTCATAAAAATAATTCCATCACAACATAATCAAATCAATGTAATAATAGGGATAGAAACAGAACCCTATATTATCTTAGATGGAAAATAATTTTGATAAAACACTTGAACTCCATTCTTGAGGAAAATATCCTTTCTACTTCAAAAACATTTTCCATTCTTAACATGTCATACAATTTTAAACTAAAAGAAGTTCATTAAAAATAAAATTGAAAACTTGTAAAGGAATATTCTTAGAAATAATGTTTTAAAAATGCATTCATTCCGTATAAGTTAAAAAAAAATTCTTCTCGTACTTTTTTTGGAAAAGTCAAAAATTACCTCGTACGAAAAATGACAAAATATTCCTTTCATATCTTTTACTAAAAACTCACAGAAGGGTAAAATTGGATTTAAAAAATTGTAGGTGGATGGAAAAAATATTAAATATTGAGTAAACATGGATGTGGATGATAAAATACACCCCAATAAATTCTGAAGTATAAACAATCTCGGATAAAAATTGAGATTGCGAGATTTTCCCTTACGTTAGGTCCGATTTGCTTCGTAAGTTTCCGAAACTCCTGTATAATGATTTAAATGATGTTATTTACTTATTTCTGAATCATAATTATTTTTATGAGATCATATATGGTCATATTCTTAGTTTCTTATTAGTAATATTTCATTACTACTTGTTATTCGGGTGTTTATTACTTTTTATTCTTATGCGTGTTTGTCGAATAAATTCTTATTCTTCTCTTTAGGTTATAGATACCTCATTTCCATAATGGTATTAGTGTAATATATATCATATTAATTCATTCAATTCATTTATATAATCATTATACAATGAAGATCATGTAGAACGAATCACATCACATCGTAGAGACGGTATTCCGTACGTACGCACGAGCGATGATATCGTTCCTATGATCATGGAATTGTATTGAATTATATGTATAATATTTCAGAATCAATAACAATTTAAAATAATAATATATATTCATTACTTTCACCCTTATACCCATCCAATTAAGGTGGTGGTGCAAAACAGATTACACCACGGTGTGAAGATGGTATTCTGTACGTACGCACGCGCGGTGATTTCGTTTTCCGTAGGATGGATAAGAGGTGAAATAGGGTTGTTTCATATTTATAATAACATATCAGTATATGAGTGATACTGATGTTATTACCTCATAATGAAACAACTAAATAAGAGTGAGTAGAAGAAGAATGGAACTTGAAAAAAACGGTAGAAGGTATTACCTCTTTCTCAAAGTGCCTCCTTTAAACCATCTCTTAAGGCAATAGAGTTGATCTTTTGATAAGACCAGTACCTCTAGTAGGTTTATAAGGAAGTGGGGAAGTGAAATGGGTAGGGGTTGGCCAATCTTGAAGGCTCAAATTCGTGTGAGGAAGGGAGGGAGGAGGTTCCCTTTTATAAGGGAGGAGAGGGGCACCTTTGGAAATATAATAAATATTAGTTTATATTAAATCCCAACCCAACTTAAAAACTTTCAAAATGACTCATATCCAAATATTATATGAGATAGGGTTGTAATATAATCATCCAATAAAATTTAGACATGTTAGGAATTTATTTTAAACATTATCAACTTGATTTATCCTTATTTATCAATTTAATTTTATTTGTGGTAATAATATTCTAAATTTTAAATTATTATAAATAATTACATATGTGTTGTGAATTTTGCATAATTTGACACTTAATGACATTTTCGAACAAATAAATTTTAATTTATAATTTTTAAATATTTTTGGTGATTTTTAAACAATTTTATAATATGTTATTTTTATAAAATAACAATAGTGCCAATTTTGAAACTATTCAATTATTTGAATTTAAATAAAATATATACAGAATATATGTTTGAACTAAAAGATTTTATAGATTCATAAAATGTCATATGTATCTAAAAAATTAGTGTAGAACATTAAATAGTTCATATAATATTTATTTTATTATTTTTAAAACAATTTATTTGATATTTTAATTAATAAAATAATTTCAACATCACTATTGTGTCATAATTAATGATAATTATTTAAAACCTAAAAATTCTAAATAAATTCCTATGATTTATATAATTGTATTATCTTTCTGGAGACTATTCATGTTCGAAGTTTCATTAAGTTTATCACCAAATTAAAATTATTATACTTATAATATTTAAGAAAGTGACATGTTGTCACATTCTTTGGTTTTAATAATAATTAATTTATTTTCATAGAAAAAAGTCCATTAAATGGATCTAATCTGACCCTTAGGTGATATGGGACGACCTTTAATCATCCAATAGGATTTTTTCAGGTGTTAGGGTAATTTTATAATCTTATATTTACCATTAATTACCTGATTTACCTTTAACTATGGTAAATAAAATTTACCGTAGTTACTATTCATAATGCCCAAAAATAAAAAATAGCCTATTAAAATAATTTAGACCCACTGATTCCAAATATGGAATCCATTTTTTAAAATTCAAAACATATAAGTTGCAGTAATTAATTTAAAATAAATCCAGTTGTTAAGAAAACGGGTTTTAAAAGTTAAAACATTGCCAAAGATAGAAATGTTTTTACCTATGAATTCAATGTGAAATTAATGCTAATGACATACATTATATTAAATGGTAAAAATATATTCTATTTATAATTTAAAACCATTAAATATTATAATTCAACCATATAAATTATCTCAATGGAAAAAGTTGTTTTTTATTAAAAATTAGCGTATTTTTACTATTCATCAAAATATGAATTTATGAGAAAAATATCAAAAATTTATCTAAAGTAAATTTTTATATCCTGATTCATAATAAGAATTTTCTATTGTAAAATTGAACTTATAAATGTGTCAAAAACTAGATTTAATGTGGGTGCGCCATCAAAAGGCGGCAAAACTGCATTTTTTGAAAAATACTTATTTTACCTGAAAAGTTTATTTTGTCCTCTTACCATGTTCTAGAAAATGTGTAAGATGAATAATAAAATTCAAAATGTAGTTAATACTATTCATAATGGCTAGTTCATAATAATATATTACTGTTTAGTGAAACATGGTATTGCATACTACACACGCTATCGAGGAAGGTCATGATTGCATGTAATGCAAGCCAAGTCCATATTGTGTGCTGTGAATGTTTCCTTTGGTGTTGCATATAACATAAGACATAAAGAAAATTCTCATAAAATCTCAGGGTGTTACATTCTACCCCCCTTAAAATGAATTTCGCCCTCGAAATTCGTCACTACATTACAAACAGTTGATGATACCTCTCCCTCATCATATCCTAAAGTTCCCATGTAGCTTCTTCTAATTGGTGGTTCCTCCATAAAACATTAACCAAGCGAGTGGTCTTGTTCCGTAGGACTTTTTCGCTACGATCCAGAATCTCTATCAGCTGTTCTTCATAAGAAAGATCTTGCTCCAGCGGTACAACTTCTGAGATGGATACATGTGAAGGATCAGGTATGTACTTTCTCAGGAGAGATACATGGAACACATCGTGAACTTGAGAGAGATTCGGTGGAAGCGCCAATCGGTAAGCTACCTTCCCAACACGATCCGGTATTTCAAAAGGACCGATATATCTAGGGCTCAACTTTCCCTTCTTTCCAAATATCATGACCCTCTTCCAAGGAGATATTAGTAAGAACACTTTATCACCCACTTCAAACTCTAAGTCTTTCCTTCAGTTGTCGGCATAACTTTTTTTTCGACTCTGAGCTACTATTATGTGTTGTTGAATAGATCTGACCATTTCTGTCATCTCATCAACAAGATCAGGTCCTAATAGCTTTCTTTCCCCAAATTCATCCCAGCAAGTTGGAGTCCTGCATTTCTTTCCATAGAGAGCTTCATAAGGAGCCATCTGAATACTAGAGTGAAAGCTATTATTATAAGAAAATTACAACAAAGGTAGGTGTTGATCTCAACCACCTTTGAAATCTATAGAGCAAGATCTCAACATATCTTTTATAGTTTGAATTGTCCTCTCAGACTGACCGTCTGTCTGAGGATGATAAGCAGTGCTGAAACTCAAATCTATATCCAGAGTATGCTAAAGACTTCCCCATAACATTGAGGTCAACCTCGGATCCTGATCAGATATAATGGAAATTGGTACTCAATACAATCTTACCACTTCCTTCACATATATCATGGCATGCTGATCAAGAGAAAAATATTCTCTAATAGCAATGAAGTGTGCTGACTTCGTAAGACGATCAACTATAACCTAGATAGCATTATTGCCTTTGGATGTTTTAGGAAGTCCGGTGACAAAGTCCATAGTGATGTTTTCCCATTTCCATTCGGGTATGTATAATGGTTGTAACATTCCCTTAGACTTCTGTCTCTCAGCTTTAACTTGCTGACAAACCAAGCATCGAGAGACATATTCAACAACATCTCTTTTCATGCCATCCCACCAGAAGTACTCTTTAAGGTCCCTATACATCTTCATGCTTCCAGGATGAATAGAGAATGAAGAACTATGAGCCTCATCCAGCAGCTCCTTCTTTAATTCGGGGATTGGAGGAACACAAACCCGATTCCTGAACTTTATTATCCCATCACAATCAAGGTTGAATTCAGGAACATTTCTCACCTTTTTTTGTAACTCGACATCTTCTTTCTGCACCTCTTTAATCTTCACATGTATAGATGGTTGAACATTCATTTGAGAAAGATACGATTTCCCCCTTCCATTATAATTCCAAGATCCATCCTTTGTAAATCCATAAATATTGGATCTTTTGTGATCCTCATCATGGATAAGCTAGCATGGTCTTGTCGATTTAATGCATATGCTACCTTGTTTTCTTTCCCAGGGTTGTAATGTATTGAGAAGCTGTAATCCTTAATCAGATCCAACCATCTTCTTTGACGCATATTCAGCTCCTTTTGTGTGAAAATATACTTTAAAATTTTATGATCAGTATAAATATCACACCTTTCACCATAAAGGTAATGCCTCCAAATCTTTAATGCAAAGATTACCGCAGCTGACTCCAAATCATGAGTTGGGTAATTTTTCTCATGGATTTTCAACTGTCGTGAGGCATAATCTATCACCATATCATTTTGCATGAGAACACATCCCAGTCCCTTCTTGGATGCATCACTGTTGATCACAAACCTTTCTCCACTACAAGGAAGTGTGATTACAGGTGCACTGGATAACCTTCTTTTCAACTCCTTGAAATTCTCTTCACATCCATCCTTCCACACAAACATAACTCCTTTTCGAGTCAACCTGGTGAGTGGATTAGATAATTGTGAAAAATATTTCACAAAACGTTGATAATATCCAGCCAAACCACAAAAACTTTGGATCTCAGTTACTATTGTTGGTCTCAACCATCTTTCAATAACCTCTATTTTTGCTGGATCCACAAATATCCCCTATTTTGAGATTATGTGACCCAAAAATGAAACTTTTTGAAGCTAAAATTAAAACTTGGTAAATTTGGCATAAATCTTCTCCTTTCTAAGGGTCTTCAATATAATTCTCAAGTGATCTTCATTTTATTCCTTGCTCTTTGAATAAACAAGAATATCGTCTATAAAGACTACCACAAAATGATCAAGATAGTCTCTAAAGACTCTATTCATCAGATCAATGAAGAAATCAAGGGCATTAGTAAGACCAAATGGCATCACTAGAAATTCATAGTGTACATACCTTGTATGGAAAGCCGTCTTTGGTATATCCTCCCTTTTGACCCTTAATTGATGATACCCCGAACGAATATCAATCTTGGAAAAGTATTGAGCTCCTCGTAGTTGGTCAAATAAGTCATCAATGCGTGGGAGAAGATATTTGTTCTTGATAGTGATCTTGTTAATTTCTCGATAATCAATGCAAAGTCTCATTGATCCATCTTTCTTCTTAACAAACAGAACAGGTGCTCCCCAAGGTGATGCACTAGGGCGTATGAATCCCTTATCAAGATTCTCTTGGAGTTTCTTCTTCAATTCCTGCAACTCAATTGGGGACATTCTATAAGGTGTATTTGAAATAGGCAAAGCACCCGGTATGAGTTTTATTGATTACTCAACTTCACGATTTGGTGGAAGACCTGGAAATTCCTCTGGAAAGACATCATCAAACTCCCGTACAACGGGAATATTCTTAATCGTGAGTTTCTCTCCAACCATTTGAGATAAATAACCTTCATTTAGTGGAATCAAGAACCATAAGATAGAAGGAATTTACACTGGAAGGTTATGTTCATCCTTGCATCGATAGACGATCATAGATTGATCTGGAATATAAAATGTGACTTCCCTTATTTGGGAATTGATATGAGATCCATATAAAGAAAGCAAATCCATGCCAAGAATCACATCAAATTCCACTATAGGAAGGATCACATAATTTTCAGGAAGCACTTTCTCACAAACTTCAATCGGGGAAGAATTATAAACTTTTTATGTGACTGTTGTGCCATTAGGGGTTGTCACAGCTAACTCAACATCTAATTGTTGAGGTAATACGGTGATACTCTTAGAAAATTCGTCAGAAACAAAAGAGTGGGTGGATCCAGTATCAAATAAAACATTTTCTACTTTAGAGTGGATGGTAAGTGTACCTTTCACCACATAGTTATCGTACTCCACATCGCTGATAGAAATTGCATGTGACATTCCTTTGTCTTTAGCCTTAAGAGTTTGTTGACGTCGACCATCATCATCAACCCTTGGATTTGGGCATTGATTGGCATAATGCCCCATCTCCTTGCACTTGAAACATTGAAGTGTAGTAGGTTCATTCTGTGTATCCCTTCCTTTGTTTGCATCATTGGACATCTTCTTCCCATCATTGTGGCATTCAAATGCTTGATGAACTTCCTTTCCACATACTAAACATTTACTTGTCCCTTTAAGACAACTCCCTCCTTGTTTCTTTTCACACTTTGAGCATAAGGGAAAACTCATCTTCATTTCAGTGTGCTCTTTTTATTTTCCTTTGAATTCCATTTTCCTCTTCTTATCAAACCCATATGACTGATGGGTTACTCCAATCTCCATCTCAACTTTGAGAGCACATCGAACAATTTCTTCATAGCTATTGAAGTCCCATATGGCTAAGGCCCTTCAAAGACTTGGTTTTAAGCCACTAAAGAATCGATCGATCTTACTCTCAGGTTGGATAATAATACCGGAAGAGTACCTTGCAAGTCCTGTAAAATTTGCTTCATAGGTACCAACAGATTCATCATCCTTTTGCTTCAGTTCAAAAAACTCTTTCTCCATCTTTGTTTGGAGAATATGAGGGAAGTACTTATTGAAAAATATGTTCTTGAACTCGTCCCATTCCATAGACTCAATTTCATCCCTTTGCCTCTCATTCTTAATAAGATTCCACCATTGATCAACATCTCCTTCCAAACGATAAAATTCTAGGATTACTTTATCATGTTTAGAACATTGAAGAACTGAAAATATCTTTTCAGTAGTACTAATCCATTTTTCAGCAACTAATGGATCAGTAGACCTGCTGAAAGAAGGTGGACGTTGCCTCATGAAGGATTCAATAGAATGTTGCTCCTTCCTTTGGTCGTTTGGAAGTCCTGCATGATTCATATCTTGAGAAAGTTATGTGAGCATGGCTACAAGATTTTGCATTCCATCTCCCATAACATTTGGTTGCTCAGGGGGGCAATCATTGCATTGCCCGTCGCATTCTGCATTAACACGGTTCCTTCGGGTTCCATCCATTGACTAAAACCAAGAAGAATAGTGTGAGAAACACTAATTATAATAGGAAAACCACATAATCAAGAAAAAAATTTCACAATTAAGGTCTTATCCTAGGTTATTCAAGGTCATTTGTAAAACACTAAGATTGTGTTCTATGCTAAGACATATCCTTAGGATTCTTACTAAGGCTTTCAAATCCTAGTTTCCAAAGGTTGACTATACCTTTCCTTTGATACCAACTATAACGACCCATACTTTACATACATTATTATTACTTAAAAATTGAAGCATAATTATTACAACATATAACAAAACCATGAAAGGACCGTATAGGTATAGTGTCTTTAGAAACTGGGAAACATAAACAACTGGTTCATAAAGCGTCTACACTACCTTCCATTTATTTCATCATATCTATAGTCCCTTTTGTCATATATTACATAATAACCTTCTTCCTGACTTGGGGAAAGAAAACATACAAAAGGGTGAGCTCAAATTCTCAGTAAGGGTAAACAAAATAAATATCAATCACATCATATTCATAAGAACATAACATTTTGGAAATCTTAACCTGTAAAAGAGAGCATAATTTCATAACATGGGATAAATCATAGTAGTGAAATGAAATCCCAACAATCATAACTTAAAACATGAAACTTTGTGGCATACAAACATAATCATAGAGAATCATTTCTTATTAGTCAAGACTCATTTCCAAGAGTATCTTAGTGGACAAAGTCCATTTCTGAACCGAGTTCACTCCTCGTTTCAGTCCTGTTTCACTGAACCGGTTTAACCTGCCGTTCCAGCCATGTCTATCTCATGAGATATAAAATATTTAACCAACGCATTGGAGGGAGATATAGGTCCAACCCATCTCATAATGATACCATTCTTATGTGTGCCACAAAATTATAAATCATACATCATTGCATAACTCATGTAATAAAAATGGGGTTCTTAAACAACATGACATCATAAAACAATTCATATAAGATAAAAGAATTCATAAAAATAATTCCATCACAACATAATCAAATCAATGTAATAATAGGCATAGAAATAGAACCCTATATTATCTTATATGGAAAATAATTTTGATAAAACACTTGAACTCCATTCTTGAGGAAAATATCCTTTCTACTTCAAAAACATTTTCCTTTCTTAATATGTCATACAATTTTAAACTAAAAGAAGTTGATTAAAAATAAACATGAAAACTTGTAAATTAATCTTCTTGGAAATAATGTTTTAAAAATACATTCATGTCGTATAAGTTAAAAAAAACATTCTTCTCGTACATTTGTCGGAAAAGTCAAAAAGTACCTCGTACAGAAAATGACAAAAGATTCCTTTCATATCTTTTAATAAAAACTCACCGAAGGGTAAAATTGGATTCAAACAATTGTAGGTGGATGGAAACAATATTAAATATTGAGGAAACATGGATGTGGATGATAAAATACACCCCAGTAAGTTCTGAAGTATAAACAATCTCGGATAAAAATTGAGATTGCGAGATTTTCCCTTACCTTAGGTCCGATTTGCTTCATAAGTGTCCGAAACTCCTGTATAATGATTTAAATAATGTTATTTACTTATTCCAGAATCATAATTATAGTTATTATATCATATATGGTCATATTCCTAGCTTCTTATTAGTAATATTTCATTACTACTTGTTATTCAGGTGTTTATTACTTTTTGTTCTTATGCGTGTTTGTCGAATAAATTATTATTCTTCACTTTAGGTTATAGATACCTCATTTCCAGAATGGTATTAGTGTAATATATATCATATCCATTCATTCAATTCATTTATATAATCATTATGCAATGAAGATCATGTGGAATGAATCGCATCACATCGTGGAGACTGTATTCCGTATGTACGCACGAGCGATGATATCATTCCCATGATCGTGGAATTGTATTAGAGTGTATGTATACTATTTCAGAATCAATACAACTTTACAATAATCATATATATTCATTACTTTCACCCTTATACCCATCCAAGTAAGGTGGTGGTGGAAAATAGATTACACCACGGCGTGGAGACGGTATTCCGTACGTAAGCACGCGTGGTGATTTCGTTTTCCATAGGATGGATAAGAGGTCAAATAGGGTTGTTTCATATTTATAATAACATATCAGTATATTATTGATACTGATGTTATTACCTAATAATGAAACAACTAAAGAAGACAGTGTAGAAGAAGAATGGAACTTGAATAAAACGGTAGAAGGTATTACCTCTTTCTCGAAGTGCCTCCTTTAAACTTTCTATTAAGGCACTAGAGTTGGACTTTTGATAAGACCAGTACCTCTAGTAAGTTTCTAAGGAAGTGGGGAAGTTAAATGTATAGGGGTTGGCTGAGCTTGAAGGATCAAATTGGTGTGAGGAAGAGAGGGAGGAGGTGCCCTTTTATAAGGGAGGAGAGGGGCATCTTTGGAAATATAAGAAATATTTGTTTATATTAAATCCCAACCCCAGTTAAAAACTTCCAAAATGACTCATATCCGAAGATTAGATGAGATAAAGTTGTAATCTCATCAACCAATAAAATTTAGACATGTTAGGAATTTATTTTAAACATTATCAACTTGATTTATCCTTATTTATCAATTTAATTTTATTTGTGGTAATAATATTCTAAATTTTAAATTATTATAAATAATTACATATGTGTCGTGAATTTTCCATAATATGACACTTTATGACATTCTCGACCATATAAATGTTAATTTATAATTTTTAAATACTTTTGTGATTTTTAAACAATTTTATAATATGTTATTTTTATAAAATAACAATAGTGTCAATTTTGACACTATTCAATTATTTGAATTTAAATACAATATATACAGAGGATATGTTCAAAATAAAAGCATTAATAGATTCATAAATTTTCATATGTATCTAGAAAACTAGTGGAGCACATTAAATAGTTCATATAATATTTATTTTAATATTTTTAAAACAATTTATTTGATATTTTAATTAATAAAATAATTTCAACATCACTATTGTGTCATAATTAATGATAATTATTTAATCCATAAAAATTCTAAATAAATTCCTATGATGTAGATAATTGTATTATCTTTCTGGAGACTATTAATTTTCTAAGTTTCATTAAGTTTATCACCAATGTAAAATTATTATACTTATAATATTTAAGAAAGTGACATTTGTCACATTCTTTGGTTTTAATAATATTTAAATTATTTTCATGGACCAAATTCCATTAAATGAATCTAATCCGACCCTTAGGTGATATGGGTCGACTTTTAGTCATCCAATAGGATTTTATCAGGTGTTAGGGCAATTTTATAATCTTATATTTACCCTTAATTACCCGATATACCTTTAACTATGGTAAATAAAATTTACCGTAGTTACTATTCATAATGCCCAAAAATAAAAAGTAGCCTATTAAAATAATTTGGACCCACTGATTTCAAATATGGAATCCATTTTTTAAAATTAAAAACATATAAGTTGCAGTAATTAATTTAAAATAAATCCCATTGTTAAGAAAACATGTTTTAAAAGTTAAAACATTTCCAAAGATTGAAATGTTTTTACCTATGAATTCAATGTGAAATTAATGCTAATGACATAAATTATATTAAATGGTAAAAATATATTATATTTATACTTTAAAACCATTAAATATTATAATTCAACCATATAAATTATCTCAATGGAAAAAGTTGTTTTTAATTAAAAATTAGCATATTTTTACTATTCATCAAAATATGAGAGTTATCAGAAAAATATCAAAAATTTATCAAAAGTAAATTTTTATATTCTGATTCAAAAGGAGAATTTTATCTTGTCAAATTGAACTTATAAACGTGTCAAAAAACTAGATTTAATGTGGGTGCACCACCAAAAGGCGGCAAAACTGCATTTTTTGAAAAGTACATATTTTACCCGAAAAGTTTATTTTGTTCTCTTACCATGTTCTAGAAAATGTGTAAGATGAATAATAAAATTCAAAATGTAGTTAATACTATTCATAACGGCTAGTTAATAATAATATATTGTTATTTAGTGAAACCCGGTATTGCGTAATACACACGCTATCGAGGAAGGTCATGATTGCGTGTAATGCAATCCAAGTCCGTATTGTGTGCTGTGAAAGATTCCTTTGGTGTTACGTATAAAATAAGACATAAAAAGAACTTCTCATAAAATCTCATGGTGTTACACTCATCCCCAAAATAACCTCAACCCTTAGCCTGAAAAAAACATAAACCCTCATCCCCAAAAAGTATAAACCCTTAGCACAAAAATTCCATTAACCCTTAGTCTTGAAAAAAACCCTAAACCCTCACTTGAAATAAACCTAATCCCTCATCCCCAAGAAACCCCAAACCCACACCACAAAAAACCTCATCCCACTTCCCAAAAAAAACCCCTAAATCTCATCACCAAAAAAACCATAAACCCTCAACCCCAAAAAGTAGTTAAATATAAACCCTAAAACCCATCAACCCTCAAACTGAAAGAACCCCCAACCATTGGCACCAAAAATCCTAAACCCTCATCCCCAAAACAGTTAAAACCTCATCCCAAAAAAACCCATAAACACTAGACCCCAACAAAACCCTTTACCAAAAGCCCCAAAAAGCCCTCATCCTAAAGATAAAAAAACCATGAACCCCCATCCCAAAAAAAACCTTGAACACTCAACCTCAATAATATAATAACACTCATACCCTATAATCCTTTAACCCTTATACCCCATAAACCATGAAACCCCAAACCAAAAAAATCTAAAACCCTAAGCTCCAAAAACCATAAAATCTCATCCTCAGAAAACACTAAACCTCTACCGTATAATACAATTTTCTAAAAAAACCTTACCCATGATCCATAAAAACACTATAACCTTAGCGTGAAAAATCATTCATCCTCTGTCCAAATAAATCCTCAACCCCAACCCCAAAATTTTGTCAACCCTCTGCCTCCAAATCCTTGAACACTCAGCCCCAAAAACCCTGAACACTTATTCCCAAATAACCCTGAATTCTGAACCGTAAAAATCCATGAAACCTCAGCCCCAAAAAACTAGGATCCCTCTTCAAAAAAAACCATACACCCTCAACCCAAAAATAAACTGAAACATTATCCCAAAAAACACCAAAACCCTTATCCCCAAAAAAACCAGATCCCACATCCACAAAATACCATGAACCCTATGTTCTAATAAACCACAACACTAAACCCCAAAAAATAATTCAACCATCATCCCCGAAAAAATCCTCAAACCTCATCCCCAAAAAAATCCTCAAACCTCAGTAAAAAAAACCTCAACCAGCATCCCCCAAAAACAGTCAACCCTCATCCCTAAAAAACCATAAACCATCATCCCTACAACCCCTAAAAAACACAGCCCCAAAAAATCATTAAACCTTATACCCAAAACCACTCAAACATAAGCCCCAAAAATTTCCCAACACTTTTAAGTGAAAAAAACTTTACCCACATCCCCAAAAAACCATCAAACCAGTTCCCCAAAAATCATGCAATCCCCACCCCAAAAAAATATCAACCCTCAGACTGACAAACTCTCAACCATTAGCACTAAAAAAACTCAATATTAATCCCCCAAAACCCCTTACCCATCATCCACAAAACAACCCTCAACACTTATCCCCAAAATTAACTCAACCCTAGGCCCAAAAAAACCCCAACCCTCAACCTCAAAACAATTCTCTACCCTCATCCCAAAAAAACCCTTAACCCTCAGCCCCAAAAAACATCAACCCTAATCCCCAAGTAACTATATTCCTAAAGAACAAAAACAAAATAAACATGCATCCCCAAAAAACACTAAACCCTCTACCTAGAAATAATTCATAACCCACATCCCCAATAAAAACCTCAACCCTCATCCCCAAAGAACCCTAAACCATTAGTCCCAAAAAAACCAAACCCTCATCCCCTAAAATCCTACATTTTCGACATAAAAAAACTATTGACCCTACGACCCAAAAACCCTAAAACCTGTGTTCCAAGAAAAACATAAGCCTCAAAGTACCCTAAATCATTATCCCTAAATAACCCTAACCCTCATCCCCAATATAACCCAACCCACTTCCCCCAAAACCACTCAACCCATAAGACCAAAAAACTCTAAATCCTCAGCTATAAAAACCATAATCCTCGTCCAAAAAAATCATGAACCCTTAGTATCAAAATACCTCAAACATAAGACCATAAAACCCTCATCCCCCATCCCCAAAAAAACCTAAACACCCATTACTAGAAAACCCTAAACCCTCATACCCAAAAAAAACCTTAATCCCTCATCCCCAAAAGACCTAAAATGTCCTCTAAAAATCCCTAAACACTAATCCAAAAAAAACTTCAAACCTCATCACCAAAAAACCCTAAACCCTAATACCACAAAACCCTCAAAAATAAGAACAAAAAAACCTTCAACACTCCACTCCAAAAAAAAACTCAACCATCGACTCCAAAACACCCTAAACCCACAACCGAAAAAAATAGCATCCCTCAGCCGTAAAAAATCTCTTCCATCACCCCAAAAAACCCTCAACCTTCAGCCCTAAAAAACACTAAAAAAAATAACTGAAAAACACTTACCTGTCAGCCCTAAATGGCCATAAACCCGAATTTCCAAAAAAAAACCCTAAACACTTATCCAAAAAAAACCAAACCCTCATCCCCCAAAATAATCCAAAACCATAACCCCCAAAAACCTAAACCTTATTCCCAAAAAATCCTAAATCCATTTCCGAAAATAATATACTCCCTCATGCAGGAAAAACCTATACCAATAACCAAAAAACCAAAAACCATCAGCCCTAAAAAAACCCAAAACCATCAAGTCCAAAAAAACCTAAAACCCTCATCCCAAAAGACCCTAAACCCTCCTCCCCAAAAAAACCCTAAACAATCAACCCAAAAAAACCCTCACCCCTTAGGCAAAAAAACCTAAACCTTAGTCACAAGAAATCGTCCCCCTTATGCACTAAAAACCCTAATCACTCAGCCTCAAAAAAACCTAAACCCTCAACCCCTAATAAAACCAAAAGAGTCATCCTAAAAAACCCCTAAGCCATCGGTACCCAATAAACATAAACCATTTTTACAGAATAGCCCTTAAACCTCATCCAACAAAAACCCTCAACCGTGAGCCTAAAAAACCCAAAACCCACATCATTAAAAAACCCTTAACATTGATCCCAATAAAACCTCATCCAACATCACTAATATACGCTATACCACAACCCCAAAACCCCTCATCCAAGATCCCCATAAACCCTTCAAAAATCATCCCCAAAACCTTTGAACCATCCTCCCCAACAAACCCTCAACCATGAGATACAAAAACCCTCATTCCCAAAAAACCTTCAACCCTCAACAACAAAAAACCCTAATCCCCTAGATTTGAAATCCCTAAACCCTCAACCCTAGAAAATAATCATCTTTCAGGCCTATGAAATCCTCAACTAAGAGCCCCAAATAACCCTCAATACATATTCTAAATACCCTCAACCCAAAACCACAAAAAACCCTCATTCTAAATCCCCCAAAAACCCTCAAATCAAAACCCCCAAGATCCCTCATCCCTCATTCCCAATGAAGCCTCAACCCAAATCCCCACAATATCTTCAAACCCTTGTAGAAGAAAACCGGCAACACTCTGTCCAAAATACCATAAAATCATGGCCACAATAAACAATAAACTCTCAATCCTAAATAACATAAACCCACATCCCTAAAAAACCCCGATTATCATTCCAAAAAACACTAAAACCTAATCCCCAAAATACCCTAAACAATCAGAACCATATATCCCTCATCAAATATCTCAAAAAACGCTCAACCTTCCACCCCAAAAAATCGAAAAAACATCATCCCTAAACCACACTAATCCCTCAACCATAAGAAAACATCAACCCTCACCCACAAAAAACCCTAAAAATTCATCCCAAAAAATATCTAAACTGTAAACCAAAAAAATAAAAATACCCTCGTCACTAAAAAACCTTAATTCCGCATCTCCAAAAATACATAATACGTCAACCCAAAAAACACCAAAACCCTATGCCCCATAAAATTATATACCCTCACCAAAAAAAAACCCTAATCCCTAATCCCCAAAAATACCATGACCCTCTACCCCCAAAACCCTCTCTCCACATCCTCAAAAACCCTAAAAACTCATCCCCAAAAACCCTATACACTCATACCCCAAGAAAACCATCAACTATTATCCCCAAAAACCCTTAACCTATTGCTCCAAAAAATACGCAAGCCTAAACCCAAAAAAACACTCTACCCTCAGACATAAGAAAACCCTCTACCATTAGGCAAAAACAAACCTCAAACCTCATCACCAAAAAACATCTCACCCATTAGCCACAAAGAACCCTAACCCATCATCCATAACTAATCCTATACCCTTAGGCCCATTAAAACCAAAAACTCTTTCCCCCCAAAACACTAAACCCTCGTCCCCAAAATACCCTCATCCAACTATCCCAAAATACACTAAACCCTTATCCCCAAAATATACTCAACCCTCAACAAAAAAACTCCCTCAACCCTTAACACAGAAACTCAGTAAACCCTCTACAACAAGAAACCATAAATGCTCACCACCAAAAAACTGAAACCCTCATCACAAAAAACACTTATACTCTAAACCCCAAAAAAACACTAAACCGACATCCCCAAAAAATCCTAAAACCACAACCCCAAAAACCATAAACCCTCAACCCCAAATAATCCTAAACCCTCATTCCCAAAAAAAAAAACTCAACCCACTTCCCAAAAAACCATCAATCCAATGTCCAAAAAAACACTAAACCCTAAGACCTCACGTATTCTAAAACCTAATCGACAAAAAACCCTAAACCCTAAACCATTAAAAAAAATCAGGCCTAAAAAAACAACAACCATAAACCTTAAATAACCTCCACCATCAACACCAAAAACACTATACCTTTAATCCCAAAAAACCATAATCCCTCTACCCAAAAAACCATTAACCCTCAAACCTAAAAAAATCAACATTTACCCAAAAAAACACTCAACCATCATCCCCAAAAAACACTAATCTCTTAGCCCCAAAACACCCCGAACCATTTTCCCCAAAACACCAACAAAACTCTTCTCCAAAAACCCTCACCCCTTACGATAATACAACCATCAACCCACATACCCAAAACAGATCAAACCTCATCCCGAAAAAACCAATAACCCTCATCCCCAATAATCCAACAGACCATAGACCATAATAACTCTCATTCCTTAGCACACAAAACCCCCTCAACCCTCATCCCCATAAAACCCTCAACCCTAATCCATAAAAAACCATCAACCCACAACCCCAAAAAAACCTCCACCATATTTCCTAAGAACCCTCTACCCTCATCCCCCTAAAAATCCTTGACCCTCAACCGACATCCCCAACACCACTAAATGCTTGTCATTAAAAAACCCTCAACCATGAGCCCCTAATAACCCTCAACCCTAAGCCCCCCAAAACCCTAAACATGTAGCCTAAAAAAACCATCAACCCCCTTCCCTAGAATAAACCCATGACCCTCAACCCTTACCATGGAAGAAACTTAAACCATATACCCTAATTTACCCTCAAACTAGTCCAAAAAAACCCACAAACATTTTTCATAAAAATACCTCAATTGTTATCAGCAAAAAACACGAACCTTGCAACAAAAACAACCAAAAACCCATAGCCCTAAAAAACGCAAAACTGTAATCCCTCCCAAAAAACATAACCTTTAACCCCAGAAATCCCTAATCCATCATCCATAAAAATTCATAAACCCTTTTCCTGAATAAAACCTAAACCCATGACCACCCAAAACCATAAACCCTCAATTCAAAAAAAAAACTAAATAATCAGAATAAAAAAACCTCAACATACACCCCAAAAACCCATCATCCCCAAAACAAAATCAATAATCATCCCCAAAAACCATCAAAAATAATAATAATAAAACCCTATACCCTCATCCCAAATAAAAAATTAACCCTCTAACCAAAAAATTCCAAAACCCTTTGACAAAAAATCCCAAAAACCTTATCCACAAAAAAAAAAATAAACCTGACTAAAAATTACATTGTTATTATCAAAACCCTTTTGAGGAAGAAAGTGAGAAACCATAAAAATTGTCTAAACAAACTCATAACAACCCCAGCAGATAAATAAAAACCAAAGAAAAAAACTGGACCTGCCCCACCCCAGTAATTGTGTCCTGACAACAAGACTTCACCAACACAGGACCCTTCAACAAGTAGTCCCACATAGAAGTGCATTGGAACTGTACCGATGTAATATCCATACCCTCTCAAACATCCCAATCCAAAATGCCTGCATCGATGAAGACTTCATGCTCCGATACCCTTCCAAAATAGGTCCATGTAGAGTGATGGAAACAAGCACCAATCTTCCAAACAATGACAAACAATAGGAAAAAAAAGGTATGGACATCTCTGACTAACAATCCTCTCAAACCAACTGACCAAACCACCAACTTTACCAGAATCATTACTGGGAAATTTAATATTACCCAACTCCCTACCCCTAAAAAGATTACATGATAGAAATGAAACCTGTAAGTCAGAAACCTCCAACATCCTCTTTAAAATCGAGAAGCATGTTGGTCCCATGAATGAATATACTCCTCAATGCCGATTTTCCCTCTGTTGAAATCCCCAACCAGAATTGAGTCATGTCTATCAATCCATGAAAATTTTGAGAGACACCTCTAGCGACCTCCCCATCATCATAGATGCCTCCTCCTTAGTTGCGTTGAGCATCAAGACCTTCTCCATAAATTCTTCTTCAGAACATAAAAGGAGAACCAAGTATTTATCACCACGTTCCCCTGGCCTCTGATGGTTCAGAGACTCCATGTAAATCTTTTTTTCATTCATGTTCCTTGTAGAGCGAGTCTCCAATGGAGAAGGTAACGAGGAGTAGTCCTTCTTCCCCTTCCTCTTCCTAAAACAAAAATTTGTCCATGGACTTGAATCCTCATTTGATGATTGGCCGTGTTCACTCCCTTTATAAACATTCACTCTGACCTCGTCTCCCTCACCTAGGGTAATGTAATCAGAATTCACATCAGCCTCTGGGAGGATTTCCAACCTATTTCAGAAGGGAACTGAGGTCCGAATCAAGTCCAGACCCCCTCCCTCATCCACCAATTGAAATTCCCTTCCAGTCATATCACCAATTCCACCCAAAGGAGTATTCTGTATACCCAAACCAGCCTCCCCATCCATCAACATTCGGCCTATGGCCTCGGCTTGAGTGGGACGTATAAAGCCACACCCCATGAACTGAGGTTTCTTTCTAATGTCCTATAAAACCAAACCCTGAAGAGCATAATCTATTTCCACCATAGGACACTCCTCATGGATTTAAGATTGAGAATCACCTGCAAGTCTAGACTTACCACACCTAGCAATTGCATTACCATTAGGCACTATGACTAGCCTGGCCACACCGCTAAGATCACATATCAATCTACTAAGTACATCTTGATCTTTCGGATCAGGATGAAGAGAAAGTGGCTTCTCCTGCCTCACCTTGTTGGCTACACATTAGTTCAAAGGATCCATGACAAATGAATTTATACCACCCCCTGGTCTTCTTGGACCGATCCATCAATCAAGACAACCTGAGCAGTGCCTAGTAGAATGTTTCCTTTTGCCGATCTATTGAAGATTTCTCTAGCTAGTCCCTCAACCAACGAACCCTACACCGCACTATTCTTAGGATTTCTACGATCACGGTTGCTCACATTGTACTAAAATCAAGTATTAATAGCCCCCCATCTATAGTTCTCCAGTGAATGACCAAACCATTTGAAATCATGAAAAAAATGGAACCACAAATCATATACAACATGTTGTTTACACCGAAACTTTTTGCCTACAATGATCCAAACAAAGTCTAATGGAACCCTTGATGCATCCACCTCCACACACACTCGAGTGTTAACTAGATGAATGACAACATTGGTCCAGCTCTCAGAACACAAGTATCATCCCGGGAGGTTTCAAAGATTTTTAACAATCGATGGATTTTGAAATGGAAGAGTTGGATTTGGAAAACATACCCATACCACCACTGAGGTTGAATCCCGCTTCATATGTAAATCATACTACTATCGATACAAATAGAATCGTGAGCCGTTGCAGTTGTGGGGAGCCCTCGACCAGGACTTTATCAAGACTTAATGCGAAGAAAAATGAATCAAAATATTTCTGTTATCCAAAAAACCTACAGTTTCCCTTTATTGAAAATCCTAGGAACCGAACACAGATCTGTCAAATAGATTGACTGAGGGTCTTCTCTTTGAAAATCAAGAAACCAAAGACAGAATATGGAGGGTAGAAGAATTTTTAATCTCAGTGACTGAAATGGGAATGTTAGGGCATCCATCATAGAGATCAAGCACCTTAGGACTTAGGAAATTTTGAGGCAATGGAGGAAGAAAACCTGGGATTGGGAATAGGGGAAAGGATGATTCGTCTCTTGTGAGAGACAGCGGAGTTCCCTCCCCTAGAGGGGGAGGAACCTGCTCAGAGGCCACCGTCGTCACTGATCGGGAGCCAAAATCACTATGGAGGTCGCCCACCCCATAGTCAAAAAAAAAACCCACCAAAAAACCTTAAAACGCATTCCCCAAAATACCCTAAACCCTCAGTCCCCAAAAAACTAAACCAACATCCCAAAAAACCCTAAACCATTATCCTCTAAAAGTCAACAATCAACCCCAAAAAGCCATTAGTCCTCGGACCTAAATACACCTCAAATCCCAATCCCAAAAATCCCTAAACCTTCTACCCCAACAAAACATTATTCTTAATCCCCAAAAAACCATAAACCCGCATCCTAAAGAAACCCTCAACCCTCATCCCCAAAAATCCATCAACCCTTAGCCCCAAAACCCCCTAAACCCATAGCCCCAAAAAACCATAAAATCTCATCCCCCAAAACCCACAACACTCAACCCCAAAAACCCCACCCCTAGCCTAAAATATGCCAACCATAAGCCTTAAAAAACACCCGACCCTCAGCCTCCCAACCAAACTCCAAACCCACAATCCCCAAAATCCTACCTCATTTCATGGCCCTAGAAAAACATAATTCCATGTCCCCAAAAAAACCCAAATCCTCATCCCCCAAAAACCGTAAACCCTAAACAACAAAAATGATCAAACCACATCCCAAAAAAACATAATCCATATTCACCAAAAAAACCCCTTAACCCTCTTCACTATGAAACACTAAACACTCATCCAAAAACCTCTACTATAAGCACTGAAAATCCATAAACCCACTACCATACAAACACCTAAACCCTAAGCACCAACTATCCAAAAACCCATATCCCCAATAATCACCCAACCCACATCCCCAAAAATGCTAAAACCTTACCCCAAAAATCCATCCACCCACAGCCCTAGAAAACAATACAACCTCATTCAAAAACTTCTTAAACCCTCAACCCCAAAAAACCTCAAGCACTCATCCCTAATATAACCTCAACTCATATCTAAAAAAACCCTTGAACCGTCATTCAAAAAAAAATCTTCGATGATCTACACCAAAATGACATCATCCCGCATCCCTAAATATACTAAACCATAGTCCTAATGAAACACTAAACATTTATTCCAAAAAAAACCATAAACCCTTCTCCCCAAAATACAATAAACACTCACATCTAAAAAAAAATTCTAAACCTTATTCCCTATGAAAACCCGATACCCTCATCCCAAAAAAAAACCCTTAATCCTTACCCCTAATAACCCAAAACCCAAATAAAAAAACATAAACACTCATTCCCCAAAAACATTAAACCATTATTTGTAAAAAATCTTATCCCATGATTCCAAGAAAAACCATATACCCTCACACCTAAGAAACCATAAACCCTCACCCTCTAAAAACACTAATCCCTCATCCCCAAAAATTCCTCAACCATTAGTCCCATAATACCCTCAACCCATAGCCCAAAAAAACAATAAAACCGCTTCCATAAAAATTCATCAAACCTTAGTCAATAAAGAACACAAAACACTCCAGAAAAAAACCCTAAATCCTCATCCTTAAAAATCCCTCAACCCTTGGCACCAAAAACACCCTCAACCCTATGCCCCAAAACCATCAAACCCTATCCTTAAAAAACCAATAACCCTCAACCCCAAAAAACCCAGAAAACTCATCATTAAAAAACCTTAAAAACTCATCCCAAAAAACTCATATACCCTCATCACCCACTATCCATCACCCCTACACATCAAAAAAACCAGAACCCTCAGGCGCAAAAAACCCTATAATCCTCAAATCTAAAAAACACTTAACCCTCTTCCCCAAAAAACAAAAAAACCTCAGCAAAAAATAACCCCTATCATTGAGGCCCAAAAAACCCTAAACCCTCAACACTAAAAAATATTAAACACTATGTTACTAACGAACAACAAGCCCCCATCCCTAAAAAACTGAAGCACTTAGCTCCAAAAAAACCCTAAAACCCTAAATTGTCATCCAAAAAATGAAAAAACGCATTCCCAAAAAAACCAAAACCCTTAGAATCAATAAACCTTCAAGCACCATCGCCAAAAGCCCCTAACCTTCCACCCTTAGACCTAAGAAAACCTTCAGTCCTATTACCTAAAATCCTCCGACACTCAATCCTAAGAAACCCTATACCCATATCACCAAAAAACCATGATCCCTAAGACATAGTAATACCTCAACCCTCATCCATAAAAAACTATTTACCACAAATCCCAAAAAACCCGAAACCCAAATCCCCAAAAACCCTCAACGATTAGCCCCCAAAAACCCTCAACCCACAGCCTCAAAAAAAATCATCAACCCTCATTACTAAAAAATCTATCAACCCTCAGCCCCAAAATAAACATAATCCCCCAACTCCAAAAAACCCTAAGCCATAGAACTCTAAAAACTAAAAACTCATATCCCCCATGTACCCTAATCCCTCATCCCCTAAAACCATAAACCCCCATCACTAAATAACCTGAAATCCATATCACCAAATACCCTAAACTCTTAGCACCAAAAACCCACAACCCTCAACTCGAAAAAACCACAAACCTTCATCCCTAAAATTCCCTCAAAAATAATCCCAAGAAAATCCTAAACCCTAAGACCTAATAAAACCGCATCAATCATCCCACAAAAAACCTCAACCCTTAACCCAAAAAACCAAAACCCCTAACCAAAAAAATGTCAACTACCAACACAAAAAACGAACCTCAAATCCTAAGTCACAAAAACCCCTAATCCATTTGAAATGAAATGTTAAACCCTTAGAGAAAAAAATATAAATCCTCATCCCCAAAATACCCTAAAACCACAGCCCAAAAATCTACTAAACCATCAAACCCAAAAAACACTAAACTTTCATCCCGTAAAAAAACCCTCAACACTTTCCCAAAAAAACCCTCAAACCTCTTTTCAAAAACATTCTCATCATTTATCCACAAAAATCCCTCAAAACTTTTGCCAAAAAAATGCTAAACTGTTATCCCCAAGTGACCCTAAATCCTTATCACCAAAACCCCATTAAAATATTAGCCTCCCAAAAAATATAACCCTCAGTCTTAAGAGTCCCTAAATCCTAATCCCAAAAAAACATAACTTTCATCCACAAAAAATCCAAAATCCCTCATTCCCCAAAAACACCAAACCATTATCCATAAAAAACCATATATCATCATCCCTAAAAACCCCTATACCCTAATCCTAGAAAAACCTAACACTCATCCCTATAAAAACCTAAAACTTCATCCCACAAAAACCCTAAACCCTTATCCCAGAAAAACCCTAAACCCACAGTGCAAAAAACCCTAAACCCTATAACAAAGAAAACACTACTACCACATAACAAATAACCCTAAATACTCATACCCAAAACAACTATGAACACTAATCCCCAAAAAACCCAGAACCCTCATCCCTAAAAACCCCTAAGCCCTTAGCCCCCCAAAACCCTAAAATCTTAACCTCGAAAACCAAAAACACACAACCAAAAAAAACATTGATCCCTTATCCCCAAAAAAACATAAACCCTTAGCACAAAAACAACCTTAAATATTCATCCCAAAAAAAACCAATAACCTATACCCCCAAAAAAACCCTGATCACTCACCCCCAAAAAACCATTGACATTCAATCTAAAAAAAACCCTGAAGCCTCATCTAATAAAAACAGGATCCCCCATCCACAAAATCCATGAACCCTCAGCTAAAAAAAATGAACACCCATCCCTAAAAAACCTAGAATATTCAGACCCAAAAACACCTCATCCCACAGACCAGAAATCTCCTCATCCCTCAGCCTCAAAAACCAATAACCCAAATACCCCCAAAACCCATAACCCTCATCCATAAAAAAACCTTACCCCTATCACCAAATAACCATCTAACCTCTTCCAAAAAATACCATGAAACCTCATCTCAAATAAACCTGAACCTATATCCCCAAAAATCTCAAAACCTACAACACTAAGAAACCATATACCCAAAAACTGAAAAATAATGTACCTTCTAACACATAATACACTAAACCCACTGTGACAAAAAATTATAAACACTTATCCCCAAAAAACCAGGAACCTTTAACCAAAAAAAACTAGAATCCTCATTTAAAAAAAATATTTAAATTTCATGCCCTAAAACCCTGATCCATTGGTCCCAAAAAAATCATGACCCCTCATCCCCCAAAAAACCATGAACCATCACCCCCAAAAATTGGTATACCCTCAGCCAAAAA